>BSBN01000568.1:0-1245416 GCA_027924645.1 Cunninghamia lanceolata
CGGTCTCTCTCTCTTTCGTTTTCTATGCTTTCTTTATGTTTATCCGATCCTTTCTTCATATTGGACATCAATTAGGGTTATCACTGTATCTATTGTTGACATTAAACCTAACTTCTGGATGATCCAGGTCACATAGGCTGGTTTACTACTTCGCTGGACTCGGTCTCCTAGTCTTCTCCATTCTAGGTTTCTCCTCTTGGTATGTATTATTTAAACTTGTTCCTAAGCAAGTATTGGCAGGAGGGGTCCATCAACTTAGTTCTCTTATCCCATGTGGGAAAGACCGCGCATTTTCTCCTCTGTGTTTTCCAATGTTACTTTTTCTTCTTCTGACTCTCTTACAGGTTTACTTATATGGACGTTTTACTACAGTTGAGATTAAAATGGCCTCACATGGAATGTCTGTGATGACTTCTTAAGTTTATTACCAGTGACCTTTTAAGCAAGGTGACGTGTAATTTTCCTCTTCATTTTCCCGGTTATGGAATTACGTTGATAGTTGAAACTTCCGAGAAACTCTTCCCGAGTAATACAGTATATTCCTTTATGCTCTCGTTAAATTATAATTTTATTTTCTCTTATTATTGTAAAGCGAAAACGGCCTCTCTGAAAGTCTTAATAATTAAATGATATAAGTAATAACGATATATTTATATGTATATATATATAAGATTATATATACATATGTAAACATCTATATTCAATTATATTTCTCATATTTATAATTACTGTTGTTATTATTACAATTATTTATTACAAATATTATTATTTCAAATGTTAGATTATCTTAATAATTTTATTTATCTATTATACTATTGTTACTCTTCTATATATATATATATATATTTTTTAATATATTCTATAATTATATATATATATATATATATTGTATTTCCTTGTCAAAGTAAATAGAGGCTCTCCTCTTTATAAGGCAAATCCATACCATGGATAACATTACATATTATATTTGGTTAGTTTAATACCCAAATGGCAAACCCTAACCCCTTTTTTTTTGTTTCATTTGTGAAGGCAGAGGAATGGAAATGGTGGCGGCCATGGCAGAGGGGCAGAGATTGAAGGTCGCAGCCAAGACAGGGGGACAGAGGTTGACCGCGGGGTGGGGCAATGAAGTGGGCAGAGGAAAGGATGGGCGGCGGAGTGGTGAATCCGCAGCGGCGAGCGGATGTCAGGGGGGTGGCTGCCGTAGCTGCGGCGGAAGTTTAAAATGGAGTCCGCGGACTCCACCGCGGACTGTGGGTATACGAATAGGGGGTGTGGGGAGGGGCGGAGCCCCCACCCACATCCCACTCCCCACACCCAATGAGTACCGATGGAGGTGGTGGGACGTTAAACCCTTCCCACCACCACTTCACATTCCATTAAATTGTATGCTGTGTAGTGCACAGCGTTATACACAACGATTAAATTTTATTTCATTTTTTTTTTATTGTTTTTAAAATATATTCTCTGTCATTTTAATATAATTTCCAGTTATCATTATATATATATATACCTATATATATATATATATATATATATATATATATATATATATATATATATATATATATATAACATGCATATATATATATACGTCAAATTTCACGAATACAACAATTTATTCAGTTTTCTCAAGTTCTTTTAAAATGAACAATTAAGACTTTAATAAAGAATATATATATATATATATATATATATATATATATATATATATATATATATATATATATATATATATATATATATATATATATATATATATATATACTTTTACCTCTCCTTTCTTTTTGTTTTAACAGAGAACAAAACTTCTCAATAAAGATAGAATGAATGAATAATTTTACCAAGTAGATGCAAAATTCTTAAAATTACAATATTTCATAATTACAATTTCTTCCATCCTAATCTTTTTATTATAAAAATTTAACCACTAAACCAATGAAAATAAGAAGAGGCTTTACCTTAATCTCATTCTGTAATTTATCAAGAAAAATTTCCTTTTCACCTATTTGTAAAATTTTAGAAGTAAGAATTATATTTTACTACCTCAACTTTTCAACTTAATCATTTAAACTGTATTTTCCATTATAACAATGAACTATAAACTGTCCTTTCAACTAGTTAAGCAAATCTATTCTTATAATTACGTAAACAAGTTCAGACTTGATTGCAAATAAGTAATGATCTCTTCCTTTCTATGACACATTTAATACAGTAAAACTTTTTATTTAACTTCAAACTTTCCATATGAAATTCAAGGTAAACAATTACATCATACACAATACAATAAGAACAACTATTCCACTACCCTTAACAAGATGAAAGATAAGATTTCCTTCTCCCAACCAACTTACAAAAGAAGTTATGTAACAACTAAGAAACAGTCACTCCCAATAACATGATCAGGGAGATTATTTCCTTCACTCCCAGGGTGACAATAAATTACAACAATATCAAGAGAGGTGCTCTCTCTTCAACTCTTATGAAATGAACATGGTCTAATTCTTATGATGAAGAAGAATAAACTGTTTCTTCATAAATATAACTTCTTCAAATCCAACCAGAAGCTCCAAGAGAAAAACCTGCGTATCAAAGACAAACAAAGAAGAAAACACCACTCATCTAGCTCTCCTCCCTTCCATAGACCCGCAAGAGGGTCACCCCCGAGCTAGGGAGACCATACTCACACCTGGGTAACTCAAGCAGTCCTCTTCGCAACAAGGACAACAACAAACCCAAAGCACACAAACACCCGTGGGTAAATTACACAACACGGAAACTCAACTACAGTGAGTTTCATAAGGGGCAGGAGAGTGGACACACTCGACTCCAGAGTGTCACCCTTACAGCTAATTTAACCAACACAATTTCTCTTGGCCTCAAACCAAGTTTGATCACAAATTCTTTTAAGAAATCTGTATTTGACTCTCAAGTCAAAGATACAGTCACAGATACATGCCCTCAAGCTTTCAACATCCCAAAAGATGGAAACAGGTATGCACCCGAGGAGGATCTCTCCTCCCCTACCCCAACTTGATGAGCATTTCTTCCAGTGGGAGAAGCTCTGTCAAACAACCCGACAACAAACCCCACAGAAAACACATCTAAAACACAAACAATTAATCATCTTTCACACACTTTACATACACATTCAGATATACGAAAGAAAGGTAAAAATCAACCAACCTTACAAAGCCCTCCTGGAATGAAAAAATGGTGCAGAGCTCCACTGAGTTCTCTTCAACCTTCGCCAACAACTCCCTCTCCCTTTCCCTCACCTCCCAGCTTAACTTTCCTATCTTTTTTTTTTTGCAATGATAAAAACTCTCCTCAAATTCCACTCACTCCCTCTCATCCCAAAATTGGAACAAATAACCAAATTCTTTTTTCAGTTTTGAGGAATGGGGAGGTGACACTTGTCACCTCCTCACTCTCCCCCAAAACCACTATTCTGTCCTGGTGGCTTATGTCACTCACCCATCCCTAGAGTACTCCTTATCCCTCTCCTCATGTCATTTCTCTTACGCATGGGAGAAATAAAAGGAGTTAAAGGAGGAAAAGACAGGTGACCCATGCCTCTTCTTCCCTCCTTCACATGGATGGCCCCCACAACACATGGGGGAATCTCACTAATGGAGAAGGTGACTTCAAGTCAATCCTTCAATAATGGATGGGTTTGTAGTCATCTCTTACCTTGGGGAATGAAGAGGGATGGGTTGGGTGTTGGTACAACCCATCTTGTCCCCTCCATACCTCCAATTTTCGCCACTTAACTTCAGGGGGAAGTTAAGATGACTAGATGGAGGTTACTCAAGGGTTACCCATGCCAAATGGGCCCCTGGACCCATGGGGTATAACCCAGGGTCAACTTTAACCCATCGAGGACACCCACGGTCAAGGTAAAGCACATGAAAAGGCCTCAAAGATTTAAATAAAATAAAGAAATTCAAATTCAAACTTTTTACAACACAAATCATAAAATATTGTTACAAGAGGGTAACCAAACCCACTCGACCATACGAAAGACCATATTACAACATCACATCAAACATAGAAAGATCTTGGTCCTCGTGGAACCAGTCGGCTTAACAGGGAATAACAATAACAAGGTGCAGAATGATCTCCGAAATCTGTGGTTCGATTAGTAAATCCTGCACACTAAATTACAAGATCAGTATCCACATATAATCATCATAGCGGAAGCAACTTTTAAACATGCATTATCATGACATAGTTCCAATTAACATAAATGAAATCATATTACAATTTTCCAACATCACCTAATTAAACTTTTCTGATATGTAAACTTATCCAAATATCACCCAATTAGTTTTTCCGAAATCATAATAAAGTTTAATAGTTTGACAATTCCGGGAACTGCTATCCCACAAATATAAAAAGTAACAATAACAGTAATGTAAATAGTCATAACAACAGAAGTAAAAAAGGGCGGTCCTCACAGAAGAATAGAAATACAAAATGGCACTTGCCAATTAGGGCTCACTGCCTGAGCACACTGCTCACAAGAGACTCACTGTCTACAAGTTGTAACAAGAATAATAAGATACTTGAACTGATGTGAAGCATTCACACATGCTGGAGTTCAGTTCCGGTTGGGCTCAGTAAACTGATCTGCTGCACTTCATCCTTCCTCTTCTTTTGTTATGTTGTCCTTTCACATACCGAACATTCCTTACTGCTTTCACTCTGCTCTTCTCCTCTTCTTTGCTACCACACAACACAACTTCAACATGCCTCATCGAAATCCATTTGGTATGTATATCTGCACAAAGGATTTCATCCTCTTTCTAGTCGGCATCCAGAATAGTCAATATTTCCCAAACTTTAGTCTATCGGCTAAATCCTTACTTCCTAGGTGATGCAAATCAAAAATAACTTATAGAAGTTGTCTAATAAGTCAGCCAATCATGAATGATACCTTAGGAATCTTTATCATCATCAACATCTCATCCGGAATAACTTCTGATGCTCTGCCTGTCAGTTCTTCCTCTGTCTGTTCTACCAAACCGGACCACAGTGCTTAGAAGCTTATATCTCTTCACTCTTTCAACACCGAAGGCTCAAACCCTGGAATCTATCAGTCAAGATACTCCTCTTGACTTCCCCAAGTCTGCACTTTCCAAGGATACTTCCTCTAACAGATCCGGACCTGACTGTCGAACTTCTACATGCTCTGTTCTTGCTTACCGGACCTAAAAGCCCTTCAATCTGACTTCCGGTAGAGACACACCATGTCCAACAGATGTGTGGGATGAACTTTGTTGCCATCAATGACAGCAATCATGAAGCTCCAATGTGTTCTTGCCAACACTCGGGTTGCCAGAGGAAGGACATATCAAGTGCCCTAGGAGTTATTGCGGGTGTTAATAGGAGTAATGGAGGAGCCAGAGGCTCATAGTTACTCCAACACATTTGATGTGTTAGAGGAGACCCCAAAAACATACAAAGAAGCCTTGCGCTCTGAGGATGCTGAAGCACCACCTCAAAATGCAGGCTTTGAGGTTGACAATACATTTAGAAGAGACTGTGGAAACCCCAAAGGCTAAGAGAATAAAGGTGGAGTTGGTGAAAAAAAAGGGTGAGGACTTCTGTTTACCTAGGATTCTCTCACTTAATCCAAACAATGATATGAAAAAGGCTTTAACTGCCAAAGAATCTAGGCTTAAGAATGTTGCAATCTTCTTTTCTTTCTTGAATGTTGATAAAATCCCTTCAAGAAGGTTTTTTGATCATTGGTTGGGCTCAGTTTTGGGGAGAAAACTGGGCATTCATATTCCATTCTGTAGAATGATTAAACCTGGTTTATTTTGTCATCTTCTTGAGATCCCATGATATGCAGAAGAGAGTCCTTGGAGAGAAGCTTTTGGAATATTGGCCAAACTTTATTTAAGGCCTTTCCATGGCACCAAATGTTACCCATAATGAAATTTTGTTCTGCACAGCCCCAAAATGGTGTCTTATTAAAATGTACCTGAGCAACTATGGAGTTTTCTGCCACATATGATGGATCCCATAGAAAAGTCTTAAGAATTAATGAGACTAGGGTTTCCTTCCTCATATGAATGCAAGAGTTTTAGTTTCTTTGAAAACTAGTTCTACTATTCCAGAAATAATTGAAATTTGTTGAATGATAAAAGATTTCAATGTGAACTTGTCGGGCTAGGGGGTTTGAACTCTTGTTTTCTATGCAAAATGGAAGGTCACCAAAAAAAGACTATCCAGTCTTAATCAAAAGAAAATCCAAAGAAGGGGTCATTTTGATGCTAATATATCTGGAAATAATGTGGAAAAAAATGATATTGGGGAATATGGTTCTTTCCCTTAAAAATGGTGAAGATAATCTCCCTCCTGTTTTGGAAAATCATGTTGATATGCAATGTGCTCACTCTCCAAGGTTGGATAGCCCTCCTTCTGATATAGATGTTTCAATGTTGCCTGATAGTGGGCACAATGGTGCTAATAATTTTAATATGGGTAGTATTGCATAGGATGATTCTATACATGCTCTGGTTAATGAGGCTACTTTAAACTCCCCTAGAGACTGTTCAATAGAAGATTTAGATGCCTCTAGAGAAGTTAATAGTGATAATGTATCTTGCCTAAGGGCCGAGTTAACAGATGCTCCTAACCCTAATAATGCTTCCCTATTGGGGGAATGGTATTATTATTTTTGAGAACCCAAGTTTTAATAAAGAAGAAGAGAACAAATTGTCCAATCCTCACAACATTAAAGATGGGATTAGCACCATAAATGATAGAAAAAATGATATTGATAATCCAATTGATAGAATGAGATGAACAAAAGTAAGGTTAGTTATAAAAAAATGCTCAAGAATTGGCACTTGATAAAATAAGAGACAATATGGCTAAGGAGCAAATGAGGAAGCTCAACATATTAAAAGAAAAATCTAGTGCAAAGAGGATAGTAGATCCCGTAGGGTTTACTGTGAATAGCCCTAGAGCTGGTAGCATTTTTATTGCAGAAGGTTGTGACTCAGATTTGATATTGAGCCTGGAGATACTATTAGTTTCCAAAATAAAGAACCTTTCCCCAAGAAGGAAGAGGAAGTTAAAAAGAGGAAACAATATAGCAGAACTAACAACTCTGCCAAGCTAGGTAAAAAGGGAAAAGAGGAACTAATGCCTAAATGTTTTGATAAATTATATAAAGGGAATAAACCTAACTCTGAGTAATCAGAGTTGTAATGATAGAGTTTTACTACTATAGTTGGAATGCGAGAGGGCTTGAATCCTCTAATAGGAAATATGTAGTCAGATATTTTTGTAATAAAATAAGAAGATAGATGTTCTAATATTGCAAGTTGTCAAAGCAGCGGGCTTCAGTTGGAAAATAACTTAAGATTTATTTGGAAAGATTCAATTGCCCTTTCCTCTAAACATGATAAAGGTAAAGGGGGAATTGCAATGCTAATAAATAGAAAATGGAATAAATATATTTCTCTACATGGCAGTTCCCCCTTGCAAAAGATGTCTGTGGGTCATACTTGAAATTGATAATGTTAAAATTGGGTTCTGTTAAATCTATGCTCCAAATTAGTATTTGCTATAGGGTAGAATTATGGAAGTGGATGGAAAGTGAACTTCTCAAAATTCCTTGGATTTTGGGTGGTGGACTTCAATATGATTGAGCACAAAGATGATAAATCAGGGGGGATCATGCATGAATGGAAAGGAAATGAAAAATATTTTTGGGATAGAATGAAGAAATTGCTAAACCTATATGATCCACTCGTTGGCCAAAAAGATCATTGTTCGGCATTTGGTTTTCTTGGTGTAATAGTAAAAAGGATAAAAGGAGAATATAATGTAGGCTAGACAGATTTTATGCAAATAAGGATTATTTTCAATTTCTTACCTTCTAACCAGGATAATGTTGTTCAAGTCATTCCAAATACCCTATCAGACCATCACCCAAACAAAATAGCTATCACTTTGAAAAGCAATGCTTTGCAGTGAAAGCTAAAAGAGTCTCTAATTTCAAATTAAATTGTCATGAGCTATTGCATGATAAGGATTGTTTGGATGGTATTAGCTCTCTGAGAGATATTAGTAAAGCCCTTGATAGAAAAGAAAGTACAATTGCTTATTGGAATAACTGGTCACCTCATGCAAAACTTTGTTTCAAACAGTTGGTAAAAAGTACACTCTAGATAGGAGAAAGATGGAGCTCAGGCTCTAGGACTTTTCAAAATTGAGGAGGAGATTCAGAGGGAATCCAACCTGCCAGAGTTGGCAAATAAATTGGGGGATGTTAAACTTAGATTAAGGAAGTTTCAAGTCAAGGAAGGGCCCAAGGGGCAAAAGTAAGGGCTAAGTTAAATTGGCTAGAAGGTGGGGATAAGGGCACCAAATACTTCTTTGAGCTACTTAAATATAAAAATGTGAAATAAAATATTGGTCCAATCTTAGAAGGAGACACTCTATGGCAAGTTGATAGTGACATGCAAGAATTACTTAGGAGCTTCTATGAGAACATGTTTTAAAGAAGAAAAAAACAATGAAAGATGTAGAGAGGCTCAAGAGCTTTGCAAAATGATTATGTAAAAAGAAAATAGATGTTGAAATGCAGAAAAATTAGAGGCTGGGATAACCAAAACATAAATTGAAGATGCCCATCAATTCCATGTGGACTGACAGGTCTCCTGGGCTGATGGGCTCCCTATTGAGCTCTACAAGGAAAAATTACATTGGGTGGTTGATGACCTATTTGATGTCTATCAAGAGGCAATAACAAAAGGGTCTCTAGGGAAAGAGATCGATAGATGCATTATAAGACTTTTGCCTAAAGATGGAGATAGAACAAATCTAAGAAATTGGAGACCGATCACCCTATTGAATGTGTCTTATAAAATCATGGCCAAAGTCTTAGCTTTAAGGTTAAGGGATATTCTGTCCAAGATTATTAACAATACCCAGACATGTTTTTAGTCAAGGCAGGTATATTCTTGAGAATATTATTACAAGTTGGGAAGCATTGCATTAGGCAAAGAATCTGGCAAGAGGACAAGTATTCTTCTTCTTGACTTTGAAAAGGACTATGATAGAATAGAATGGTCCTTCATCACAATGATGTTAGAAATAATTGGATTTCCCACATATTTTTGTGATATTGTTAAGTTGTTATTCAGTGATGCCTCTGCACAGGTGGAGGTAAATGGCTCACTATCCTTACCCTTCAAAATGGGGAGGTCCATTAGGCAAGGCTGCCCCCTGGCCCCTACCTTATTTGTTAATTGCTTCTGAAGCTTTATATTATCTTTTGAGAACTGATAGATTGATAGATCAAGTGAAAGGATAGTTCTACCCAATGAAGATATGTTATTGAATGTTTAGTTTGCAGATGATACTACCTTATTTCCAAAGATTGAGGAAGAGAATATGAGGAACCTAGAGAATAGATTGGAGGGTCTTCTGTCTAGCTTCTAGAGCAAAAATTTATTCATCTAAATCTATTATGTTAAGCTAGAATGAGGAGGCTCTAAAATGGTGGGACAAAAATAAATGGAGTTGGGGAGGCCCATCTAAACAAGTGAGATATTTGGGGATGCCGTTTGCAGTTCTTCCATCTATAAAAGGTATGTAGGAATGGCTTTACTCTAAAATTGAAAAGAAAATGAATAACTGGAATAGGAACTTCCTATCCTTAGCTAGGAGGGTTCAGGTTTACCAAAAGATCCTATCAACTTACTCTGTCTACTACTCTTCTATGTGGCTTTTCCAAAATTATCAGTCTAATGTTATTCAAAAAACTATCAGACACTTCCTCTGGTTTGATGGTAAAGGTGCTAAGAAGAGGCGTGCAATTAAATGGAGTGGTGTGTCTAGGGAAAGAGCAAGGAGGTCTAGGACTAAAAGATCTAAAAATTTAGGGTGTGTAGTCTTGGCTTCAAAATGGATAGTCAAGTTTTTAGAGGGAGAGGAACTTGGAAAATTATGGTTAGAAATAATATTTGTAATTTTGTACCTCTCAAGGCTAGAGCATGGAAAGGTCTTCATTTGCATGACTTTTTGTTCGAGACTTTCAAAGTTAAACCTATGGGATCTACTATCTTTAACAACATCTGGAAAGATTAGGAGCAAGCTAAAACCGTAATTGATAATGGCAGGGCATATGGTTTGAAAAGGGCATAATTATAGGACACAAATCAATTTGGTGGAACATATTTCATAAAGGCAAACCACTTGCCCTTTTGCATGGGTGCTCAGCTAAGATTTGGCATGGTAAAGGTCTAAGTTCTCTTAGTGACTTATTTGATGGGAGTAGAGCCAAAAATTGGGAACAAGTTGAACAAGAATTTAGCCTTTCTAGAATGAAAAAAAAGACATTTTCTGTGATTCTCCTGCTCTTTCTTGTGTAGACTCCCCCAAGAAGTATCCTTTCTTGGGGTGGAATCCATTAGAAAGATCAAGTGGAAAGATGGAACTAATCTTCAAGAGGTCAACTCAAAGAAAATTTATAAAATGATGGTCAATCCTCTGGCAGTCCTTAAGCATATGAACTTTGTCTGGGATCATAAATTAGAACATAAACCTTATCCAAAGCCTTTGAATGTTTCTGGTCTAGAAGTATAGAACCTAAAAAGGGGAGCTTTAGATGGTTACTTTTACTAAAAAAATCAGCTCTAGGAATGGACAATAGTGTCTGTCCTTTGTGTAATGTAAGTGAAAATTGTCAACATGTGTTCTTTGATTGTGTTTATGCAAAATCCACTTGGGTTATTTTTTATGGGTAATGTGGCAAATTGGGAACCTGGAAATGTTGTTATTTGGAAAGAAATACTCTGTGGTTTTGTCAAAGGTTTAAATAGAAAACTTAATACCTTCTAGCTAGCCTTATCTATAGAGATCCTATGGTTTTTGTGGAAGATGAAAATTGATGAGAGGTTTTAAGGTAAGGAGAGGTCTCTCACTAAGTTATCTTTTAAACTCTCAACTTGAAATTGATTGAACAAGTAGTGATGACAGTGGAGATTCTGGTGGACAAATACAAAGAGATAATGGATGGAGGGGTAATGTTGTATAAAGAAGACATTTAGAATGCAAACAATGGGCACCAAAAATGGAGTAAGATAAGTGATAGCTTCCTTAGAGAGTACACAGACTTTCAAACTAAATATTGCAGACTACACCAGGTAGATTGGACAAAGAATCAAGATCAGAGGCTAAGGGAGATCACTTCTCAAAACTTCTATGGAAACAACAGAGCTCTTGAACTATATCACCCCCAAAAGATATCTAAAGATGTGGAACCCTTCAAAGTCAATGACAATAGGGGCTATAAGAGAGGACTGGACAAGTTGGGGCAAGCAAAATAGGACAAAGTCAAGAAAAAGTTCATCAAGACTAACCTGGAATATGATAGCACAGACTTAGATGAAACCATTGATGAAGAAGATTGGCAGACTTCTACTCCACAGTAGGGCAAAAGGTACAAAGACCTCTAGGAACCTTAGAGAATTTGGAGAAAAATGGAACTACCATATGCAAAGCAAGACAGGAATGAACTACTTATATGGACTAGGTGTATGGTGGTCACTTTGATCTCCTTATGATGTACTCTTGTTTTTGATTAATATAAATTGTGAAAGATCTTCAATCCATAAATTATACATGTATATTTCTATTTTTATACATATATAAATATTAATATTAATGATAAAATAAGAGAATATATTCTAATATAATATATAATATATTAAAATATTAAAATAAGAGAATATATTCTAATATAATATATAATACTCTCTCTCTCTCTCTCTCTCTCTCTCTCTCTCTCTCTCTCTCTCTCTCTCATCTCGTCTCTCTCTCTCTCTCTCTCTCTCCTCTCTCTCTCTCTCTCTCTCTCCTCTCTCTCTCTCTCTCTCTCTCTCTCCTCTCTCTCTCTCTCTCTCTCTCTCTCTCATCTCTCTCTCTCTCTCATCTCTCTCTCTCTCTCTCTCTCTCTCTCTCTCTCTCATCTCTCTCTCTCTCTCTCTCTCTCTCTCTCTCTCTCTCCAGGTTAGAATGAATATATGTTTATTTCTCTATCTCTATTCAATCCCTTATTTCTTCTTGTATGTCTCCTCTCTCTCTCTCTCTCTCTCTCAACTATATTTTATTTAAAATATGTAACAAAACTATAATATATAATTGAAATAAATATTATTAAGAAAATATGAATTTCCAATACAATATTATTTTTAAAATATTTTTTATTTATTAAACTATATATTATATTATTTCTATATTTAATAATTATGGGGAGTAAATATATAGAAAAAAACTAAAAAATAAAAATCCAAAAAAAATTGGAGTGGAGAAAATAAAAAAACTATGGAACAAAAAAAGAAATTGTAAAAAAAAAAAAAAAAGGTTGAAGGAAAAAATTGGAAAAATCCACAAAAACCATCCAATATATATATATACTAATACTTTTATAATTTAAATACATTCAAATATTGTAAGTTTGAAAATGTAATAATACTAATACTTTTATAATTTAAATGCATTAAAATATTGTAAGTTTGAAAATGTAATAATACTAATACTTTTATAATTTAAATGCATTAAAATATTCTGTAAGTTTGAAGAATAAAATAAAAAATGTAAATAACATGGCGAAATATTTTTTGTGATACTATAGATTTTTAACTTTTTACTAAATAAAATTGAAATCTTAGATTTTTAACTCTTTGACTAAATAAATTGAAATCCCCAAAATAATCTAATTTCATAAAATAAAATGTGTAGAACCCTAACCCTAGTTGGGTGTGGATAGATTTGAAATGTCTGCCTAAGTTATTAAAATGTAATAATATTGAATACTATTACAATTTAAAGAATAATTACATAATATAATAACAATACATATTCATATTTACATGACTACAGTATTTTATCTTAGTCACTTAATTTTTTATTTAAGTAATAATAGTAAGTACTTTTAGAGAACATGATTTTAATTATTTTAATTAATCTAATATTGTGGTTTAGTAATAATTTGGGGTGCATTCATTTAATAAAAGTATGTCGGTTCAGCTCCATTTAATTAGACATCAATGGTTAAGATCAAATGAATAGTTAAGAAATATTTTAGTGAAATTAGGTTATTTATGTGTAGAACCCTAAAGTATAGTTATAAAAAAAATTTAAACCCTAATATTTTTTTTTTATAAAATAGCTGTGAAAAGAAATCAATAAATAAAAATATGCATGCTTTGTAAAGAAAAAATTTAGTGTTATTTTATTTTATGAAATTAGGTTATTTTTTGGGATTTTAATATTTTTTACTCAAGAGTTAAAAATCTAGAGTGTCATGAAAAATACTTTTATTTTGGGGATTTCAATTTTATTTACTCAAAATAGTTAAAAATCTAGTGTGATGGAAAACTATTTAAATGAAGTGATGCCATGTTCCTGAAATATAGTTAGTAAAATCTTTAAAATATAATGCAATTGCTTCTATCGTATACTTTTCCCTTTTTTATTTGATTTGATAAAACCCCTAATAAAATATAGTTATGAAATATTATTAAGGCATAAATAAAATAATATGGCAATATTACCGCCATTATTGTAATGGATGGGCATCAATCGCTCTTATCATGTAATAATATTTACATCTATACAATAGCAATAGCCTAAATATTTTTTAAATAGAAAAAACTATTTCAGTTCTCATTGGTTGCAAAAAGAATTCACTATAACTAGTGAAGAACATGTCTGCTTATAGTTTCCTTGGCACAAGCTCATTACCTAGAGTGAATTTGTTTTACCATGTGAGAAAAATTTCAAAGCACTATAATGTTCACATACAAAAGACTCAGCTTAGGATTTGTATTTGACTCATCAAAAACCCTAAAGATTTAAATGTCAAGATTAAAAACAAAAAACCAAGGCCATCAAATATTAAAGTTTAATAATTAAAATAAACAACACAAAGTAACAACCCATGGATTGAAGATTTAATTAGAGAAACTGTTGAGCCAATGAAGAGTAAATAAACAACCACTGCACCAACCCAAATCAATTGAAAAACCTGCACGAGCACGAGGGAATAGATAAAATCTAATTTAATATACTATGTGTTGGTAGGTGGCGACTAATCAGGAAAGTACTGTACACTAGCCATGTATCCTCGCCAGGGTTCGGGGCCAGGCCGGGCCTTGAGCGGGGGTTTGGGGGCGGCAGCCCCCAAGAAGTGGGGTTCCGGGGTGGCAGCCCCCGAAAAAAAAAATCCTAGGGCCGACTTAAAAAAAAACCTATTTTTATGACCGACACTAGAAAACCCTAATTTTTGTAACCGACAAAAAGGCTTGATAAAAGGAGGCCAAGGGTTAGGGTTTGGGCATTGTATTGTAGCATTTGCAGCGGTATTGAGTTGCAGGGATTGCTGATTGTAATCGTTTTGATTTACTGGATAATAATATTGGACTCTCTGTTTGGTGGATGTAGCCTGAGTTTGGGTGAACCACGTTAAATCTTGTCTCTTGCTGTTATTAATTCTGTGTATTTCCATTTCTCTGTTTAATCTTTATTTGCATTTAATTGATATCTTCTACCGGCTAACCCTAACAAGTGGTATCAGAGCGGGTTGTGTTTGATTATCATCTACAGGAAAGTCTCACGGTTGAGTGGGAGCAATGGTAGACAAGGGAAGATTGAAGGTCGATAAATTCAATGGGCAGAACTATTAGTTATGGAAGATGCAGATGGAGGATTAACCTCTATCAAAAGGATTTATGGATGCCGTTGGAAGGAGTAGCCAAGAAACCGGCAACAATGTCTGATGAGGATTGGAATCTTCTTGACAGAAAGGCCACTGGGAACCATTCGGTTGTGCCTGGCACCGTCGGTGGCATTCAATATAATGGAAGTGAAGACAACAGATGGTTTGATGAAAGCTTTGGCAAAATTGTATGAAAAAACCCTCAGCCTCAAATAAGGTATTTCTTATGAAGCGTTTGTTTAATCTGAAAATGGTTGAAGGTGGATCTGTGACAGATCATTTAGATAAATTTAATACGATTGTCAGTCAATTGACTTCTGTAAATGTAAAATTTGATGAAGTTAGAGCTCTCTTGATATTATGTTCATTGCCTGAAAGTTGGGATAGTTTGGTAATGGTGGTTAGTAACTCTGTTTCTGGTTCAAATACCCCTGAAATTTGATGATGTTGTTGGTGTTATTTTGAGTGAAGAAATTCGTAAGAAAAGCTCAGGTGGATCCAAATCAGGCAGTGTTTTGAATGCAGAAAGCAGGGGCAGATCAAAGGAGAGAGGGAAAAGGTTCTGGAGGTCATGGGAAGTCACGAGGAAAATCAAAGGACAAAAGATCCCAAACCAGAGGACAGAAGGATTGCTAGTATTGTGGAAAACCAGGTCAGGCTAAAGAAAGATTGCTAGTCTCAGAAAAATAAAGAAGGAGACAAACAAGAAGGCCAATAAGGAAGCAAATGTGGTAAGTAATAAATTTGAAGATGACGCTTTGATTCTTTCCCTAGATAATGCTGATGATTCATGGGTTTTAGATTCAGGGGCCCTCATTTCATGCTATGCCCATAGAAGTTATTTTCTTGATTATGTCCAAGGGGATTTTGGGCTGGTTTTATTTGGGAGATAACGAACCCTATCAGATTGTTGGAAAAGGAAGAATCAAGATTAAGTTGCAGAATGGGAATCATTGGCTACTACAAGAGGTAACGGCAGTTTCAAGGCTTAGTAGGAATTTAATTTTAGCAGGGCAGCTAAGCTGAATAGGGTTGTACTGTTATATTTACTGATAAAAATTGGAAGGTTTCAAAAAGGTGCCTTAGTAGTAGCAAAAGGTGTGAAAGTAGGCACCTTAGATCCTTTGTACAGGTCATACTGTTCCTTCTACTTTAGATGTTATAGAGGAAAAACAAACATGTTCAGGAACAGTTGCTGCAAGATTTGCAGGAAGAGACTGGAAAAGTTGCTGCAGGTTCTGAAACAACACTGTGGCATACAGGACTTGGGCATATGAGTGAAAAAGGTATGAAGGTACTTCATTCTAAGAAAGTTTTACCAGGTCTGAAATGTATTAATATGGATTTCTGTGAAAGTTGTGTGTATGGAAAATAAAAGAGAGTCAGTTTTCTCAGAGATGGGAAGCAAAAGAAAAATGAAAAATTGGAGCTTGTGCATACAGATGTATGGGGACCAGCTCAGGTATCTTCTTTCGGTGGCTCTCAGTATTATGTTACATTCATAGATGATGCAACTAGGAAGGTCTGGATTTATTTCCTTCGACAGAAATCTGATGTATTTGAAACATTTAAAAATGGAGAAGCTTGGTTGAGAATGAGACAGGTAAAAGATTAAAATGTCTCAGATCTGATAATGGCAGCGAGTATTGCAGCAAAGAATTTAAAGATTATTGTTCCTTTAATGGAATTCGTACGCAGAAAACGGTTCCAGGGACTCCACAGGAAAATGGAGTGGCTGAACGCATGAATAGGACAATAATGGAGCGTGCAAGGACCATGAGATTGCATGCTGGGCTGCCTTTAAACATGTGGGCAGAGGCTGTCAACACTGCTGTATATTTAATTAATAGAGGTCCGTCAGTTCCTTTGGGTTGTGGTATTCCAGAGGAAGCATGGATAGGTAAGAAGGTGAGTTATTCTTTTCGGAAAACCTTCGGCTGTGAAGCATTTGTCACATATAGATTCTGAAAATAGAACCAAGATGGATGCGAAATCAAAAAAATGTACCTTCATTGGATATAGCATTGATGAATTTGGTTATAGGCTTTGGGGATTTTGAAAATCAGAAAAATTGTGAGAAGCAGGGATGTTATATTCAATGAGAAGGTGCTGTACAAAGATCATTTGTAGCAGCATGAGAAGAAAGAAAAGGATTATGTGGTGCTGGATGATACTCCAAATAGTGATGTTCCAGTGGCTCCTTATGCTCCGCAACAGCAACCAGAAATACCACAAACTCCAGTGAATGTTAGACGGTCAACAAGGATAAGTAGACCTCCTAAAAGGTTTTCTCCCTCTTTGTATTCTATTTTGTTAACAAATGCTGGTGAACCAGAAGGGTATGATGAAGCTATGCAGGTGAATACACAAGTTTAGTGGGAGATTGCCATGAAAGAAGAAATGGACTCCTTGCTGAAAAAATCAAGGACTTGGAATTATGTAAGTTACCTACAGGTAAAAAGGCTTTACCAAACAAATGGGTTTACAGGTTGAAAGAGAAGATGGAGGTAAGAAAAGATTTAACGGCCCAGGTTAGTTGTAAAAGGATTTGCACAGAAAACAAGGCATTGATTTTGATGAGATCTTTTCTCCAGTTGTCAAGATGACTTCTATTCATACTATTTTAAGTATTGTGGCTGCTGAAGATTTGCATTTGGAACAGCTAAATGTGAAAACTGCCTTTCTCCATGGTGATTTGGAGGAGGAGATATACATGGCACAAACCACAGGGATTTGAGGTCAAAGGTAAGGAGAAACAAGTGTGCAGATTGAAGAAGAGTTTGTATGGCCTGAAACAAGCAACCTCGACAATGGTATTTGAAATTTATTAGTTTTTATGGCTGAGCAAGGCTACAACAGGTGTAATTTTGACCATTGTGTTTATTTTAAGAGGTTAGATAATGACAGCTACATTATTTTATGTTTATATGTTAATGATATGCTTGTAGCTGGGTCTAACATGGATCACATTAGAGAGTTAAAACATCAGTTAGCACAGTCATTTGATATGAAGGATTTGGGGGTAGCAAAACAAATCCTTGGTATGACAAATTTGCAGAGATAGGAAGAACAGAAAATTGACTCTATCTCAGGCTGCTTATGTTGAAAAGGTGTTGCAGAGATTCCATATGGAGAATGCAAAAGCTGTCAGCACACCTTTGCCTAGTCATTTGAAATTGACTAAGGAGATGTGTCCAAAGACACAGGAGGAGGAAGAAAAAAATGTCCAAGGTTCCATATGCTTTAGCTGTAGGAAGTTTAATGTATGCCATGGTATGCACGAGACCGGATATTGCACATGCTGTCAGAGTCATTAACAGGTATATGAGTCATCCCAGATTTGAGCATTGGAATGCGGGTCAAATGGATTCTCAAGATATTTGAGAGCTACATCTAATAAACACTTATGTTTTGGGGGCTCTAATACTGATTTAGCAGGTTATGTAGACTCAGATTTGGTAGGGGATATTGATACCAGGTGGAGTACACTACAGGTTATGTCTTTACTGTAGGTGGAACATCAGTGAGTTGGATTTTCCAGGTTGCAAAAGGTGGTTGATTTATCTACCACAGAGGCAGAATATGTAGCTGGCAACAAAGGCAAGCAAGGAGATGATATGGCTGCAATCTTTCATGGAAGAATTGGGTAAATACTAGGCTAACAATTCTTTGTATACCAGACAGTCAGAGTGCCATACATCTTGCAAAGAATTCTGCCTTGCATTTAAAGACCAAACACATACAGTTGAGGTATCACTTCATTCGGTCAGTGTTGGATAATGGACAGTTAAGGCTGGAAAAGATCAATACAGATGAAATCCAGCAGATATGTTTACAAAGGCAGTGACAAGGGAGAAGCTAAGCTCCTCTTCAGCTGTCGGTTGGTCTTCTAGACTGAAAAACAACAAAAATAGAACAGTAGAGTCCAGGATGCTTATTTCCAGTAGGAGCTGCATGCACAGCGGTGTCAGTCCAGGATCAGTCTCCAAGTGGGAGATTGTGTTGGTGTGGAGCCTGATCAGTCCTCCAAGTGGGAGATTGTTGGTAGGTGGCGACCTGATCAGGAAAGTATTGTACACTAGCCATGTATCCTCGCCGAGGTTCAAACTTTACTATTTAGAAAAAAAAAAATTAGGGTTGACTTAAAAAAATCCTAGGGCCGACTTAAAAAATCCTATTTTTATGACCAACATAAGAAAACCCTAATTTTTGTAAACCGACAAAAAGGCTTGATAAAAGGCGGCCAAGGGTTAGGGTTTGGGCATTGTATTGTAGGCATTTGCAGCGGTATTGAGTTGCAGGGATTGCTGATTGTAATCGTTTTGATTTACTGGATAATAATATTGGACTCTCTGTTTGGTGGATGTAGCCCGAGTTTGGGTGAACCACGTTAAATCTTGTCTCTCGCTGTTATTAATTCTGTGTATTTCTATTTCTCTGTTTAATCTTTATTTGCATTTAATTGATATCTTCTGCCGGCTAACCCTAACACTATGAACTGTAAAAGAGTTATAGCAAAGACCATGATATTGCTGGATAAAGGGGCTAAAACGCCTGTGAACTAAAAAATAATTTTAAAAAATTCAAATTTTTTCGCAACACTGCAAACTGAGATATCTCATAAATGTACAAAAACCTACCAAAACCTGCATAATTTGGTAGATTGTCCTCATCATAATTTTGATTTGGGAAAAGTAGGGTATTTATAAAATTTTGGGGTAAAAGCGATTTGGGTAGTTGAACCATAATAATTATGTGAACTGCACTAGTTTTTAATATTTTCAATTTGTTACGAATAGGTTTTGATTTATGTTTTTAGGTTTGTAAATAATAAATTAAGTTCGTTAATTTCAATTTATTATTTACAATGGGAAAGATTTAATTAAATACAAGGCAAATGTAACAAAATATTCTTTAAACTCTTGTCACTGTTGTTTTATAAAAAAATTATTAGGGTAATATATTTAATATAATAGGAAGTTGTTTCCTATGTATTAAATATTCAATGTTCATATTTTCACTTAAAATTTAAATATAAATTTTTAAAATTAAATATTAAATATTTAAATAATATAATAATAATGATATAATGATTAAAAAATTAATTAATGTAATAATACTAATACTTTTATAATTTAAAATGCATTAAAATATTGCAAGTTTGAAGAATAAAATAAAAAATGTAATAAATTTCATGATACTATAGATTTTAAAGTTTTGACTAAATAAAATTGAAATCCAAGATTTTTAACTTTTGAGTAAATAAAATTGAAATCCCTAAAATAATCTAATTGCATAAAATAAAATGTGTAGAACCCTAAACTAAATTAAAATTAAATTACTTTTAGCTAATGAAGCAAAAAAATTAATCACCATCCATTTAGGCATGACTTAACTAGTGGGAGACAAAATTTGTGTTCATAATTTGTTTACTTGCCATGTGCTCCCCTCAAACCACAATTTTCTCTGCATTTATAGTTTTTTTTGTTGCACTCTCTGACAATCCACAGAGAAGAGGTCATTTTTTTTTTGAACCAATGACAATACAGATAAATCATTTTTCAATAATTTTTTGTTAAAAAATTATCATGTTGACATAGGAAAAGTACAAATTTAAATCAAATTTATCCGACAAGAAAAATAATCCTTTCTTTTGATTGGTTTACAATCAATAGATTAATAACTAGATAAGTGCGAACTCATTGCAATAGTACCAATCCTTTTATTCCGAGGTTAAAACAAAACAAATAGTAATTTATTAAGACATTGGCAGTGCCTTTTCCCTTTCCTATTCTTTTGGAAAAATTAGTATATTTATATTTTAAAATATATATCTTTTTTTCATAGTTTTTTTTCCATATCTTTTGTGATTTTTTTCTACCTTTTTCTCCTTCTAACAATTTCCAATTTTTTTTTTTGGTTATTTATTTTTTATTTTTTCCTTTTTTTTTTATTTTCTCAACTTTTTTTTGTAACATTTTCTAATTTCTTTTTTGGTCTTTATTTTTTATCTTTTCCAATTTATTTTTTCATTTTTATTTTAATGCCTCTGGTCTAATTAAAAATCCCAAGGTATCTAGTGGGGGGACATTTAAACAATATGAGACTTCTTCTAACACAATTTGTTGCCCACCGTGAGAACAAACCATCGATGATAAAACCAATGAAAAAGTGAATGGTGGCAAATGAAAAATGAAGAAACTACAACGAAAATTGAATGATCCAGATTACGTCCATCATCAAATATTCTATATACTCTCTTTTTGAGAATACTAATAATACAAACAAATAAAAAATTCATTTTTAACTACTCTTATTAAATATGACACCTTGTTTATTTCTCTTCTTACTCAATTTTACAAAATATGTATACTTCAAGTTTCCATATGCAAAATAATGTTTGGGCATGCCTCCCACGCCTTTCTATAAGTTCTAAAAAAAATCATTTCCCATGATCATTATATTACTATAGTTAGTTTCCCCCACTTTTTAATTTGAGGAGTGTGGGAAGTAAACGATTTCAACTAGACAATATAATATGATGTGACTATATTCTAAATGCAAATTACCAATGACCAATGACTAGATATTTAATTAATAATAATTACCTAGAAATTTGGAGCTACTTTCCCCTTAATAAGTATGTTCCTATCTCTCCACTTCAATATACTTAATTTCTTCATGGAACTCATTTCATTTGGTTGTTACACCATTTTTTAATATAAATGGTTTGTTTTCGATGATGATGAGCGAGCATGAAAGAAGACAACCATAATGGAACCAAAAGTGTACCAATCATCCAATAATTGTGCACTTTTTTAATTAAATAATGTTGGAATTATAATAAAAATAAGTAATTATAAAAGTTGTGAGAATCAAAATATTGATTAAAAATAAATATCAACAAGAGTTTAAAGGGAATAAGAAGGTAAGAATGATTATTTCAATATAATGGGTTAAATTGAATATTAGTGTTCTCATAATACTTATAAAGATTATGTGTGTTATAGATGAAGAATTATCTTTAATTTTCTATAGTCAATCCTAAATATGGTTGAATAAAAAAATATGTTTTTTTCTTTACAATTATTTTGTGAGAAATAATTAAACAATGATAAATGCTTAGGACTTGGATATTGGGATTAATAATGAAAATATTAAAATTAAATTTGAAAAAATAAATAACTTAAATGTGATAATTCAAAATTTGAAGATGGAAATATATTGTGATAGACGTTGAAAACTAATTTTCTAAGGTGTTGGATTGTTAGTGCTTGCTCAGATGAAGATCTCAAAATTCTACAAACTGATTCATTTTTTTCTCACGTTCACCTATACAACTGTGGACCTAATGCATGGACCTAAACTATACCGTCACATATCTAATTTATGGGGTGGTTGTAATTGTTTCACCTCATTTTTTGACGATCTGTAAACTAGGGCAAATATTCCATACATGTATTCATCAACATATAGACTTCAAAGAGTACTCAATCAACTACCTCAATATGCACTCAACCCATTTGTAATACATGTACAACTCAAGGAAAACTTAGAGTAAATACTCAAACATGCAAAAATTAGACAATTATGCAATCACACACTTAATTGCAACACATGAATATAATTGGAGGAACCCTAAATTGGGGAGGGAAAACTCTAGGAAGAGTGAGAAATGCTCCTAATTCCGCTATATGATAGTCATTACAAAGTGTTTTACATGCCTCATGAACTAATACAAGGAGCATCTTCATGGAAACTACCAATTCCCTACACCTATATACTACCTTGGCATCAATATAGACTTTCAACAACCTATGCTATACAACAATGAGATGGACAACAACGCATTAAAACATAGTTGAAATGGTCAAAAAACCACTATCTTCCCATCAACAAGATGGACTACAACCAACTTAGATGATTACCCATGCCTTTCTCAACATGAAAAAGGCTTCTTATTGATGCAGGAGCATCATCAAATTCTAGTTTTTGATTAGTTATTTTAGTTTTGTTAAGTTGTAGAAATGGTTACATATGGGTAAAAGGAGGACGTTGGTAGTTGTTGGGATCATTTTTTGAAAATGGTTGTGTGGAGTCCTGTTGCCATAGATGGGGAAGAGGAAGTTTGAAAAAAACTACCTCAGAACGATGAGAAAGGAGGACGGTTAGCAAGGAAGGACCCTGATCTTGAGAACGTAGTGAGAAGAGAGATGTGACGACAGAACGGTAGATAAAAACAATAAGATCAAATGTGTGAAGAGGGGGAGTTCAAGAATGAAGGGCGAGAGGAAAGTTAGGAAGACATAGTGTGAACTGTAGTAGAACAAGAATGAACTATGAGCAGTGAAGAAAAGAAAGAACGCCGAAGAAGAAAGCTGGGTGGCATGAGAAGGAGAATAATAGCAAAAGAAGATATTAAATAAGAAGACGATTGGGTATTTGAAGCACAAGAGATTCATATTCTGGAAAGGACTAAAATCTATCCATGAAAAGTTCCTGTATTAATGGTCCGAGTTGGCTGAGTATGAAATAGAGGACTCTTATTAAATAAATTTCTTGAATTGAATCCCCGTCACTAGACTGTTGAATTGTTCTTATCAACCTTTTATTGTGGTGTTGTGAAATTTTATTTCTATCACTTGTGTAGAATGAATGAGATTTTGCAATTGTTCTTGTCATTGGGCCTGTATAATCAATTGAATATCATACTATAATTTAAGTCTGTTGTTTATTGTTGTCCTCTGGGTTACTGTTTTGGGTCTGAAATTAGTTGGCTGCTATCACATTGTAGTAGAGCATTGATGTGTGTGAGTCTGTCATCAGATTGGTATCAAAGCCTAAAAGATATGGGAGAGTCTAAAAGATTTTACATAAGTATGGGTGGAAGTTTGATATGTTAAGAAGAAGAACCTAAGTACCAAAAGACTGGGCAAAGGAAAAGGAGAGAAGCCCTAGGTGAGGTATCGAGAAACCAAGAAGAAAGGTACAAAGATGCAGTAGTATGCCATAAAAGAAATCCTTAGGAAGAAAGATAAGATGAAACTGAATGTGAAGAAGCAAAATGTAGAGTGGGATAAAGAAATAGCAGAGTTGAGAAGAGATTTAGAGAAGTGTAAGTAGTGGCTTGAGGAAAGAGCCAAGAATATGGTTGGTATTGGCTAATGAGAAAGAAGTTGAAATGGCCTGTGAAGATGATTGTTAAGAAAAGAGGAGGTAGAATATGGCTGCCTCGAACAGAGAAGATGAACGAGGAGAGTTGCCAAGTGAGCAACGTGCATCGGAAGAGGTGAAGAAAGTTCTCATTGAGGAGACATAAGGAAATACAAGGGCGAATGGAGAGGAGAAGAAGATGTTAGAGCAGTAGTGAAATGCATAGTGAAGCAGTTACAAAGATAGAATTTGAAGGTGCAGCAAGCACGGAAGATTTGTGGGCACAATTTTAGTGATAGAACATGAGTGGATGGAGAAGCTTGCTAGTGAAGAATGAAGACAAATGGGACAGTGAAGGCCACAAAGAGGAAGTTGGCAGTTGATGATAAGAAGTTTCACAGCAAAAAAGGAAGAGGTAAATTTATTGGTCTTAAATAAGGATATTGTTTCATTTTTATTTGCTATGTTGAATGTTGAGAAGCCTGGGAATAAGCATGGAGGACTACATGCATATTTTGTTGTGGGTTGTAACGTGAATGATAAAACCAACGATGAATTGTTGTTGATGTTGATTATCGAAGAAAATGGTTGAAAATGATGACTGATGAAGGTGAGAAGTTGAACATTATTAGCACATGATCAAAAGGTAAAGTTGTTGGCAAATTGTGAAGATGATGTTTTATCTCCATTTAAGATGATAAAAGTTCCAGAATGTGTAGAAGAGTATAGGATAGTAAGTGTAGATTTATATAAGAATGTCGATGATTTTGGATGAAGTTGAAAGACAGATGTCAAGGTGAAAGAGTTTGTAGAAGAAAATGAGGTCATTAATCCCTTATAATTGTTCATATCGATGTACATGTGCATATGTGGGCAAGGAAAATTTGGCAAAAGAAAACAAAAGGTAAAGGGAAGACTAGTGAACAACAATTGTTGGAGAAATATGGCAGTTGTTCCAGAGTGATGTTGGAGAGCGGAAGAAGAAGAACCACGAAGTATAATTCTAATGTTGACTTCATGTGCAGGAGCACATGCTTTTCTTTTGTCCTCTTGGGAGCTTGATGTAAGAGCATCATCAAATTCTGGTTGAGCATTGTTGAATTCTAGTTTTTGATTAGTTATTATTTTAGTTTTTGTTAAGTTATTGTAGAAGCGGTTACATATGGGTAAAAGGAGGATGTTGGTAGTTATTGGGATCATTTTTTGAAATGGTTGTGTGGAGTCCTATCACCACAGACGGGGAAGAGGAAGTTTGAAAAAAAACTACCAGAATGATGAGAAAGGAGAAGGGCACATTAGCAAGGGAAGGACCCCCGATCTTGAGAATGCAGTGAGATGAGAGGTGTGATAGTGGAACGGTAGATAAAAACAATAAGATCAAATGTGTGAAGATGGGCAGTTCAAGAACGAAGGGAGAGAGGAAAGTTTGGAAGACATAGTTTTGAAAACATGGTGTGAAGGGAATCGTAGCAGCAGTAAATGGAAGGAGAGGAATCGGTTTGAGAGATTGGTAGTCCAGGAATAGCAGAGTATGTGTTTCTGATTCATGGAAAGTGTAATCTTGAAGTATGGTCAAACTGATGTCTACCAAATGTAAGTCTTGCTAAATGATTTGTAATCTAACACAGAATAGATCTCATTAATATTATATTGTTGGGGACTTTTCTTTGTGTCTGTTTATTTTGAATGAGTTTTGTAAATGTTCCTATATCTTAGTTTGGATTACTAGCTGGGATCCTCAGCAGCTCTAAATTAGTCTGTGATATGAATACAATGGTAACCATTTACTTTGTTTTATCCTAGTGTTGCATTACCCTCTCTTGTTCCAATCAGATATCTTTGTTTGAATTTGATATTAGAGTGTAGGTGTGAGAATCTTGTCATCAGTTTGGTATCAGAGCCTAAAAGATCTGGGAGAGTCTAAAAAGATTTTGCATAAGTATGGGTGGAAGTTTGACAGGTTAAGAAGAAGAACGTGGGTACCAAAAGACTGGGCAAAGGAAAAGGAGAGAAGCCCTACGTGAGGAATCGAGAAGCAAAGAAGAAAGATACAAAGAAGTAGCAGTATGCCATAAAAGAAAGCCTCAAGAAGAAATATAAGATGAAGCTGAATGTGAAGAAGCAAAATGCGGAGTGGGATAAAGAAATAGCAGAGTTGAGAAGAGATTTAGAGAAGTGTAAGCAGTGGCTTAAAGAAAGAAGTCAAGAATATGGTTGGTATTGGCCAATGAGAAAGAAGTTGAAATGGCATGTGAAGATGATTGTTAAGAAAAGAAGAGGGAAGAATATAGTTGCCTTGAATAGAGAAGATGAACGAGGAGAGTTACCAAGTGAGAAACATGCACTAGAAGAGGTGAAGAAAGTTCTCATTGAGGAGAACATAAGGAAATACAAGAACGAATGGAGAGGAGAAGCAAATGTTAGAGCAATAGTGAAATGCAAAGAAATGTATAGTGAAGCAGTTACAGAGAATAGAATTTGAAGAAGGTGCAACAAGCACAGAAGATTTGTGGGCATAATTTTTAGCAATAGAACAGGAGTGGATGGAGAACCTTGCTAGTGAATGTATGAAGACAAATGGGATAGCAAAGGACACAAAGAGGAAGTTGGCAGCTGATGATAAACAAGCTATTGTAGAGAAACAGGAAGAGGTAAATTTATTGGTCTTAAATAAGGATATTATTTAATTTTCATTTGCTATGTTGAATATTGAGAAGCCTAGTAACAAGTATGTAGGAGTAAATGCAGATTTTAGTGTAGAAGTTGTGGGTTGTAATGTGAATGATAAAACTAAGGATGAATTGTTGCTGATGTTGACTATTAAAGAAGAATGGCTGAAACAATGGCTGACGAAGGTGAGAAGTTGAACATTATAGCATGGGCTCAAAAGGTAAAGTTGTCAAAAAATTGTGAAGATGATGTTTTATTTCCATTTGAGATGATAAAAGTTCCAGAATGTGCAAAAGAGTATAGGATAGTAAGTGTAGATTTATATAAGAATGTCAATGATTTTGATGAAGTTGAAAGACAGATGTCAAGAGTGAAAGAGTTGCAGAAGCAAATGAGGAGGTCATTAATCCCTATATAATTGTTCATATCGATGTACATGTGCATGTGTGGGCAAGGAAACTTTGGCGAAAGAAAACGAAAGGTAAAGGGAAGACTAGTGCACAACAATGTTGGAAAAACATGGTTGTTGTTCTAGAGCGATGTTAGAAGAAGCGGAAGAAGAAGAACCATGAGGTATAATTCAAATGCTGACATCATGTGCAGGAGCACATGCTTTCTTTTGTCTCCTGGGGAGTCTGATGCAAAAGCATCATTAAATTTTGTTGAGCATCATCAAATTCTAGCTTTTGATTAGTTGTTTTAGTTTGTGTTAAGTTGTTCTAGAAGCAATTACATATGGGTTAAAGAAGGACGTTGGGCGACATTGAAGAAGTTATTGACACCATCATGTTTGGAGGACAGTTTTCTCCCTCTCGCCTAACAAAGGAAGAAAGAACGAAACTGCCACAATAGGCCAAGAAGTTAGAAATTGCCAAAATATCATAATGGGAATGAAGGACGAAGATCGGGCCTATTTTTATCGAGATTGTTTTAGTAGAGGGACATCTTAGCAAGGAGGTAGATGGAAGTCTAAAAACATGGTGTGAAGGGAATCATAGCAATAGTAAACAGAAGAGAAGAATCGATCTGAGAGATTGGTAGTCTGAAATAGCAGAGTATGATGTCTCTGATTCATTGAATGTGTAGTCTCGAAGTATGGTCAAACTGATGTCTACCAAATGTAAGAGTCTTGGTAAATGATTTGTAATTAGCACAGAATAGATCCCATTAATATTATATTGTTGGGGAGTTTTCTTTGTGTCTATTGCTTATATGAATGAGTTTTGTATATGTTCCTGTACATCTTAGTTTGGATTACTAGTTGGGATCCTCAGCGGCTCTAAATTAGTCTATGATATGAATACAATGGTAACCACTTAGTTTATTTTATCCTGGTGCTACATTACCCTTCTCTTGTTCCAATCAGATATCTTTGTATGAATTTGATATTAAAGCGTAGGTGTGAGAGTGTTGTCATGTGAACCGTAGAAGAAAAAGAACGAACTCCAAGCAGTGAAGAAAAGAAAGAACACCGAAGAAGAGAGTCGGTGGCATGAGAAGGAGAATAATAGCAGAAGAAGATATTAAGTAAGAAGACCAATTGGGTATTTGAAGCGCAAGAGAATTCATATTCTTGAAAGACTAAAATCTATCCATGAAAAGTGCCTGTATTCATGGCCGAGTTGGTTGAGTATGAAATAGAGGACTCTTATTAAATAAATTTCTTGAATTGAATTCATGTCACTAGATTCTTGAATTGTTCTTATCAGCCTTTTACTGTGGTGTGTGAGTTTTATTTTTTTTGCTTGTGTAGAATGAATGATATTTGCAATTGTTCCTGTCATTGGCCCTATATAATCAATTGAATATCATACTATAATTTAAGTCTGTTGTTTATTGTTGTCCTCTGGGTTACTATTTTGGGTCTGAAATTAGTTGGCTACTATCACATTGTATTAGAGCATTGATGTGTGTGAGTCCGTCATCACTTATGAACTTCCTCCAATCTCCCCAATGTGCAAAGATAAAAAGCCATATGCAAAACTAGAAGATCAAACACCAAATGTTCCAAATTCTTACTCATTATCTGCATACAGGCAAATTTTTCACTTTACCAGGGAAATAGTTTATCGCTTCTAACAAATTTGTTGGGGTGAATGACTAATCACCAATGCATTTGGCAAGGTCATTGAGGTGAACACCTATTCACTACAAGTATAAAGTGGTAAATTTGATAAACTTAGTTTTATGAGACATTACCTACTCTACGACTTTGAACAAAGGCTTCTCATAGTTGTCCCATTCCAACCCTAATCCCCATTAATCCTTTTCACATCCATTTTGCACTAGTATGATGACAAATTCCTCCTTTAGGCTTCTTAGCAACACTCTGATGAGCTAGGACAACTAAGACATTTATCTTCATGTGGCAAACAAAACTCAATTATATGACCATGTGCCTCTACACACACATTCTTAGGCATGTTGTATGCAATGACCAAAACTACAAAGACAAACACTAACTAGAACTCCAAAATTTGCCAAAAGAATCCAAAAACACAAAACATAAAACATGTATTTTTAGGTGTTACAAGATTGCATCACCATTAAGATGCTCCTACATCACTGTGACACCAAATTTTTGAATGATGCAAGATTGTTGTTTTGCCCGAGAATGCTCATGCATTCTAATCATCTATCATTTGCACATTAGCCAATCAACAACATAGTCAAATCCACCACCTTTTCAAAAACTTATAAGCATTTAATTACTTAATTACTCAATCTTGGTCTAAATCTACTTTATTTATCCCTATTACTTAATCATTTTAATTAAATATAGATTACTTGAAAGAAGTGTTTGTTTTTCTCAGCACTTAATGTTCAATGCAAACATTGCAATGTGTTTACTATTTAGTAGTTTACTTAGTATGCAAAAGTTTCATTTGTAATATATATATATATATATATATATATATATATATATATATATATATATATATATATATATATATATATATTCCTTATACATCTTTGTTTAACTAATTTTTCAAGTACTATATGTATTTGTACCACCCCACCGTCCCCGCAAAGAAATTCCATGAAACTATGATCAAAACCCAAAAACGAAAGACTAAAAATTTCTAACACTATCGAAAACTTCACCATAAAAATTAAAAACCCATATCTAGCACATGAGACATACTACATGAATAAAAGATCACCAATTTTTAGGACAAAACCCATCTACCAAAACAAAGACCTAGAAGCAATAACTTTGACTAGGATTATAGAGGTTTGAATCCCACCACAAACCCACTAAGAGAGAGCAATAGAAACACAACAATGGAACAAGTAAAAGCGAAAAGCATCTAAATGGGCCCAGATTTAGATGTCTGCACACCAGTTCCAATCCCACAGGATTTGTGGTTATTGCCGCCACAACTGTGGCAATGTTAATTTCTTTTTCCATGCACGCCCAAGTCTCCATTTGGGGAAAAAGAGGTGGCGTGGGAGGATGATATAGAGGCACTGCAAACTGCCAGACACCTCTCTTATTCGTTTGGTGAATGTCACGTCTTATGTCAATTTGTGATTTTGAAACTTTTTTGTTTTTGGTTCTTCTTTCATTTTTTTTTGCATACAACTTTCACACTGAAATTACATTGAACCAGCCACTAACCTGAGTTAAGTAGAATTGATGACTAGCAAGCACAACAAGTAACATCCGAGCAAAAGATCAAATTCCCCAATACCAGTCTGTACACAGTGAGTGAAATGTAGTCGAGAATAGAGATATTCTAATCAAATTTAACACTCTTTCCATAATAGTTTGGAGACAGGAATTTTTTTTAATAAAGAACTTACAAGATTTACTACTCCAGCAGTGAAATCACTGGTGCTTAACAATTAAGGCCTTAATTTTTATGTGGCAAACAAAACTCAATCATATGACCATGTCTCTCTGCATATACATTCTTAGGGATGATGTAGGCAATGACCAAAACTCCAAAGCCAAACACTAACTAGAACTTCAAAATTTCTCAAAAGAATAGAGAAATGTAAAGAAAATAAAGCATGTATTCTATTGCATCACCACTAACATGCTCCTATATCACTAAGATTGTTGGTTTGCCTAAGAATGCTCTCTTTCTAACTCTAATCATCTATCATAGCACATTAGTCAATCAACAACATAATAAAACCTACCACCTCATTTAAAAATAATCTAATTACTCAATTACTCAATCTCAATCTACTTTATTTATTCCTATTACTTATCATTTTAATTAAATATAGATTACTTGAAAGAAGTATTTGTTTTTCTTGACACTTAATTACTACCTCTGTTGGGAAAGTCCTTTTTCTTTAAAAAAAATCTCAAATGACAACAATATATTATTTATAAAATTATTAATAACTAATTTTATTTTAATCTTCATGCTTTTTACCTTCAACTTTAATGGATTGGTCAATCACATACAACATACATGCAAGTGGAGGCTTTCACACAAATACATAAAGCTTATAACCCAACTAAAGACTCAAATTAATTACTTTATACTCCTATTTACATTTTTTTATCATAAAATATATGATTTTTTTGAGAATATATATGATAACAAATAAAAAATTAAAATCTATTAAATAAATATGAAAATTCTTAATAAAATGGGCAACTCTAATATAATAGTATAGATATATTAAACACATTTATTTAAAAAATATTAAAATTATTTCGATATCTATCTAATTTATATCACAAATTTAATATAAGCATTTTCAAACTGATAATTCTCAACTTCTTCTAGATTAACATGTTTATCTATGCTAGTAGTATTCTGGAATATGACAAATTTAAAATATTAATTTTGTATTCAAAGTTTTTTCTAAATCATACCTAAAAGATTGCTTTGACAAATAATAAAATATATCATATTCATTTAAGTGATAAATATTCATTAAATTAAATAATAATACCAACTAATGAAGCATTTCATATTCATCAAAATTACATTAAACAAATATTATGTAGTGATTAGCCTTTTCCATTACATATTTAAATATTAGTTTATTTAGTTAAGATATGTCTTAGTAGTTTGGCTAAGTGATACATTTTGAACACAAAAATATAGAATATTGTGTTAAGATATCGTTGATTTGCAATAGCAACAATGATCCCTATTACTTATGTGTATGTATTTGTTCTAAAGTGTTTGACTTGTTAGATAGTTCATTATAAAATGTGAAAAATTATAAATATTTATTGTTGTGATTCTAAAATAGTTTTGGAAGTGTGATGGGGAAATGTGGATTAATCAATAATAGTAACAAACCCAAACACCAATGAAATATGAAGATAAAAGGTTTTAAAATAAGAACAAGATGATACTTACAACCTTTACCTTACGCCTTCCATTGTTCACCTATTTGTTATTAATCTTGATAATAATGAAGCCCTCAGAAGCGTATGCTCCCTTGCTTGTTGAAGATGACAAGAATAGAATAGCTATGATATTTGATGTGTTGAAAATGAGCTTCAACACAATATTGATGGATGATAAGTGATATGTGAAGTAATGGTGGTAGTGGTGCCAAAGGCACGCTAATGTTTCTTCAGCATAAGTTTACTCAAACAATGGATTGATTAAATGAAGAAGAAGAGGGTTGTATTTATAGAGTTATGTAGAAGAAGATCAACGATTGAGAAGAAATGAGAAGATCAATGGAGGAGAATGGTTGAGGAATGTGCAACAAATAGAAGAAAAACATGTGTCATTCAAATAGAAACTTTGTTGAGTTAACTGCTCTGTTGATGAGGATGAGTTTTCATTTTTCTTAAATTAGAATTTATTTTTCTAATTTAAGAGCACAGTTGCTTTAAAGTTGCTTTAACTCAGCTTTTGCTTTTGCGTGACAAGAAGAATTTATTTTTAGAAGATAAGAAAGATTTTTGAAAATAAGAAAGCATAATTAAATTTATTTAATTACTTGTAGATAATTTTTGAAGAATAAATAAAATATATAAATATATTTTATTTTGTGAAGATTTAATTTAAATAAATTTGCATTTTATTTAAATTTAGAGGAATGGATGATTTAATTAAATAATTAAAACTATTTAATTATTTAGAAGAATAAAGTTGATGTAGGTGAAATTAATTAAATAAATGTAATTTATTTAATCAAGTGGGAAGAAATGAATCAAGTAAATAAATAAATTTATTTATTTATTGATAGAGGAATATGAAGATGAAATAAATATTTAAAATATTTATTTAAGTAGAGTCATGTCATTTTTAAGTGTATACATTTTGCCCCTCTTTGATGCAATGTGTTTTATCACATTGTTTCAAAGAATAAAAATTTTTGACAGTGATACATGCCCCAGTTTGCCCCTGGTACAAGTTTTAACGACAGGATGCCCCCTCGGGAGATTGGACGGGAAGAAGGCAGAAGGGCGTGAGATGAACAATCTCACGAAGAAGAAGGTGAAAAATAGGTTAGGATGGAGAAAATAAGACATGGGTCGGAGAAACAGTCACATGAAGCAGTCATAGTTGTCATACAGTCAGCTATGGTTCACTTGCTATATATAGGAGCTGGGTCCACAAGTTCTATTCATTTGCACACTTGTCCTTAGTTGATTGGTCTTTGGGAACTTTAGGAGAGCATGGCAGCCAGAGAGATGGATATTCCGCACGAGGAGCATCAGTTTGAATGAGTCCAACGGTTTGATCAGCCAACGGAGGCAGGACCACCGGTATGTAGTTCGTCAAAACTCGCTAAAAGTCATTTATTAGGGCAATAAATGCAAAAAATACTGGGATAGATGCGCTGAACTATCGTTCAGTGCATATACACTCTGAAATGGCGCATATGATGCTAAGTGACGCATTTGAAATATACTACGACGCATATGATAGTTTGGCGCATACAGGTTGTAAGTTGGTGCATGCATTGCGGAATGGCGCATATGGCACAAGAAGTGGCGCATATGCCGAAACGGCGCATACACGTCAAGGATTGGCGCATTCATGGTGAAGAGGTGCATATGATATGGATCAGCCAATTTGCCACTTGGATCGGCGCATTTGTACTAGGAAAATCAGTTGACTTAACGAAATCAACCCAACTGGCACCTTGATCGATGTGTCAATTGATAAGCGATCTCTGAGATTGCCGAGAATCTAGTTAAGAGATGATATGTTGTTTTGATTAATTTGATGTGTTAAGTCACTGATACGATAATTTGATTGCTCTGAGTAGGTTTGCTTGGATATGGAATTTCTTTGATGTTATGCTTTGCTTGGTTGCAGGAGGATATCTGGGATACGCTTATGTCACGGGAGCAGTTCCCCTTGTCGTTATTGCAGTGGTACATGCTGACAGAGATTGATCGCGAGGCTCTAGGTGCTATGGGTCTTCATTATGTTTGCTTCATGCCTGAGGTTCGCATGAACTGGGCTATGCTAACTACAGTGGTGGAGTGATTCCACAGCGAGGATGGGACATTCCATCTTCCGACAGGAGAGATGGCCATTACCTTAGAGGATGTGTACAAGATCCTGCACCTCCCTATTCAGGGAGAGTTGGTCGAGTATGAGTCACAGCGGGATACTGGATTAGCCGAGTGTAGACAGGTATTCGACGACCCGGAGTTGGTGGAGTAGGTGATTTCATAGTAGGACATTCATGACTGTTATGACTACTTCCCAGGCATAGTGGCAGGATTGATCGGTGGTGTAGTATGCCCCAATAGGAGGTCACACGGCTTCCCAATTGGCTGGGGGAGGGTGCTAGAGAGCATGATCACGGATGGGACCCGGTATGCATGGGGTGTGTTCGTGCTTGCACACTTATACAGAGATATGCACCAGGTGGTGTACCATAGAGGAGCCAATTTTGTCAGCAGGCATGTCACTCTTGCAGTTTTGGTTATGGGAGCATATAGTTATCACACGGCCAGTATGTCTCTTTCACAGGCAGAGGGGTGAGCCCTACAATTATGGCTACGCAGGTGTGATTTTCCAGCACAAGCTGGGGAAGCTAGAGTACTGGAGACATGCATTCGATAATGTAGATCAAGTTGTCTAGCATCCATACCTAGACTATGAGGTATGGGATGATGAGGCTGATGAGTTGCCTTACTATTTTCAGACTCGATGGCTGATTGGAAGGACTAGGTATATTCTGGAGCAACAGATTGTGAACCGAGTGCAGAGACAATTTGGCCAAGTACAAGATAGACCACAGGGATAGGCACATTTTGCGAGGACTCATGCAGAGAGATACAGGTGGGGTCTCCTGGCATCATACGAGGAGGCTTTGATAGATTTTCAGCAGATTCCTCATGCAGCTTAGTCCATGAGGAGGGACATAGTGGACGCTGGCATGATGCTAGATTACGAGGAGTGGTTTGCAGCACATCCATTCCCCAGATACTCAGGGCCCAGAGAGTTAGCTCCTCGTATTGACAAGGATGATTCAGATGATGAGGGTGGAGGTGGCAGGAGGAGGGGAGGACGGAGGAGGAGGAGAGGAGATCAGGGGGATGATGGAGGAGATAGAGGAGGAGGAGACGGAGGAGGTGGGAGACCCAGACAGAGGAGGAGAAGGTCTGGGGAGGGACCGTCATGGCAGCAGGTAGTTGCGCAACCGCAGGCTATAGGACAGGCGCAAGCACCAGCACAGTAGGTGGTCCCACAGAGACAGGTGTCACCACTGCAGCAGGTGGCTCAGTAGCAGGTTCAGGTGCCAGCACAGTAGGTGGCATTGGGACAAGGACAAGTAGGGCAGGCTTCGTAGCATGACTTACAGCAGCAGGTGGTTATGGCATTACAAGGTCAAGTTAGGTAGCTGAGGGCCCATCTGAGAGCAACGGATTCTCAGAGGGATGCAGATGCAGGACGGATATCAGAGATATCTAGAGAGAGATGTAGCCTTAGCTAGCACAAGGGCTATAAGAGCAGACAGAGATGCAGTCGTGGCAGCTACGGGCATAGATGGTACCTCTAGCTTTTTGGTATCACAGGTGCAGTAGGCAAAGACATAGTTAGCCCAGGTATAGAGTGAGCTTGCTAGAGTGCAAGCTCAAGCTCAGTATTACAGAGGTTTATACCATGGGGCAGTCAACATACGCCCAGCTTCAGGAGCCAGTCTGTGGCATCCTAGAGGGTAGGTGGGTCTTGATCTGTAGGATCAGTGAGGGGCCCCCAGTAGTCAGGGGGAGATAGAGGAGAGGGCAGCGCAGGGAGCAGTGCTCCACGGTAGTAGGGTTAGCTAGACCTAGATACTTGTACCATTTTTGAGTTGATGTACACATTTTGATGGTTGAGATAGCCTATATATGTACTATTTTGCCTCAAGACATGTATCATTGTTTTGTTGTACCTTGTATACATTTTATGATATGACTCTGAGATATGAACAAATATTTTTGATATGTTGTACACTTGGACATGTTTTGATGTTCTATATGATGATGCAGTTTTTGATGATTCTATATACTCATGTTTTCTATGTTGATATGCTATGGATGCAATCTATTTTATGATGCCTTGTATATGTGATGCATACTAGATGGATGTGAGATGATTTGATATGCAATGCAGATGTAGCATGTTATTGATATGTTTATGCAGCTCTATATGTATTTTGACTATGTTTTTGATTTTTTTGGTATGATATATGGATGCAAAATGTATGTGGATGACCTAATGCACTTATTATGTATGGAAATGATTTAATCATGTGAATGAATATCTCATTTGATATGATATTCTATCTATGCTATGTTTTTTATATGTCCAAATGTGCTCAACTGATACAGAGATGATATAATAGGAGAAGAGGAGAAGAAGGAACACAGATTTTCATTTGATATACTACAGGATTTTCTTATTGCATGGTTGATATGGATATGGATACGGATGGATGTGGATTGTCATCTTGAGATTTGCAAGTCTTTTTGCTTTCATCATTGGGCACTTTTTGGTATTTTTCTCTTTTTGAAATGTTGTAAGAGAATACAAGCATCTAGGTATAATTAAACTAAGATGACCTGAGTACTTCTTACATAGATTTTGATATAGCAAGTTGATACAAGCATCTAGTCAAACTTGAATCTAGATGACTTGAGTACTTCTTGCATTTCAATAGAAGGATCACCCCTTTTCATGTTTAGACCTCTGAAGTTCTCGATGATCTTTTGTTGATCATGTCGTTAGACAAAATTCATCACATTACTAAAGTTTGATCCATAAGCAGTAGACAAAGAAAAAGATTATGCCTCCATCATAGCATCTCTAGTGTTTGGCATCCTTGAGTAGCATAGGAAGACATAATGGCCAAAATCCAAGACTTTGTAAGTTAACCTGTTCACAAAACATTCTTGCATTAGATATGTCTTTTGCCATAATTGATATAGAGTTTGTTTGAGTGTTTTGGTATGGTGCTCTGCTTTGGACAGGTTGATGTTTTCGTGTCAAGATTTTGTTTTGGGTAGCTTGTTGTTGCGCTTGCTTGTCTAGTGAAAGGTATCACAATCCTTTATTGGTATCCTCTTAGAAAGATGGCATTCAAGAATCCAAATCTGTAACTAGGTTGAGGAGTTGCCCCTAGTTTAGACAAGGATTGACTTATTCTAGGTGAGATGTTAGGCAGACACGGAGAGACGGATCCTAAGGGACTGACCTAGTGCCTCGGGAGCTCATTGCTAAATGGCCTTGCCTACGTGATGACGCAGAGGCAATGTAGTTCGGGGTGAACCTAATGGACCTAAGACCTAGGCAATGGCAAATATACAGAAATGGTATGGACAGCAGGACAGACGTCACATGATGGGATGGACAGAAGAGAAGGGGGTGGAGCAGAGCGGAGCCTTAGGGGCACATTAAGAATGGCCTTGCCTACGTGATAGTTCAGAGGTGATGTAGTTTGACAATGGTTCAAAGGATAGGTTCAAGATGAACGATATGATGGACACAAGAGACATGAGGTTGCAACAGATGGAGGAAGTGGTTTGTCGCAGCTAGTGCCTGTTTACTAGGTTTTCACCACTTGCTTTTATTTACATGAGAGCCAAAAGTACACATGACGCCTGTTTGCCAGGTTTTCATCATGGTACCTATCCAAGGCGCCTATTTGCCAGGTTTTCACCAGAGGATGATTTTTTTGCCATTTTCCATTTTTTCAATTTTTTTGTTCTATTTTTTATTATATATATATATATTTTAATTTATTTTTTATTTTTTATTTTTATTTTTGGATTTTTCAGGACTCCCTTACATTAGGGTTTAGGTATAAAACTTATGAAGATGCATGCTGTTGATAGGATCATTGAATAGTTCACCTTCAGATGTTACCAATTGATATGCCCCCGATCCATAAGCTACGATGCTGACATAGGGACCCAGCCAGTTAGGCTCAAACTTGCCTTTCTTTTCTCTGTCTTGCTGATTTTTGGGATTCTGTCAGAGGACTAGATCACCAACTTGGAAAACTCACGGCTTTAACTTGTGGTTATAGCTTCTGGACATCCGTTGTTGATATGCTTTTAGGTGGTTAAAGGCCTGTTGCCTTCTCTCTTCGAGCAGATCTAATTCTTGAAGTCTGGACACTCGGTATTCTTCATCAGATATGAGGCCTTTTAACGAAACTCGCAAGGATGGGATCTCTACTTCAATGGGCAAGATAGCTTAGGATCCATAGACTAGGGAGTATGGTGTTGCATCTGTGGGTGTGCGGATGCTTGTTCGATAAGCCCACAATGCGAGATTCAGTTGGACATGCCAATCATGGCCAACATCACTGATAGTCTTTTTTAGGATTTTCAGGATAGTTTTATTTGATGCCTCAGCCTGGCCATTGCCTTGGGGGTAATAGGGCATTGAAAAGCGGTGCTGGATATGGAATTTGTCACATAGTTCCCTGACATCTTGATTTTTGAAGGGTCGTCCATTATCCATGACAATGGATGAAGGGATACAATAGCGACAAATGATATAGTTCAAGATAAACAAGGCAATCTGCTTGCCTGTAATATTGGCTAAAGGCACGGCTTCAATCCATTTCCTAAAGTACTCAATGGTAGTGATTATGAATTTATGGCCGCTAGATGAAGAAGGGTGAATCTTGCCCACTAAGTCGAGTCCCCACTAACAAAAAGGCCAAGGAGTTGTTAATGGTTGTAGCTCCTGTACTAGGGCATGTATCAGGTTCCCATGGATTTGGCACTTTTTGTACTTCTTTACAAAATGATAGGAATCTTGTTCCATAGTTGGCTAGTAGTATCCCATGCGTATGAGTTTCTTGGCTAGGGTAGGGCCACTAGAGTGAGTCCAACATATACCATTGTGTACTTCGCTTAGGGTAGTTTGATATTCCTCACTATCAAGACATCTAAGGAGAGTACCATCGAGACCTCTGCGATATAGGGTATTGGCGACAATGGCATACCAGGATGCCTGACGGATGAAGGTTCATTTTTGGTTACTAGAGAGATCAAGTGGGAGGGTATTCTCTTTAAGATAGGCAAATATTTTTCCATAGAGGGGGGAATCAGTTCCAACAATGTGGCAAATGATACGGGATTAGGGGGTGTTATATGCAGGATGGGACACTGGCTCTACCAAGAACTCGTAACATGATTGATTCTCTGGAATATCGAGGAGAGATGCAATCGTGGCCATGGCGTCTGCAGCTTTGTTCTCAATCCTTGGTATCTGTTCAAAAGAGATCTTGACAAAGTATGCTTTGAAGTCATCTACCATCCATTTGTAAGGGATTAATTTCTCATCTTTTGTCTAGTAGTCATCATTTACTTGATTTATGACCAGATGTGAGTCACCATATACTTGAAGTTCTTGGATATTCCATTCAACTGCTAGCTTGATGCCAATGACTAGGGCTTCAGACTCTGCCACGTTGTTAGTGTAAGGAAAGAGTAATCTATATGACTTAGGAATGGTGTCGCCACTAGGTGTGATCAACAAGATACCTACTCCTGATCCATGCTAAGTGTATGATCCATCAAAGTACATTTTCTAGGTTGCTGTGTTTACGTGAAAGATAGATTCATCTAGAAATTTGAAGCTCATAGGGTTTTCATCTGTTAGAGGTGCATCTGCCAGTTGATCTACAAGTACTTGATCTTTTATTGCTTTCCTGTCTACATATTAGATATCGAACTCACTGAGAAGCATGACCCATTTAAACAATCTACCTGTTAAGGCTGCCTTGTTGAGTAAGTATTTGAGTGGATCAATCTTTGCTACCAGTTTGACAAAATGCGACAACATGTAATGTCTCCACTTTTGTGAGGTGAAGACTATAGCAAGAAATGCTCTTTCGATTGGTGTGTACTGCAATTCATATCCAACAAGTGTTCGACTGATATAGTAGATTGCTTGTTCTTTCCTGTCATAATTTGCTGTGCGAGGAGAGCTCCTAGAGCTGTTGGTGTAGCCGAGATATACAGTAGCAGAGGTTTACCCTAAATCGGTGGCATCAATACAGGTGGCTTCATTAGGTATTCTTTTAACTGTTGAAATGCTTGCTCACATGAATCATTCCATTTGAAAGGGACATTCTTATGTAGAAGGTGAGAAAATGGGTGGCACTTGTCTACCAATTGAGAAATGAACCTTCTAATAGATTGTAGTTTTCCCTGTAGAGACCTTAGTTGAGTGAGATTTTTAGGAGGTGGCATTTCCATGATGGCCTTCACTTTAGCTGGGTTGACTTCAATTCCATTGGCGAACACTATGTATCCAAGTAGCTTTCCTAAGGTAACTCCAAACACGCACTTCTTTGGGTTGAGGCGCACATTGACCTGTTCTAGTCTGTTGAATATTTTGTCAAGTACTGCTAGGTGTGCTTCTCTTGTGAGTGATTTTTCCAGAATGTCATCAACGTAATCTTCCATTATAGTGTGCATCATGTCGTGGGAGATTGTGGTCATAGCTCTCTGATATGTTGCGCCAATATTTTTCAAACCAAATGACATGACACACCAACAGTAGGTGCCCCAAGGACATGTGAATGCGGTCTTGTGTTGGTCTTCAGGTGCAATTTTTATCTGGTTGTATCCAGAAAAACCATCCATTAGTGATAGCATGATGTGTCCTTCCGTTAGATCTACAATCATGTCAATGTTTGGTAGGGGGAAATCATCTTTCAGACAAGCTTTGTTCAGGTCCCTAAAGTCATTACATATTCAGACTCTGCTGTCTAGTTTGGCAACTGGTACTATGTTTGAAAAACACTCAGGCTAGTCGATTGGTCTGATGAATCTGACATCCAATAGTTTCTTTAGTTCTTCTTTCACCATGAGGGCCACATGCGGGTGCATCTTTTTGAGTTTTTGCTTTACTGGTTTAGCTCCTGGAGCTAAAGATAAATGATGCATTATGAGATTCAGATCTAGCCCTGGCATGTCTGCATATGTCCAAGCAAAGTTGATTTGTTTTCTCTTGAAGAAGTCGGTGAATGCTGGTTTTTCTTGTTCTATCAAAGCCTTTGCCATGTGGATCATCCTGGGATTATCACCTGTACTGACATTGATCAGTTCTGCTGGTTCTATCAAGATTGTAGATCTCTCCTGATGTGTAAGATTGGGTAGATGGTCAAGCCTTTCATCCTTCGGTGCCTCAAAGAGGTTTTCACCATTGGATACATCTATATTTTTACTTTTTTCTTGATCTAACACTGCCACAAATGGGTTTTCACCATTGGATCTTTCTTTTATTTTGACATTTTTGAGACTGAAAGGCTTGGCACTCTCTCCAAAATAGGTGTTCTCGTTGAGTTCTATAGCATAGCTAGCTCTGTGGTCCCCTACGGGTATATGATCTCTAAGCTCAAGGTAGTTTATGATGGCTTCATCATTTTCAAAGGTATCAAGCTCAGGGGTGCCTTGTAAGTCCCAATCTATGAGTTCGGGGTGCACCAAGGGTAAGGGGTCATTGGGTTGATCCGGTTTGATATTGTTGATGGTTAAGATAGAGTTGTTAAAAGTGCAGACAAAGTCTGCAATGGTACTCTCTATTAGCGGATCTGTCAAGGGAGGTATCATTCTTTCCTCATGACTTTCACTATCGTTATTACGTGGATCGGACTCTAGTGGTATCTCATTTGCATGGGTTGGGTCATACTCGTGGACAACATCAATGCCTTTTTCATCACAAGATAGCTCAGAGAGGCTCTTCCATTCATACTCATTGGAATCGGTCTCACTATTCAGTTGCAGTTGTTGAATTTGTTCAACCAGATTACTAGTGGATACTTCTGGTTGTTTGTCTTTATTCTTCTTTGCTCTGTTGTTTCTTTGCATTCTGGTGTATCCTAGCCCTGTAGTGTCTCAGGCTATTAAGGTATGAGGTTGGATGGGTTCAGTGATACCATCTTTTCTTGAGCCGAGTGGACCGTGTCCTTCATATCTCATTCTTTGTAGCATTTGAAAACCTTGACCATATTGTTTAGTTGGTATAGTGTGATGGTCTTGTCATGTGGATGAACTGCCTTCATCCTTGTATAACCACTGTAGGATATCTTTCTCATCACTCTCATGTTCAAGGCTGCCCCATTTGACGAACTATCCTTTGGTATCTTTGTCTGCTTTGGGTTTGCTCAAAGTAGGTCTTCCATATGATCTTGGAGATAGGGGGAGTTGTGCCAAGTAGAGGGATTGGGAGATTGTGTATTCACCCAAGCCCTTATCTTTGAGTCTAAGGTCAGGTTGAGGAGCTTTTGAAGAGGAAGCAAGTGTAGCAGGGTCAACATGGGAGGAGGATGAAGTAGAAGCACGATTGTTAGGAATCACCACTTCAAGTTTAGGATGAATGGAGTTACAATACTGAAATGGGTTGGGGTCACCTTGGATGGTGATCTCTTGACCTTTGTAAGGGAACTTGATACACTGATGGTATGTCAACGGCATTACTTTCAGAGCATGTATCCATGGTCTCCCAAGAAGAATGTTGTATGCTAGCTCCATATCGAGGACTTGGCAAGCCACATCTTTTACTATAGGTCCCACTCTGATTGGTAAAGTAACAATTCCCTTGGAAGTTCTCTCCTTCTCATCATAGGCTTTTATAGTTATTTTCCTTTTCGGATATATAGATTTCTCTGAAAACCCCAATGTAAGGATTAGCTTCAAGGTGGAAATATTCAAACCAGATCCTCCATCTATTAGGACCCTCTTTATCTTGTGTTTGTGAATGAAAGCTTTGATATGAAGAGAGGTGTTATGGGGTTGGGTGATTGACATATCATCCTTTTCAGTGAATGATAGGGAATGAGGTGAGGTAATGTGACCTACCATGGTTTGGAACTATTCTTCAGGGAGGTTTGTTGGGATGGAGGCTTCCACTAAAGCTTTATCAAGAATGGCCCTATGGGACGGACACAAACGAAGAAGTTCCAGAATGGAGATATGTGTAGGTGTCTTATGTAGCTGATCCAAGATACTGTACTAATTAGCCAGAGTGGCGGGGGCTCTTCTAAGAGTGACTCTGTTACTATGGGTGGTAATGTTACAATCCAGATCTTTGTTTATAGTGATTACATTGATGCTCGAATCAGCTTCTGAGATATGGTTAACAACATAGTCAAAGTCGACATTTGTGTAATTTGTGTTGTTAGATCCGCTATTGTTTTTGTTGGAAGGTCCTCCCTGCTCATAGTTGGGAAGAGGATCCTTGAATGCCTGGTGATCATTGTTAGAGGTATGTTCGTCAAGTGATATCTTATTTTGCTCAATCAAATATTGGATAGTGTGCTTTAGCACAATGCAGTCGTTGGTTTTGTGCCCCCTGTTTCAGTGGTACTCACAAAAATCGTTGTCGTTCCACCAATGAGGTTTGACCTTTGGTTCATATTCTTGTGCCAAGGGAAGTGTTATGATCTTGTTTATGATTAACTTCCGTAGGGTGCTTTCCAATGATTCTCCCAAAGGTGTGAATTTTCTCCTAGGTTGAAAGTTGGTAAACTGTGATTCAGTGTTTCTTGGTTTGTTTTGTGGGGGGTTGTTTTGAGGAGTCGATAAATTGAAGATTGGTTGCTTAGGTGCCGCATTCTTGACATCTACCACCCCATCATTCACAATGTTTTTATTCTTCATCCAGAATCTTGGTTTGTTTGTGTTGGTGTTGGTACTAGGAGTGTCCTTATAGAGCTTTATTTGGCCCTTTGCGATTAAAGATTTTTCAATGATGAGACCCATCTCAATGACCTTGCTAAAGGAAGTAGGACATTGGATTTGTATCTGATAGCTTAGGTTGGTTTGTAAGTTATGGACGAACATTTCCAGCATTTGTTTTTCATGCATTTGGTGTGGACACTTACTTGCTAACTGTCTCCATCTTTGTAGGAAGGCGGTGAAAGATTCCCTACCTTTTTGCTTGGTGTTACAAAGATCCAATATTGAGGTGTCGTGCTCAATATTGTAAGAGAAGTGGGTGACAAATTTGTCTACAAGTTCATTGAATGTTTTAATGCTAGGTGGTAGTCTAGAAAACCACTCCATGGCTTGTCGTCCCAAGCTTCTTGGAAATAGTTGCATAAGGTAAGTGTCATTGTGTGTGACCTCAAGGAATGCGGCATTGAATTCCCTAATGTGGTCCCTTGGATCACCCTTTCCTCGATATTTATCAAATTTTGGCACCTCAAATTTAGAGGGGAAAGGAATCATGATCAAGGTCCTATCAAAAGGATATGGTGAAATATCCTCTAGGGTGTAATGTTTAGTCGATGCTCCTGTTTTCATGTCTGTGAATTGTTGTTGTAAATCTTGGATTTGTTGGTTCACTAGACTTAGGGCATCCGTAGCATTAGTGGTTGTTTTTCTTTTGTATGTGTGTACTTCCTCATGTCTACTTCCCTCAGGGTTTCTTTCTTCTTCAGTTTCTTTTAGAGCCTCTACGTCAAAATCTTTAAGTAGCTTGACTCCTAGATGTGCTAGGTGTAACAAGAATTTGGTAGGGTCTTGGGCAAGTACCTTTTCTAATAGGTATTGAAATTTTGGGTCATGCTGCATTTGAAGGATCTCTTCCATAGAAATTTCTTCATCACTTTCGTGAGCATTTGGAACAATTTTCTCAGCCATTTCAATTTGCTTTTGTTTTTGTAATCTTGTTAAGACCATGCAAGGTGACTAGAGGTGAGATGGAATGAGAAAGTTTTGAACAAGGTGCTAGAAGGTGACAAGATTTTAGCAAGGTTCTTCTTAGATCTAGTTGGTGTCAAAGAAGTTGGGTGTACAAAACAATAGTTGAAGTAAGGATGATAGAAATCCGTTTACTTGATATGGACTAGTCTTGTACAAGCCACTAGTGGAGTTCTGATAGAGAAAAGGATAAGTGATCCTTGATAATGGAGACTCACTAGGTTTGTTTGAGATGTGATGTGATCAACAATAACTTGGTTCTAACCTTGTTGGATTGTTGGAAGAATTTGGCAAGATTTTGGAAGATAAAAAGAAGTTATGGTGTGGAAGAAGAGAGAAATGTTGTCTTGCAAGATTTTAATCAGATTTTGGAAAAACTAAGACAGATTTGACATGGTTTTTGAAAAGTTTGACAGTTTTTTTCTTGGAAGGTACAGAATTTGCTTTCTGGTTTGAATGCGCAGTAGTTAAATGTGCTACAACAGAGTGTAAAAGCACCACAAGTCGTATCAAATTAGCCACTCTAGTGTTTTTTCAAATGTGTCATAACAGAGTTTAAAAGTGCCGCAAGTCTCAGAAAATGCACCGCTATTCGGGGTAAATGCGTAATTCTAGTTTTTTAGTTTGAAATTACAATTTTTTGGAACGTTTTTCAAGATTTTTCTATTTTGGTTTGAAAACTTGGTGTTTTTGAGAATTAATTTTTAATTATGGCAGAGATACAGCAAACACATAGAAGTTTTATGATTTTATCTTTTGTTATTTTTTTTGTATTTTTTGGACTATTTTGACTCAAAAACAAGTACACCCTAGGTTGGATAGGACAGTATTTGTTGAATCCTCTAGCTATACATACTCAAAGCGTGTAGCTCCAGGATCTGGTAGCACTAGCTCCCCTCCACGGCACTCACTTCTCACGCATACTAGATCTAGGTTTCCTTAGGCTCGTACCCCCACTGAACCTTAGGATTGTCCCTACTACCTCTACTAAGAGTCACATGAATTGAGGCCGCTTCAAGAGCTCTACCCTTTGTGTCAACAAATAGGGGTTTTTGGTATACTACACAAATGGTTCGTAGTTAAGGCAACCATTCGAGTGGTTACATGTGTGGCGGCACTACTCTCCGTTATGGAGTCTCCCAGCCTCAAAGAGTTACGCCTTAGAGGGTTTTGGGGGAGGTTAGCCGTCAGTGTAACACAACAGCACTCGTTGCAGGAGGTTTTCACCTCAAGCACAATTTATTTTAAGTGGATTGGTAGGGCTTGGATTTAGCCTGTTACCACTTAGGGTCATTCCCACTTGGACAGGCGTGCATCCAAGGGCAGGCCACTCTAAAGGTTAAACAAATGGAATAACAAGTCTAGCATTCTAATCACCCAGTTAAGGGGAGAGCATAAACCTATTTTCATTCGATAAGCACAGAGAACACTGATTAATCCAAGCCTAGTTAAAAGGAAAACAACTAAATGGGCTATCTATTTGTGCACTCACGCATTAGTTAACTTTGAAGTGTTTTTAAAGATAGCAATGTTCATTTTCCCATTTGTAAGATAGCAATTATCTAACTAGAAAGGAAATCAACAATGCAAAGATAGCAGTGGTTCAATTACTCTCCCTCCTAGTTAAAGACTATGTGGAATTTGCATGCATGCATTTTTTTTTGGGTTACTTTTTCCCCTAATTAATCTAAATGAACTAATCAATGTAGCTAGATGATCTAATCCAGCCTCTAATCCTGCAAGACAAATGTTAGCCCAAACATAAAAAAACTAGATGAAACCCTAAAAACACAGTACAGAACAGAAGCACTGCTATGCAGTTTGAATGCGCAGAAACAGAGCTTGCATGCGTCGTTGTACAGATTCGCTAATACAGGTGTCAAAAGTGCAGTAATGAGGTGTAAATGCGTTAAACTAACAGATGCGTTGTCAAACAGTACAAAAGAGCCGTAATGGAAAATATATGCGTCGTAAATACAAAAGCACCGGAACAGGGGGTATAAGCACCAAAACAGGGTGCGTATGCGCCATATCTATAGAAGCGCCAGAACAGAAGGTAAAAGCACTAATTCAGAGATTGAATGCACCAGACTTCTGTATGCACCAGGACAGGAGGTATATGTGTCACGGGATTACTCAAATGTACCGAATTAACCTATCAAAAGTTTGTACGAAACCTGTACAGAATCTGCATCTCAAAAACTTAGATTTTTTATTAGAAAAAGGGGCAAGGGCCCCACGGTGGGTGCCAAAATGTGATGGGTGAAATGTGGATTAATCAATAACAATAATAAACCCAAACACAAATGCAATATGAAGATAAAAGGTTTTAAAATAAGAATAAGACGATGCTTATAACATTTACCTTACGCCTTCCATTGTTCGCCTATCTGTTCTCGATCTTGATAATAATGAAGGCCTCAGAAGCATATGCTTCCTTGCTTGTTGAAGATGACAAGAATAGAATGGCTATGATATTTGATGTGTTGAAGATGAGCTTCAACACAATATTGATGGATGATAAGTGATACGTGAAGTAATGGTGGTAGTGGTGCCAAAGGCGCACTAATGTTTCTGCAGCATAAGTTTACTCAAACGATGGATTGATTAAATGAAGAAGAAGAGGGTTGTATTTATAGAGTTGTGTAGAAGAAGATCAATGGTTGAGAAGAAATGAGAAGATCAAGAGAGGAGAATGGATGAGGAATGTGCAACAAATAGAAGAAAGACATGTCTCATTGAAATAGAAGCTTTGTTGAGTTAACTGCTATGTTGATGAGGATGAGTTTTTATTTTTCTTAAATTAGAATTTATTTTTCTAATTTAAGAGTACAATTACTTTAAAGTTGCTTTAACTCAACTTTTGCTTTTGCGTGACAAGAAGAATTTATTTTTAGAAGATAAGAAGGATTTTTGAAGATAAGAAAGCATAATTAAATAAATAGATATATTTAATTACTTGTAGATAATTTTTGAAGAATAAATAAAATATATAAATATATTTTACTTTGTGAAGATTTAATTTAAATAAATTTGCATTTTATTTAAATTTAGAGGAATGGATGATTTAATTAAATAATTAAAACTATTTAATTATTTAGAAGAATAAAGTTGATGTAGGTGAAATTAATTAAATAAATGTAATTTATTTAATCAAGTGGGAGGAAATGAATCAAGTAAATAAATAAATTTATTTATTTATTGATAGAGGAATATGAAGATGAAATAAATATTTAAAATATTTATTTAAGTAGAGTCATGTCATTTTTAGGTGTATACAGGAAGTGATGTATTTGTTCACTATCTTCTAAAAAATGATGATTTAGGGGGTTCTATAGGGGACCCAAACCAAGAAAGAACTAAACAAGGTGCTACTAAAGCAATAATAACAATGGGGATGATAACCTCCAACAAGAACACAATGAGTGTGTGTGTGAAAGAGAGAGGGAGGGAGAGTATCCTCTAACAAAAATTAGAAAGACAAGAACTCCAAAGTAGAAAAGTGTAGGACAAATTACTATTCTTCTTGTGGTATCTAAGACCCATATGGTTTGATACTTGTTTCCAAGAAGCCTTCATTTTTTAGATAGGGGTGTAGCTAACAAATACGTCATCCTCCACATAATCTAATGAATAATCTAGAGAAGAATGCTACGGAGATAGAGCCTCATCCTAGGTCTCAAAATTTGGCTAAATCATTCAATCAACAAAGCCTTTTTTGATAGAGATCATTCACAAGATAATTTTTTCTATCCGCTACGAGAGCACGAGCCTTAGGCTGAACCTCTTTGAATGAGATCCAAGGACTTAGGGGTATCCATTCTACCAAATTTGCCCAAGGCATGATCCCAGCCTCATCCCTTATGGTTTCGGTGGCATTGCACTCAACAAGACTTGATCCTTGGTGAACCTTTCAACTTCACCAGTAGACCAAGGGCCCTTTGACAACAAAGCCTTTTGAAAGATCTTATAAAGTCACAAGGTTCTCATCCATAACCACAACAATACACAAATTGGGTAGAGAGGGTGGAAGATTTGACAAAGTTGGAGCCTTCCTAGTAGATGAAGACAAGGAGTGAGCTTGTACTAATGGAGGCATCAAAGTAGCGGTATTCCTAGGAGCTATTGTTGGAGAAAGAGATGGAGTTGCATTAGAAGGAGAAGGAGATCAAACCACCTCAAAAAAGAGAAGGCAACCAAACTGAATCCATCATCAAGAGATGAGGTGAAGAAGTACGAGAAGCCAAGCAGAATCTAAACTCAGGGAAGAATGTGCTCCTATGGAGGTAGAGGAAGAAAGAGCTACCACATTAGATGTAGTATCCCAAACAAACTAGTGTTGTTGAGTCACATCCTTCCACCAAATAGAAGAGGGGCCCATTTTCTCTAAATTTCTTGAATAATCAATCACCATCTAGCCATAGGTGAAATGAGATCTATAATAGAAATCCACCTTTTTGTAATCGACAAGTTGTGACCATATCCTATCACCAACTTATAACTCTATTTGCTTTGGAAGACCATTCGACATGTCAATCTCAACCAATGAACAAGCATATGTGGTTAGGGAACAATTTTTCATTTCAAGGGCAATAGATATATGACTCTACTCAAGGATTTGTTGATACTAGTAACATTAATTATCTACCAGCAATGGAGATAAAGGTTTGTTACTTGACTCAAATTGATGCTAAAGCAAAAGTAGTGGAAGAAGGGAGAAATTTGGGAAACCAAGGTTTCATGCTTAGTACACTTCCCCAAAGAGCACCCTAAAGCAAATTAGAATACACTTGAGGATACCATGGTAACATCCTTCAATCCTAATAGAATAACTCTAGATTCGTTGCTAGCCATGTCTAATACAAAAATGGCCAAATTAGTCTCGAATCACTACAAAGTGACATATATGATTTGAATTTTAAAATGATGTAAACTAGTAAAATGTAGATTTTTTACTGTATTTTACGTTTGTATTTTTAAAAAATTAAAACATTATTTAAATGTAGTATTTTATAAAATTAACACTATAATTTAGTTGCTGATAAAATGTTGAAAACTAAGGTCAAATGGGACGTTGGACTTTATATAGTAAATTTTATTTATTTTCCTTCTATTTTTTTGTGTATTCATAACTCAAAACTTTAGTGCATGGATTAATTTTTTCTCCATTTTGATAAATATATATTTTTAAATAAATCTTGGAAGTTGCATGTAATAAAAACACAAATGTTTCGATAGGACGTCAACTTTTGTCTTAACTATTTATCCAAAATAGGAAAAAAAATTATATCTTGACATGGAATTTCTCCTCTAGTGCATCCTATTTTTTTCAATTTTTTTTATAACCTTTATTATTTTTCTTGAGAGGACAATCAACATCATATTTTAGTGATGATGATCTACTTTTAGTAAAAAAGAATATAAACACTAATTGGAATATTTAAAAAAAAATATTTTTACAAAGAAGGCTTATAGATCTACAAAAGGGTATTTTTAGGTTCTTTAAAAATGATTATTTTCCTGAGTAGGATTTGTTAAAACATCAAGTTTTTCAAATAATTTTATTTATTTTGGTAAATTAGCCCCAAAGTGATGCTACATATGTTTTTAATGGATGGTTCCAGTTGGAAAAGTTGTGTCCTAGATCTAGAATTTAGCTAGAATGAATCCAACTAGAGCATACGGTTCACCAAAATTAACTTTTAGTTTGAAATATTTAAATTCATTTATGCTGATAAGTTGGTTTAAAGTGTGACACAACTTTGAACTTTTTCAATTTAGGGAAAAACCCATCCACCAAAACAAAGACTTAGAAGCAACAATTTTGACCAGAATTATAAGGTTCGAATCCCAGCACAAACCCACTCATCTAACTCACACAAAGCAATAGAGACACAACAATGGAACAAGTGGGTTAGAGGCTGAATTTCTAGAACAAAATTTAAAACAAAAAACTTACTATTGGCCTCCCTTAAAGGTAGGAGGGGCATGAGCTCACTGGTGTACTAGAAGACAAGAGGATTGAAGTAATAGATCGCTATTGATTTGCTTGCAGCCACCATTTTGAGCCCTCTCACTTGAATCAAATTCAAAATTATGGAAATGAATAAATATACAAATGTACTACTAAAATATGTACATGTCCATATTGATTGGTGAAAAATTATAGCTTATATTGGATTTCATGGGCTCGAGAGCATGAACAAGTTCTTCACACTTGGTTTGATGACCCAAAACTTATGGAGAGTAGAAAATAAGAGGAAAGCCCCATGCAATTGCTTAGCTTATTTTATTTAGCAGCCACTATTCAAATATTAAATTAGAATTTTTTGTGGAGCTAGTGGTTCCATGAGTTTTTAAGTTTTTCTACTTATTTTGAGCAATTGTTAAAAGAATGAGTCAATGACATAAATGTGTATTTTTTGTGTTAATAAAGAAAATTTTGAAGGGAAATAGAAAAGAGAAGGGAAGAAAATGTGTGCAGCCATGTGGCATATTTTTCATTATGTAGTGATTACATAATTTGAGTTGCCTTTTTTTTAACTTATTTTCAATTCTTAAATTATAGTAGCTCAACCATCATAGGAGAACATTCAAATTATCCTTTATGCTTAATTTAAAATTTACATGAGATTACTTGTACTAAGTTAAAATTTAAGTAGAAAACGTAAACAAACATGTGCATAGAACCATGACCAATTCAAATGATTAGAGGAAAATAATTGCTTTCCTTATGCTTCTCCACTCCAACTGCAACCAAATATTTTATTATAAATTAAATATTTTATTATATTTTTTTTTTGTATATTTATATTTACAAAAAAAAAATATCTACAGTACACCGAGAGATATCTTCTAATTTAGCTAGAATGCAAGCGTTTCATTTCCCATTAAGTATATTTCTTATTCTTGGCATTTTTAAATTACTCAATATTTGCATTTTGGTTTAAAATAGCAAAATCACCTTTCAGAGTGGTGTGAGGTTTAGTGGTGTATTTATTGTGGTGTTTCATTATGATCCTCTATCTTAATAATCTCATGCATATAAATCTTTTTTTGTTTTTTAGATTGGAATCTTATAAAATTATAGGGAATCTTGGAATCTTTCAGCTCTTCAACTCCACCCCTGTTGTGATTGCAAAATGCCTCTCAACGTAAAGATATCTTCCAATTTAGCTAGAATGCAAGCATTTCATTTCCCATTAAATATATTTCTTATTCTTAGCATTTATAAATTACTCAATACTTGCATTTTCGTTTAAAATAGAAAAATCATCTTTTAGAGTGGTGTGAGGTTTAGTGTTGTATTTATTGTGGCATTTCATTATGATCCTCTATCTTAATAATCTCATGCATATAAATCTTTTTTTTTGTTTTTTAGATTGGAATCTTAAAAAATTATAAGGAATATTGGAATCTTTCAGCTCTTCAACTCCACCCCTATTATGATTGTAGCTTTTTAGCTAATTTTATTTTGAGAACATTTATATCATGCATGTTAGACCCTGCAATAAGCATGTCATCTACATACAATAACAAGATAATATAGCTACCATTATCTAGTCTCTTGAAATAATCACAATGGTCAGAATGACATCTACTATAACCTTGTTTTGTCATAAACCTAACAAATTTTAAATACCACTGCCTTGGAGCTTGGTTTAGGCCATAAAATCTCTTCTTCAACTTGGATACTAAGTCTGCATTTCCTTTGACCTCATACCCCTATGGCTGTTGCATATAAATCTTTTCCTCCAAATCCCCATGGAGAAAAGTTGTCTTTACATCTAACTATTCAAGATGCAAATCTTCTACTTCCACTAGACTTAAAATAGTTATAATTGAAGTCATTTTAACAATAGGAGAAAATATTTCATTAAACTCTATACCTTTATTTTTGCAAATACCTTTACAACAAGTATTGCCTTGTACCTCTTTGTTCCTCCATTTTCTTCCTTCATCATGTAAACCCATTTATTCTGTAATGCTCTTTTTCTTACAGGCAATTGAACCAAGTCCCAAGTCTGGTTTTGTATCAAAGAGTCCATCTCCTCTTTTATTCCTTGCTCCCACTTCTTTCTAGTTTCTACCTACATTACTTCTTCATAACTGTTTGCTTCACCAGAATCAGTCAACTATACATAATACAATGAAGGAGAGTGTCATTCAAGGAGTCTACTTAACCTGACTAGTAGATCTTCTAGCAACACTTGCAAGAGTTTGAGGTACCTGATGCCATTCTTGTTGTTGAAAATTTTGATTTTCTGGCACCTATGGAACTTCATTTTCTATGATTTCATCAATCACCGTATATTTCGTGTTTTCCTTTTCCTATTTCTTTCCCTGCAACTAATCTTTGTACATGAATTTCTCATTGAATATCACATCTCTACTTCTAATGGTTTTGTGATTTTCATAATCCCATAAGAGATCACCAAAATCATTAACTCCATATCCAATAAAAGGACACTTCTTGGATTTTTCTTCAAGATTTGTTCTATTTTCTATATCAATATGGACAAATGCTTCAAAACTGAAGGTCTTTAGAAATGAGTAGTTTACCTTTTACCTATCCATGCCTCCTCTGGAATACCACCATCCAAGGAACTTGAAGGCCCTCTATTTATTAAGTAAATAGCAGTATCCACAGCATCTACCTAAGTAAGGGTAATCCTGCATGCAATCTCATACTCCTTGCACACTCCATGATTGTCTTATTTATCCTTTCTGACACACCATTTTCTTGTGTTCCTGGAATTGTCTTTTATCTATGAATCCCATGGTATGAACAATAAATATCAAAATCCTTGTTGCAGTATTCACCTCCATTATTTGATCTGAGACACTTCAACTTATTTCATGTCTCATTCTCAACCAAAGCTTTCCATTTCTTAAAGGTATCAAAGACATAAGATTTTCTTGGAATGAGATAAACCCAAGTTTTTCTAGTTACATCATCAATAGAAGTAAAATAATAATGAGAGCCACCAAGAGATGATACCTGAGCTGGTGCCCATACATATGAATTTACAAGCTCTAATTTTTCACTCTTCTTTTCCTTCCCAACTCTACGAAATCTGACTCTCTTATGTTTTCCATAAACATAGTTTTTAGAAAAATCTAAATCAACCTGCTTCAAACATGGCAACAAATTCCTTGACTGGAGAATCCTCATCCCCTTATCACTCATGTACCCAATCCTATAGTTCCACAATGTTGTAGTTACTTTTGTATAAGCTAAGGAAATAGAAAAAATAGAATTACCAGTACATTAATACAATGTACCTACCTTTTCTCATTTTTCTATTATCAATGATCCTTTAGTGACCTTCCATGAATTGTCTGTATATGTAACTGTACAACCTTCACTTCCCAGTTGTCCTACTAAAATTAGATTTCTTTTCAAATTAGGAACATGTCTCACCTCTTGTAAAGTGCCCATTCCATCACAAAAATTACACGAAATAAATAACCACATAAATACAACATCTCAAGTAAAAGATAAATCTCATAAATATGAATCAATAAAATTCTTTAAATATTACAAAAATCACGTGCTTAAACCAGGTGTTAGAACTATAAAAGAATACACAAAGTCCACTGGCTTTCATGCAATAATTCATCCAATCACAAGTTACAGTAAATATGTACAAGTATAATAAATCAAACAAACTCTATAGTCGTCATGAACCCACATGGTCCACCTGCGAGCTGAGAGACATGAACATGGCTCAGGTGCTTTTCCACCCAACCATGATGCAATTATACTTCCCCAGATCCCTTCATGACATGAAGGAAACCCAACCCTACACAAAATGTCTAGCTACCTGGAAACAACTAGCAGGAGGGAACACCCGATGCAACCTGAAGTCTAATGTGCAATTCTAAATAATGAAATGCAGATTGTCTTACTACATGATGTGGCAGAGATATATATATCAATAAAATTTTGCTAGACAAAATATTCATCTTTTTCAATGACTGTTCACTTAGATCTAAGCCTTAGAAAAATAGTTATCGGTTCAATTCCTGAAAAGAGGAAAAGCCATATCTGATAATCCACATTCAGTATCCTAGCCCAAAAGCCACCCCAAACACATATAATAGATAATATCCCATATTTGCCTAAACCATTCTAATCCCTTTCTCATGCACAATCAACAGAAATACAATTCAAGCAAAAAGATCAATAATGATGTATGCCTACTCCACTTTTAACAATTAGTTTCCATACATACTTATTTCAAATATTATTATTACTATTTTTCTCAATTTTACTATCTATTTCATGATTCATGTAGCATAGATAATTTATATATTATAGATGTCAGTAATATTTTAGATGGCATTCACATAGATATACATATGGTAAATATGCTCACTGATTTAAACTTGATCTATGTTTTCATAACTAAATCCATAACACATACTTTTACCTAAATACAGTTTGTTAATTCTTTACTTTACTCAACTCAGGAGAGTGTACTTTCAAGGAGTAATTCAAAAGAGATTCATTTATTCATTCACGTTCATATAAAAACTATAAGACTGGTTATATCCTTTGTCCCATTTCATTCATAAATATCTAATAGAAATCTAGAACTAATATATCCTACCCACAAGCAGGTTTATAATTCCATGCCATTAAATTCATAACAAGGATTTAAAGAGGTGTATGATATTTCCAAATAAAACTTTATTTAAAAATGAATGCATAAGTATAATCAGACAGTTACATATAGTTAACAGCATCATATTTGCCAGTAAAACCTCATTTACAGTGGGGTATTTAGAAGAAAAATATAACCTAAATCTATCACCAAACCTTGTTGTCAGCTACAGGAAACAAGTTAAATTGGCTGCAGGAATACTTTCTAGTTAGCTGTAGGAATGTTGACTGGTTAGCTACAAGAATGTTGTCTGGTTAGCTACAGGAATGCAGAGTCTGTTGCGACAAAATAAAACAATGGTCTATGACAGGAATGAATATAACAACAATAGAAATAGATAAATGGCGATAGGGATAAATAAAATTGTGATAGGAACATAATAAAGCAGTGATAGAGATAATTAAATACCAGCTATAGGATTAAAGTTTATACATAAACTATCATAGTATGCTACAGGAACAACAGTTAATTCACTACAAGAAATAAGATAAGCCTGCAACATTAGGATAAAACATACAAAAGCAACAGTGCTAAACAATACGGCGATGGTAGTGATTAAATAACAGCTATAAGATTTATAATAGATTGTGATAGTAAACCATTTAAATTAACTGCTACAGGAATCAATATTGTTGTGACAGGGACTTAATAAACAACATTTAAATAAATTAACAAGAAGCTGAGATAGGAAGTTACAGTCAATAAGCAGCTTTGCGACAGGAAGTTTTATATAGTCTTTAAATAGTTCACGATAGGAACGCGACAGGAAGTTTTATACAGTCTTTAAATAGTTCGCAATAGGAACGTGAGAGGAAGTTTTATTCAGTCTTTAAACAACCATTATTTATTGCAAACATATCAAGGAAAAACAATACCCAGTTAATTCGCTTGCCAAAGGGTTGATTTTCTACTATTGTCATTGCTCCTCCTCCTCTATCTATTTGATGCCCAGAATGAACGAACTCCTCTCTTCAATGCTCAGAAAAATAATGATCCCCCTTCTCCTTCTGCTGCCCTTTCTTTTATAAAAAAAATCTCCTCCTAAACTTGGCATCCCATATTTTTAGATTGAAGCCTCTTTTGATAACTTCCAATTTACTTAGTTTTGCATGAAATTTTATTTTCAAAACTCTCATTTCTTTTTAAAGAATAGAATAATAATAATCTAATTTCTATATTTTTGTCATTTGCATGATAGTAATTTCTTTTAATTCTTTTAGTTTGATTCTAAATATAATAATAATATTAATGCAATTTATCTTTTTTTTTAAAAAAAAAGTGGCATAGCCACTAAACTATTATATTAAGATAAAATAAGAAAATACAAAATCTTGGTTCAAAAGGAGCACACCAGTAGGAAAGAACCAGGAAGAAAACCTCCAGTTATAGCTCCAAAGTCTATCTACATTACAATATTTTCCTTATGGAATTACAATTTGAAAATAGGGCCAAAGATTAACAAAATTGCCCCAACACGGTCACCAAAAGACTAACATAGATTCAATTACATCACAGAAGGACAACTACAGATAACAACACTGGAGTAGAAGGCTTAAAACAACTTTGAACAAAACTGAAACAAAAAACCCCAAGTAAAATCAAAAATATCCATGAAAACACCAACTCCATCACCAGACTTAAGCAACTTCATTCAGATCCTCAATAAGAAATCCCTGTTGAGCTGGCTCATCAGGATCTTCCTCACAGGCATTAGGAGGTGGTGGAGGCATGAAATACTTCAAATAAAACAAGCCCTGAAAAACATCTCTCATCGCCCCTTCCAGCACCGAGCCAAGCTCCTCGCCGTGGCACTGCAAACTATTCTGGAAGAAGAGGATGCAATCATTTTGTAGGCCATGGACTATGGAGGAATAAACACAATGGAACGGGGGGGAACAAGAAACATCCTTATGGAAAAATAAGCCTCCCACAGGAGCAGATCCTGAATGAAAGTCATTCTCAGCCAAAGCAGAAGTGAATTTCTCCTCAAAGAAGAATAACTCCTACACAAACACACTACCCAGATTCTTCACCACTTCTGCATTTTGGACCAAATCCATAGAATTAGAGAGGAAATAGGATACAGCCTGAGAGGGGTAAATTGGTTGAGGGAAGCCAAGCATTTTCTGCCCACAAACGTGGATAATTGCAGCCTGAATCTCATCATTAAACACCTCAAAAACCTCTACAAGAGCTCCTAGAAGCAATAATCCCAAAGTTGGCTTCTCCCATTTCTGAATTGGGAAATAAAGCCTTTTATTCCTTTGCAGAGAACCCATAAGGCAATAGAAAAAACACAGAAAAGCTTGAAGAAAACAAATTGAAGACTAACAATGCTCGATGAATGACATGATGAGAGAACACCATTAAAAAGAAAGATCCACACACTAGAGGGACAAAACATCATTAGATACGGCCTTGAATAGTTAATCCAATACAGATGGCCACCTGAAGAAAATAAATAAGGGAGTATGGTGACTGCATGAAAAACCTTTCGCACATACTCTCCCCCTTAGGAAAAGAAGGCAATGAACATTTACCAAATTTAACCTTTGCTAAAATATACCCTGCATCATAAAAACCATTAGAAGAAGAACTGATATCTCTAAAACTAGAGACATGACATCAGTTATGACATCATTGAGAGAAGCTGCATGACCAAAAACTCATGGGCAATCAAAAGCTGCGACCTCAACTGGTCCTTCCATGCCTTTCCAAATATGCAATTTAAAATTTAAAAAGATTCAAAACAGCATGCTACCCCCTCTTTATCCTTATCTATAATCTTTTCCACACCCTCAATCTGAAGCAGAGAAACCTCATCCCATTCTACTGAAACCTCATCCTAAAAACAAGCAAAATTTTCTAATTTATCTGCCAATTCATTGCCTTCTCTATATGAATGACCAAGTAGAAAAGAATCAAAGAAATCTAAACAATCTAAGCATGCCTTTAACAAATAATCAATTTTCCAACTGGGTGAAGATCTTCTTTTTACTGCCAAGATAATGTTTTATGAGTCTCCTTCAATTACAATTTTTTTAAACCAATATTGACTGCAAGCTTAAGTCCAGCTATCAATGCTAGAGCTTCCGCCTCATTGTTTGAACATATACCCAAATGCACAAAAATGGCTCTAATCACATCCCCCCTATAATTTCTAACAACACAACCTGCTCCTGAAAGCCCTGGGTTAACTTTGCAAGCTCCATCGAAATTTAACTTGATGAAATTTTCTGGAGGAGCTAACCAACAAATAAGACTCATGTCCACCTTCTTACTAGGCCCAAAACATTGCAAATTTGGAAGCTTCAAATGTTTCCATCTTTTGACCATAAGAGCATCCCAAGAAGAAAATACCAAAGAGCCAGCTCCCTTATGTAGAAGGAAGGAAGAGACTACCTCAAATATGGATTTATGAATTTTTCCCAAGACTTGTTCAAGAGGACAAACTTCTTTTCTAAAAATTTTATTGTTTCTTTCTAGCCAAATATTCCATATTACAATACTCAGAGAGACCACCCATAGAGAAGAAAAAGTAGACTCCTTGTGCAAAAGGGGCCAGCTCTAAAAAACCTCCAAAACTGAATTAGGCAGGGGACCAAACCAACCCAATTTGGAATAGAGCCAAGTCCAAATTTGAGAAGAAAAAGAGTAACTTACCAGAAGGTGATTAACATCCTCTTCAAATTATGAACAAAGAGGGCACAAAAAAGTCTGAGAAATGCCCAATTTAGATAATCTATTACTTGTCAGGATCTTATTATGTAAATCCAACCAAGCAAAAGCCCCTGCCTTTGGAAGGTAGGAGAAACTCCAACACAACTTAGCTGGCCAAATAAAAGAAGGGTCCAAACTATATCCAATGATGCTTAAATAACCTTGTTTAACATTGTATCTACCTAACTTTACTGGAGTCCAGATAAGCTCATCCTTCCCCCCAGAAATGAAAACCTTTCTTTCTTTTAAAATATTACCAAGCAACAACTTTTGAGTAGAGGAAATAGGAACATTAGAGAAATCCCTCCAATTAGCACCAAGGCTATAGGAGTTTGAACCAACATCCAAATAGTCTTTAACTTTAAAGCCCCAAATCTGAACCAACACCATTTTAGCCTCCTGTAATCCTTCAACCTGAGAAAGAGGAGGAAAACTATTCCAAGAATTTTCCCAGAATAAAGTAGAATTGCGATCATGAATAACCCAAGAAAGAGATGGAGTAATAACTTCTCTACAACTTAACGTGAAATTCCAAATTTGGGAACCTTATCTATTTTTTAATAAAGCATAATCACTTAAATCAACAAGTGGTGTTTGTAATAATAATATATATATTTCTATTGTAATTAAACATAATTGTTTTAAGTCTAAATTAGATATTGTTTTTCAAACAATAATATTTATATAAATAGGAAACACTTATTATTATTTATTATTAAATAATATAATATACACTAATTTAAATATAAAATACACTATTTTAAATATAAATTGAAAGAACATTAATAATTATGACTAAATCATGCATTCGGAAAGGACTTACTCTAGCAATTAAAACACATATTTATCTACTGCCAAGTCATCAATCACATTTATCGACTAATTAATAATGCATAAAAGATCATTCAGAAACTGCAATATGCCATGAGACTATGTGAGTGTGTGAGTGCATCACGGTTATCCATCCCAAACAATTCTTCCCAATTGGCTAGAACATCTCTACCTCAACCATGTTCGCGTCTTCAACATTTCTCCTGCATTCAGTCGCACTTAGATTTTCATTAATAGGTTAGTTCCCCAAAAATCATAGCCAAAGAAAAACAAAATGTACATCCATAATATTTAATATTAAATCAACTTTCTAATTTACGCAAATATAACATCACGATAATTTCCTTCACACACGTGGAATTTACTCAAAGTAAAAATTATCATAGCAAATGTTCACTAATCTAGAATAATAATATAGTCCATAAAATGAGATGTGACATCCTTCCCCACTAGGAAGAGACATCGTCCTGATGTCTTATCACACACCTACTAAAATAATATAAGTATACCACTTGTATCAATCAAAGTATCATCAAATCAAACAAAGCATCTTTATTAATGCCCTTTACATCCTCCCATGTGGCACCATCCACCAAACTATTGGTCCTACTCATCCTTATACAAAACAATATATCAATTTCGCACTTAACATTGCGTCCATCAAATAAATCCAAGTATATAATCAATCAACCAATTCACATGGCACAACTGCCAATTCAATGTATATAATCCAACACATGGCACAACTACCACTCAATTACATTCATTCTAACATAAGAATAACAATCACATCTTTAATGTACACCAAATGAGGCCAAATTAATTCATCATGGGGGTGAGGATAGGTGAAGGGATTCCCAAAGGGTACACGAGGGTTTCTTCGGAGTCCTCTGTGTGCATCCCGTTTGAGTTTCCTTCCCTGAATTAGAAACATTTTGTATTCTTTTGTGTTCTTAGATGAATCTGCTTGCATCTCGAATGTGTTTTGGTCATGGAATAAGGTTAAATATAGTTAGTTTTGTATTGTCTTTCTCTTTGCAATGTATATGGTTAGAGTTTTATGTTTCTTTTTTTTCATAATTTATGGTCCCTTTTCCCTGACCTATTGTTGCATGCGTCGCCCTGGTGTCACCCAGGTACTTTGTAGTGCATTTCCTGACAAGGACATATTTAGTGTGTGGCAGAATTAATGAATGCATTGAAGGCACAATGGAAAATATATTAGGGGCAGATGATACCCGGCATCCTGATCATTTGAAATCTTATAGAGAAGTGTTAAAGGTAGAAAATGTCGAAGCTCCACCACAAAATGCGGGCTTCGAGGTCAACTATGCATTCAGAGAAGTCAGTGGGCTTGCTGAGGAGAGAAATGGGAGGGGTGAGGCTAGGGAGCAACCTCAAGGTGAGTTCTTTTCCTAGCCTAAGAAATTTTCTTGGTGCCCTAATGGTGATATGCTTAATGCAGTTAAAAATGAAGAATCTAGGCTAAAGAATGTAGCCGTTTTTTTAACATGCATTAATATAGAGAAGATGCCTTCGAGAAGATTTTTTGATAATTGGTTAATTTTTGTTTGGGGAAAGAAACTTGGCATTCATTTTTCATTTTGTAGAATGATTCAATCCGGCATTTTTGTTATTTTCTTCAAAAGTCACAATATGCAAAAAAGAGTTGTTGAAAAAGACTATTGGAATATAGGGCCTTCTCTTTTCAAAGCATTCCCTTGGGCACTAGACACCACTCACAATGAGATTCAGTTTTGCTCAATACCCAGATGGGTTCTCATTAAAAGTCTCCTTGTTCAATTTTGGAGTTTTCTTCCACAGATTGTAAAACCCTTTGGGAAAGTTATCAAAGTAGATGAAACTAGGTCTACTTTACCACACTTGGATGTCAGATTACTTGTTTCCTTTAATATCAGAATCTAAATACTAGAAATTATAGAGATTAACTGGGAAGATAAGTCTATACAATGTGAATTTGTTGGGTTGGGAGGGCTCAACTCCCATTTTTTATGCAAGATAGATGGTCATCAAAGTAAGGATTGTCCCTCTATTATTAGAAAATTCAAAAAGGATAACCTGGCCTTTGAAGCTAAAGAAAAATATCCTAATGACATCCTTGAGAATATGAATTTAGACCCTGGGGGTCACCCAATGGAGATTTCCAAGCCACACATAGTGCATGACCCCAGCCCCATAACAGTTGAGGGGAAATCCAATGAAAAAATTGATGAGATCATGATTAACAATTGTGATCGCCAAATTGACAATGATTCTGAAAGTACCCAAGACAGTACTCTAAGCCTTTTCTCATCTGATGACCTAGGAGAAAAGGATTCCTTGGATGATTATCCATCTCTTATATCCCAAATTGAGGAAACCCAACCATCAGTAGACTCTAACAATCCAGAAAATAATATTGAGGTTGAATTGCCCATGGAAAAGCAAGGCGGGCCTTCAAAGGCTAACAAATAGGAAACCTCTTCTGATGATGGTTTCATCATAGTAAAAAAGGAAAAGAATGCACAATAGTTAGCCCTTGACAAAATAAGAGAAGTGGCTGACCAGAGAAAGAAACTAGACATTCTTAAGAATGAGTTCATAAGGAGGAAGGACACGGATCCTCTAGGGTTAGTTGTTGATCTCCACAAGCTAGGTAGCAGGTCTAGCTTACCTGTGATAAATGATGTTCATAACAACACTTTGAGGGAAAGGAAAAAAGTTTCCCTCGATGTTGAATCCTCTGAGGAGGAAAATAAGAAAAGGAAAAATATGAATAGAACAAATAGTTCAGTGAAACTAGGTAAAAAAGGTAAGGATGATAGGCCTTAACCTTGGGTTATATTATGTATAAGGAAAAGAACCTCTACCTTCTCTTGTTCTTATGAAATTCCTAAATTGTTGTAGTTGGAATGTCAAAGGTTTAGAGTCCTCTGAAAGGAAGTATGTAGTGAGAGATTTTTGTAATAAGAACAAAAATAAGGACATCTTGTTCCTCCAAGAAATTAAGGCAGTTTGATTTATGTTAGAAAATACTCTGCATTTTATTTGGAGAGATGTTGTACCCTTTTTCACTAACCATACTAGGAGTAGGGGGCAATGCAATTCTTCTCAATAAGAAATGGGAAAAGTTTCTCCAAGCTTCAGGTCAACCCCCTTGTAGTAGGTACATATGAATTACTTTAGAAGTTGAAGGTTTGATTTTTGGCCTTTGCTCAATTTATGCCCCTAATGAGTATTATAACAAAGTAGATCTTTGGAACTCGATGAATACTGAGCTTCCAAGAGTTCCGTGGATAATTAGAGGAGATTTTAATATGATTGAACAAGCAGAAGATAAACAGGGACGGAACCCCATGGGTTGGAAAGGTAATGAAAAATTTATCTACTAGAGATTAAAAAAGTCTTTAAATCTTGTTGATCCAATAGAAGGAGAGAAGATGAATAACAAAGGCATCCAGTTCTCTTCGTCAAATTGTCAAAAGGCTAATAAAAGGATTGACAGTAGATTAGATAGAGTTTACATAGACAAAAATGCCTTCTTGGTCCACCTTAAAAAAGAATCAAATAAAGTTCAAGTCATTCCTAACCCTCTCTCAGATCATCATCCCATCAAATCAGTGATTCAAATCTAGAAGTAGGAAGATATGGTCAAGATCAAGAAAAATACTTCCTATAAGCTTAATTGTGACCTCCTTAAGGATCAAGACAGTTTAAATGGTATCAAGACTCTTAGAAAGATCTGTACATCACAGTGCAAGGATAAAGATATCCTTTTGTATTGGAATAAATTGATTGAGGCTTACAAAGTTGTCTTTAAAATTGTTGGGAAGAAATATGCACTAGACAAAAAAAAAGAGGAACTTATCTTGCAAGAAAAATATCTTAGAGCTAAAGAATTAGTTCAAGATAATCCCAACAAAGGAAATTTAGTATAAAGCCTGGGGGACATCAAACACCAATTGAGGAAACTATAGATTAGAAAAGCTCAAAGTGCAAAGGTTAGAGCTAAACTGAATTGGTTAAAAGATGGAGATAAAGGGTCTAAATACTTCTACAATCTCCTAAAGTCTAAACAAGTCAAAGAAAACATAAGAGTCATTGTAGAAAATGGTGTCACTTTGAATAGCCAAGAAGATATTTTGAATACCTTTAAAAAAATTTATGAAAATCTATTTAAAGCAAAATATTCCAAAAATGGTTGCCAAGAGGCCCAGGAACTATGTGAAAGATTATGCAAAGAAAAAGTAAATGATGAAATGAAAAAGAAACTAGACAAAGATATCTCTAAAGAAGAAATTGGGACAGCAATCAAGTCCATGAGTAATGGGAAATCCCCTAGTTCTAATGGTCTCCCAATGGAGTTCTATAAAGCAAACATGGAATGGGTAGTAGATGATCTATTTGATTTGTATAATGAAGCTATAGACGGAGGTACATTGGGAGGTGATATTAAGAAAGGAATCATCAAACTCCTACCTAAGGATGGAGATAAAACTCTCATTAAAAACTAGAGGCCTATAACCCTACTGAATGTTTCATATAAAATTATTGCTAAGGTCCTTGCTTTAAGAGTTAGAGACATTTTGCCAGAAATATTTAGTTCTACCCAAACAGGATTTATAAAGAGCAGATATATTCTTGAGAACTTGATTACAAGCTGGGAAGCACTTGACTGGGCTAAAGATTCTAGTTAAAATGATAGAAATCTTCTTTTGTATTTTGAGAAAGCCTATGACAAGGTTGAATGGTCCTTTATCTTTAAAATCCTCAACGCAATAAGGTTCCCAGAACAAATTTTGCAGTATGATCATGATGTTTAAAGATGCCTTAGCTCAAGTGGAGGTCAATGGGGAATTGTCTGCCCCTTTTGGTATGGAGAGATCAATGCAGGGCTACCCATTGGCCCCATCATTATTTTTTATTGCCTCAGAAGCCCTACATTTTCTCTTGAGAACAAAATGCATTCAAGGAAATTTGCAAGGCATCTTTTTGCCTTATGGGGAAAAACTGCTCAATGTCTAGTTTGCAGATGATACCGCCCTCTTTCCCAGTATTAATAAGTTGGAATTTAATAGATTGGAACATAGGCTTGAGGTCTTCTATTTGGCCTCTGGAGAAAAGATTTCCCCCTCAAAATTGATCCTTCTGCCATGGGACCCTGTTGCTCCTAATTGGCTTGACATTGAGAAATGGCAATGGGGTGGTCCTGGGGTGATAGGAAGATTTCTTGGAATACCATTTTCTATCAACCCTTCTTTAAAACTTATGTGGGACTAGTTGTTTACAAAAATTAAGAAAAAACTCAAAAAATGGAATAGATTGCACCTATCACTAGCAGGCAGAATTCAAGTTTGTCAAAAAATATTGTCTGCTTACTCAATATATTTCTCTTCCATGTGGTTTTTTGCCAATTACCAGTTTGATATTATTCATAAGGTAATAAGGAACTTTCTATGGTCAGATGGAAAGGGTAGGTCTAAGAAACATTTGGTTGAATGTAAATGGTGTTGCATGAACAAAAAGATGGGAGGCAAGGGGTTGGGGCTTAAAGATCTAAGATTCCAAGGGCCTGCCCTAACTACCAAATGGATTATCAATTTGATGGTTGGTGAAGAACCCTAGAAGGTGCTAACAAGAATAAATATTTTGAATGTTGTCCCAGTGAAAAAGAAGTCTTGGGGTAAATTGTATCTACATGATACTCTATTTGGGGATTTCAACTCTAAACCTAGGGGATCTGTTATCTTTAAAAGCATTTGGAAGTCTTGGGACCAAGTTAAGATTTGTATCTCAAATAGGGAAGCTTAGGATGCTAATAAACAATATATGTGGGGTTGTAGATCCATATGGTGGAATATCAAACACAAAAACAAATCATTGGCCTTGTTGCAAGGTTGTTCTGCCATGAAGTTCAACTCTTTAGGAATTTGAAAACTTAATGATCTTTTTAAGGATGGATAACCAAAAAAGTGGTGCCAAATTAAAGAGGAGTACCAGTTAAGTGAGAAACAATTCAGAAATTTCTCAACCTTGTTCAAAACCATGCTTTGCAACTTCCAATCTAGGGTGACTATCAAACATGAAGAATAAATAGATAAGATGCTTTGGACATATGGTAGTAAACTTGTGCTTGTAAAGCCTAACTTGATTTATAACATGCTATCTAATTTTCAGGAAATTTATCAGCACATCATTATTACCCGGGGTGACATTCTAGACCTAGACTCCTTATCTTTTGTCTTTATCTAGAACTAGTCTAACCTGCTTGAACCAAAAAAAAGCTTGTTTTAAGTGGCTACTCATCCTAAATAAACTATGTCTTGGTGTGGGTGATGTCTGGTGCCCAATCTGCAATGTTCAAGAAACTATTGCCCACATCTTTTTCGAATGTTTGTTTGCTAAAAGAGTCTAGCTTTTCTTTATGAGTAATGTGTCTCAATGGTGTCCCTTAGTGCATGCTATTAAAAAAGAAATTATTTGTGCTCAAGTGGAAGCCCTGAATAGAAAATATAATTCTTTTTGGCTTATTTTGTCTACTGAGATCTTATGGTTTATCTAGAAAAAAAAAGGAATGAGGAACATTTCCAAGGTAGGGGAAGGCAACTCACTGGGATTTTCTTTAATCTCACAAATTATAACTTCTTTGAATAGGTGACTGTCACAATGGAGATGACTATTGACAAATTTAAAGAGCTAATGGAGACTGGAGCTGTGTTTTACAAAGATGACATCAAAGAGTCAGATTTTTGTGCAGAGAAAATAAAAAAATTTGATCCAAGATTTTATAATGCATACACTTACTTTTAGGAATTATACTGTAAGAAAATGCAGAAAGATTTAGCATAGAGTGAACTAGATAAACAATGGGAAATTATGGATCAAAATTTCAGTACTAGTGGTAATCAAGAGAGCTATCTGCCCAACAGCCAAGATGACAGTCTAAGAAACAGGATGATACAGAACTAGACACAACTCAGAGTTAGGGGTGAAAACCTCTAGAATGAAATGGAAAAAGTAAGAGCAGAAGACTCTGAATTAGATGACAGCCAAGGTTTCTATAACCAATTTGAGGACCAACAAGGAGATGACTTCAATGAATAGGTGCAAAGAAATTCAGGGGAGAACATGGATATTGATGTATCTAGTGGAAGCTAAGGGAAAGCTCTAGCAAGGAAAGGGAACAGAATGAAATGGTTCAAATAACTATGGAATTTTATACAAGGATGAATTTAAAAACATGGTCATTAAGATCTTTTGAATGGTTTTGGACTTCTCTATTATAGACTTATGTTTAATCTTTAAAACTGTCTGTATAGGGTAGAGAAACTATAAGATATTTTGGATTGTTGTAACCAGCAAAACTTTTATTTTTTGATGTGGTCAGCTTGACCACAATGATGTAAACTTTTCTCTATATTTTGAATACTATTGGTGCTCAATTCTCAATCCAAAAAAAATCAATTCATCATAGACTCAAAAACATGAATCAATCCCCATAATGCACATGCAACCTCATAGTAACACAATATAATATCAAAAGATCAGTACTCCCAAACCGACACGAGGTCGAGGTCTCCAACAGCAAGAGAAAACTCCAAAGGTACACCAACTAGGTCATATCCAACCATTGTGCAAACAACTCCTCTGAAACTATACCACTCATATCATTCCTCTCAATGGAATCTATTTCCTCTTTCATTACTTAAAACCAAACTTTATCTTCAACCTGATCTACAATTCAAAATTTCTAGAAAATCTCTTCCTTGTCTTCCTCGTGCTTTTGCACAATGCTAAAACAATTCAATTTCTTCAATTTCTTTACTATTCTTTGCACTTGGTTGTTCACTATTTTTGGTTGTTTTGTTTCTGTTGTTCAATTCTTTTTCCTTTTTCTCAACATGAGAAGACTTATGTCTATAAAACATTCTAAACATACCTGTGATCTTTTTCCAATCAAATACATTTATCCAACTACAATTCATTTTCAAACAACTTGTCATAGATTCATTTTTGAACTCTTTATTCCAACATGTCTTTTCACTATGATTTTTCAAACCACAAATTTTGTAAGGATGTAAATCCCAACAAGTTTCTTTTCTATGTCCTTTATCACAATGGGAACAATGTAAAATCTCTTTTTCTTGAAATGACTTCTTAGTACTTGCAAAAATATTTTTCTTTTCTTTTCCTTTACCTCGATACCCGAGACCTTCATACTTAGTCCTCACAACTGACTCAATGGGCTCTTTGATTCCTTGCCCATGCTTACCCAAACCTTCACCTATATAAACAATTTTCTTCAAGATTTTCAAACCAACATTATGATCAAAACAACGAGCTATGTTAGCAAATTTATCATCATTTTCATCCTTACATTCTTCAACAAAAGCAACTTTAGTAAACTTGCCAAATGATTGATCAAAAGAACACAAATCATTTACATGTCACATGAGACTTCACAAACTGAAGGCTTTGATTTCAAACATTCATTTTCTTTTTGGCATGCTAAAAACAATTGTTTTAACTCATCATTTTGATCTTTCAATTTTAAATTTTCTTCTTCTAGCTTCTTCAACTTTTCTTGCAAATTTCCATTCATTTTTTCTTTAACCTTATCAAACAACTTCAACTCTTCTTCTAATTCTTCATTTTCCTCTTGAACTTTCACCAATTCTTTTTCCAAAAGATCATTTTCACATAAATTTTCATACTTTTCCTTTCCTAACTCCTTTATTCTTTCCATATATTATGTATTAATATTTTTAACATTCATCAATTCTTCTTTCAAAAATTCCTTTTCACCCCATAAACCTTTAACTTCAAACAAAAATTCAACTTACATCAAGTGATCTATGGTTACACAAAAATCCATTTCAAAATTTTCTTAACACTTCAAACAATATTTAATGCATCTAACAACAATTAATGAATTCAATCTACCAAAGCTCTTAGTAACACACATGCTACGAAATAGTATATTCTCCACATCCTACTCCCTTACACAACCTATCAAAGGCCCATCATGGACATGATAGAAAATAACATGATACATGACCAACAGTTTAAAACATTCAAGCATAGCCACCAATAATAAATAATAAATAAAGTCCAAAGAAAAGAAAATTTCAATTCCAACAATAAGGCATAAAATGAACTCAATTTCAATAGTAAATCAAACATGACCATCAAGGTCACAAAATAAGCAAATATCAAAATTTGATGGCTATACTTTTTCATAAATAAAAATAAAATTTTAATTTTGGTCTTTACAACGTTTGGTGAAATTACCAAGGTCAAATGAATAAAATATGAAAATTCAAAAGTTCCACATTACATGAACTATGTGACTAATTCTAGCCACTAGAGAGGGAGTACGATGCTACACTACGCCTGGATCCAAAATTGAGGCGAGTAAGAGAATACACTTAATCACACAAACAATCAAGTCCCCTAAGAATCCAAACACATATATAACATAAATTCAATTCTTCCATTCAAAGGAATCATAATCACTATGCAATGACACACAAGGTCTTACACTAGCAACATCCAACAACAAAGATTCAAGATAGGACAAAATCAAGTTCACAAACCAAGTTATCTATACTCATCAATCTCATCAACAAGTAGCGCTTAACACTTCTCTCCAAACAATGATTCACCAAGCATATGGATAATACATTAATGTAACACTCTCATGAGATAACATGATGACAAGCATATGATCAAACATCCTCTTTCACATACTAATGCATAACTCTTAAAAGAGTGAACCAAGTTCAATCATACTCAAGAACATAGTATTTTATTTCACACAAGGGTCTCATAACTCCACTCTCAAAAGTGGTCACACAAGCACGAACATAACCCTACAAAGGTCACTCAAGTACACTCACACACACTGTAAAGGCTCATGACAAGCTTTCAAGACATAAAGAAGAAAAACACATATAAGCAACTTCTCAACAATCACCAGGGTCTATCTAACCCTATAAAAAGAAGGCACATGCTATTCACAACAGGCCAACACACAAGGACCCACACATGCTCTATCAAACCAAGCAACACACACCCCAAAGCTACCAATGTTGGAACCGCGCTCTGATACCAAATGTAAAGTGCTCATTCCATCACAAAAATTACATGAAGTAAATAATCCACTTAAATACATCTCAAGTAAAAGATAAATCTCATAAATATGAATCAATAAAAGTCTTTAAATCTTACAAAAATCACATGCTTAAACCAGGTGTTAGCACTATAAAAGAATACACAAAGTCCACTGGCTTTCATGCCATAATTCATCCAATCACAAGTTACAATAAATATGTACAAGTATAATAAATCAAACCAACTCTCCATTCGCCATGAACCCACATGGTCCTCATGCGAGCCGAGAGACAGGAACATGGCTCAGGTGCTTTTCCACCCAACCATGATGCAATTATGCTTCCCCAAATCCCTTCATACACGAAGGAAACCCAGCCATGCACGAAATGTCTAGCTACATGGAAACAACTGGTAGGAGGGAACACCCGATGCAACCTGAAGTCTAATGTGCAATTATAAATAATGAAATGCAGATTGTCTCACTACAGGATGTGGCAAAGATATATATCAGTAAAAATTTTCTAGACAAAATATTCATCTTTTTCAATGACTGCTCACTTAGATCTAAGCCTTAGAAAAATAGTTACTGGTTCCCATCTCTGATAATCCACATTCGGCATCCTAGCCCAAAAGCCACCCCAAACACACATAATAGATAATATCCCATATTTGCCTAAACCATTCTAATCCCTTTCCCATGCACAATCAACAAAAATACAATTCAAGCAACAAAATCAATAATGATGTATGCCTACTCCACTTTTAACAATGAGTTTACATGCATACTTATTTCAAATATTATTATTACTATCTTTCTCAGTTTTACTATCTATTTCATGATTCATGCAGCATAGATAATTTATATACAATAGATGCCAATAATATTTAAGATGGTGTTCACATAGATATGCATATGGTAAATATGCTCATTGATTTAAGCTTGATCTATGTTTTCATAACTAAATCACTAACACATACTTTTACCTAAATACAGTTTGTTAATTCTTTACTTTACTCAACCCACGAGAGTGTACTTTCAAGGAGTAATTCAAAAGAGATTCATTTATTCATTCACGTTCATATAAAAAGCTATAAGACTGGTTATATCATTTGTCCCATTTCATTCATAAATATCCAATAGAAATCTAGAACTAATATTTCCTACCCACAAGCAAGTTTAAAATTCCATGCAATTAAATTTGTAACAAGGTTTTAAAGAGGTGTATGATATTTCCAAATAAAACTTTATTTAAAAACGAATGCATAAGTATAATCAAACAGTTATATATAGTTAACAACATCATATTTACCAATAAAACCTCATTTATAGCGGGGTAAAGAAGAAAAATATAACCTAAATCTATCACCAAACCTTGCTGTCAGCAACAGTAAACAAGTTAAATTAGCTATAGGAATATTGTCTAGTTAGCTACAGGAATGATGTCTGGTTAGCTACAGGAATGCTATTTGGTTAGCTACAGGAATGCAGAGTCTGTTGCAATAAGATGAAACAATAACCTGTGATAGAAATGAATATAACAATAACAGGAATAGATAAACAGTGACATGGATAAATATAACTATGACAAGAACATAATAAAGTAGTGATAGAGATAATTAAACAGCAACTACAGGATTAAAGTTTATACAGAAACTGTCATAGTATACTACAAGAACAACAGTTAATTCACTACAAGAAATAAGATAAGCTTGCAATAGTAGGATAAAACATACATTAGCAATAGTACTAAACAATACAAAAATGGCAGTGATTAAATAACAACTATAGGATTTATAATAGATTGTGATAGTAAATCATTTAAATTAACTGCTGCATGAATCAATATTGCTGTGATAGTGAATTAATAAACAACATTTAAATAACTTAACAGAAAGCCGCGACAGGAAGTTACAATCAGTAAGCAACTTTGCAACAGGAATTTTTATAGAGTCTTTAAATAGTTCACGAGAGGAAGTTTTATATAGTCTTTAAACAGTTCACGACAGGAATGCATCAGGAAGTTTTATATAGTCTTTAAATAGTTCGCGACAAGAACATGACAGGAAGTTTTATTGAGTGTTTAAACAACCATTATTTATTGCAAACATATCAAGGAAAAAATACTAGTTAATTCACTTGCCAAATTGTCGATTTTCTATTGTTGTCATTGCTCCTCCTCTATCTGTCGCTGCCTAGAATGAACGAACTCCTCTCTTCAATGCTTAGAAAAATAATGATCCCCCTTCTCCTTCTGCTACCCTTTCTTTTATAAAAAAAATAATCTCCTCCTAAACTTGGCGTCCCATATTTTTAGATTGAAGCCTCTTTTGATAACTTCCAGTTTACTTAGTTTTGCATGAGATTTTATTCTCAAAACCCTCATTTCTTTTTAAAGAATAGAATAATAATAATCTAATTTCTATATTTCTGTCATTTGCATGACAGTAATTTCTTTTAATTCTTTTAATTTGATTCTAAATATAATAATAATAATGCAATTTATCTATTTTTAATAAAGCATAATCACTTAAATTAACAAGTAGTATTTGCAATAATAATATATATTTCTATTGTAATTAAACATAATTATTTTAAGTCTAAATTAAATATTGTTTTTCAAACAATAATATTTATATAAATAGGAAACACTTATTATTATTTATAATTAAATAATATAATATACACTAATTTAAATATAAAATACACCATTTTAAATATAAATCAAAAGATCATTAATATTTATCACTAAATCATGCATTTGAAAAGGACTTACTGTAGCAATTAGAACACATTTATCTACTCCCAAGTCATCAATCACATTTATCGACTAATTAATAATGCATAAAAGATCATTTAGAAAATGCAATATGCCATGAGACTATGTGAGTGTGTGAATGCATCAGGGTTATCCATCCCAAACAGTTCTTGCCAAGTGGCTAGAACATCTCTACCTCAACCATGTTCTCGTCTTCGACATTTCTTCTGCATTCAGTTGCACTTAGATTTTCATTAATAGGTTAGTTCCCTAAAAATCATAGCCGAAGCAAAACAAAATGTACATCCATAATATTTAATATTAAATCAACTTTCTAATTCACGCAAATAAAACATCACGATAATTACCTTCACACATGTGGAATTTACTCAAAGTAAAAGTGATCATAGCAAATGTTCACTAATCTAGAATAATAATATAGTCCATAAAACGAGATGTGACACATATTTTAGCAACCATTGGTTTCCATTTTGTAACTTTATCTATATCTTACCCTTTCCAATGTAATTTTACATGGTTCATCATCACCCAAGTAAACCTATCCAAAATCACCTTGAACATAGTCTAGAAAATATTTCCTATGGGGTGTGGCATGAAATGAAGCCCCTGAGTCTAACACCCAAGAATCATTAATATTATCTAATGAAAGGATTGAAGCATCTTGCAACACATCACTTGCTACATTTGCTTCCTTATTATTTTCTTGTTGTCCATCTCCTTGTTTTCCTTTTCGAGACCAACATTCTTTCTTCAAGTGTCCTTTCTTCATACAATTCCAACACTCTAGCCTTCCTCTAGATTTGGGTCTGCCCTTCTTAGACTTCCCACAATTTCCTTGGTTCTTTCCTCTCTCCCTTTGTCTTCCCTTGTTCTCCATAGTCAAAACATTATCAGATGTCTCACCTGTGCTTTTCCGTCGCATTTCCTCGCTAAGGATAACACCAACAACATCATCAAACTTTAAAGTGCTTCAACTAGAGAAAAAATTACTCATATCCATGACCAAGCTACTCTCGCTTTCTAGTAATGATCACCAAATCAAAAAAGCCCTAACCTCATCATCAAAGTTTACTCCTACAGAACTTAGCTGACTGGAGATTGCGCTAAACTCATTTAAATGATCAACAACAGACCCACCTTATAACATCTTCATATTAAATAAATGTTTCATAAGAAATACCTTGTTGGAAGCTAAGGGTTTTTCATATAGTTTAGCCAATGCCTTAATCAGATCATCTGTTGTCTTTTCTTTTGATATGTTGAAATCCACCAACACTGCCAGGCACAAACGTATTTTTTCCTAGTTCCTTTCTATCAAGAATCTCCCATTCTTCATCTTTCATATTGGTTGGCTTCTTTGATATTCTACCCAATGGTAAGAAAAGATCCTTTTGATATAGATAGTCCTCCATTTGCATCTTTCATAGCTGGTAGCTTTGGTCATTAAACTTCTCGACCCTAAACTTGCCTTCTTCTGTCATTGCTCCCACTTGAACCAAGAGTCCTCCTTTCAAATTTATTATCCAAATAAATGTATGGCTCTGATAGCAATTGTTAGAAATAGAATCACAGAGCAATATATAATAAAATGAATGTAAAATATAATATAAAAATATAGAGACAAATACATGTGGTTCACCCAATATGGGCTACATCCATAGAGAAATAGCCAGTCCTTCCCTTATTCCATCCAACAAAATGAAGGGATACAACCTACAACGCATTGGCTACAACTTCCTTTCCACTCTCTCACAGTCTCCTCTCACAATACACCTTCGTAATACAATGCCATCGCATAAATAGGGTTGTCTTCTAGGGCAAAAATTACCAACATAACCTCTACTGTCAAATCTGTGACCTAATGATGAATGGTCCAGATTTCTATGAAGTTATAACATTTTACAATTTAAATATGCATGTAAAATTTGCCTTTGGGGGCCCTGCCCCCGAACCTCTATCGTGGGGATAGCCACCTAGACCTCTCAAGAGGGGGTAAACCCCCTGCACTCCCCCAAACTGAAATGGGCTCCAAATGCAGCTATGAAAACACCAAAAATTTAGGCCTTTAACAAGATCAGGCTCCATTACCAATACAGGAAACCTCCTATCAGTTGACTAAACCCACCAACAATAGAAAAACTAGAAGCGTCTTCCAAGATTAAAGGAATATTCCCCCATAGACATTGTCAACCCAACCAATTTTAATTTTAAGTGGTTTCCCACTGAAATTTGATAGTTTTTCATTTTAAATAGTAGTTTTAAGTCTTGAAAGGCAAATTCTAAAATCTGGTTGGTGGTCTTACAGTTCGCAGAGAATATTTCATCCATGAGTGAATATTCTGTCACTAACCTTGCTAATGTCAATGCTTTTCAACCTACTAGCTCTACCCTCTCTCCATTAGCAATTTTTGTTTTGCAAACAGACTTTAGAGGCCTATTTCTTAGTCATACGGGCTACCTTTTTGGAGCAATATTTTTATTTGGGGTAGAATTTCATAGGCCTCTTCACAATGGTTCAGATGGATTTTGATTTGGTGCCTATTTTTATAGAAATTTCATATTTTTACCCCTATTGTTGAGTAGTTCTTGTTTTGGGAACTGTTATGGAGTAAAATGTGTACACTAGCATTTTACACCTAGTTTAGCACCTGGGTGGACCTATAATGTTTACCCTTGTTAATTAGGACCTATTTTAGCACCTTTTTTAATATTAAACAATTAAATCTTGATCCCGATGAATAAACCTAACAAAATAAAGTTAGGACCTATCTAAGCCCACCTAAATGGAGAGAGAGAAAGTTAAAGAGGTGTTCTAAGTCGACACCTAAAAGCAAGTTAGTTTATTCATTTGAACACCTCACTCTCTCTAATCTCTGAGTTCTCTATGCAGTCTAGGCATACTTGCATTCTCTCTTCTTCTCTCTCATGCTCTCTATTCTTCTCTAAAGCTCTCTATGATGGATTATTGTTGTTGTATTAACTTCTTGCAGGTTTTGTGAAGATCTCTCTACTTCTTTGGGCTACACCAACTTCTTGAGTCAAGTTGTGATGCCACATCAAGAAAGCTAGGGTTTCCATGCTCATGGTGACTCTTTTCCTTTATGCTTTGTGATAGCATTCTATTCTACTTTATATTTGCCTCTGCCTCCTAGGGCATGCTCTCTTTATCTCTCATCATTGCTATTATGGAGGTGGAAACACCATTCACAAAGCTTGACTTAGGTAGGCTCCTAAATGGCACCCAACCATTTTCCTTCTTGTGTGTGTGCAGGTAGAATCTGGAAGAATCTACAGAAAACAAGTTACAAGAAGCAAGAACACAGAAGGGCAAAGACATAGGAAACTTAACATTCTACAAAACCCTAATCAGGGTCTAGGGTACCCAAGCACCCTAGTCCTTCTGAGCTCGTGAATTCAAACCTAGGTTCTACTCTACACTCTAATCCCCGTTGTGGTGTTAGAATTTTTATATCTATTTTTGACAATCGTATTTTCATAGATCTTGCTTAATTTGGGTTTTGTACTTTGCCCTAGCTTGATTGGTTAGATTTGGTTGATTCTCCTCTATACAAAAAATGGAGAAAACCCTATAGTTTGGCTCTCCTTCTTGGGTAGAATCCAAGCTCAATTTGTGTTCTAATGTTAGATAGAAGATGGTTTGGACCTAGTTTGATCTCTTGGGCTAGGTCTCTCTTTTCTACTAAATATTTTGGTGAACCCGTCATTTCTTGCACTTTTGTATCCTTCTTGCTTCAGATCTAAGCTATTTTCTATCCTAGATCTAATTAGGTTACATCCATTCATCATTTTGCATAGTTACATAGCTTATTTTAACATCATTTTGTTGTTAGGGTTTGCAAAAACCTTGAATTTTTAGAAAATATAACTCTAGTCTTGAACCTAGGGTTTGGAGATTAGTTAATTGTTTCAGATATTTGTGGCATGATTAAATTGATTTCATTTTTTGTATCATATCATCTTTGTGCTTAAAGAAAAGGCATTCTTGTATATTCGCATTGAAAAGTGAAAAATCAAGCATGTTAGGATTAGAAAAAACATATTTATTGCATTGTTTTCATTCAATAGGTTTTAGATCGTCATAGAATGATATAAATTTCTGATTTTTGTATTAAATGTGATTGTATCACATCATTTAATCATTTCCTTGTGGTATATTTGGCATTTTCACTTATTCATTATTAGGGTTTTCAAAAAAATTGCATTTATGGAAAACCTAGCTATTCTTGCACCTAGGGTTTGTTGAGTACAATCTTATTTCAAATCTTGGTGATATGAATTACTTGTTCAAATATGATTTATCATTTTTGTAGCACATCATAATTATCACTTGTTTCTAAATTACATCCTTACATCAAAAAAATTTGGTTTAGGAAACAAGCATCTAAGATCTAGGGTTTGATGGTAAACCCTAGCTAGTCTTTCATTTAGTGGTTGTATTGGGAATCTTATTTTTAGATATTTTCTATGTTGAATGATTGATAATTGTTGTACCTCATCATATTGGTCATATGTGTTTAATCTAGAAAGCAAAAACATTCATGCATTCATATTCTCTTTAAAATTGTAAATCAATAGCACAAACAAAACTATCTAGCTTCATTAGGTGCTTGTGCATCTTCATCAAAGCAAAGTTCTCTAAATCTATGTTGCATTTGAGTGGATAAATAATTTAGACACTCCTTTTGCACATACTACACATCTTACATTTGCAAGACTTAATTGTTTTGGTACCAAGAATATCACATTTTTGAAAAACCCCACTTCTCTTACACTTGTAGGTCTTGGATTGTAATCTTACTTTGATATTGGTTATACTTGATTAATGAATTGTACATCACTATTCCATATCATATTTGCATATAGGAGACAATTAATTTCATTATGGCCTCTTCTTGTTCTTCCTCTTTGGAATCTTTGCATGCATATATCATAGATTTTGAAAATTTCTCTAAATTCATTAATATGCATCCATATGTTTTAGATCATATAGCATTCATGTATGATATTGATATTTCTATATGTTCTATATATGATATCCTTTATTATATATCTGATTTTGCAAGCTTCATGACTATCATGCGTGTGTATCCTTCCATATTAGAAGACATTACTAATTTCATCTCCATGAATTGTCATGAGAAAGATAGTTCTTCTTCTTCTTCTACTACAAGCCATGATAATGTCATGTCTATTCTCATGGATATCCTCTCTAATACATATGATGGTGACCTAACTTTGCCTATGTCACCCTATGATTTGGATCCCTCTTCCAAAATTGTTCCCACTTGTGAGGATATTTTGGTGCAAGAGGATGAAATCATTGACACATTCTTTAACATTACTTTACCTTATCTTCATTTGAATGATCTCTCTTCTAGAGATGTGGCATTAGAGAATGTTGAGCATACTATTTCTACTTCTACAATAGCACATGATGATTCCATGGATCATCCTATTGATCTTCCTCCTTTGGTTGAATGTTCAAATACCTTGGATATCACTAAGGATGTGAAGACCCTTGGTATTCCTCCTTTGGTTGCATATTCAAGCCACTTGGACATCACTAAACATAAATCATCAACAATTTTCTTAACATCACTCTACCCTCTCTTCAAGAAAATTACTCAAAGGAATCAAGGTGTTTAAAATGTGTTGCAACAACCTCATTATCATGCATTTGCTCACACATACAACACCCATATTAACAAGCAAAGTAAGCAAGCACCAAGTGTGCCCACTTCTCTTCCACCTTCTTATATCAGAGCTAGGTTTACACATTAGGTACTCTAGTTACAATTGAGCCCATTATGTGACCTAGTGCTTAAACTCTGTAGATTAAATTTTATCCTTGTTATTCCATTTCTGTGTGTAATAAATCATCTTTTGGTGTTGTAGGTAGATGCCTAGAGGTAGGGGTCGAGGTCGTGGTAGAGGTAGGGGTCGTGGCAGAGGTGGTGGCGATACACCTCCTCCCAGCTCTCCTCATGAGAGTGCCCATGAAGGCAGGGGTCAGAATATGGAGGGTCAAGGTCAGCCTGAGGGAACCTAGTTGAGACAGTTACTTGAGGAGGCCCTTGCCCATTTAGGCCCTAGACAAGAGGTTGAGCAGCCTAGAGGGGGTCCGGAGGTAGATCAGCCAGAACCTAGGGAAAGAGAGAGATCACCTAGGCGGAGAGAGTTGATAGCTAAGCAGGAGGCCACACTAGCCAACCATATGAGAGATCTTCTAAGGGCATGCTCTCCCACCTTTGACGGAGCTGGTAGTGGTCTAGAGGCATAGACTTGGTTATTAGATATAGGCAGGTGTTTTGCCATGCATCCTTATGGCAACAACACCAAAGCCAGGTGTGCTATTTTGCATCTCTAAGGGTTTGCTTCGACTTGGTGGCGGTTAGAGGAGCAGAAGCTGCATTTGGACATTAGCACTGTCTCTTAGGAGTTGTTTTTAGAGAGGTTCAGAGCCTGTTTCCTATCTGATCATTAAAGGCAGTGCCGCATAGATGACTTTCACGACCTAAGGCAGATGGCCATGACAGTTGAGCAATATGAGCGCAGATTCTATGAGCTCAAATAGTATGCAAGTATCGGGGATGACGAGTCTATGTTAGTTCAAAATTTTATCAGGGGCTTGAATGCCCAGATTTGTGGTGGGGTTCATGTATTCGAACCTAAGTCTATGGAGGTTGCCGTGGAGAAAGCCCAATTAGTGGAGGAGAATTTGGCCATGGCACTCGGTGGGCATACAAGTGTGCATATTGGTAGTGCACCTTCTACAGGATATAGTTCTCGTGGTGGTCATGCTCAAGCATTAGGTTCTCATGCACCTTCAAAGGGTGGACAGCAGCAGCAGTACTCTCATTCCAAGCTGAAGAATTCACAGCCACAGCAAGGTAATAGATTTCAAAATAAGAAGAACTAGAATTGGTAGCGTGCTAGGAAGGATCATGTTGATCGACCCGCTCAAAGCACTCAGTCCACAATGAGCAGGGGTAATTTCTAGTAGTCTAGTGCTTTTTAGAGTGGCAGTGGTTTTGGTAGAGGCACTAGGTGCTTCTCTTGTGGCAAACAGGGCCACATTACTAGATAGTGTCCTCAGAGGAGTGCTTTAGGGTTTGGACATCGACCGGCAGCTTCAGAGCCAACGGTTGGTGATGTAGGCAGATCACACAGAATCTTTGCAGTAGTGGATAACCGTTAGGCAGAGCATTAGGGCACTGTGGTGGAGACTTCTGGATTCATGCGAGGTATTGGTTTTTCTGTTCTTTTTGATTCTGGTGCATCTAATTCGTTCATATCTCCTTCTTTTGTGGAGCGTTGTGTCTTAGTGGCGATAAAATAGGATGATAGGTGGCAGGTTGAGTCTCTACTTCTCAAGTGTGAGTTAAGGATTGGCTCTCTATCTACTACAGTAGACCTTCGCATCCTACCCCTTGGTTCTTATGATATAGTTTTGGGAATGGATTGGTTAGAGGCCCATCAGGCAGTGATCGATTGTCAGCATAAGTCTGTGAGATGTGTGGATGATTCTGGTGCAGAGGTGGAGGTTGTAGGAGTTCAGAGACCTATTTCCCTATGTATGATCTCCGCTATGCAACTTAAGAGATGCATGCATCAGGGATGTCAACTTTTTGTAGTTTCTATTAGTGACTTGGAGATGGAGGAGAGTCGAGAGGCATCTCTTGACGATCACCCACTTTTGAAGGAATATGCTGATGTTTTTCCATCTGATATTCTAGGGATGCCACCTAAGCATGACATCGACTTCAGGATTGATCTTGTTCCCAGCGCAGAGCCCATCTCTCAAGCTCCATACAGGATGACCACTCAGGACCTTAAGGAGCTCAGAGGAGCTGTTAACCAAAGGATTCATTCGACCTAGTGTCTCTCCTTGGGGAGCACCTGTGATCTTTGTGAAAAAGAAGGATGGATCTCTGCGGATGTGTATCGATTATCGACAGCTCAATAAGGTGACAGTGAGAAATAGATACCCCTTGCCTCTGATCAATGATTTGTTTGATCAAATTAAGGGGGCCAAGTTGTTCTCTAAAATTGACCTTAAGTCAAGATATCACCAGTTGCAGATATTTGAGGCAAATATTCACAAAACAACATTTCACACCCATTATGGACATTATGAGTTCACAGTTGTACCATTTAGGTTGACAAATTCACCTTCAGTTTTCATGAGCTTGATGAATGGTGTTTTCCGCACTTATCTCGACAGGTTTGTCCTTATTTTTCTAGATGATATATTGATCTATTCAAGGACTATGGACGAGCATGAGGAGCATTTGCGTCAAGTGTTGCAGTGTCTGAGAGAAAATCAACTTTATGCCAATTTGTCGAAGTGTGAATTCTTTCAGACAGAGGTGAAGTATTTGGGTCATGTTATCTCTGGAGAGGGTATTGCAATGGATCCTTCAAAGAACCAAGCTATTATGGATTGGCCTGCACCTACCAATGTTTCTGAGGTCTGCAATTTTATGGGTTTGGCAAGCTACTATCATCATTTTGTTATGGGGTTTTTGAGGGTTGCCCATCCTATTACTTCTCTTCAAAGGAAAGAGAAGAAGTTTGTTTGGTCAGAGCAGTGTCAGGAAACTTTTCAAAACCTTAAGGAGCAGTTGACTAGCGCACCTATTTTAGTGGTTCCTGATTTGACCAGGGACATTATTGTTTGTACCGATGCTTCCTTGGAGGGTTTGGGAGCAGTTCTGATACAAGATGGTCATGTGATTGCCTATGAGTCTCGTAAACTCAAGGATCATGAATTGAACTATCCCACTCATGACCTGGACTTAGTGGCAGTTGAGCATGCCTTGGTGAGATGGAGGCATTTTCTCTTAGGGCATCGGTTTGAGTTGCACAGTGATCATCATAGTTTGCAATATATTTTCACGTAGCCAAACTTGAATGCAAGGTAGAGGCGTTGGATGGAGTTCTTGTGCGAGTACAACTTTGAGGTCAAATATATTTAGGGCAAAGAGAATGTGGTAGCGGATGCTCTTAGTCGTCGGAGGCATGAGATCTCAGTGGTCTCTCTCACAGTTGACTTGAGAGGTAAGATTCTCGTAGCACTTCCTTCTGATAGTTGGTATCAGGAGGTGAAATTCAAGATTGAGTCTGGTAGACCTTTAGAGGGTAGATTCTCTAGTTACTCTCTTGAGTTAGATGGTCTTTTGCAAAATTTGAATCATATCTATGTTCCTATTTCTGAGGGTCTTCACACCCTAGTGTTGTCAGAGGTGCATCAGGCACCCTACTCTGCACATCCGGGTGTCAAGAAGATGCATGCAGATCTGTGTCAGCTGTACTTTTGGAGTGGCATGAAGTGAGATATTGCTGATTTTGTGTCAAGATGTCTCAAGTGTTAGAGGGTGAAAGTGGAGCATCAACACCCTGCAGGTCTTTTACAGCCTCATCTGATTCCAGAGTGGAAGTGGGACATCATTTCGATAGACTTCATTGTTGGTTTGCTGGTATCCTCTCGTTGACATGATGCTATTATGGTCACTGTGGATAGGTTGATGAAGGCAGCTCACTTCTCTCCTATCTATTCTTCTTATAATGCCTCTACAGTGGCCAAAGTGTTCATGGAGGACATCATCAGACTTCATGGGATTCCTCGTAGGATCATCTCCAATAGGGATCCAGTGTTCACTTCCGACCTTTGGACTTCTCTGCAGCATGCCTTGGGGACACAGTTGAACTTTAGTTCATCTTACCATCCTGGGACTGATGGTCAGACCGAGAGGGTTAATCAGGTTCTTAAGGATATGCTTAGGATGTATGTGATGGATTGACAGAGCCATTGGGAGGACTACCTATACCTGGTGGAGTTTTCTTATAATAATGGATATCACAGTTCTATCAGCATGTCTCGATTTCGTAGGATCCCTCTAAGTTGGGATCGGCTTGAGGATAGAGTTCTTTTAGGTCCTAATATGCTTAGAGATTTGGAGCAGCAGGTTGAGAGGATTAGAGAGCATTTGGTGGCAGCACAAGATAGACAGAAGAAGTATGCAGATGCTCATAGGATCGATCGACAGTTTTTAGTTGGGGATCAAGTGTTCTTGCATGTGCGACCGTGAAAGAGTTTGATCCATTACGGAAAGGGCTCTAATCTAGCACCACGCTTTGTTGGAGCTTTTGAGGTGTTGAAGAGGATCGGTCCAGTTGCTTATCATCTTGCTTTGTCGCCTAGCCTTTCACGCATCCATGATGTGTTTCATGTTTCTGTACTTAGACCTTACTATCCAGATGTTGCTCATGTTCTTGATTGGATTGCTCTATAGGTAAATGACGGGCAGTTGGCTTGGAGCCCATAAGCATTCTACAGCACAGGAGACTTGCTCTTAAGGGCAGAGACATGGAGCAGGTCAGGGTCCAGTGGGATCCTAATGATGAGACTTCTGCTACCTGGGAGGATGCTTCTAGGATGAGAGAGTTATACCCTTACTTATTTACAGGCTTCCAGGAGTAAGCTTGATTCTAGGGGGGAGGATGTAATGGCCCTTGTATTTTGGCTTGTGATAGTTGTTAGTTCACATTTCTCTCTGTCAGTTCTAAGACATTTGGATTAGTAAGTTATGGTTTATGTTTATTTTGATCTTGATGGACTATGTTCGACTGATATAGTTTAGACATGTGTTATGAGCTTATGATGACATTATTATTACTCCAGTTATGATGAGTTTGACATGATTAGTAATGGTTTAAGGTTATCATGTTTCATTTGATCTGTTGATATCTGAATTCAAGTAAAAGTGGTTATAGTCGTGTTCAAGAGTAGGGACGGTGTAGTACTACTTGCTTCAAGCACCCTACTACGCCGTGATTCTCTGACTCTATGTGTGTTGACATATATGTATTTCATCATATACAACCAATTGTTTGGATGCAAGCTGCAGGTACTGAGCCTCGACTCCACCTAATATAGCAGGTTTGAGAGGGCTCTTGCACCAATGGGTATCGATGATGGGAGATAATACGAGGTTTATTCTGCTAGGTCAGTCCCAGTCTTTTGTTGTGGTCATGTGTCATTATGTGATGTTTGATCCTCATTTCATGTTGTTGGCCGTCACATGTTGTGGAGCATTGTTGAGTTTATTTAAGTTATGTCTATGTGTTTGTTGCTATCATTATGTTAAATCTAATAGTATTCTGAGTAGTCATAAAAATTGGAATATTGTTTAAGTAAAATTTATTACTGGCTAAACTAATTATTTTATGGGGTTTTTTTAAGCATCTGAGGTTGTTTATGGTTAATTAATATATATAATTCTTTTAAAGGATAATATTAGGTGAGAAATTTAAGATTGTGAGTTGTTGAATGTGAAATTTTAAGATTTGGGGAAATCTCTATTATTAGCAAAAATTTTAAATTCTCAGAGGTGTGGGATTCTGGGTAACGGATGCATGACTATGATAATTTATGAGATGAGCCATTTTTAAATTGGGGGGATTTCTTTTGGAGAGGGGAGTTGGAAAGAGAATATAGAAATTGGGGGGAAAAACAAAGAATTGGTTATAGGAAACAGAAGAAGGAAAACGGAAGAAATTGGAGGCTCCAGATCAAATTGTTTTGTTCTGGGTATGTTTCTATATATTTTTTATTAAGTGTTATTTGTGCTTGGATAAATTATTTTTCTTCTCCCTCGTGCTTTTGAATCAATTAGTCTGGGGTTTGTTCTGGACTGCTTGTCGCTTTCTTCTATCTTGGTTTCTGTAGATGTTCATCTTTGAAATTTTATAAATCAAATCTTGTGGCCTTCTTGGATCCTTGTGTCAAATCAATCCTCATTCAGTTGTGTCTTATTTCCATCTTAATCTCTAGATGCTCTTATGTCAATTTCCCATCTTGGCGTCGAGGGATGTATTACTTTGTTCCTGCATGCAATTAAACTATTTGGATAAGTGTTAATTCCTCATGTGTAGGAGCGAATCTGTAGACTATTTCAATGAGTCGCTTCTTTACTTAAATTTGGTTTATTATTCAAACCTGACTTCATACTAGGAGTCTCTACCAATCTCGCATTTGAGGGCTTCGTTTTGCGCAGACCATTCTACTTCTTTTCTTTTTAACCTGCATTATATTCCTCCCAAAGCTGTATTTTTCCTCTACCTATGGCCGATTTGTTCTAAGATAGTCTTCAAAAATTATCTTAGTGCATTAGTCTAATGTTTGAGAGACATCCTCTTATGTACTTTACAATTTCCTTAACCTCCTTTCGTGAGTCATTCTTCTGGTAGGCGTATATCTTGAAACCTCTTGAAATCTTCACTTCTATGATCATAGTCTTTTGTATAAATCACGTGTTTCCTCTCGACATCGTTGTAACTCTGTATGATCTCCATTGAAGATTTTTCTTCCCTCTGCCAGTTTTGCTGCCAAACACAGTCCTCTATATTGTCTATTCTTCATTATTATATCCAACGGCTGACCTGAGGCCCACACTAGCGTTGATTGGCAAACTTTCATGGATACAGTAGTCTAACCTTCAACCAATCTCTTCACTGCCATTCTCCATATAATTTCTTCTTTTCTTGCAGCTTGATCTAGCTGAGGAGCGGCATTCAAGTTCTATCTCTATGCTTTTCTATTCTCTAAGATCTAGCTTGCCTTCATTTCCCTACCTGGTCGTTCGCTCCTAGCACTGGAGCTTCCTCTAAGTTGTGTCTATCAATGCTTTCTATTCCCCTGAGCTCCAAGAATTGCATATGTTATGTCATTCTTCCTTCAATCTGAAATCTCGTGTGACTCCAGCGAGTTTGAAATTATTTTTTTTACCGTATAGGGAAACTTCTATTATGACTCACGTATGAATATTAGCAAGAATCGCCAAGGGCATCGTGGGTTGTAATGGATAGTGTTAGATTTCTAAATTATATTCTCTGCCACGTCTTATGATAAGTTGGTTTTAAAAGAGATTTATATTTATTGGTAATTTGTTTTATTTAAACTTGTAGTCTTAGCATGTTAATGGGAAGTGGAGGTTTTAGCGAAATGTATCTATTGGTAAATTGTTTATTTAGAAATTATAGTATTAGAATGTAAAATTAGAAGTTGATACTTATAGCGAAATAGATATATATTGTAGTTGTTTTGTTAAGGAATTGTAGATAGTATAATGCCGATGGGGAAACTTATGCTAATAGGAAAAATATATATACTTATAGTTGTTTTTATTAGAAATTATAATTGGTAAAATGTTAGATGGTAATCTATGCTTATAGGTAAATATAAATATATATATATATATATATAGTGTTTTGTTTTGGAATTTCAATTGGTAAAATGTTAGATGGTAATTTATACTGATAGGAAAATATATTTATATTTATAGTTGTTTTATTAGAAATTGTAGTAGTAAAATGATAGACGGAAAGTTTATTATTATAGCAAGAATATATGTATATATTTGTAGTTGTTCATATTAGAAAGTGTAATTAGTAAATCTCATATGGAAGTTCATGCTTATAGAAAATATATTTATGGTTTGTTTTTATTAGAAGATGGTAGTTAGAAAATTAGCTAGGAAATTTATACTTGGAGTTGTATAGAAATTGTTAATTCTGTAATCTAGAATTTTCTTTGAAAGGAAGTTAAAATCTCATAGTTAATTTCATATTAAAGTTAGGAGTATATTGAATCTCATATACTTGATTATCCTCCTTGTCATATCTATATGCTTATATTGGGTCATTGTATCTATTTGGGGTTTGAGTTTATGATTATGCTTTGGCTAAGTGTGAAGTGAAGTATCTAGAGAGATGCCATGATTACTTTGCATCAAGACGTGTAAGCATTGTCCCTGTCAGGAGATGGTTACTTTAACATTGGTTTTGTATTCAACTTACCTAACTCCAGATGTGTGGCTTCTTGGTTTTCAATTCAATATTGTGGCATGTCATTGTAATGGGATAATTGAATCGAGTTTGTTTTGGATGGCGGCAAAATCTTGTGGATTTGGAACTTTATAACTGTTTATGTAACGTGTTGGATTGTGAAAAGATGGATGTCTAGTGGTTCCTTGTCCATACATGTCATTGTTTCTAGATGTTGGCTAAGGGATGTTAGTTGTAGGAAGGAGAGTGGCTTCCATGGTGGGGCCGGTGCCCAAAGTGGTTGCCAGGATAACCCCATGGAAGTTGTAATCAAGTGATAACTTAAAAATACATCTAGGTGGGTCAGGTGGTATTTCACATAACAAAGATAAGTATGTTGCCTCTCCCATGCCTAGAGTGCTCTCATACGCTAAGGATGGGACGAGAAGGCCTGGTTGGCAAGGTTGACCTCCTTGTCCACATGAGAGGATGTGTCAACTCCGCATGTGTCACCCTATGGGGCCAGTGCCAGAGAGGGGTTGCCAGGATAACCATAGATGGGGGTTAGCTTCTAGTGACAGATAGCCTAGATAACCCATGATTAGGACCATGCGATGACACTCTCCTCGCTATAGCTTAGCTACTTTCCTCTTTATTTGTTTTCATTGTTGCCTCTGGAGTGTTGCCTTGTCTTGTGTAGTCTTGTTTATATGGTTGGTGGTATCAAGTCTATATTCGTTTGGTTATATTTTTTGTTGTGTCCTTTGGCTTAGTGGAATCCTCGTTGTTATCTCCTAGCTCGAAGGGGTAGACCCCAGGGTTCCACATGGTTGGGTGGTAGAGCTATACATTGGCCTTCTTGGATGTCATGGTTTGAGATCTATACCGAAGTGTTCCAATTTAGTTTTGGTCCTTCCCTATCAGAGTTATATACATTCATAAGTGTATTATTTGTAACCGACATGATCGGTCTTGTAATCTTGTATTGTAACTTTGTAAATTAACTATCTTTGCAAATGTTAATGTTATACTTATTTGTAGTGGTATGATGTATATCACTTGTGTTGTTAAGACTTTATGATCAACTGATGCAGTTATTTTTCCCTAGAGGAGTTAGAAGTGCACTTTTATTTATGTTGTGTACAATGATATCTTTGGCTACTGTTATTGCAATTTCTTGCTTCAAAAAAAAATTTATTTCTGTAATTTTGCTCTTGTTAGTCTAACTCTCTAGGGCTACTCTTGTTAGTCTGATTATCATGTATTTGCTCACACATACAACACCCATATTAACAAGCAAAGTAAGCAAGCACCAAGTGTTCCCTCTTCTCTTCCACCTTCTCAACCTTTTCTTCCCCCACCTCCTCATCTTCCTCAACATGTTGCTAAAGAATACAATCTTGTTGAGTAGCTCCGCACTACTCTGGCATTTGTTCCACCTTCTGTTAGATCAAATGATGTAGCATATATGTTTAGTTGTATGCATACGACAACATCAGATATCTTATTTCAACAACATGAATTACCTCCCATAGAAGTGTAAAATCAATATGAACCTCTTATGATATTCATCATTATTAATAAAATAAGGGTGAGACGCACTATGATTAATGGTGGATCAGGTCTTATCGTTTGTGGCATAGAGTTATTACATAAACTCAATGTTGATACATCTTTCATCAAACCAAATAAACTCATCCTTTGTGGCTTTGGTAATGTTGGTAAATAATCACTAGGCACAATCACCTTAAATATTAAGGTTGGACCTATGACATTGCCTACCCTTATCCATGTCATGCTTAATTCTCTTTCATACAATCTTCTTCTTGGTAGACCGTGAATTCATGCCATGGGGCAGTCCCATCTACCCTTCATCATTTAATAAAGTTCATTTTTGAAAACAAGCTACATACAATTGAAGTTGATCTGATTTTGGAAAGTTGTTTGCATATGGAAGTGAGATATGAAATTCCTCTAAGTAATTTGATCCCTTCTTTAACAAAAACCAAACTACTACTCTCCTCTGCTAACAATAGTGTTGGTCAGGATAGTGTTGGTCCTTTGAATGTATTTTTTAGCGATAATTGGGGTTCATTAGATTTTATACCCTCTTTTACGGATGAATATAAAATCTCACCCTCACACCCAAAAACCTTGAAGGTAAATGAAATTTATTCAATGCAATCTCTTACTCCTAAAAAACTTAAACTTAAAAGTAATAGCGATGGAACTTTTGATATTGATGAAGATCTGCTTTGTTCTAAAGAAATGGCGGTCATCTGTGATAAAGTTTCATCTCAATCTAATGAATCATCTTTTTCTAATGCGTGTCTTGGTAGTGATGAGGTCCCTTTAGATTTCAATCCCCTTGGGATTGTTGAAACAAAGGTTGACTCTCCTCACCATGACAAAAAGAATGATCCTTCTTTTTCAACACATGATGACAATTTTTGTTTCAATAAAGATAGTCATATGGCCTCTCCTCTTGCTTTAGACTTGGAGATGTGTTATGGGCGTGGATTCAAAATTCTTTCTAAACAAGGATACAATGGAAATAGGTTAGGATGAAAAGAAAAAGGAATTAAGGAACCTGTGGAACCAACACCACACTTGTCTAAAGTAGGTTTAGGTTTCTGGCCTTCTCCTACATTCTCTCCACCATGTTCACAACAATGAGGGTTGCTTCCTACTCCACCTATATCTTCTTTTCTATCTCAACAAGAGTGTATGTTGTCGAGTCTACTCAAAAACCACTTATTCACTCTTCCTCCAACACACAAAAAGATTCAACAAAATAATCATTCAACACCTCATTATTGTGCATATCATTGAGCACTTGGCCATTCCATTAATGAATGTTGAGTCTTGGGTGACAAAATTGAACATCTTAGAACAAGGTATGCCTCTAGAACTATTCACCATGCTTGATGTAGTCCCTAGAGCAACTTGTCCTCCATCCATTTTATCATAAGCAAGCTGGGGGAGGACGATTTGTTATAGACCGACTCACAAGTGTGGTCCCTCCTCATTTTTTGTTATGCTTGTATGTATTTTTATCCCCATATTGTGATGTTGTCGTTCTCATTTGACACCCTTGTTAGCACAAAGTTAAAAGGAGTAAGAACATGTTGTGTCATTCCTCTATATGTGTCTTCATTCTTTTATATGTCGTGATATAGAATTTCTCTATTTTTCTTGGATGATTTAGCATCCTTTCATGTTGATTCAATTTATGTGTACTCTAGTTTCATGTGATATTTCATTTGTCATCTTTGTAAGTTATGATGTTTTATGTATGTGGCATCTTGTTGCAATGCTCGGTGTCATACCATGACTACACAAGCCATTGTGTATCATGCCTGTAAGCATCGCCTTGGTTTGCTCATCCTGGGGGCAACCCCTTGTCATGATGTAGCTTTTGAAAACACATATCATTTGGGCATGTACTTTTAGAAAGCTCTCATGCCTATTTTATATTTCTTCCTCACTCTACCTTAAAGGAAATTGCTCCCTGATGGAGTTAGCAATTACTTTAATGTGGGGGCATACATTGTGCTACGAGCCTTACTCTCATTTTTCTATCAAAACACTTGTTGATTACTTTTTGGAAAGGATTTTGATACACTTATAAACAAGATCTTGAGTCTATCTTGTTGAATCCCCTTGCATGTTTGGAAGAAGGCTTCCACGACCAACTAGAGTTTGGTAGTAAGGTCGCTTCGCCTTCTTATTCTGCAAAGCTTCATATAAATCCTCTTGCAAGAGGTGGATTGTGCATTCCCTTGAGTGGAAACACTTCTCTTTAGATAGATTATGTGTATGATGTGTTTGTATCATCTTGTGCTTCTCATTTCTAACTAACCCCTTAGCATTCTTCTTATTGCATCTTGGGGAATGATGCACAGTGATTAAGACAACCTTTTAGATTGAGGTATCTTTTTTCATGTTGACTCAAGGTCTTCTATTATGTTCTTTTTGTGATTGATGTATGATGTGTGTATTCTCCTCATATATTCTTATTCTCTATATGTTCTTCATGCCTCACACATGCCTCACATGTATTCTCTCCATGTGTTCCTTGTGTGTACCTCTTGAGTGATTCACATGTATTCCAAGTGTTTTCCATGTGTATTTCATGTATACCTTGTGTATGGCTTGTATACTTTGTGTACGACATGTATATGTTGTGATTTCTCAAGTGTATGCCTTGTCTTATCTCATGTTTTCTAAGTGCTTCATGTATGCAGAAATTATATCTTATGTGTATATCAATCATCATAGACTCCTATAATCCTAAACTTGGGGGCTTGATCACCCCTCAATTTTGGGCAGCATTCTATGGTTTCTATGTTTGTTGTGATTGAAACCTGTCCTCTCCTTACTTTAGTGTGAGTTTGAATGTAAGCTCATACCCATGCTAAAGTGGGGGCTAAATGTTTGGAGTAAACTGTGTACACTAGCATTTTACACGTAGTTTAGCACCTGGGTGGACCTGAAATGTTTACCCTTGTTAATCAAGGCCTATTTTAGCACCTTTTTGAACATTAAACAAATAAATATCAATCCCAATGAATAAACCTAACAAAATAAAGTTAGGACTGGTCTAAGCCCACCTAAATGGACACTTCCCAGAGTTTGTGGGTCTAAAGAACCAGGGTGCCTGAGTGCCCCGGTCCCAAATGGGTCCATTAGCCCCTCTCTTGTGGTGTCAGCTTAGAATGCCTCTTTAACTTTCACATGTCGGACCCATTTGGTTTTATTCATTGTTTGTGAGTAGGAATGCATATAAAAGCAAGTTATTTTATCCATTCAAACACCTCTCTCTCTCTCTCTCTCTCTCTCTCTCTCTCTCTCTCTCTCTAATCTCTAAGTTCTCTATGCAATCTAGGCATACTTGCACTCTCTCTTCTTCTCTCTCATGCCCTCCATTCTTAGATCTAAAGCTCTCTATGGTGGATTATTATTGTTGCACTAACTTCTTATAGGTCTTGTGAAGATCTCTCTACTTCTTTGGGCCACACCAACTTCTTGAGTCATGGTTTCCATGCTCATGGTGACTCCTTTCCTTTATGCTTTGTGATAGCATTCCATTCTACTTCAGATTTGCCTCTAATCTCCTAGGGTACACTCTCTTTATCTCTCATCATTACTATCGTGGAGGTGGAAACACCATTCATAGAGCTTGACTTAGGCAAGCTCCTATATAACATCTAACCATTTTCCTTCTTGTGTGTGTGTAAGTAGCATCTAGAAGAATCTACAGAAAACAAGTTACAAGAAATAGGAACACAGAAGGGTGAAGACAGAAGAAACTTAACATTCTACAAAGCCCTAACCAAGGTCTAGGGCACCCAAGCACCCCTTCTGCAATCCTGAATTTAGCCCCAGGTTCTACTCTACCCTTTGATCCCCACTATGGTGTTAGATTTCTTATATCTGTTTCTGACAATCATATTTTCATAGATCTTGCTTAACTAGGGTTTCTACTTTTCCCTAGCTTGATTGGTTGGATTTGGTTGCTTCTCCTCTATACAACAAGGGGACAAAACCCATGTAGTTTGGCTCTCCTTCTTGGGTAGAAGCCAAGTTTGGTATGTGTTCCAATGTTAGATAGAAGAGGGTTTTGGCCTAGTTTGACCTCTTGGGCTAAGTCTCTCTTTTCTATTAAACAAGAACCTTTGGGGCTCTGTTTGGGCTCATACGGTAACATTTTTGGGAGAATTTTTTTGAAAGTGCATAATTTATTGTGTACTTCTTAGATCTATAATCATATTGATCTTATTTTGCACTAAAATTGTACTTTCAGTTTGAGGCCCAATTTGACATTTGCATGTACGAAGATCAAAAGATCACTTTGTTGTTTTGGCTAATGTCAACTGTAATCGCACTAAGTATAAAAGTGCCTTAAGGTTATATTTTACTAGGGGGATCATTGATTGAGTGGATTTGGGGGGTGATCTTGTGGTGGTTGATTGCTTTCAATTCTTTGTTGTGTGTTCTTGCAATGGGAAAAAATCAAAATGAACTTCCAACTCCATATAATTATGCCTCATGGAAAATATCAATATGAAGTTATCTAATGGGAAAAGGTTGTATTGGATCTATAAAAGAAACTATTTCTGAACCTACTGATGTTAATGCAAAGGCAGTGTGGAAGATCAACTGTGAGAAAACTCTTGGTCACATTTGTTCATTAGTCTCTTTTGATTTATAATTTCATCTTGAATCATGAAAAACACCTAAGGAGGCTTGGAGACTATTTAACAATTGTATGGTAAAACAGATAAGATTAGGGAATATCAAATTGATAATGATTTGATGAATCTTGATCCTAGAAGTTCTGACAACATTTAAGACTATATCTCCAAGATAAAGCAACTAAGAACACAACTAAAGGATTGCAATATTAATAAGGAGGATTTACAATTGATTCTAGATGTGTTATTCAAGCTTGGTCTCAAGTATTCAGTATTTGTTTATGGATTTCACACCCATCAGGTTTTTATGGGAGTTGTATATGTTGAGCCTACTTTTGATGCATTTTCAAATCTTCTAATCGAAGAGAAAGTAAAGCTAATTCAAATGGGCCTCATCAAGTCTTTTAAGCCTCAAGCATTGGTGGCTAGTGAGCCTAAGGTACAAAAAGAATTAGGGAATCCTAAAAAGAAACAAAATAAGAAAAAGAACAAGCCACATATAGATTCTAAATCATCTCCCTTCAAAGGAGAATCATCTAAGAAGGAGAATCTCAAATGTACATATTGCAAGAAATCAGGGCGTGAAGAACATCAATGTTATTTAAAACAAATTGATGAGTTGAAGCATCTTCTAATGAAGAATCATATCAATTTTCCTTCAGCTACGTCAGATGGTTCATCTTCTTCTTCATCATCTTCATAGTCGAAGAGACTAATGGGGCAAGCACTTGTTGCAGTTGTAGATTCTAATTCAGGGAGATGGATTCTTGATTCTAGAGCTTCACATCATATGGCTTCATCACAAAGTATGCTCTCTTCATTTGAGACTTGTTCATCACCATACATCTTTATGGCCAACAACACATATATGTGTGCTTGTGTGAAAGGATCTATTTAAATAGATGAAGGATCATTCAATTATGTTCTTTGTGTTCCTTCATTGTCAACCAATATCCTTTCTATCTATCAGATTCCACATGGTGGAGCAAGGAAGAGTGTTGAGTTCACACCAGATTTTATGATTATTCAAGATTTTCATAGTAGAGATATTGTTGTATTGGGGGCAGATCATCAATCTTGAGTGTACACATTCTCACATTTTACTCCTATGTTCCTTTAGTTGAGGTTCACACTCATGCAAACACTATTGAGATGTATTATGGTCATTTGAATGTTGGTGTTCTTCCATCCACTGATGTTTTTGGGACATGTACTGATATTTGATCTATTCCATCTCTTGTTGCATCTATAGAGTTCATCTACATCCATGGTTTCCAGTGATTCAATGTAGCAGGATCATCGTCTTCCAGATACACCTTCTTGGGATGAGTACTTAACAGATATTATAGGTTTATTTTGTGAGTCCTATCTTGTAAATTTGAATGACACTACTGAGGACATTCATCTCCTCTTTGATGTTAGCTCTCATGGAGTTGCATCATCTTCTTCAAATGTGATGAGGAAACCTTCATACCCCTCTTGTTCTTTCTCCTCCTCTTCACTTGTCACAATTTGGCATTGGATCAGATAACCTTGAGAAACATTTAGAGGACTCTTCATCATCTGTGGATCGTGTTCTACATCTATTTCCACTAGGTTTTGGATTGTCACCTTCTTCAGGTAGGCCTAGGACTCTTGATTGAATTGTGGCTTCTTTCAGGACTGACATGGTGACACTTTAGCAGCGTTCAAAGACTTCATACATCTTGAGTTTTCTTCCTTCATATTCCTTTCAAGAATGGGAAGATATCATACATTCATCCTTGGTTTTGTTTCTTTCTAAGGGGAGGAATGTTCTTTGACGTTCTTGGATCATCTTCAACATTCATTATCAATCATCTACCATCACTATAGAAGATTCTTCATTTAGGGGGAGCTACATGGTCTCTCTTCTTCTCTCTTATGGTGGGGACTTTTTCCTCACATGGGGTTTTGTCCTTCTCAAACTATAGAGACCATCTTGTATTTTCTCTCTTTTGGAGAGGGATTTTTTCCTACAGGTTTTTTTCCATTTGTGAGAGATTGTTTGTACTTGGGTACCTAACATGGCCTTGTAGCTGGGACCCATCATTACATATTTGTATTTGTTTACTTCTCCCTAAGTTGCACTTAAGGGGGTGTTGATGTGAATGGGGTATATTACCTTACTGGTTCCACATTAGGTCCTATTCACCTTGTCTAGTTAAGTTTATTTAGGGCATACTTAGGGTTCACTAAGGATAGTTATCTCTTTGTGTCTCAAGTCATAATATTAAAACACTTGTCATACTCTTATGTTGTCCTATATTTCACCTTGGTCTATATAACCAAGGGCTTCTCATTGTAATTTCATATCATGTATATTGTGTATTTGCTTCCTTTGATAGAATATAATTCTTTCATGTTGGGTATCTCTTGTTCTTTCATTGAAGCTCCTAGGTCTTGGGTGGCTACCTTAAAAGCCAACTCTTACACTTTAGCATGTTATTTTGACTGATATGGTGCTCCCATTGTCTTAAATTTTTGATTGACTCTTAAAAACAAAACTTAATCTCGGCTCAAACAGTTCCTTGATCATAAATTATTCAATATATATTCCCGAGTCAAATTTGTAGGTAGAATTATGACCCAAGTTAGTTCTGCAATGCAAATTTGACCTATTTTCAAAATCCTAATTTCACCTCAAGCCCAATTCAACTCAATATTAACTAGTTGTTATGTGTTGACTTTTGCACCAAAACTTTCAAATTGTGTGCCTAAGTCATTACTCATGTATAAAAGTACATCACTCCTATGTCATTATCCATTACCTAGGATCATTTATTATCATGAACCATCACATATCATTCTTAGTGAATCACTCCTTACTAGAAATATGCCTCTCACAATCACTCTTACCAATCCCATTATAAAGTTTTGCATCAGTTTTTTATTGCATTAGTCCCTTTGTCAACAATTTCCAAAACCCTAGTTTCACACTAGGTCATTAAATCACCCTTTACATTTTTGTTCAAGTTCCAAGTTATCCTCATAATTGTAGTGTCATTTGCATTCATCATGTGGTGTTTTACTATCAAAGTCATTGAATTGATCCATGGGGTTTAACTAAGGTGAATAGCATAACATAGCAAGCACAAAAGGTGTTCATCAATACCACCCATTTTTTCCATTATAGGTACAGACATCAAGCAAGTCTCTATTTGTAAGCATAAAAGGTCTACAAACATCAAGTTCAAATGTGTAGTCAAATGTCATTTATGTAAATCAAAGGTAAAATGCAAAACATAAGATTAACCTTACACAAATTTTGAGAACGATCTAGTTCATATTTTATCATTTGGCTTCCAACACATCCAAGTTTAAGCGATTATGAGATATGGTTCAACAATTATTATACAAAGACTTTGAGTGTCATTACTTACCACTGGTGACAATTTACACCAAACATACAAAGACTTTTAGCCTAGGTAAATGAAAAGATTTTTTTTCCAATATGTAACTTATCCATTTATGGCAACATCATATGCAACCCAAAGTCAAATCATGGGATTTTATTATTATTTTTATTTTTAATATGTAAACAGAGATGAATTCTCCCATGTCCTATGTTATCTCAAATGGAAAAGGATGTGATTACCACCTTTTTGGGTGTGCCTCCCATGTCTTTCTTAAGTCTAAAAATATTATTTCCCAGGAACACTTTATTACTATACTTAGTTTCCCCACTTTTTAATTTGAGAATCTATTTCAACCGATAAAATATAATATGATGTGACTATATTCTAAATGCAAATTTCCAATGACTATAGATATTTAATAACAAGAGCTCTAAAAGAGCTGGAGCCCTGCCAAAGGGAAGGGGTATGTTTTTGTATAGTTACAATTGATATAGTTTTATATTGAGAGGAAGAAAGTTATTCAGATCTTATTGGTTTCTATTTTTAATGGGTTCAAATGCATGTAGAGTTAAAATTAGTGTATATAATTGAAATTTGTCATTTGTCATTTGTCTATTCTTTATGCAACAAGTATTTAGGTGATATTGAAAGTCATCATGATTTCCTTGTATGTTGTTATATTTTGTGAAATCAATAATTGTAGTATATTTTTTGTGCAATATGCATTTTATGTGTTTTAAAGTACATAAGGATAATTACAATGTTAATTTAATTGTTAACAAAGGTAGTCGGGACTCACTTTCAGAGATATCATAGGCAGGTGTTGGCACGAAGAAGACTTTGAAGCATGATTTAAAGGGATGTGTCTGCATTCACTGTGAAGATCTTGCTATGACACAGTCAAGTATTGAAGGTAGACAAAAAGTATACATTTTTTCCATATATAGAGCATATCTGAACTATTACAGAATTGATTCTTTGTACAATTCGAATTGAGATGAATCAGTTTTGTATCAATGAATATGTCCTATAACTATAAATGCAAGATGGAAAAGCTTGGTTAATTAAATATTTAATTAAGTTATGGATTTTAGGTGGAAGGGATTGTCCTAGATAGGATGCAAGAAAGTGGCATTGTGTGAAAAAAGAATTAAAAGTAAGATAGAATGCAATGAAGCTTATGTAGCAAGTTGCCCCAATTGCTTAGTGATTGTGATGTAATTGATGCCTCTTCAAGAGAATTGTTGAGTGAAATGGAACCTAATTGGTATGTTGAAAAGATAGGGGGTGATAAGATATGTATCATAAAGGATGAAATATGACATGGGAGAAACTGAGTTTAGATGATATGAATGTCATGAATGTACAACTAAATGATTTAGTAACGACCAATCATGCTAATTCATGTTGCTAGGATGATTAGATATGATTTGCATGAATGTACATGTAGGATGATTGGATCTCCCAAAGATGATGATGCAAGAAAATGGCAAATGATGATGCATAAATGGTGGGATAGAAAATGGAATGGATAAAAAAGTCATATTGTCATAGTTAGTTCATGTGCATTTATGCATCTTGATAATTTTAATGCCGAAATTTAAAAATTCTAAAGCCATACCAATTACAATAACTGGAGAACACCTAAATAGATTTGGCTTAAACCCCAAATACTACAAGCAATGTAAAGTTTGGTCAAGATGTAGCTCCCAAAAGAAACTTGTGTATAACTAGTCAATCAACCCTAGATAAAATATGTATTTGACACTTGCAATTTGCATCATTACATAAAGTATGGTAACTTGAGGTGTGTTAGATGGTTGAGGTATGAGTATTGGCTAGTTTGCATTCATGTGTGAAATATGGTTTTTGACTGAACTACATCATTATGGCTAATAGATAATATATCTTTGGTCACATACATTAGTATTTTCCTAGTTTTAAGAGGTTTCAATTCTTGTATATGGTAATCCAACACATATTGTCTTGAGATAAGTTATGTTTATTCATTTCTCCTTAATTGCGCTATAACAAAACCTTAGGAAATATTCCTCTTAGCCTAGCAAATCCAAAAGAAGAAGCTACTCTTTGTCATGAATTGATCGAAAGTTGTCCTTGGTTAATCATAAGTTGGAAGTATGATTACTTAAGCTAAATTTCACAGTGGCTCAAGGTATGGATTATGTTTAGAGTTTGAGGAGTCAATAGTTGTGAGAGACAAAAAAATGGAACTATTGTTGGGGATTCATTGAGGGTTGTCATCATCTAAGTGTGCTAGTTTATAGTTTTAGGGTTTAAGGTTCATAGTCTAGAGTTAAATTTTAGTTTTAGGGTTTATAATTCATAGTTTTAGGGTTTATACTTAAATTTAGTGTTCAAGAGTTTATATTTTATAGTTTTAAAGTTTATTGTTTGTAGTTGTAGGGTTTATAGTTAAATTTAGTGTTTTAGGGTTTATAGTTCATAGTTTTAGGGTTTATTGTTCATAGTTTTGGGGCTTATAATTAAGTTTAGCATTTTACAGTTTACATTGTATGCTTTTGATGAAACAAGAACATAGATCCATACTCAAGAACAAAATTGTCTTTTGTGTACAAAGAGAAATAGAGTTATTTTAGATTTTTATGACATGTTTTATGACTAGATTATAATTTCACAATAACTTTGTCTAGAGTTATTAATGATATCTATGTATTGAATGTTATAATTCATGTTGTGCTTATTTTGAAAATGTCTTGGTCACCTTTTTTGTAACATTTGTTTGTATTATATACAAGATATTGTAATTCTACATGAATATGATATAAAATTAATGTAGCATTGTTTTGAAATTGCTAATGTTATATAAAGATATGTGTTACCAATTTTCACCTATAGCTCAAATTGGTAGAGCTGAAACAGTTTCATTATATTTAAGGTGAAGAGTATTCTAACATTTTTCTTCCATGCTCAATCATTGCATATCAAAGTCCAAAAGAGAGAATTCAATTTTGTGGTGCAATGTTTTACAACACAAAGGAGACTACATTAAATTGCAAGATATTGCTTTCATTTATTTGGTAATGTTTCATTCATTTTGCAATAAGAGATATACACAAGACTGAAAAAATGTTGTTGTTTGACACATTGAGGAGTAATCAATTGTCCCACACAAGTTGTGGGAGTAGCTAAACCAACACAACATAAGAAATGTTCTATACATCTGAAGATTAAATAATAGAAAGACACATGAAAAGAAACATAGCCATCATTGCCTATGGTGGTTGCGTGTTGGTCTTTGTTGTTGCTTTCCCCTCCTCACTCTTGATCTTCAAGTGAACCTGCATCATGATAGGAAAGTTGGTTAGAGCTCCGGATATAAATATCACTATGTGCCCTATCAATAGAAATATAGCACATGTCTATGATGCATTAGATCAACAAACATCAGATGTATGCAAGAGAGCCTAAAAAATAAAATATCACAAGAGCATTGAGCTTCATTATTTTTATCTAACATGTTTGTTCACTATGCAGGTATAGGAGAAACCATGTTACTGATCCATTTCTGAAGACATCATAGCATGTGGTGCAAAATGGGCTCCCATAAGGGCTGAGCCCAGCATGCTGCCCCTAATTCTCAAAAGGGAAATGAGATAGGAATTCATATTCATAATGCTCAAATAGAAATATTTTCAACTAAAGGAGTGATTCATAAAGTGGCTTCAGGAGTCAAAGGCATTGATCATTCATGATAGTCAGTTCTAAGGTCCAATGAAGTGAAAATCACAAATGAACAATGGCTTACCTAAGTACTTAATAAATATGCAGAACTGAATAAAATGCACTATCTTTCATCGAAGGAATTTTGTTTGCAAGCAATATTTCATGCTGTCAATGTTTCTATTCATAATACTATTATCGTGTCCTATTGCTTCTATATATCATGTTTTTTACATATACAGTGGAGGTACAACTACAAAAAAACAAGAAATAATGGCAAGCAGTGCTCATATATGTAAGGGAGCAGCTGAGTATACTATGCATAGAGTACCAATATGAAACATTGTCAAATGCATAAGCATCATGGACTGTCATGTCTAGCATACGTGCTAAAATGCAATCACAACTAAAGGAGGATAGCTATATAAGATAGGACAGTCACATACCACTAAGGCAGATGTCACATGACAGCCAAAAGTATGTAGGTAGCAGCAGTCACACAAGAGGAATAGAACAAATAGTTATCATTTTTGTTGTGAAAGAAGTGTAAGATTACTATTGAATGCAATATGACAGCTATAAAAGACAAATGTTTACAAAGGAGATCATAAGTAAAGTGGATAAGACTGCTATGAGAAGTAAAAGAGAAACAAACTGAGGCAAAGAAGAACTTATAATGCCATCAAGCCATGGGACAGTCACTTTAAAGATAGAGCATTCATCATATGATCACCATATACCTCTCTAGTATGAAGAAAAATCATGGGCTACAGATTCAGCCACTTCGTTAAAGATCAACAATGGAGTATAAAGGATTTTGTTGTTACCATCAATGTTATTCTCAAACCAAACAACATTACAAGTTGGCTCATGACTAAATTGCAAAGAATGATGGCATCATTCACACATAGTGCATTAAAAAGACTAAGCTTGAGCATTCTTGTAGACCTATCATCAAGAGATAAGCCTTGACAAATAAATAAGAGCCTACAGTATACATGTGAGAACAGGTGCAGCCACAAGAATGAAGAGTAGTCTACAGTCATGGTAGTATATACTAATTAAGCTATGGTCACTTGCATCCGCTATGACTGTCCCACAATTTGGAGAGGGTTTTGTCTTGCAGTGAAAGTGTTATCCCAAGGTAGTGAAAGCAGTTAGCTAAATAGGAAAGTCAATACAATCATACCATGGGAGTAGCAGACTGTCAAGAATAGCTGAAAGTGCTAAAATAGCAGCAATGACAGCATCAATCAAGTGATTTCATCATATCTCAAAAAATACAAACTGGGTTTTCATGATGTTTTGATAATAATTAGGAAACAGTTAGATGAAAAAACCCATTAAATCTTACAAAAACCCAACTTGTGGTTTGAGAGAAAACTTCACCAGTCTAAGACAGTTTGAAATAACAGTCATATATCTCCAAAGGGCAGTGATGTCAAATGTTTCATAATAAGATTATTGTTGGCAGGACAGTAGTAGTGCATAGGGCATCACAAATGCATCAAATATAGTCCTAAACAATGGTCATAGAAGGCATCCAACCTCTAAGTAAAAGATGCAGTCCATCAAGAGTATCATAAGCATGAAGTTATGTTATAAAGTCCATCCATTGCCATGACAGCCAAAGATGCATCAGGGAGCAGCAGTCTTATAAGATAAGAGAATAGTGTTGTGCCCACATTTCACATGCGTTCACAACACGCAAACATGCATGTTATGTCCACACATGACATGTAGTCATGATATGAACTATCAAAAAATTTTCCCTAACTACTCTAAAAGCCTCCCTCGCATGCACAAGCGTGCTTGATGCGTCTGTTTAAGTTGTCGAGTCCCAGCTGTCTACGGAAGGTTCTACACACGTGAGCAAGAAGATTTCCATCTCTAAGATTGTGTCGGTTTAAACTACACCGTTTAGGTTTTCTCCGGTAGGTGATTGGCATTAAATTGTTTAACTCGATTTATGTCAAATAATGGCTTACTGATCAACTTTTATCATTTCCTCATCCATCTACTTATTTTAACAATCTGGCTCATTTACTTAGTCTACCATTTGGTTTAATATCCTTAAATCGCAATCACAGTTCCTATTATAGATCGATCTGACGAACCTTCAATTTAACAATCAATTATATTGTCTCATTTATTCTTAGCTTAAATATTTTGTTTGATATATATATATTTGATTATTTTCTTTTCTTTTTGATATATACGTTTTTATTTCTAGAAATCCTTTCACAATGCTTAAATGAATAATCTTATACCTATATCTTTTCTTAAAACACATCTTCATAGAAACTTCAATACATTTATCTGTTTATATAAATTTAAATACTTATATGTATAAATGTATATAAATGTAAATCATCATTCATACAAATTTTTCTAGTGTCTTGATTTCTTTCCTTTTAAATTGAAACCCATAATTAACACATATAATTGTATTTATAAATATACATATTTATTTATGCATGCATTTATAAATACATTTTATTTAATTAAAAACTATATATACCATACTGATGGAATTCCCACTCTAAAATTTTATAGAGTATTTTGTATAACACCAACTCATATTATTTTTATATAAATCAATGCTATTATGTAATGTTGGTGGAAATTCCACTTACAATTTGACATCATTAAAAATAGATTAATATCCCAATGAAAAGATTATAACCCTAACCTTCTTTATCTTTTTCTTTTTGTGAGTTTGTGATTGCAGGGAAGCGGCGGCCATGGCGTGGGTCGCAGGGGCTGTGGAGGAGGTTTTGAAGGCGGAGGGGCAGATGAAAGTGGGATATTGAAGCTCTGTGCAGGGGATAGCGGAGGAGAGAGGACTGCGGCGTGGTGTTTCCTAGTCGCGGCGGGGGCATTAAGCCTGCGGTGGTTGCAATAAACGGGGGTGTGGGGTGGGGCGGATCCCCACCCACACTCATGAAGTGGGGTGTGGGTGGGGCAGATCCCCACCCACACCCACAAAGTGGGGTGTGGGTGGATCCTCACACCCTCATGTATGTTGTATTAAGAAATCGGTGGGGGTTGAAACCCCCACCATAATTCCTTTTCTTATATTCGTTGCGTTCTTTGATTGTTTTAGACTGTGCTTTAAAAAAAAAACTGCGAAACTCCCTTTCTGATTTTTGTTTCAATTTCGAAATTGCAATTAATTTTTTTATTACTGATATATATATCAATTCTACAATTACATTTAATTTTTTTTAAAAAACTATTTTAAATATATATATATTTATTTATATACATCCACCGGTATGACAATAATTTCATTTTCCTAATATCATTTTAAATGTATTTTTAATTAAATATATATATCTGTTCCAAAATTTCGATAATAAATTGAATAAATGTAAATACAGATGAGACTAAATTTCCACAATAAAGCTTAATAGTAATTTAGATTTAAGTATAAATATATCGATAATTCTATATATAGATTTATATAACAAATATCATGGTAACAATTCTTTTCACATTGTTCTCAACATCACAGCTTTAATATAACAGTTAATCTAAAGAAAAAGAGATATTAACCATTTAAATTGGTATTTGCCATTTGTAATTCTGTCAAGTAACCTTTCCCTTTCTATTACATTGTAAACTCAGAAGTAAATACATATTCTATTAAATCTTTTTATTACCAATACACACAATAGTCAAGTTAAATTCGTTTTAGATTATTTTCCCTTGTATCCCTAAATTGATTTCAAATCTGATTTAAAGACAATTTACAATATTCCTAAACTCTGTAAAAACAACTTTCTCATTTAAAGATACATAAGAGAAATTTAAACAACTGATCCAACTCACAAACATTCACACAACCTCACATTTGGATAATCAAGAACAAGTAACTATAAAACTCCCACATCTCATATACAACCTGAGGGAGTTATTTACTTGTACTCCCAACTCACATAAATGATGTAATTGTAAAAACCAATTAAAATTACAACAATTGACATAATAAGGGAGGATTAACTCTCCACCCCCAAGGTAACGACTCTTACAATAATTTTTAAATAGAAGTTCTCTCAACATCTTTTACATAATGAAACTCTAGAGACCAAGCTCTTAATGCAACAGGAAGATAGACAGATTCTTTAACAAGGTAATACTTCTTCAATCCCTTTTACATGCTTCAACATTAACCTGCAAGACAACAAGGGAAACAACAAACACCATCTAGCTCTCCTCCCTACCTTTGACCCACAAGAGGGTCACCCCCGAGCTAGGGAGACCATCCTCATACACAGGGTACAATATACCATACACATCACAACATTGAATCAACAACAACAAAACAATAACACACACACAAACCCAAGGTATACTCACAATACATTGAACCAGCTTAAGTGAGTTCATGGAGGGTAGGGGAGTAGACAATCTCTACCTCTAGGTGTCATCTCTTTTACATTTTATCACATTTGTCACAAGGCCTCAAGCCTACAATTATTCTTCCACAAGGCCTCAAGCCTTACAATGAATTAGAATTACCATGAATATCCAAAATGGCTCTCAAAGCCATAAAGCCCTCAAGGCTAAAAACAATACTACTTGCCCTCAAGGCATTTCCAATATCAAGACACAAGATGACACCCGAGGAGGGTCACACCTCCCCTTCCCTATATGAGATGAGCATTTCCTTCCAACTGGAAGGAGCTCTTTCTACAACCAAATACAAAACCCCAAAATTAACAGAACAACTCTTAGAAAACAAATGCAAACTCATGCAACAAGCAAGAAAACAAACATACATTAAAAACATCATATACATAAGAGAATAGACTTGATTACCAACCTTCCAAAGCCTAATTATGGAATGAAAATTGATGTAGAGCTCCTTTCAAACCTCCTTCTCCCAAAATCTCCTTCTTTCCACAATGAACCAAATCCCCCTTACTCTCCTCATCCTCCTTTTAAAACTAATTTCTTCTATTTTACTAATTTTCCCAAATGGCATTAAACAACTCAACCACAATCCTCCATTATTCTAGTAGAACTTAAACAATTTACCTCCACTCCAAAAGATCCCCCGTTATAGCCCACATGTTGAAATAAAATACATTAGGTAAACTAAAATAATTAAAGAGTGGGTGACACAACACCGTCATTAAGGGGAACCCACCAAAAAGAAGGCACATGGAGACAAGCACTCCATTATTAGGGGATCATGGAGTTGCTCCATGACTTGGAAGTGGGCCTGAGTGTGGATTCCACTCATCCCATTGTCCCCCATGCTTCCAAATTCGTCACTTTACTTCACCCTGAAGTTGAAGTGACCATATGGAAGTTAACCCAGGGTTATCCTAGTCAAAAAGGTCCCTAGACCCATAGGGTATAACCTAGGGTTGTTTTAAACCTAGTTAGGACTCCCAGAGTCAAGTAAAAACACAAGAAGAGGGTCAAAAGAGATAAAGTTTAAACAAGATTAAAAACAACATTTCTTACAACACTTATCATAATAAAAGTAATTTAGAATATAGCCCTTATTCCCTTGACCTCATGCAACATTAACACATTACAACATTACAACATTTATCCAAACACAAGGTTGATCTTAGTTCCTCGTGGAACTAGATCGGCTCACAAGGGATACAACAAATGTATGGGATGATCTCTTGTATAAGTGGTTTCGTTAGCAATACCTACACACTCAAACTCGAAGTCAATAACTCATAAAGATATCATAGCTGAAGCATTTAAAATACATGCATAACCAAACATACTACCATATAACATACTGAAATGATAATACAGTTCCATATGCATTCATCATTTTCTTAAAAACAACATCTAATATCATTGCACAATTATTTTCCTTAAACATCATTTAGGTTTAATAAACAAGATTCAAGGTCAATAGTCTCTCAACATATAAATAATAGCAATATCACTGCAAATAGTCTCATGAACAGTAGTGTAAAAAGGTAGGCCTCACAAATAGTCATTTTTTAGATGACTGTCACCATAGCCAATGCACAACACAGCTTGAAGAGTGTAAGTGTAGGTGAAACCCTAGTAGGGTTTGTGATAAATAAGAGAAAAACTTCTTTCATCACTTCATTCCAATGAAAGCCTGAGAAAAGATAGTGTAGAGAAGAGTAAACAATATGTTGAAAATAGCGATATCTTTTTCTGACTAGAACAATGTCAAGAGTACAGAGAAAGATTACATAGTGATCAAAATAATACATAAACCCCTGCGAAAGTTGAGGAAACTATGAAGATAGCTTGATAGGAATATCTGAGAGGTAGACCATGAAAGGTATGCAGATATGTAGTTACACAATCATCTTTCACCATGGCAAATATATGCATAATTCATCAAAAGGGCAATTGACAACTACAGAAAGCAATGGCAACAATCACCATGGAAATCACATAAATCACAGCCTCAACTATAGCCAATAATGACTAGTATGGAGATGAAAATGGAGATACGAAGCTGAATCTGAAAAATGAATACACAGGAAGAAAAATACATTCTTTTCTACATTTTAAAAGATCAAAGAAAACATTTCTATTCACGGATTGTGAAGAAAAAGTAGGTTTTACAGATGGAGAGCTTACCTAAAAGCTCACTTTTGCCAAGTCTGCATACAAAAAGGCCTCCAAAAGCTCGAACAATCCCAACTATGGCAGCGCCGAACTAAAGTAAAAGAAAAAAAATGTTAAGTGCCAAATGAAGAATGGAATCCAAGGAGGGCGTGGTTTCTTTTAGGCTTTATTTTTGCCCTAAGTCTGGTCGACCCGTTTATGGGATTTCTTTCCATTATTTTGACTTTATGCAAATATTAATGCCCTTTGCAGTATTAAAATCCTTTCATATGTTGCAACCTTAAGGTATATGCCTTAGAATTTTATGATTTTTGGAGAAAATCATATAGCTATTTGCCTTAGCTTTTTTATGATTTTATAGAAAAACAAAATGCCTAAATAGGGAGATATTGTATGCCTCGTATTTTTTAGAAAAAATCAAGCAAATCAAGTCTCTTTCCCTCCTTTTGTGGAGAAATCTGAAAACTGCAAGTATTATAAAACATTATTAAAAGCAATGTTCTTATAAATTGCTTTAATAATTGTTATTAAATGCAGTTAAATCAAAGCAATGTTGATAAAATCTCTCCTATTTGAGTTTGAGTTCTTTTGGGCGAAATAGGAAAAAACTAGGCAAACTGAAGTTTCTATTTCAGTTTCAAGTCAGTTAGAGCCTGATTTTTTGAGTCTTTTGGGGGGGGCACTTGAGAAGAAACGTTTCCACCTATTATTACTCAGTTTGGGTCAGTTTTAAGCCCTCTTTTTGTGGCTTTTCCCCTTTGCTCAAAAATGGGACTTTGGTTTCCTTTTTCAGATAGACAGCTGGCTGAGCTTTTAGAAAGTCTTTTTGGCTATATATAGGGGGAAAAGACTCAATTTTGCAGTTCAAATTTGCTTCTTACTTTCTTGCACACTACAGAAAGCTTTGTAAGCTTGAGATTTGTACTAAGATTTCATATTTGCATACTCCTTCAACTTTAATAAAAATAGCAGAGCATTCCTATCTCAATTTTTGTCTCATTATGCAGTAGTAGTTTGATGTTATCATTGTGATTCTAAATTTTGAATCCTTTTTATGTCCTATTATTGCAAGTGTCGGTGCAGAAAGTCCATATGACGCAAGTTGCATGTTGTGTTTGATTTTAAATCTTTATGCAAATCAATTTTTTGTTGTATGTACATGTGAGATTGTGAAAGTTATTGTTTTGAGAAACTGGTTGGGAGTAAGGCATTAAAATAAGTAAAGTTTTGGTGTATCACCCATTAGGAGTTTAGGATTTTCATTTTCAGTTATCTTTCTAAACCCTTTTCCTCAGAAAGTTCTGTAGTTTAGGTGATTTGTTAGGGGAACTAGCCTACTCTGGAGATTCATTCTCCCCATAGGTCACCTACAACCTGAGAGTGTTTCCATGTTTCAGTAGGATAGTTAAGTTTAACTTGGCTAGGGTGCAATCATGATTGACAACAGTTTTTGGCACACCCAGTGGGACTCTGAAACTTGTTTCGGAGAAAGTTTTCAAGGTTTTAAGTAGTTGTTTTGGTATATGCAGCAGTGTTTCCAGCCTTTAGAGGTTTTAAGTTATACCTAGTGACTCTGTTCTCTGATTTTGCATGCAGATCTAAGTGCTGCTTTATTTTAGAAAATCTAATTTGCACTTGTTTGCCAACTTTTCAATGAATGAATAGGCCTATGTTTCATAAAAATATGTCCTACCATCCATCATACCACAAAAATGCTGCTTAACCATCTCCATATTAGACATATCAGACAAATCATGTTGCTAGTTTCAATTCCATGGCTTTTCAAAACCAGCATGCCCAATATAATTAAGACCCACCCACCCCTGCTCAGCCTTCATATACTCAAAACCAACTCCAAGAGTGTGAAAAGGAGGAGATTACAAGCATAATGGGTATATTGTTTGACTTCATGCAGCAGGTAGAGGAGATCAAGAGGCATCATGAGTATAATCAGCAACAGAAAGAGATGGCTTATCAGGCCTATCTCTATGAGAAAGGGTTAGAAACACAAAGGCACAAGGCCCAAGCAACTCCTGCAGTTCCAAATCATCTTGTTCAAGAAGAGGTTCGTAAATATAAGTTTCCAAGTTTTAGACAAAATGAGCCTCTTAGTATTCCTAAAGTTGAGATTCCATGTTTTAGGCAGGAAAAGGTCTTTAACTCCCCAAACTAGCCTCTTAAGCTTCAAATACCAAGTTTCAGAAGCCTTCATCCCTTTCAAGTTGAAGAAAATGATCAGTTTCAGTCTAGGATAGTAACAGAACAGCCCCTTGAACAATATTCTTCCTCGCAAGAAACCCAAGAAGATCCCCATATTTCCCCACTTGATGAATCTAAGGAGGAACCCTTTGATCAGGATGTTACACTCCTCTGGGAGAAGATTAGAAGGGTAGATCTATCACTTTTAACTATGGAGTATTCTCAATTAGAGCAACAAAAGATCGAACAAGAAAAGATTTCCTAAAATGAGTCTTTATTTGTTTTTACTAATGAGCTTCCTGGTTTTATTGAAGAGGATGAAAATGTCTCAGTATTTATCTCAAAGGACTGACCAATGTAGTAGGATATTGATAACTATTTTGAGGTATCCAGTTGGTACAGCGATGAGGAAGATGAAGAACAAGAAGATGTCAAACATTGTGGTGAGTTGCTGAGTGAAGATCATCAATATGATAATAGAACCTTGGATCAAGAGGAAGGGAATAAAGATGAACCTATTTTGGAGCCCAATAGGCTTCGTGAAAGCTATCATGAGGTAAAGGACATCCCCTTTTCATAAAAAAAATAAGAAAATTGTGAAGAAAATTTGCTTTAGAATGATCTGAAAGTCTCTGTTACAAACTTAGATAATGTGCAAGAAATCAATGTTGAACCTCAGTTTCTAGTCAATCTGTTTGATGAGCTTCCTAACTTTGAGTATGAAAGTGAAAATGGCATGGCTATTCCAAGTTCTGACCACCACAGTGATGTGGACCATTTAGATAAGGTGTTGATCCAAGAATAGATATGTGAAAGAAGCCCTGATTTAAATGATCAAGAGCTTGAAGAGGATCTATTTCAAGCTGAAATTGAGTTTTTCTGCTCACACTTAGATGTTATGCCAGCATCTTTGGAGGAGGGTTATCTTGAACAGCAAAAGTAAGAGGTGGAAGTGGTTGTATCCCCGAATGAGTCACTAGTTATGGAGTAGCCTAACTAGCAGCATGATCAAGTGACTGGTTGGAGGAGCTGCCTTTCTATTGTACAGAGGAGATTGAAGTCGATGTGCCAATTGATGGTTTGTTGAAAGAGGTTAGCTTATTATCTGAACACTTGCCTTCATTCATTGAAGAAGAGACTCATGTTTCAGAGTGTACCTCCTTGAGTAATAATGAGTATTTTGAGCCTAGTCCAACTCTTACTAAGAGACTTCCAAGAGTTGATAGCTTTGATGAGTTATTAGCTACCCTAATGAAGGAGGATGGCCCATTGACTATGGAGGAGGAAGCAACATGGCAAGCTATCATGCAAAGTGAAGGCGATGTTGTTTCCAATCATTCAAATTGCTTTCTCTCTAGTCCAAAGCTTTCAAGGGGATGTCATATTAGGCATCTGGCTGGGTTGGAAGCCAACAAAAAGGAGAAGCCTCATAGTAACACTGATCTTGATCATCAAGGAGGGTATCAAGTTGAGAAAAACTCGTCTACTTGCTCACTTTATCAGTTCACCAAACAAGTTAGGTGGGTAAGTGACTACATTTTCCTTCTCGGAAAGGTGTTGCAACAATTTGCTGGTTATTTGATTTTTCTCCACCTCTTTTGGTTGACTCACAAACTTATGGAGTATTGCAGATTGCAAAGGAGGCGCAATTATTTTCTTGAACCAGTAAATAGTTTTGATTAGGCAACCTTTCTTCAATTAGTAGGTTAGGGTAGTCTGCTAATAAGTGCTTAAGGCACATTTATTTCAGTTTTTTCTTTCCCTAAGTGCTGCTGCACATGTTTTCTGGCCACCAGGGCCCTTTAGTTTGCTTTTAGTTTGGTTCTATTTGATTTTTGTTGTTGTTTGGAGTAGTTTGCAGTTCAGTTTCATGGTTTTCTAAATCTAAAAAGGGGCAGATTTGACTCTGCACCCAATGGATTGTTTAAGGCAACTTGTCTATATGCTTAGTAGGCAAACATTCAGCAGAAATCGCAAGAAATGTTACCAATTTTCACCTACAGCTCAAATTGGCAAAGCTGAAACAGTTTCATTATATTTAAGGTGAAGAGTATTCTAACATATTTCTGCCATGCTTAATCATTGCATAGCAAAGTCCAAAAGAGAGAATTCAGTTCTGTGGTGCAATGTTTTACAACACAAAGGAGACTACATTAAATTGCAAGATATTGCTTTCATTTATTTGGTAATGTTTCATTCATTTTACAAAAAGAGATATACACAAGACTGTAAAAATGTTATTGTTTGATACATTGAGGAGTAATCAATTGTCCCACACAATCCATGGGAGTAGTTGAACCAACACAACATAAGAAATATGCTATACATCTAAAGATTAAATAATAGAAAGACACATGAAAAGAAACATAGCCATCATTTCTTGTGGTGGTTGCGTGTTGGTCTTCGTTGTTGCTTTCCCCTCCCCGTTCCTGATCTTCAAGTGAACCTCCATCATGATAGGAAAGTGGATATGAATCTCACTATCTGCCCTATCAATAGAAATATAACACATCTACGATGCATTAGATCAATAAACATCAGATGTATGCAAGAGAGCCTGAAAAATAAAATATCACATGAGCATTGAGATTCACTTTTTATCTAACATGTTTGTTCATTGTGCAGGTATAGGAGAAACCATGTTGCTGATCCATTTCTGAAGACATCATAGCAGGTCGTGCAAAATGGGCTCCCATAACGGTTAATCCCAGCATGTTGCCTCTAATTCTCAAAAGGGAAATGAGATAGGAATTCATATTCATAATGCTCAAATAAAAACATTTTCAACTAAAGGAGTGATTCATAAAGTGGCTTCAGGAGTCAAAGGCATTGATCATTCATGATAGTCAATTCAAAGGTGCAATGAAGTGAAAATCACAAATGAACAATGGCTTACCTAAATACTTAATAAATATGCAGAACTGAATAAAATGCACTATCTTTCATTGAAGGAATTTTATTTGCAAGCAATGTTTCATGTTGTCAATGTTTGTATTCACAATACTATTATCCTGTCCTATTGTTGCTATATATCATGTTTTTTGCATATACAGTGGAGGTACAACCACCAAAAAATAAGAAATAATGGCAAGCAGTGCTCATATATATAAGGGAGTAGCTGAGTATACTATGCATAGAGTACCAATATGAAACAATGCCAAATGCATAAGTATCATGGACTGTCATGTCTTGCATACATGCTAAAGTGCAGTCACAACTAAAGGAGGATAGCTACATAAGACAAGACAATCACATACCACCAAGGCAGTTGTCACATGACATCCAAAAGCATGTAGGGAACAAAAATCATACAATAGGAATAGAAAAAATATTTATCACTTTTGTTGTGAATGAAGTGTAAGATTACTATTGGATGCAATATGACAACTATAAAAGACAAAAGTTTGCAAAGAAGATCATAAGTAAAGTGGATAAGAATGCTATGAGAAGTAAAAGAGTAGCAAACTATTATGAAGAGGCAGAGAAGAACTTATAATGCCATCAAGCCATGGGATAGTCACTTTAAGGATAGAGCATTCATCATATGATCACCATATACCTTTGCAATATCAAGAAAAATCATGGGCTACAGGTACAACCACTTCATTAAAGATCAATAATGGAGTATAAAGGATTTTGTTGTTACCATCAATGTTATTCTCATACCAGACAACATTACAAGTTGGCTCATGACCAGATTGCAAAGAATGATGACAACATTCACACATAGTGCATTAAAAAGACTAATCTTGAGCATTCTTGTAGACCTATCATCAAGAGATAAGCATTGACAAATAAATAAGATCCTACAGTATACATGTGAGTACAGGTGCAGCCACAAGAATCAAGAGCAATCTACAGTCATGGTAGTATATGCTAATTAAGCTATGGTCACTTGCATCCGCTATGACTGTCACACAATTTGGAGAGGGTTTTGTCTTGCAGTGACAGTGCTATCACAAGGCAGTGAAGGCAGCCAACTAAATAGGAAAATCAATACAATCATACCATGGGAGTAGCAGACTATCAAGAATAGCTGAAAGTGCTAAAATAGTAGCAATGACAGCATCAGTCACGTGATTTCATCATATCTCATAAAATACAAACTGGGTTTTCGTGATTTTTTGACAAAAATTAGGAAATAGATGAAAAAACCCATTAAATCTTATAAAAATCTAGTTTGTGGTTTGAGAGAAAACTTCATCAATCTGAGATAGTTTGAAATAGTAGTCATATATCTCCAAAGGGCAGTGATGTCAAATGTTTCATAATAAGCTTATTGTTGGCATGACAGTAGTAGTGCATAGGGCGTCACAAATGCATCAAAGATAGTCCTAAACAATGGTCATAGAAGGCAGCCAACCTCTAAGGAAAATATGCAGTCCATCAAGAGTACCATAAGCATGAAGTTATGTTATAAAGTCCATCCATTGCCATGACTGCCAAAGATGCATTAGGGAGCAGCAGTCTTATAAGATAAGAGAATAGTCATTTTTTAGATGTTGTCACCACAGCCAATGCACAAAACAGCTTGAAGAATGTAAGTGTAGGTGAAACCCTAGTAGGGTTTGTGATAAATAAGAGAAAAATGTCTTTCATCACTTCATTCCAATGAAAGCCTAAGCAAAGATAGTGCAAAGAAGAGTAAACAATATGCTGAAAACAGTGATATCTTTTTGTGACTAGAACAATGTCAAGAATACAGAGACAGATTATACAGTGATCAAAATAATGCATAAACCCCTATGAAAGTTGAGGAAGCTGTGAAGATAGCTTGATAGGAATATCTAAGAGGTAGACCACAAAAGGTATGCAGATATGTAGTTACATAGTCATCTTTCACCATGGCAAATATATGCATAATTCATCAAAAGGGCAGTCGACGACTACAGAAAGTAATGGCAACAATCACCATGGAAATCACAAAAATCACGGCCTCAACTATAGCCAATAATGACTAGCATGGAGATGAAAATGGAGATACGAAGCTAAATCTAAAAAATGAATACACAGGAAGAAAATGCATTCTTTTCTGCATTTTAAAATCTCAAAGAAAATATTTCTATACGTGGATTTTGAAGAAAAACTGGGTTTTATAGATGGAGAGCTTACCCAAAAGCTTAGTTTTACCAAGTCTGCATACAAAAAGCCCTCCAAAAGCTTGAACAATCCCAATAATGGCGGCACCCAACTGAAGTAAAAGAAAAAAAAAATGCAAAGTGCCAAATGAAGAATGGAATCCAAGGAGGCCGTGGTTTCTTTTAGGGTTTCTTTTTGCCCTAAGTTTGGCCAACCCCTTTATGGGATTTCTTTCCATTATTTTGACTTTATATAAATATCAATGCCCTTTGGGGTATCAAAATCCTCTCATATGTTGCAAACTTAAGGTATATGCCTTAGAATTTTATAATTTTTCAAGAAAATCATATAGCTATTGTAGACACCCTAAAATGACCAAGTCGTCACACTACTTGTATTTCATCAAATCTATGTAATCACCTGCATTTCAAACGTTAATTAAATAATCTAATTATTTAATTAATTTCACCAAAATCATCAAATTCTTCTAAATCACATAATTTTGACATTAATTGAATAAACTCTCTTTATTTAATTAATTAAATTAAATTCCTCTATTTTCTTCCACAATTAAATAGTTTGTATTATTTAATTAAATCATTATCCTCTTCCAAATTTCAAATCCAAATTAAGTAAATAAATAAATTATTTAATTAATTCATCACAAATCCTCTTATCTACAATTAAATAATTCTACATTATTTAATTAAATCAATTATTCTTCTAAATTTAAATCGCCTCTGCCCTCGCGGCATCCCTGTCTCTCCTAACCCACACATATAGAGCTCTAGTCATGTCCTCTGGGCTATCTCCTATAGTAACCACTCAGCCCACTATGAATCAGTCTCTACTACCGGATCCTCCTCCACCATCTCTACGTCGGCCTGCTGACCTCCAGCCTCTACACCTGCCTGTTGTCGGGCCTCTCTAGCCTATCGCCTCATCCTAACCTCCACACCTGGGACTAGTACCTCCCCCACTACCCCTGCCACACTTGGTGTAGCCAGTCTCACTGGCATGTGTGTCTGCCAGTACCTGTCATACTCTGGCAGTGTCCCTGGATCTACCAATCCTAAATCCCAATCCCATCTCACTGGGACAAGTCCCTGAAACTCTGTCAAAGCTGTAGCCACTGGAATCTCTGCATCCCAGTCCCCAACCTCCCGCCATCTCCTAGCATGTGTCACCTCTCCAACTGGCAATCCCTATGGCAGTCCAAACTGTCTGAGTACCCGCTTTGGCAGGTATCTCTCAATGGTGTCGGTCCGCCTCCCAAATAGGTATCGAGCCTGGCAGCAGTACATCAGCTGCTCATGCTCATCCTCCCACTCCTCACATAGTAACCACGGCCTCCAAATGAATAGGTCCATCTCATCGATCTGTCACCTCCAGTGGCTAATGGATCCAAGCCTCCTGTGTGTGATAACTCCCTCATATAGAAATGCATAAGGCTCCCCCCTCTCCCAGCAATGGTGTGTGATAGGTCTGATCATTGGGATGTACTCCCACACCCACACCTGTAGAAGAGTCACCCCTACTGAGAGACTCCAGCCTCTCCTATATACACAGTCATGCATATCACAATACAGTTGTCCAAGCACACATGGGCCCTAGGCATACAGTGTGCCATGTGTAAACATACTAGATAATACAGTGCCCTATCCTACAGATAATCCTCTGGATCACCTGTCTGGGCACAGGAAGCTACAATCAACAAAGCCACAATCCATCTGATCCTGTCGCATAATCTCGCACGTCTGCCCACCGAATCTCGCCGTCATCTATCCTCAGGTCATTTGTGCAAAATACCTCTACCAGGCCCACCTCACCTCATGTTAGGTCAAAGTCAACTCGCTCCCCATCAATCTAAATCTTGAGGATACGAGACACATCCTCTAGTGTCACTGTAGCCTCCCCTATCAGAAAGAAAAATGAACATGTCTCATTGTGGAATCTCTCCACGACCGCTATCACTAGGGTGAGATTCACCCTAATGTGTGTCAAGTGTGCCACATGCCATAATCTCGTGTGCTCTAGGAACGCATCCTCCACCCATGTAAGTTGTGCCACCTCATGTGCTATAGGGTGGTGTCGCTCTCTCGACATCAATAGCGGCATAATCCTCTGCATCCACAAAACCACTTATCAGACCTTTTAACCATTTCTCTATAGTCCTACCGACATCTACCCTATGACGCAAACCCTGAGACTAACTCTGCACTTCTCTAGCCTAAGTGGTCAACTCCACAATCAACCCTAATTGCTTCACTCTTCTCACCTAACCAAAAGCACCTTGTTTTATACAAGCATGCTGCACTATTTTACCAAAAGTGCCTCACTATTTATGCAAAAGTGCTACACTACCCTCTACCAAAGGTGACTTGTTTTACACAAGTGCACTACCATGTTCATCCAACTGCACCTTACTGTATGCACAAAGTGTTGATAACTGAGAGGGGGGATGAATCAGTTATCTTATTTATTTCAACTTTCTAAACTTTCTTATTAATTAATGTAGCATCAATTCAAATAAGCAAACATAACCATGAAATGGAAATACACATGACAAAATATTTTTGACGTGGAAACCCTGTTAAGGGAGAAAACCACGGGGTGATTAACCCAAGATTATATTCTCTGTTAGAAGAATAGAAATACAAAATGGCACTTGCCAATTAGGGCTTACTGCCCGAGCACACTGCTCACAAGAGGCTCACTGCCTACAAGAGGCTCACTGCCTACAAGAGACTCACTGTCTACAAGATGTAAGAGGAATAACAAGATCTTTGAACTGATGAGAAGCATCCACATATGCTGAAGTTCAGTTCCGGTTACGCTCAATACACTGATCTGCTGCACTTCATCCTTCCTCTTCTTTTGTGTTGCTGTCCTTTCACATACCGGACCTTCCTTACTACTTTCACTCTGCACTTCTCCTTTTCTTCTCATACCACTCCACAACAACAATTTACCTTATTGAAATTCATCTGGTATATATATCCGCACAAAGGATTTCATCCTCTTTCTAGTCGGCATCTAGAATAGTCAATATTTCCCAAACTTTAGTCTGTCGGCTGAATCCTTGCTTTCCAAGTGATGCAGATCAAAAAGAAACTTATAGAAGTTGTCTAACAAGTCGGCCAATCATGAATGATACCTTAGGAATCTTTATCACCATCAACATCTCATCCGGAATAACTTCTGATGCTCTGCCTGTCAGTTCTTCCTCTATCTGTTCTACCAAACAGGACCCCAGTACTTAGAAGCTTATATCTCTTCACTCTTCCAACACCAGAGGCTCAAACCTTGGAATCTATCAGTCAAGGAACACCTCTTGACTTCCCCAAGTCCACACTTTACAAGGATACTTCTTTTAACAGATCTGGACCTGATTGTCGGACCTTCTGCATCCTCTGTTCTTGCTTACCAGACCTGAAAGCTCTTCAATCTGACTTCTGGTAGAGACACACCATATCCTGTGGATGTGTGGGATGATCTTTGTTGCCATCAATGACAACACCAATGAAGCTACATAGTGTCTCTTGCCAACAATCTCCCCCTTTGGCATTGATGGCAACACTTAGTGAAAAATGACTAAGTGTCATACTGTACTCCCCTTGGCTGATGCTCTGTGTTTTTCCCGGAGCTCCCCCTTAGCTAGATCCCACATTTTTTACTGCTCCTCACTCCCCCTTTGACATCAATGGCAAAGGGTAGGGTCCGTATACCAAAATTTCCAAAAAGAAATCTAGCTATACTTAGCCACATAAGTATATATACATACTATACTTACATATACGATAGTATGTCTGCAAAAGATGTCTTCAATTGGACGAATTATGTTGCCCAACTATGCTTCATCCTGTCCAAAATTGAGATGTGACCACTCAACAGAAATGCAAACGCGTCTGCCCTTTTTAGATCTATCGAATCACTGGTCCGGGCTGTGATCTGAGCTTCTTTTATGACCTCATGCATGGCCTCTAACTTAGGGATAATTATCCCTCTAAGTTCACCCAACCTGCTTATTCTATTTTTCTTTTCCTTCTCAAGCTTCTTGATTTCATTCAAGACTGCAATAGTCTGATATTCTTGATTTATTATGGAAGAGGAGAGAGGATCAAAATCCTTAGAGAGTTTTGTCAGTTTGTCCTCCTGTTCTTTCACTTTCTTCTCAATATCCAATGTTACTTTGGACCATGATAAACAAAATTTGTACATTTCCCCGCCATCTTTAAGAGCATTTTCTAAGCTCTTTATCCCAATATTCATATTCCTCCTATCATTAGTTATTAACCCTTGCACCTCTGATAATCTTTTTGCCAAAAATTCCTACCGGACCTTATCTTCTGCTGACTTCTCTAGGGAATCAAAATGTGTGCTAACACTATTGACTAGAGATTTGAGATTACCAAATGAGGAGGCTGAGGGATCCTTCTGAAAAGATGGCATGATCTTTTCTAATACTCCGGATGCAACTTCTATTAGCTCATAGTTTTCCATGTGAGACTTCAGGAGTTTTTCTTTAGCCTTTGCATTAGCAAATGAAGCTATCTTCATTGTTTGTACCGGGAAAAAAGAATCAAAATCAAATGGCCCTTGTAGAAGTTCTGGTTCATCAATCTCCATTGTCTCTTTGTTTAAGAATTCTTTGACAGTTTCTGCAGTGTCTCTTGCCGGAGACAGATTCTTTTTCTCTTCTGCAGTCTTAGAGCTGTCTCTTGGAGTTTTCTCTCCTTCTACACTCTTACCACTAACAGCTGTGGTCTTCTCTCTTAAGGTCTTCTTTCCTTCTACAACCTTAGTATTGTCATCTTCTTTTTCTTTCACTCCTTTTTCTTTATCCTCTATTCTTTCTTCTCCTTTAGATCTAGAGTCAACAGGGGAAACCGGAGGAGTGATGTTTGTTTGTTCACGGGCCACCTCTTCCAGAGTAGAGGATTCCAAGTCCTTATCTTTTTCTTCACCGGTGTCCATTACTTCTTCTGTCATTACCTCAGTAGATTCTTTTTCAACACTTGTAGCCGAGGGATCAACACCCAAGTCCTCTATAATAGGAATGTTGAATCTTGAGTATGTATTCTACAAGATTTCTTCTGTTTCTTTTGCCACTTTATCAGTTTCTCCAAGCATGAGCTGATTCATTCTAGTCTTACTCCAGAACTCATCCTTGCAATCTTTGAAGATCATATCCATTTGTTTTGGAGTAATTGAAGGGTAGAGCTGAATAGCTACCTGTTCTCTAATTTCTAAGTCCTTAGCCTTAGCATTTTCTTTTCTCATTTCAAGTTCCTTTTCCAAACTTTTAGGAATTAGAGAAATTATTTCAATCAAGGCTTTATTGTATATGTTCAAGTACTTAACTGTGCCTTCCTCCAAGATTTTTCTATCTGTATCATTATATGCATCATAGAATTCCGTTATTGGTTGCAGGTTCCCATCCATAGTAACAGCTTTGACTACATCATCTGGGGACAGAGTGGGCTTTTCAACAAACTCTTCTGCCTCTACCACCTTATCTACACCAGATACTTTCTTCTTCTTCTTCATCTTCTTGATCTCTTTCATCAGATTCTATCTCTTCTTCATCTTTCTGACTGATATAAGACATTGTGGCCTTTGTCTTAGTTCTTTTCTCTACTTTACCGGATGATTTTGCTTCCGGTTTTGATGTCTTTGAGCTCTTGTCAGTGGTAGGAGTGGACCTCTTAGAGGATCTTGTCCAGGTGGGGGCTTCTACCGGACCACTTTCCTTTTCAGTACCTTCCTTCCTTTGCTCTTTCCATCTTCTCTCTGTTTGCATCAAGTGTTTCTTTTGATATGCCAAATCTTTTGGCAACATTCTCGACTTCTTTTCTCACTTTTCTCTTTATCTCCGGTTGTCTTAACTCCACATGGATCTTCACACTTAATTCTTCAAAGGTTCCAAACCTTTCATCTTTGGGATCCTTGGACTGACTCAGCATGTGCTGAACATGCAACTCCATAATTTTCTCATCCACTTCATACCCCATAGGCATGATCCATACTATTCTCGATTCCACTGCCTCCATTAGGCACTGATCAGTTTCTACCATAAAGCATATTGTATCTTTATATTTTTCAACTATAGATTGAGGGATTCTCTCTCTTGCTTGCATCATGCTCTGAAAATTCTTGAAATATCCCCAAAGAGCTATATTTTGTGCCTAGGCATCACCAAGCCCATGTATACAATCTCTGATCTGAATGGCTACTGGTCTATCATTCTGCCATACCCAGCCACTGGATCTGGGAAGCACATTCATGTAATAAAAGAAAAGACAGAGTATCAAACCACCGTATTTGAAGGAGTTCTTCTTAGCCTTCTTTATCTTCTGTAGATTCTCCAAGAGTTGGTTCAGAAGGAGCTCACAAAGATCATAGTCTACATTCTTCCTCAACATTTCATAAGCAGTATATATAGCAGTTCCAGAAACTGAATTCTCCCTGCTGGAGTGATATATCTCATATCCAATTATCATTGATGCAAACTTGATATCCTTAATAGTCATACCTCTTTTGTCAAACTTTGATCTGGTAGCCTCACTGACAATTTGGTTCTTGACATATTTGAGCGTGGGCATTTCACCGATTGAGTGTAATCCGGTTACAGCCCTAATGGCATCCTTAGTGATCTTAAACGGCATGTTTAACCACATGAACTTGTCATGCATTCTGCTCAAGATATATCGGACCCATTCATCTTCCAGAAAATAGGGAAAATGAATGCACTGTGCAAAATGTTTGTCCCGGACAACTCTATACTGAGTTTTGAGTTCAAATGAGTCATCTATCAAATGCTTGTGATAGATATCAGCCAGCTTAGATTCCCCAAATTCTTCAATATTCGCATGAATATATGCCCTAACATCTTCTACATGCAGAACTCCATGCGGAATACTTAAAAAGGTGCCTAGGGGGTCAACTTCTAGGGATTTATATGGATGTTTCTTGAACTTAGGGCGTGGCCTCTCAGTGATCTTTACAACATTCAATGTATCCATCTTCAAAAAGACTTAAAGAGAAATATTCAATAACAGAAAGTACCTTTTGCGCATCTAGGGTTCGTGAAGAGATCCAGATTGATTCACTGGATGAGTTGACTTCTGTAGATGGGCTTCAAGAGATTTTTTGCAGAGATCTTTTTCATTTCTTCTTGAATGCAAAATGAACAAGTGTTTGATAGGAAAACCCTTATATTATTCCACAAACCCTAATACCAAGTTGCAATAAATGCTCAACTTAAGTCATTCTAGTTTTCTTTGTTTTCCTTATTCGAATGACTTGATGAACTGGATCAATCTTGTTCTAAACATCTTGTGGATCTTCCATATTTTAACCATAGTTTATTTAGATGTTTCTCTTACGAACCCTTTGATCCGCAACTCTCCTTGTGCCAATTCCGGTACCAATTAACTGGTTGGGGGAAAAAGTTTTTCCTTGTGTCTCCCCCTGAGCCAAAGCTCACTTTTTAATTTTTAAAAGGAATATTAGCACCAGATTCTAGTGCGGATCCATCCCCTACATTTTCTGTACTTCTCTTCACCCAAATCTTGTTCATCTCACTTTTAACTTCATCCGCATTCACTTTTCCTTTTCCCTTGTCTTGATTCTGATTATGATGTACCGGACCTCTTTTGTCCTAATTCTTGCTTCTACAGAATTTGGCAATATGACCGGATCTATTACAATTGTGGCAAACAACATTTCTTTGCATATTTGATTGATGTTCTCTTGATCTACATTGATTAGCCATATGACCCATTCTATTGCATGCAAAGCATCTACCATTGAATGAATTGTTCATTTGCATATTTCTGCATTCATGAGATTTATGACCATACCTTTTGCAGTTGAAACATTTTCTGGAGAAGGATATATTAGTCTGATTCATTCTCTTTCTACACTAATTAGCTTTATGACCAAAGTTATTGCAGTTGTGGCAGTATCCATTGAAGGATGGATATCTTTGAGCATTAGGCTATCTTACCGGAGGTCTTCTAGGCCCGTTCCTTGGATTTTCTAATCTAAAATTCTTCTGACTGGATCTGGAGCTTTCACCTTTCTCATATCCCAACCCACACTTGTCATCTACCCTTTTTTGGCTTTCAAGAAGAACTTCAAGTTGAGAAGAACTTATCTTGAATTTCTCTTTGTATTCATTTGTTGTTTGAAGATCCCTTTTAAGAGAGACAATTTGATCCTCAAGCTTTTCTTCATTATCTTTAGCATCTTCAAGATCAGATTCAAGATGTTTGATTATTCTATCCATCTTCTGGCAATCTTCTGATTTCTCCTTAAGAGATTGTCCTAGATCATCTTCAGTTTTTCTTTTTTCTTCAATTTCTTGGGTAAACTTCATAACTCCTGATTCCATTTCATGTCTTACCATAATGACCTCTTTTGATAACTTTTCACATAACTTGGTTTTCTCCTTCAGATCTCCATTTGTATCATTTGTTTCATCTTGACTTGCCAGTTGCTGAAGTAGCTCCTTTCTCTCTTTCATAGTGAGACTTAGTTTCTCTTTATGTTCATTTATGAAATCATCAGCCTGTTTGAGTCTTTCCTTCAATTCATTGATTTCAGAATTTGACTGCTCAAGATCATCTAGGGCAGACTTAAGTTGCTCCCTCATACCATACATATCCATTTGAATTCCCAGATCTTCCGCAAGTTGTTAGGCTCTGTTGGGAGGAACTTGGCTCTGATACCAATTATTGATAACTGAGAGGGGGGTTGAATTAGTTATCTTAATTATTTCAACTTTCTGAACTTTCTTATTAATTAATGCAGCATCAATTCAAATAAGCAAACATAACCATGAAATGGAAATACACATGACACAATATTTTTGACGTGGAAACCCTGTTAAGGGAGAAAACCACGGGGTGATTAACCCAAGATTATATTCTCTATTAGAAGAATAGAAATACAAAATGGCACTTGCCAATTAGGGCTTACTGCCTAAGCACACTGCTCAGAAGAGGCTCACTACCTACAAGAGACTCACTATCTACAAGATGTAAGAGGAATAACAAGATCTTTGAACTGATGAGAAGCATCCACATATGCTGAAGTTTAGTTCCAGTTAGGCTCAATACACTGATCTGCTACACTTCATCCTTCCTCTTCTTTTGTGCTATTGTCCTTTCACATACTGGACCTTCCTTACTACTTTCACTCTGCACTTCTCCTTTTCTTTGCATAGCACTCCACAACAACTTACCTCATCGAAATCCATCTGGTATATATATCCGCACAAAGGATTTCATCCTCTTTCTAGTCGACATCCGGAATAGTCAATATTTCCCAAACTTTACTCTGTCGGCTGAATCCTTGCTTTCCAACTGATGTGGATCAAAAAGAAACTTATAGAAGTTGTCTAACAAGTCAGCCAATCATGAATGATACCTTAGGAATCTTTATCACCATCAACATCTCATCCGGAATTACTTCTAATGCTCTGCCTGTCAGTTCTTCCTCTGTCTGTTCTACCAGACTGGACCCCAGTACTTAGAAGCTTATATCTCTTCACTCTTCCAACACCGGAGGCTCAAACCCTGGAATCTATCAGTCAAGGAACACCTCTTGACTTCCCCAAGTCCACACTTTACAAGGATACTTCTTTTAACAAATCCGGACCTGACTGTCGGACCTTCTGCAAGCTCTGTTCTTGCTTACCAGACCTGAAAGCTCTTTAATCTAACTTCCGGTAGAGACACACCATATCCTACGGATGTGTGGGATGATCTTTGTTGCCATCAATGACAACACCAATGAAGCTACACAGTGTCTCTTGCCAACACAAAGGTGATGCATTTTCTTCCCTACCCTTTCCAACCACGCTTCATACCCCAGCCAACCGCGCTCTACTGCTATGTCAGATGCGCTGTAGAACCCTACCAACCGCGCTGTGGCACATCAGCTCAAAACCTATAGCGCTGCGGCATCACCAAAACCGCTTTACTGACCTACCAGAAGCGCTGTAGTGCGCCAAAAGTGCCTCACTTGACTACCATATGCGCCATACCACCCTGCAGCGCTTTTGGCTAACGTAAGAACCTACCCAGACCTAACCCTAAAACTGACCTAAAATGTCAATTACAAAGAGGTTTTTCAGACACTTACCCATGATTCCTTTTCCTCAAAATTTCACTATTCCCAAGTTTGATTAATACAAAGGAAAAGAGGACACAAAAGACCATCTTAGAGAATTCTATCTTGCTTGCTTCGAAGTCTCATATAATGACACATATCTTATGCGTCTCTTTCCTCGCAGTCTTGGAGGTCAAGCTATAGAATGGTTCTCACACCTACCCACGGGTATTAAATCTTTTAATGAGCTAGTAGAGAAATTTGCCACCCATTTTTCCTACAACACAGAGCATGAGATCTCCATGACCGATCTATGCAACAACAAACAGAAAAATGGAGAAAATTTCATTTCTTTCCTTCAAGGATGGAGACAAATGGCTAGTAAATTCCCATTTAAGATACGCGAAAAGTAGCTTGTTAGCATATTTGTGAAGAATCTCAACCAAGAATTGGGTTTTCACTTGCAAATTCTTAGTGCTACAACCTTCGACAAAATTACCTACAAGGGAATCAATATTGAGAAGGCCCTCATTGCTAAAGGTGTGGTCAAAATCTTCAAAGAAACTAAAGACAATGCTCCTCAACAACAAAACGATAAACCAAAGTTTTGGAACAAAAATAAAAATGTGGTCAACGATGGGGTGGTCGATTCTAAACATGTCCAAACATTGCAAACACTGCTTCAGTTTTCCAAACCAAGTCAAGCTCCACCTCAACAGCAGCAACAACAAAGACAACCTTATCAAAACCAACAACAACAACAACAAGAGCGACCTCAACAAGATTACCCTCTGTAGCATCAATTCACTCCCTTGGGACAGCCCATAGAGTCGTGTGAGGCCTACTTTTTACACTACTGTTCATGAGACTATTTACAGTGATATTTCTATTATGTTTATGTTGAGAGACTATTGATCTTGAACCTTGTTATTAAACCTAATTGATTGTTAAGGAAATAATTGTGCGATGATATTTAGATATTGCTTTTAAGAAAATGATGAATGGATAATGAACTTCAATGTGATTATATGGTAGAATGTTTAGGATGCATGTATTTAAATTGCTTCGGCTATGATATCTCTATGTGGTATTGACTTCGAGTTTGAGTGTGTAGGTATTACTAACGAAACCACAAATATAGGAGATCATCCCATACCTATGTTGTATCCCTTGTGAGCCAATCTAGTTCAATGAGGAACTAAGATCAACCTCGTGTTTGGAAAATATTGTAAGGTTGTAATGTGTTAATGTTGCATGTGGTCAAGGGAATAAGGATTATCTTCTGATTTACTTTTATTATGATAAGTGTTGTAAGAAATGTTTGTTGGATCTAGGGCATACAACTGAGAGGGGGGGGTGAATCAGTTGTATAAAACTTCTTGTTCTTTCAAACACTTGATTCTTTGTTGTTAGTTAGCAGCATATCAATTAATCATCCATGAAAGCATAATACATAAACACAAGAGCAGATAAGCATCAACACATTGAACACCAAGATTTTGACGTGGAAAACCCGATTAAGGGAAAAACCACGGGGTGATTAGCCCAAGAATTATTCTCTGTTAGAAGAATAAAGAAAAATGAATGGCACATGCCAATTAGGGCTCACTGCCCGAGCACACTGCTCACAAGGAGGCCCACTGCCTACAAGGAGACACACTGTCTACAAAGTGATAAAAATCACAGTCTTGAACTGGAGAATGACATCTCTACCATGTCCGGATCAGTTCCAATTAAGCCCAAAAACCTCTATTCTGCCTTTCACACTTCTCTTCGCTATGCCACACTCATCCACCACACCACACCTCGAGATAAACTCACAGACCGTTATTTATACAAGACATCAACTTAGGATCAAACATCTAAGTCGGCAAACAATCATAAGAGTATCCGCAAGATGAATAACACATCCGGTCGGCCATCACAAGAACATTCACAGGATGAACAACTCATCCGGTCGGCTAAACAGAGCAAGAACTTCATCCGGAAGAATAACTTCAATTCTGGGCTCTACTATCAATGCGGATCAACAACACAACCTCAACACGATCCAGAGAACTTCACAAGCCTGCCTGAATGTCCGGATACATCTGCACTTCCTTTACTTGTTGGAATCTCTTGTCTTCCTCATCCGAAACTTCAAGAACACAGTCTGTCGCCACTATAGAAGGTACTTCCGGACCTTCAAATCATACATTATCAATGCGGACCAATGACACAACCTCAACATGATCCAAGAACCTTCACAAGCCTGTCTGAATGACCAGGTACGTCCGCATTTCCTTTACTTACTGAAATCTCTTATCCTCCTTATCCAGAACTTCAAGAACACAGTCTGTCGCCACTGTCATAATGCAAGAGGTACTTTCAGACCTCCAAATCATACACAACTCGAGATGGCACATCACAAGGACATCCCAAATACTCTTTCCAATCCGTAGATTAGGATTGTACAATTCTGGACCTCACCGGACCTTTCTGTGATCCTCTGTCACCTCTAAGCACTTGCCGGAACCGGTTCCACACAGACAGCCATAACTTCTTCAGGTCTTCATGCGGACCTCTGAAAACTTGACTGAAGCATCTCAAGACTCATATCTGCAAACCCTTTAATCCGCATCCTCCGGTTCTCAACCTATCCAATATATTTGCCTTCTTCTCATCACTGTTCTTCACTGTTCCTGACTGAGGGTAATTTTCTCAATATCCTCAACACACAGCTCATCCAATCCTTCTTGTCAATGTAATATGAGTATGTTGACATCAATGACAACACTGGTTCACCTCATACTTGCAACAATCTCCCCCTTTGTCATTGATGGCAACATATGATGTGAAAAATCATCAAGACAAGAACTTCTCCTTTCTGTCACAGCTCCCCCTATCAACAACAACTTTTTACATGTCTTCTCTCCCCCTTTGATCATTAACCACTTGTTTTACACATGTCTTCTCTCCCCCTTTGACATCAATGGCAAAGGGCTCATACTTGCAATTCTAATACATCAGAATCATACCAGCTGCTCCCCCTTAGTAGCAGCTCCCCATCATCAATCCGGATCACAAGATATGACTGTGATATCCACCGGACTGATGCACATCAGTGCATCTTAGTTCATCACCGGAGGGGCCATGACCCCTAAATTCTCTCGGAGATATTCAAAAGAGTCCTTGGGAAGAGGTTTTGTAAAGATATCTACAATCTGATCCTTGGAGGGAACATACTCCAATCTGACTTCTTCCTTGTTTACTTGTTCTCTCAAAAAGTGAAATTTGATAGATATGTGTTTAGTCTTAGAATGCAATACCGGATTCTTAGAAATATTAATTGCACTTGAATTATCACAGAAAATTGTGATAGGCTCCTCATATTCAACTTTGATGTCTCTTAGCATCTACTTCATCCATAAGATTTGAGTGCAACTACCTGCTGCTACAATGTATTCTGCTTCAGTTGTAGACAGAGATATTGCATCTTGTTTCTTGCTTAGCCAAGAAACCAATCTCTTCCCCAAAAAGAATGCTCCACCACTAGTGCTCTTCCGGTCATCCACATCTCCTGCCCAATCTGCATCTGTGTAAGCATGAAGAGAGAAATCCGGATCTCTAGGGTACCATAGACCATACTCAACTGTTCCTTTCAAGTACCTAAAAATTCTTTTGATTGCCATAACATGAGATTCTCTAGGATCAGCCTGGAATCTTGCCACAAGACCAACAGCCTGCATTATATCTGGTCTAGTTTGAGTGAGATACAACAATCCACCAATCATTGATCTATACTTTGTCTGATCTGCCTTTGGAGAATCATCATCTTTGCTTAACTTACATCCGGTTGCCATAGGAGTGTTCATAGGCTTTGAGTCTTCCATACCAAATTTCCTTAACAATTCTTTCACATATTTGGTTTGAGAAATGAAGATCCCTTCTTTTGTTTGAGTAATTTGCAGACCCAAGAAGAAATTCATTTCACCAAGCATAGACATTTCAAACTCACTTTTCATCTGATTTGCAAAAGTTTTGCACATACTATCTCTTCCTCCAAAAATGATATCATCCACAAACACTTCAACAATCAAAATGTTTTCATGATCAATTTTGAAATATAAGTTACTGTCAGCAGTACCTTTGTTGAATCCAATCTGCACAAGATGCTTATCCAACCTTTCATATCATGCTCTTGGGGCTTGCTTCAATCCATACAAAGCTTTCTTCAACTTGCAGACCATATCATCATTATCAGACAATTGAAATCCATCCGGTTGTTCAATGTAGACTTCTTCTTCCAGATCACCATTTAGGAAGGCAGACTTGACATCCATCTGATATACCTTGAAGTCTTTGAAGGTAGCAAATGCAAGAAGTAATCTGACTGCTTCAATTCTTGCCACCGGAGCAAAAGTCTCTTCAAAGTCAATTCCTTCTATTTGAGAGTAGCCTTTGCAGACCAATCTAGCTTTGTTTCTGATTACTTCACCAGCTTCATTTAGTTTGTTCCGGAAGACCCACTTGGTTCCAATTACATTCCTGTCTCTAGGTCTGGGAACAAGATCCCAAGTATGATTTTTCTCAATTTGCATCAATTCATCTTCCATTGCTTTGGTCCAGTTTTCATCATTGCAGGCTTCATTTATTGTTTTAGGTTCAATCTTTGAAATCAGACAACATTCATCCTGATTTTGAGCAACATTCCTTCTAGTTTGTACACCTTTGCTTTTGTCACCTATGATCTGATCTTCAGAGTGGTTCAGTCTTACATACCTTGGAATTTTGGGAGTATCCTGCACTGCTGCTTCTTGATCAGGCTCATTCAAACCTATCTCTTCTTCCTGATTTACCAGATCAGGCTGACTCTGTCTCACCGAAGAGGATTGAGGTCCTTGAACACTGTCTTGGTCATCTTCATCAAACTCATAAAATCTTGAAGGCTTCTCAATTCCTTCATCAACTTTCACATTGGTGCTTTCTATCATCTTCCTTAATCTCTTATTGTAACACCGGTATGCTTTGCTTTGAGTGGAGTAACCCAAGAAAATTCCTTCATCACTTCTAGCATCAAACTTTCCTAGATCTTCATCTCTTTTAATATAACACTTGCTACCAAATACTCTGAAATATTTCACAGTAGGAGTGATGCCAAACCAGAGTTCATAGGGGGTCTTACCGGTGTTGTTTCTGATTTGAACTCGATTGAGAGTGTAGACTGCAGTGCTGATAGCTTCCTTCCAAAACATTTGAGGAACATTTGCTTCCAACATCATTGTCCTGGCAGCTTCCTGAATGGTCCGGTTCTTTCTCTCAACCACTCCATTCTGCTGTGGAGTCCTAGGAGCAGACAACTGTCTCCTTATACCCTGCTTCTCACAAAAATCAATGAACTCACCAGATGTAAATTCACCACCTCTATCAGACCTTAGACACTTTAGTTTCAGTCCGGTTTGATTCTCTACCATAGCTTTGAAGATCTTGAACTTCTCAAATGCTTCTGATTTTTCTTTTAGAAAGGTAACCCACATCATCCGGGAATGATCATCAATTAACAACATGAAATATCTATCACCTTGCAGACTCTTGATTCTTGTCGGACCACAGAGATCAATATGTACTAATTCCAACAATCCGGTAGAAGACTGATCTTTGCTTTTGAAAGAGACTCTGCTTTGTTTACCTAGCTGACATTCTTTGCACAAACTATTTGTAGGTTTCATCAATTTTGGAAGATCTCTTACGGCCTGAGTATTGCTTATCTTGATGATGTTATCAAAATTTACATGGCACATTCTTCTATGCCATAACCAACTATGATCAATTTGAGCAAACAAACAACTTTTATTTGAACCAACCAGATGAAAGATATTACCTTTTGTCTGAGTACCGGATGCAATCTCAGTTCCGGAGCTTGTAAAGATTCTACATTTTCCATTTTTGAACCGGAGATCATAGCCTTTATCCACTAACTGACCAACACTAAGAAGATTGTGCTTCAATCCTTCAACATACAGTACGTTACCTGTTTTGCTCTTTCCATCGAAGGAAATAGTTCCCCTGCCTCTGATTCTGCTAGCAGAATTGTCACCAAACTTTACCATTCCTCCTTCATACCTTTCCAAATTCAAGAACTTATTCTTGTCACCAGTCATATGGTGAGAACATCCACTGTCAATAACCCAATCATCCTTTTCTTCCACTTGAGCAGCCAAAGCTTTTTCAACAACTTTGTGATTGACAGATTCAGAGAGTATTGAATCTTCTTCCTTGATGGCAATAAACACCCACTCATTTCCGGATTTGCTTCCTAGTTCTGATTCATCATCTGTTACTCCTTCATTGTCATCTTCTTCGTGAACATAATAGCAATTCTTTTGAAACCTTTGTCTGTTAGTATTAGACCTTGCAGATCTTTCCGGACATCTTGAAGCAAAATGACCAATCTTATTGCAGTTGAAACACTTAAAGGGTAGTTTTCCTTCATACTTACCGGATCCTCTTGGCAGTCTCTTTGCAATGAGGGCTTCAAGTTGAGCTGTTTCTGCTTCTTCTTCTTCCATGTCTCTTCTTGCTTGATCATACCATGACATTTTCCTTGATGAGTTTTCTCCCGGATCAAATCTCTGTTTGCCTTTCACATAGGCACTGGCTTTGAAAGCAGATTCAGTCTTGGGAGGATCATCTCCAAACTCGGTCATTTCAAATGCAGCTAGTTTGCCAGCCAGTTGTTCTCTTGTGACAGTTGTGTGGGCTCTGAATTCATCAATGGCAGCAACCTTGATTTTGTAGGCAGCAGGAAGGGATCTTAGGATTTTGCAGATAATCTCATTTTCATCTAAAGTTCCACCAGCATTTCTGATTCCACATACCAGCTCATTCACTCTTGGCATAAAGGTAGTGATGTTTTCATCATCTCTCATTTTCAATCTTTCAAATTTCCCTTTCAGACTTTGCAACCTTGCACTTTTGACAAACTCATCTCCTTCATACAGAAGTTCCAGTTTAGTCAGGATCTCATATGCAGTTGGTAGGTCAATAACATTCGAGAGATCTGAGTCATTCAATGCGCTTAGAAGAGCTTCCTTGGTCCGCAGATTGTTTTCAGCTTCTGTGATTTCATTCAGAGTTGTCGGACCACCTTGTGGAGGTACATATGGTTTTGAAACCATAGCCAAGTATGCTTTTCCCATACATTCCAAGTGACACTTCATGCGACCTTTCCAGAGAGTGAAGTTGGTTCCATCGAACTTCGGACTATCCTTCTTGTATGACGACATCCTGGATCTCCTCAAGCGGTTAAGCTCCTATCAGAGGAACTTAGCTCTGATACCAATTGTTGGATCTAGGGCATACAACTGAGAGGGGGGGGTGAATCAGTTGTATAAAACTTCTTGTTCTTTCAAACACTTGATTCTTTGTTGTTAGTTAGCAGCATATCAATTAATCATCCATGAAAGCATAATACATAAACACAAGAGCAGATAAGCATCAACACATTGAACACCAAGATTTTGACGTGGAAAACCCGGTTAAGGGAAAAACCACGGGGTGATTAACCCAAGAATTATTCTCTGTTAGAAGAATAAAGAAAAATGAATGGCACATGCCAATTAGGGCTCACTGCCCGAGCACACTGCTCACAAGGAGGCCCACTGCCTACAAGGAGACACACTGTCTACAAAGTGATAAAAATCACAGTCTTGAACTGGAGAATGACATCTCTACCATGTCTGGATCAGTTCCAATTAAGCCCAAAAACCTCTGTTCTGCCTTTCGCACTTCTCTTCGCTATGCCACACTCATCCACCACACCACACCTCGAGATGAACTCACAGACCGTTATTTATACAAGACATCAACTTAGGATCAAACATCTAAGTCGACAAACAATCATAAGAGTATCCGCAAGATGAATAACACATCCGGTCGGCCACCACAAGAACATTCGCAGGATGAACAACTCATCCGATCGGCTAAACAGAGCAAGAACTTCATCCGGAAGAATAACTTCAATTCCGGGCTCTACTATCAATGCGGATCAACAACACAACCTCAACACGATCCAGAGAACTTCACAAGCCTGCCTGAATGTCCGGATACATCCGCACTTCCTTTACTTGCTGGAATCTCTTGTCTTCCTCATCTGAAACTTCAAGAACACAGTCTGTCGCCACTATAGAAGGTACTTCCGGACCTTCAAATCATACATTATCAATGCGGACCAATGACACAACCTCAACATGATCCAAGAACCTTCACAAGCCTGTCTGAATGACCAGGTACGTTCGCATTTCCTTTACTTACTGAAATCTCTTATCCTCCTTATCCGGAACTTCAAGAACACAGTCTGTCGCCACTGTCATAATGCAAGAGGTACTTCCGGACCTCCAAATCATACACAACTCGAGATGGCACATCACAAGGACATCCCAAATACTCTTTCCAATCCGCAGATTAGGATTGTACAATTCCAGACCTCACCGGACCTTTCTGTGATCCTCTGTCACCTCTAAGCACTTGCCGGAACCGGTTCCACACAGACAGCCATAACTTCTTCAGGTCTTCATGCGGACCTCTAAAAACTTGACTGAAGCATCTCAAGACTCATATCTGCAAACCCTTTAATCCGCATCCTCCGGTTCTCAACCTATCCAATATATTTGCCTTCTTCTCATCACTGTTCTTCACTGTTCCTGACTGAGGGTAATTTTCTCAATATCCTCAACACACAGCTCATCCAATCCTTCTTGTCAATGTAATATGAGTATGTTGACATCAATGACAACACTGGTTCACCTCATACTTGCAACAATGTTGTTTTTTAATCTTGTTTAAACTTTATTTCTTTTAGACCCTTTTTCTTGTGTTTTATTTGACTCTGGGAGTTCTAGCTAGGCAAAAATCAACCCTGGGTTATACCCCATGGGTCTAGGGACCTTTTTGGCTAGGATATCCTTGGGTTAACCTCCATATGGTCACTTAAACTTCACAGTGAAGTTAAGTGACGAATTTGGAAGCATGGGGACAATAGGATGAGTGGAATTCACACTCAGGCCCACTTCCAAGTCACGGAACAACTCCATGATCCCCTAATAATGGAGTGTTTGTCTCCATGTGCCTCTCTTTTGGTGGGGTTCCCCTTATTAAGGGTAGTGTGTCATCCACTCCCTTTGTATTTTTATGTCACTTATTGTATTTTAATCCCCCATGTGTTGTTAAAAAGACTATACTGGGGAACCTATTGAGTGGGGGTCAATTGTTTTATGACACTAGGATAATGGATGAGTTGTGGATTAGTTGTTTAATGCCACTTGGGAAATGAGGAAAAGAGAGGGATTAGTTTTTAAAAGAGAGAGGAGGAGGAGAGTAATGGGGTTGGATTATTGTGGAAAGAAGAAGATTTTGGAGAAGGAGGCTAGAGAGGAGCTCTTTATCAAATTTCTTCCATAATTGGGCTTTGAAAGGTTGGTGAACAAGACTACTCTCTTGTGTGATATATTGCATGATATGTATGTTTGTTTCTTGCTTGATGAATAAGTTGCAATTGTCTTTTATGAGATTTTCTGTTAGTTTTAGGGTTTTGATTTTGGGTGTTGAAAGAGCTCCTTCCAGTTGGAAGGCAATGCTCATCTTGTATAGGGAAGGGGAGGTGTGACCCTCCTCGAGTGTCATCTTGGTTCTGGTTGTAAATGCCTTGAGGGCATGTTGGTACTTTTGAGCCTAGAGGGCTTTATGGCTTTGAGAGCCTATTGGGATATCCCTCGTAATTTGATTTAATGGTTGGCTTGAGGCCTTGTGATAATGTTGGCTTGAGACCTTGTGATACAATGTGATAAAATGTGAAAGGATGACACCTAGAGGTAGAGATTGTCTACTTCCCTACCCTCCTTGAACTCACCTAAGCTGAGTCTATGTATTGTGAGTCAACCCCTGGGTGTGTGTGTGTGAATAATTACGTGTTTGTTGTTGTCCAATACTATGATGTGTTTGGTCTAATATACCCTGGTATGAGGATGGTCTCCCTAGCTCGAGGGTGACCCTCTCGTGAGTCAAAGGTAGGGAGGAGAGCTAGATGGTTGTTGTTGTCTCCTTTGCTATCTTGCAGGTTACTATTGAAGCATGTATAAAGGATTGAAGGAAGTTTTACCTTGTTTAAGAAAATGTTCTATTTCCTAATTGCAATGAGAGCTTGGTCTTCATAGTTTCATTATGTAAGAGTTGTAGAGAGAACTTCTCTCTTGAAATTGTTGTAAAAAAAGTTACCATGGGAGTGGAGAGATAATCCTCCCTTATTATGTTAATAGTTGTGACTTTTATTGGTTATTACATTACCTCTTTTGTATGTTTGGGAGAAAGAATTTCCTCCCTTAGAGTGTATTTGAGTTGTGGAATTTTTACAATTGTTTGTCATCTATTAGTTTTATCAAAATGTAAAGTTGTGTGAAGGTTTATTGGGTTGGATCAGTTGCTTTAAACTATCTCCGGTATTATTTAGTGAGAAAGTTGTATTTTACTGTATTATGGAAGTTGCAAATTTACCTTGCAAATGGAAATTAAATCTTGAGTTAGGTTTGCAATGGGAATCAATCTAAATGAATTTTCACTGGACTATTGTGTGCCATTGAAATAAATAGATTTATTAGTTATATGTATTTAATTATGTTCTTTAATTGTAATTGAAATGAAAAAAAAATTACTTGATAGTCTACAAATGGCAAATACATATTTAAATGATTAAATGTTCTTTGTCATTTGATTAATTGTGATATTGAAATTATAATGTTGGAAATAGTGTGAAAAGAGTTTTACCATGAATTATCATTTTATAAATATAAATATATCTTTATATTTTATATACATCTTTTTACTTTAAATTTAGCTATGAAAATTTGATATAATTGTATTTACATTTGTATTTGTGAAATTGATATATATATATATATATATATATATATATATATATATATATATATATATATATATATATATATATCTAATTTAATAAGTTCTTTTTAAATGAAATTGTGGAAATGAAAATTAAAGCTTCATTTGTATATATATATACAATTAAAATAACTTTAAATTAAAGGTAATTGAGAAAATGATATATATATATATATCATTATTTACTATTAATTGAAAATGTGAAAAATGTAAATAGAGGGAGTTTCGCTGTAAATCACAGTCAAAATTTTACATGTGTTATGGTGGGGGTTTGAACCCCCACCGAATTTATATAGCAATGGATGTGGGGAGGGGCGGAGCCCCACCCACACCCCACGATGTGGGATGTGGGTGGGGCTCCACCCCTCCCCACATCCCCGCCGAGCCACACATCCCACGCCCCGCCGCGACCTCCATTTCCCGCGGTCTGCGCTGTTTCTGTCACCCGGTCTGCTTCCCGCCACCCTCCGCCAACTGTGGCCTCCCCACACTACCCTTCCACCAATCTCCACCGCTGCGCCTCCCCACTCCCCACTCCTGCAACGGTACCTCCACCCCTGTTCGGCCTGCATCTGCCATAACCACCGCCGCCAAGCTCCCTTCCTGCAACAAGCACATTCACAGCTATGGCAAATAAAAGATTTAGGGTTATTTAACCTCATGCTATGAGTTGGTAATAATAAATAAAAGATTAAAATTATAAGTGGGGGTTTCCACTGTCATTGCTTAAATAATTTGATATATATAAATATAATATTTGTGACTAAACAAGAATGTTTAAAAAGGATATTGCTTAAAAAGAATATATGAATATACATCTATATATATAAATAAATAAATAAATAAATATATATATATATATATATATATATTATAAAAGTTCACTTCTTGAAATTGGGAAAGTTTAATGGACTATTATAATTTGCCTTAATAGCAAATTACATTAAATTCATTATAAGAATAATGTAATTTTGTTAGAGTTGTAAATTCTTTTTACTAATGAAATACCAAGTATGGAAAATGAATCAACGTGAATAAATTTAAGTGCAATTAAAAAGATAAATTAAGGAATACGTAAACGATGAAATAAGCAACGATTTAAAACAAATCGATAGAGGATTAAACAAGGAATGTGAGGAAGAATTTTAAAAGATTGAGATAATCAATCAGAGTTCTATCACCTATCAGAGAAAACCTAAACGTTGCAAATTAAACCAACACAATCTTAGAGATTGAAATCCACTTGCACACGTATGTAGAACATTCCGTTAGCAACAGTAACTCGACAACCTATACACACGCAACCGAGCACGCTTACACGTGCGAGGTGAAGAATTTAAGTAGAAAAGAAAAAAAAATTGGTAGTTTGAATCATGCCTTCATGTCATAGGTGGACATAACATACGCATTTTGCGTGTTGTGGACGCATGTGAAATGTGGGCATGACATTTGGTATCAGAGCATAGTCATTTTAAAACACTGGGCTTGTATGAGCACATTATCACTTCCACGACCAAACTGACTAGAGGTTACCTCGTTTTGTAAGATGCCTCCCAGACGAGTTCGACAACCGACGTCCTGCCGCACTCCAGCCACCAAGGTGCACACTGATTCTTCAGCTGTGGGACCGGAACAGCCAGCCCCACCAAAACAGCCAAATCCACAAGTTCAGCCAGTTTTACAGGCACAACTAGTTCCTTAGGTACCGCAAGCACCACCAGCCCCAGCAAATATGGGACCACAAATTTTACAGGCCTTATAGGCTATTTTGGATAGGCTTCCACCAGCTGTAGTTGAGCCATGCGTAGAGCCACGTGTCAAGCCCCGCGATGTTCCACGAGAGGAGCCACGCGTGGAGGCACGAGATGAGTCTCATGTCGAGCCACGTGAGGAGCCCTGCGTAGAGCTGCAGGGGGTACCACGTGTGGAGCCATATGTCGAACTGCCTAATACAGAGGAGGTTGGTTCGGCTGGTAGGGCCCGTAGCAGGAGCCCCACACATCATGCTAGGCATGACGAGACAGTGAGAGTAGAGCATGTTGGTCCCAGGCCTTATGAGCATCATACAGATGAGCCTTATAGGGGGCGTAGTGACAGAGGAGATCCCATTAGGGATATACTGAGATTGAACCCTCCTACCTTCGTTGGAACTACAGAGGGAGCCGAGGTAGAGGCCTCGCTTATCAGTTTGGACAGATGCTTCGCATTGCATCCTTACGCAGGCAACACGAAGGCCCGTGTGGTAGTGCACTTATTACGACATGCAGTAGCTACCTGGTGAGGAGTGCAAGCACTGCCTTTCCATAGATACACTCTCATGGGAGACTTTTATTGAGCGCTTCAACACTCGATATCTATCAGACCACTACTGACAGCGTTGTATAGATGAATTTCATGATCTACAGCAGAGGGGACTCTCGGTAGCATAGTACGAGAGTAAATTTATAGAGTTATCTAGATATGCAGAGTATCTCCATGATGAGAAACTCCTGGTACATAAGTTTATTTGAGGTCTAAACCACAGTATAGATGGACCTGTTCGGATGGCAGATCCCCAAACTTTGAGTGACGTTGTCGAGAAGGCTTACATTGCTGAGGAGATTCAGGGACGGAGGCAGAGTTCTCGCCCTCAGTTCCAAGATCAGAGACAACAGCCGCATCAATAGAATTATCACAGGCCAACACAGCCACCCAATAGAGGAGGATACAGTTTAGCACCATTACCTCCTAGACCCCCACAACAACAGCAGACACAGTAGCAACAGAAAGCTAAAACACAACAGAAATCATATGGGGGAAATAATAGAGGTTGGTAGCAGCAGGGCCCACGTAGAGATTAGAGACAGCAGGGACCACCTGTAGGACCCGCGAGACCACAGCAGTCGTATAGGGGTTTACAGGGGTCTACTGGCAGAACAAGACAGCAGTAGTCGAGTAGGACTCAGACTGTACAGGTACAGGTTAGAGGCCCTTGTTATACCTATGGAGAAGCAGGACACATAGCTAGAGAGTGCCCACTGGGTTATACAGCTAGGGGACAGCATCATGCAAGAGGATCTGAGCAGATAGTGGGTGACGTGGGTAAATCCCACCGTATGTTTGCAGCGGTTGACAACTGCCAGGCTGATTTTCAGGCCTCAATTATTGAGACAGCAGGTATGATAGTAGAATCTCCCATCTCTATCCTTTTTGACTCTAGAGCTACCGACTCCTTTATATCTACATCGTTAGTGGAACGTTGCAGGCTGGTGGCTTCTAGGTAGGACATTAGGTGGGAGGTCGAGCTGGCCTCTAGGGCCAGGATGTCAGTTGATTCCGTTGTTTGAAATTGTGAAGTTTCCTTGGGTTCATTCACTACAACATGGGATCTTAGGGTGATGCCATTAGGAACCTACGGCATAGTTCTTGGCATGGACTGGCTTGCGGCTCACAGAGCCAAGCTGGATTGCCGACAGAAGACAATTAGTTGCACAGATGATCATAGCACACCGGTAGAGATAGTGGGCATACAGAAGCCCACGACTGCTCGAACGGTATCCGCTCAGCAACTTAAGCGTTGCATGCGAAAGGGTTGTCAGTTGTTTGCTATCACAGTCAGTGATAGATCAGAAGATGAACCAGAGACTACATTAGATGATCACCCCATCTTGAGAGAATTTGCAGATGTCTTTCCACCAGAGTTACCTGGTATGCCTCCACGCAAAGAAGTTGATTTCCACGTCGATTTAGTACCAGGGGCAGAACCAGTATCTCGAGCACCTTATAGAATGACTACACATGAGCTTACAGAGATGAAACTGTAATTAGAAGAATTACTAGAGAAGGGACACATCCAACCTAGCGTTTCTCCATGGGGCGCACCAGTTATCTTCGTAAAGAAGAAGGATGGATTTCTTTGGTTATGCATGGACTACAGGCAGTTGAACAAAGTAACGGTGAGAAACTGATATCCTCTACCAAGGATTGATGATCTCTTTGACCAGATGCAAGGAGCTAGAGTGTTTTCAAAGATTGACCTAAAATCTGGTTATCACCAATTAAGAATTAAAGAGGTAGATATTCATAAAACTACTTTCCAAACCAGATATGGTCACTATGAGTTCACAGTGGTACCTTTTGGTTTGATGAACGCCCCTGCAGTGTTCATGAGTCTTATGAATGGGGTGTTCCACACTTACCTAGATCAGTTTGTGATCATTTTTCTAGACGACATCTTGATCTACTCACGGACCAAGGAGGAACATGTGGACCATTTGCGTCAGGTAATGCAGTGTTTACGTGAGAATCAGCTATATGGGAATCTGGTGAAATGTGCCTTCTTCAGGACAAAGGTGCAGTATTTGGGACATATTATCAGGCGATGGTATCTCCGTAGATCCATCGAGGATCAGGCCAATTCAGGACTGGCCAGCACCCACCAGTGTTACAAAAGTAAGAAGCTTTATGGGATTAGTCGATTACTATTGTAGGTTTGTCGAAGGTTTCTCCAGAATAGCTCATCCTATCACTTCCCTTCAGTGAAAAGGGAAAGGATTCTCTTGGACTGAGCAGTGTGAGAGGGCCTTTGGGATCCTTAAGGAACATCTTACCAGCGCTCCCATATTAGCTATTCCTGATCCAGCAGAAGATTTTGTTGTCTGCACGGATGCATCTTTAGAGGGATTTGGTGCTATGCTTATGCAAGGTGGTAGAGCGATTGCTTATGAATCGCAAAAACTTAAAACACATGAGCTAAACTACCCTACCCATGATCTAGAGTTAGTAGTTGTTATTCATGCTCTTGTTCGTTGGAGACACTTTCTCCTAGGCCAACTTTTTGAGCTCCATTCGGACCATCATAGCTTGCAGTATATTTTCACTCAGCTGAATTTGAACACCCGCCAGCGGCATTGGATGGAGTTCTTATGTGAGTACGACTTTGATGTCCACTACATCAAGGGAAAGGAGAACGTGGTCACCAACGCGTTGAGTCGAAGGCGCCACGAGATCTTGACTCTGACTTTGAAAGTTGATTTGAGAGAACGTATTCTACAGCATCTGCCTGAGGATGAGTGGTTTCTTGAGGTGCAGCAGGAAATTCAGAATCAGAGAGTCCTAAAGGGTAAATTCGTGGGCTATTCCCTGGAGTCAGATGGATTACTTAGACATAAGCAACGCATCTATGTACCCCGTGTGGGTGATCTGCGTGCAGTGATACTCTCTGAGGCTCATAGAGCACCCTATGCAGCTCATCCAGGAGTGAAGAAGATGCATACGGACTTGCGGTAGTTATACCATTGGGCTGGGATGAGACGTGATATTGCAAAGTTTGTTGCTCGATGCCTTGAGTGTCAGAGGGTCAAGGCCGAGCATCAGCATCCAGCAGGACTCTTATACCCACATGAGATACCTGAATGGAAATGGGACACCATTTCCATGGACTTCATTGTTGGTCTACCTATGTCATCACGACACCATGATGCCATCATGGTGACAGTTGACAAGTTGACCAAGGTGGCGCATTTCTCACCTATATGCACAACGTACAATGCACCATCGGTGGCGAGGGTATTTCTAGATCAGATTGTCAAACTGCATGGAGTACCTCACCGTATCATATCTGATAGAGACTTCATTTTCACATCTTCATTTTGGAGAGCTTTACATCAGGCGTTGGGCACATAGCTCAACTTCAGTTCTACTATCATCCTGAGACTGACGGCCAGACAGAAAGTGTTAATCAGGTGTTAGAGGATATGCTGCGCATGTATGTTATGGATCATCAGCCTAAATGGGAGGAGTACCTGTATTTGGTTGAGTTTGCCTACAATAATGGGCATCACAGCTCGTTGGGTATGCCTCCTTACCAGGCTTTATACGGCAGACCTTGCAGAATACCTTTGAGTTGGGATCAGTTAGAGGACCGAGTTGCCATTGGTCCTGAAATAATCTAGGATATGGAACAGCAGGTTACTTTGATCAGGCAGAGACTGCAGGAAGCTCAGGATAGACAGAAGAAGTATGTAGATGCGAAGAGGATAGATCAAAGCTTCTCTATAGGTGACAGAGTATTCTTGAGAGTGTGACCGCATAAGAGTCCAATCTGTTATGGAAAAGTCTCTAAGCTCACACCCCGGTTTGTAGGACCTTTTGAGATCCTAGAGAGGATAGGACCTGTAGCCTACCATTTAGCCTTGCCACCTAGCCTATCTCGTATCCACGATGTCTTTCATGTTTCAGTTTTATGTTGTTATATATCTGACTTATCTCACGTATTGGATTGGAGTGCTCTTCAGGTAGAGGCAGACGGATAGCTGGCTTTGGAGCCAATACGCATATTGGCTCGTCGGATGCTGGGCCTTCGAGGTCGAGAGCTGGACCAGGTTAGGGTCCAGTGGGATATGTACGATGAGGTCACTGCTACATGGGAAGATGCTATGAGATTGAAGACGCTTTACCCTCACCTCTTTGATGACTTCCAGGAGGAAGTACAATCTTAGGGGGAGAGGATGTGAGGGCTACTTTTTACACCACTATTCATGAGACTATTTGCAGTGATATTTCTATTATGTTTATGTTGAGAGACTATTGATCTTGAACCTTGTTATTAAACCTAATTGATTGTTAAGAAAATAATTGTGTGATGATATTTAGATATTGCTTTTAAGAAAATGATGAATGGATAAGGAACTTCAATGTGATTATATGGTAGAATGTTTACAATGCATGTATTTAAATTGCTTCGGCTATGATATCTCTATGTGGTATTGACTTCAAGTTTGAGTATGCAGGTATTACAAACGAAACCACAAATACAGGAGATCATCTCATAACTATGTTGTATCCCTTGTGAGCCGATCTAGTTCAATGAGGAAATAAGATCAACCTCGTGTTTGAAAACTGTTGTAATGTTGTAATGTGTTAATGTTGCATGTGGTCAAGGGAATAAGGATTATCTTCTGATTTACTTTTATTATGATAAGTGTTGTAAGAAATGTTGTTTTTTAATCTTGTTTAAAATTTATTTCTTTTAGACCCTTTTTCTTGTATTTTATTTGACTCTGGGAGTTCTAGCTAGGCAAAAATCAACCCTGGGTTATACCCCATGGGTCTAGGGACCTTTTTGGCTAGGATAACCTTGGGTTAACCTCCATATGGTCACTTAAACTTCACAGTGAAGTTAAGTGACGAATTTGGAAGCATGGGGACACACTCAGGCCCACTTCCAAGTCATGGAACAACTCCATGATCCCCTAATAATGGAGTGTTTGTCTCCATGTGCCTCTCTTTTGGTGGGGTTCCCCTTAATAAGGGTAGTGTGTCATCCACTCCCTTTATATTTTTATGTCACTTATTGTATTTTAATCCCCCATGTGTTGTTAAAAAGACTATAGTGGGGAACCTATTGAGTGGGGGTCAATTGTTTTATGACACTAGGATAATGGATGAGTTGTGGATTAGTTGTATAATGCCACTTGGGAAATGAGGAAAAGAGAGGGAATTAGTTTTTAAAAGAGAGAGGAGGAGGAGAGTAATGGGGTTGGATTATTGTGGAAAGAAGGAGATTTTGGAGGAGGCTAGAGAGGAGCTCTTCATCAAATTTCTTCCATAATTGGGCTTTGAAAGGTTGGTGAACAAGACTACTCTCTTGTGTGATATATTGCATGATATGTATGTTTGTTTCTTGCTTGATGAATAAGTTGCAATTGTCTTTTATGAGATTTTCTGTTAGTTTTGGGGTTTTGATTTTGGGTGTTGAAAGAGCTCCTTCCAGTTGGAAGGCAATGCTCAATCTTGTATAGGGAAGGGGAGGTGTGACCCTCCTCGGGTGTCATCTTGGTTCTAGTTGTAAATGCCTTAAGGGCATGTTGGTACTTTTGAGCCTAGAGGGCTTTATGGCTTTGAGAGCCTATTGGGATATCCCTCGTAATTTGATTTAATGGTTGGCTTGAGGCCTTGTGATAATGTTGGCTTGAGACCTTGTGATACAATGTGATAAAATGTGAAAGGATGACACTTAGAGGTAGAGATTGTCTACTTCCCTACCCTCCTTGAACTCACCTAAGCTGAGTCTATGTATTGTGAGTCAACCCCTGGGTGTGTGTGTGTGAATAATTACGTGTTTGTTGTTGTCCAATACTGTGATGTGTTTGGTCTAATCTACCCTGGTATGAGGATGGTCTCCCTAGCTCGAGGGTGAGCCTCTCATGGGTCAAAGGTAGGGAGGAGAGCTAGATGGTTGTTGTTGTCTCCTTTGCTATCTTGCAGGTTACTGTTGAAGCATGTATAAAGGATTGAAGGAAGTTTTACCTTGTTTAAGAAAATGTTCTATTTCCTAATTGCAATGAGAGCTTGGTCTTCATAGTTTCATTATGTAAGAGTTGTAGAAAGAACTTCTCTCTTGAAATTGTTGTAAAAAAAGTTATCATGGGAGTGGAGAGATAATCCTCCCTTATTATGTTAATAGTTGTGACTTTTATTGGTTATTCCATTAACTCTTTTGTATGTTTGGGAGAAGAAGGAATTTCCTCCCTTAGAGTGTATTTGAGTTGTGGAATTTTTACAATTGTTTGTCATCTATTGGTTTTATCAAAATGTAAAGTTGTGTGAAGGTTTGTTGGGTTGGATCAGTTGCTTTAAACTATCTCCGGTATTATTTAGTGAAAAAGTTGTATTTTACTGTACTATGGAAGTTGCAAATTTACCTTGCAAATGGAAATTAAATCTTGAGTTAGGTTTGCAATGGGAATCAATCTAAATGAATTTTCACTGGGCTATTGTGTGCTATTGAAATAAATAGATTTATTAGTTATATGTATTTAATTCTGTTCTTTAATTGTAATTGAAATGAAAAAAAAATTACTTGATAGTCTACAAATGGCAAATACATATTTAAATGATTAAATGTTCTTTGTCATTTGATTAATTGTGATATTAAAATTATAATGTTGGAAATAGTGTGAAAAGAGTTTTACCATGAATTATCGTTTTATAAATATAAATATATGTTTATATTTTATATACATCTTTTTACTTTAAATTTAGTTGTGAAAAATTGATATAATTGTATTTACATTTGTATTTGTGAAACTAATATATATATATATATATATATATATATATATATAATTTAATAAGTTCTTTTTAAGTGAAATTGTGGAAATGAAAATTAAAGCTTCATTTGTATATATATATATATACAATTAAAATAACTTTAAATTAAAGGTAATTGAGAAAATGATATATATATATATATATATCATTATTTACTATTAATTGAAAATGCGAAACTAAAAGGAAATACAAATAGAGGGAGTTTCGCTGTAAATCACAGTCAAACTTTTACATGTGTTATGGTGGGGGTTTGAACCCCCACCGAATTTATATAGCAATGGGTGTGGGGAGGGGCGAAGCCCCACCCACACCCCACATCGTGGGGTGTGGGTGGTGCTCTGCCCCTCCCCACATCCCTGCCATGCCACACATCCCACACCCCGCTGCGACCTCCATTTCCCGCGGTCTGCGCTGTTTCCATCACCCGGTCCGCTTCCCGCCGCCCTCTGGCGACTGCGGCCTCCCCACACTACCCTTCCACCAATCTCCGCCACCGCGCCTCCCCACTCCCCACTCCTGCGACAGTACCTCCACCCCTGTTCGGCCTGCGTCCACCATAACTGCCGCCACCGAGCTCCCTTCTTGCAACAAGCACATTCACAGCTATGGCAAATAAAAGATTTAGGGTTATTTAACCTCATGCTATGAGTTGGTAATAATAAATAAAAGATTAAAATGATAAGTGGGGGTTTCCACTATCATTGCTTAAATAATTTGATATATATATCTCTATATATATATGTATATTTATATATATAACAAATGCAATTACATGAGCTTGCACTATGTGGAAATTTAATATATATATATATATATATATATATATATATATATATATATATATATATATATATATATATATATATATATATATATATATAAATGTATTTATAAACTTGGGTGGAGACCCCATTAGCATGATTAAATATACAAAGCTAAATGTATATATTTAAATATAATATTTGTGACTAAACAAGAATGTTTAAAAAGGATATTGCTTAAAAAGAATATATGAATATACATCTATATATATATTATAAACGTTCACTTCTTGAAATTGGGAAAGTTTAATGGACTATTATAATTTGCCTTAATAGAAAATTACATTAAATTCATTATAAGCATAATGTAATTTTGTTAGAGTTGTAAATTCTTTTTACTAATGAAATACCAAGTATGGAAAATGAATCAACGTGAATAAATTTAAGTGCAATTAAAAAGATAAATTAAGGAATACGTAAACGATGAAATAAGCAACGATTTAAAACAAATCGATAGAGGATTAAATGAGGAATGCGAGGAAGAATTTTAAAAGATTGAGATAATCAATCAGAGTTCTATCACCTACCGGAGAAAACCAAAACGTTGCAAATTAAACCGACACAATCTTAGAGATTGAAATCCACTTGCACACATATGTAGAACATTCCGTTAGCAACAGTAACTCGACAACCTATACACACGCAACCGAGCACGCTTACGCGTGCGAGGTGAAGAATTTAAGTAGAAAAGAAAAAAAATTTGGTAGTTCGAATCATGCCTTCATGTCATAGGTGGACATAACATACATGTTTTGCGTGTTGTGGACGCATGTGAAATGTGGGCATGACAAGTCAGTCCTATAGAAGCTTTTACACAAAGGGCTCATCACCTTACTCGATGCTCCCCCATATGGAGAACCTATTTACAAAACCGCACCGTACCGAGAAAATGAATACTGTGAATTCCATAGGAGCAAAGGGCATAGAACCGCATCATGCATGAAACTCAAGCACCTAATCCAAAATCTCATCGAAGGCAACCAAATCTCTTTTGAAGATGAACCACCAGCTCAACACACGAACAAAGACCTCCACATGTACAAGGAACCATTCCCTCACCATGGTCCACCTCCTCCTCAAGATAAAGGTAAAGGTGTCAATAATTCTTCCACTTCCTTTGACTCCATTGTGGATCGTTTTGAAGAGAGTCAAGTGTCTACCCTCACAATCAAAGGCAACTCTACGGATTGCGTTGTTACAACTTGTCGTGGTCATTTCACCATTCGTGGTCCTGCACCCAGTCTCCCAACTCAATCTGATTATAATCTTGTCAAACATTTAGGGAAAACACCATCATAGATCTCTATCTTAGACCTTCTACAGTCATCACCGACACATAATGTGGTTCTAAAAAAATCGCTCCAAGAGTCTTCAGTTCCTAACAATATAGTGGTCACAGATTTCAAAGCTATAGTAGGTAACATTGCTTCACCCTACAATGTGGTCTTCTCTGAGAAGGACCTCCCATCCCATGATCCATGTCACAATGATGCCCTTCATATTGAGGTTCTCATTCATAAACGCAAAATCAAATGCATACTCATAGATAGTGGTGCTGGTCTCAACATCTGTTCTCTACAGTTACTTAAGCAATTGGGATACTCTGAGGATCAAGTCAACATTGATCAATGTATTACAATCAAGGGGTATGATGATGCTGAACACCATTCAGAGGGTGTTATCCACTTCCCTATACAACTAGGCCCCATCATACTTGAAACCAGGTGTCATGTCCTTGACATTGAGCTGTCTTACAGCATTATCCTAGGCCACCCATGGATCCATGCAATGAAAGATGTCCCCTCAACGTACCATCAGTCTCTAAAGTTCCCATTCAATGGTACAGAGATCACTATCCCAGGAGACCCTAATCCTTTTGAATTCTGCTATGTCTTGCAAGGTAGTTATAAGAATTGCAACCAAGTGCCTAAAAATGACAAAGCCCTTGAATCCCCACTATATGTTGATCCTGAAAATCTAACACAAGCCTCTGCAAGTGAGCCTAATCCCCTTCCTGAAATCAAAGCTCACATCCATGATATAGGCTTTGGAACATATGATATCTCAAAATCTTGTTGTGTAGGGCGGATGCCTTTATCCCCTAAATCTTACGGCCAACTACCCATTGCCAAAGTAACTAAAAAAGTAGCTATTCCTCCCCCAGCATTTCTAACCCAATTCCAATAGGGACAATTATTGGAAGAGGAAACTATTGAGGACATTTCTTCTTGGCTCTACAAGGAGAAAGAACCGGTCACAATACCAGTCAAGCAATATGGAGATGGCTTAAGGATAGTCAAAAACATGGGCTATAAAAGCAAAGGCGGCCTTGGGAAACAGAATCAAGGAACTATGGAACCCATTATTGTGACAAAGAAACTAGACAAGAAGGGATTAGGATTTGGTAGAAAGGTACCACATGCCTTGGACATTGAGGGTATCCTCGACAAGGTGGCCGAAACTTCTCTCGCAGATTTGACGTCTAATGAGGATATCATTGATGACTCTTCCCTCCATATGACTGACCTATTTACCAAATCCTCCATCTTTATGCTATCATCCATATCCTTAACCTCCACCACAAACACCCAGAAAGTAACACTTGTCTACCCTGAACTTTTCGATTGGGACCAACAAGGGTCCCCCGTTATAGATGTATTTCAGAATGACGAAGCTCTAGCTGAGTTCATGGGACTCTGGGAGGGTATCCCTCTAGGCAATCATAAAGCAGGTTTTGTAATGGAACTAGAGCCAACAGCTTATTTTGGTGAGAATGCCAAATCCTTTAGTCACAAAAGTAAAAAAAAAGAAAGATCTCTAGGTGAAAACCACACTGTGGCACCTCCCAATCACAAAATAGTAAAAACAAAGGACGTATCCAAAGGTGAAAACCCAACTGTGGCGCTTGAGGATGGAGGATTTGACCTTCCCCTACCATCTAAGTATCAAGAGAAGTCAACTCTCCTAGTGGAAGATTCTACAGAGATAAACCTTGGCACAGAGAAAAATCCAAAGACCACATTCCTAGTAGCATCATTATCAGAAATAGAGCACAAGAATTACAGAGAACCATCAACTTTGCATGGACCTATGCTAATATGTCAGGGTTAGACCCTAAGCTAGTTGTTCACTATCTCACAGATGATCCAAAAGTTAAACTAGTCAAGCAAACGCTAAGGAAGATGCACCCACAGATAGTTTTCTTGGTAAAAGTGGAAATACAGAAGTTGTTAGATGCAAAATTCATCCGACCCATTGATTATTCCAACTGGATATCAAATATTGTACCTGTGTCTAAACCCAATGGGCGCATCCGCATGTGTAATGATTTTAGAGATCTTAACAAAGCATGTCCCAAAGATGACTTTCCATTACTAAACATTGACCTCATAGTAGACTTGACTGCAGGTCATGAGATGCTTTCTCTCATGGATGGATTCTCCTGCTACAATCAGATAAGGATAGCAAAAGAAGATCAACATAAAACAACTTTTACTTGTCCGTGGGGTAATTATTGTTGGTGTGTCATGTCGTTTGGTCTAAAGAATGCAGGGGCAACTTATCAAAGAGAAATGACAGTGATATTCCACGATCTCTTTCATCATATCATGGAGGACTATGTGGATGACATACTAGCTAAATCTTCTAGAGCAGATCACATACAAGTTCTAGGACAGATCTTTGACAGGCTCGAGAAATACCAAGTATGCCTCAATCCAAAGAAGTGTGTCTTTGGTGTAACATCAGGGAAGCTATTGGGATACATTGTATCTCATAGAGGCATCAAAGTAGACCCCACAAAAGTAAAAGCTATAGTGGAGATGCCTCCACCGAAGAACCTCAAATCATTAAGGAGCCTTTAGGGAAGGTTGCAATCCATTAGGCATTTCATGTCACAGCTAGCAGATAAATGTCAACCATTTCAACACTTGCTCTGACAGGATGTCTCATTTCGATAGGATTATAAGTGTCAAGCAGCATTTGATCAGCTCAAAGAGTATCTGGCTACACCGCCTATCTTAGTACCACATGTGGCTAATAAACCTTTGATCCTATACATCTCAACTACAACTTCAGCCCTCGGGGCTCTCCTAGCACAAAATGATGAATCCGGAAAAGAACATGCAATTTATTATATCAGTAGAACCTTGGTGTGGCATGAACTCAATTATTCACTAATGGAAAGAGCTTGTTTAGCAGTAGTGTTCGCTGCCCAAAAGTTGCGGCATTACATGTTGAACCAACACACAAATCTTATAGCCAAAATTGATCCATTGAAGTATCTACTAGCAAAAGTAGCTCTTACAAGTAGACTAGCTAAATGGGTCATGATCCTTAGTGAGCTTGACATTGAGTATATGGATCGTAAAGCAATCAAAGGACAAGCCCTCGTAGATCAACTAGCAGAAGCACCCATGACAGATACACACCCTATGGTAGCAGACTTTCCAGATGAGAATCTCTTCACTCTTTCCAACTTAATAATGTGGAAGTTGTACTTTGATGGTTCCTACACATAGCATGGATCAGGGGCCGGCATCTTATTTATCATGCCTCAAAATGACTATATTCCAAAGTCATATCGCCTAGCATTCCCTTGCACCAACAACATTACCAAGTATGAAGCACTCCTCATAGGTCTCAATACAACAGTTCAATGGGACATCATAGAACTACAGGTATATGGAGACTCACAACTAGTCATTCGCCAAGTCACAGATGAGTACCAAACAAAAGACAAAAAGTTGGTCCCCTACAAGCAACTAGTGGATGCCTACAAACCACACTTTTCTAGCATCACATTTGAGCAAATTCCAAGAGAGCATAACAAAGCTACAGATTGTATGGCTTCTATAGGGTCTCTTATCAACATGCTTGCAAATACATAGAAATGTGAAATCTTGATCAAGCAGTTGTTGATACCAGCCGTCGATGTTCCTGTTACTGAAATCATCTGCAAACTTGTTGGTCCCAATTCCCCATGGTACAAAGATATCTATGAATACCTTAAACACAATACCATTCCCTTTGACCTATCATCCACCCAATGCAAAACCTTTATCCGTTGATCCTCCCGTTACACCATTCTGGGTGATACACTATATCGCTGGAGTCTTGATGGTATCCTCTTATGATGTCTTAATGTGGAAGAAGCCAAAGCTACCTTACGAGAAATACATGAAAGTGTTTGTGGCACACATTCTACCAATCCTAATCTTGCTAAGAAGATACTCAGAATAGGGTATTACTGGCCTACAATAGAACAAGATGCTGCACAGTTTGCTAAGAAATGTCTATAATGCCAGCAGCATGGAGATTTAATTCACGCACCAGCTCATGAACTACAGCCTGTGACTACTCCATGGCCCTTTTCTCAATGGGGTCTTGACCTCATAGGACATATCCACCCATCCTCATCCAATGGCCATAAGTTCATCATTACTGCCACTGAGTATTTCACGAAGTGGGTTGAAGCCATTCCCATGACCTATATCACTGGTAAGCAAATAGCCAAGTTTATCCTTAACTACCTCATATGCCGATATGGTATTCCCCAAGCCATTGTCACTAATAATGGGAGACCATTCAAGAATCAAGATGTCCGTGCCTTATGCACACAATACAATATCCAACATCGCTTTTCAACTCCCTACTATCCGTAGAGTAACGGCCAAGCTAAGGCTTCCAATAAGACCATTCTCAAGATCCTCAAGAAAACAATCAATGAAGTTGGTAGTGATTGGCAGTTGCAACTCAATCCCGCCCTATGGGCCTACCGCACTAGTATCAGAACACCAACGAGTGCCACACCTTATGCCTTAGTCTATGGCTCTGAAGCCATCCTACCTATAGAGGTCAAGATCCCATCCCTCCGAGTATCCATGCAAAACCTGATCGGCGGAGAGGAGTATCACACTTCCAAATTAGCTGAGCTAGAACTACTAGATGAAAGGCGCCTTGCCTTGCTTAATCATCTGCATGTCTATCAAAACTACCTCCGGTGTAATTACAACAAAAAGATCAAAGAAAGACAATTTTAAGTTGGTGATCTTGTACTCAAAGAAAATCAGAGAAATCAAGCAGGCCGAGAAAAGAAGGGCAAGTTTGAGCCTAACTGATTAGGTCCCTTTATTGTCACAGCAACATATGGATCAGGAGCTTATACTTTAGCTACACCTGACGGCATTCCTCTAGATGAGCCACTTAATAGTGTTCATCTCAAGAAGTTCTATGCTTGATCCTTAGAGTTTCCAAAAAAACATTACCAAAAAAAAAAAAAAAAATCCGTCCTATGGTGAAAACCTGGCAAACAGGTGCTATGTGTAGAGTCAGCATCCATCATCTATCGAGTCATGTTCATTCCATGTCCATTTCACAACAAGCTTCATCCATCCACCCATAATAAAACCATTGACCTTGTTTGCATTTCCATCTCCCTATCTAGTATAGCTTGGAAATTTGTCAATGTCCATCGTCGTCATCCTCTGTCTTGATCTGTGTCAACAGTTAGCACTGTCTTGTCCTAGATCAAGCTTTTTATGTCTTCTTCATCAGTCACCTATGCATTTTCCTCTACTAAAATGGGGGCAACTATTTCCTTAACCTAGGTCTAGGAATGGATCCTTGTTCGTGGTTTGCAATCTCTTCAATCATTCTCCTTTCCGCAGATAGCATCCTTTAATGGACACATCGCTCCTATGATAAGGCTATTATCTTCCCAACACTTTTCCTACATCATCACACCAACCAGAACTACATATAATCATCTTTTCAATCTTAAGGTACCTTGATCCCATGGATATGGGTATGTAGGCAGTCTAGAATACAAAGGAAGCTTCCAGTACTCAGGTACATAAGATCTCCTCCTTTCACCTTGACCCATTCATCACTCTACCCAGAACTACATATTATCATTTTCATCTTTCATCGTAATGTGCCTTGATCCCGTGGATATAGGGTATGTAGGCAGTCTGGAATACGAAGGATGTATCTAGTACTCAGGCACATATGATTCATCATTCTTCACCCATCCCAATCCATCAACACTCCATCTTTCTAGTCTTCCGTTATCACAATCCATTCACCTCGACTTGACTAACTCAAGCAGCAAACTAACAAGCAAGTGCACATCCTTTCAAAGTAAGTGTCCTTAACAAACCTACAACAAAGAGGCCTACTTCCAGAGTCATCTACTGTCCTATTGTTTCGATTGCCAGCATCAACTAAATCTGGCTTAACCAAAGCACCTGATCAACAAGCTTGTCTTCTATAGAGTGTTCCATGATCGAGACCAACACACATGTCTCCTACGACATGTAGTATTTCCTGCAGCATGACATTGTCTTTTTAGGTAGATGGCCCCCTTTAACAGACACCTAGTTCCTATGATAAGGTTCTTATCTTTCCTATCCAATCTATCTTGAACAACCTCTTTGGCAAGAGAATATGTTGGTTGTATGTTTACTTTGTAAGTTAGTCAATTTGCTTTATGGTTTATCTTTTGCTCCTTTGTCCATTACCTATTCAAGGCTACCTTGATTTATCTATAATCTTGGTATGTTGTGACACAGTACGGATTGGGGGCATAGTCATTGCTTTTATGTGCCGTGTTTGAGGAATGATCTTTAGTATCTTTTTTAACATTATATTTATCTTGTGTGTGTTACGACCTAGCATCTTACATATTAAATATTCTTCTTGTATTAACATGTATTGAAGTTTACCTTATGTTCAAGACTATGGTTCATTCACATATACCAACACAGTTATATTATGTCTAAGGGATCTAAGTTCAAACCACTTTCTTGCAGAGTCAACATCCACACACTCGGATATCACAGCACCTTGGTCTTTTATACCCTGTTGGCGAACTATCCACGTGCTATATCAAAAATAAGGATTGCTCTTTATAAACAATTATGAAACCAATGCAACAAGTTCATCATTTACCCATCCGTTTACCCATGGCCTTATATTGTTTTCAAGGCAGTGATCGATCAACAGTCTCTCTCTCCATCTCTGCTTTTCTTCTCTCGGGTGCATATTTGCAAAACCCACATGTTAGATATCGCAATTCATAGCATCTATATCATCATACATCTATAAGCATCATGTCATCATATGTCATACATCTATAAGCATCATATAAGCAATATACATCATCACATAAATCCATAATCATACATACATATCATCACATCCATGTCATCGATAGCAGTGCATACACAAATGCATGAACATCTGTGAGCATAATATGTCATCATATATATCATGTGAAGGTCATCAAAATATAAAATGTATGTGTCTACATCAATAGTCCGTATATGTATATCAATAAAGTACATCAGGGCTATCAAGAGCCCGCAAAATATACATCAGGATGCACACAGGCATCGGTCAAAATATACAAGTGTCCATCATGATACAAAAAAAAATGATACAAAAATGGTACAATGTACAACTATGCATGCTCTAGTGGGTAGAGCTGCCCTCCTGTTGTGGCCCCTGTCCTCCACCTATACTCGGTGCAGGTCCCCCTGCTGGTCCTCCTCCCCCTAGTGGTACAAATGGTCCTCTAACTGAGGATAGTGACTGCCCTATCCTGCGAGACCTGGATGCTCCAGACTTGCTCCTATCTCTGTAGCTGGGTGCCTACTGAGCTGCTGGCACCGCCCCAACATAGAGTCCCCTGTAGTACTCAGCCTCTCTACATGCCGACACAAGCTCTCCCTATATGCGGACGAGCTCGCTTTATAGTGTCCTCTGATCAGTACCCAGTGCACGGCATGCCTCATCTCTCTCTTGTCTCACTCTCTGTAGTGTGGCCTCTGCTGTCAGCTGTAGCTATGCCTCTGCATCTCTCTCCCTAGTCATCTGGGCTAACTACCCTTCATCCCTTACTAGTGCAGGTGCAGCCTATGCCTGTACCTATACCTGTGCCTATGCCTGTGCTTGTACCTGTGCCTATGACTGTGCCTGTACCAGGGTTGCCTGTGCTGCTGTGACTATCTATGTCTATACCTATGCTAGGGCCTCAGCTTGTCTCACCTCTACCCTCGCGGCATCCCTATCTCTCCTAACCTACACCATCTGGAGCTCTAGTTGTGTCCTCCAGGCTATCTCATCATGTAGTAACCGCTCAGCCCACTGTAAATTGGTCTCTACAACCAGATCCTCCTCCTCCACCATCACTACATTGGCCTGCTGACCTCTGACCTCTGCACCTGCCTGCTGTTGGGGCTCTCTGGCCTGTCACCTCATCCTAGCCTCCACACCTGGGACTAGTACCTCCCCCACTGCCCCTGCCACACCTAGTGTAGTTAGTCTCACTGGCGTGTGTGTCTGCCAGTACCTATCATACTCTGGCAGTGTCCCTGGATCTGCCAATCCTAAATCCCAATCCCATCTCACTGGGACAAGTCCCCGCAACTCTGTCAAAGCTGTAGCTACTGGAATCTCTGCATCCTAGTCCCAAACCTCCCGTCATGTCCTAGCATGTGTCAACTCTCCAACTGGCAGTCCAAACTGTCTGAGCACCCACTCTGGCAAGTATCTCTCAATGGTGTCGGTCCGCCTCCTGAATAGGTATCAAACCTGGAGGCAGTACATCAGCTGCTTGTGCTCATCCTCCCACTTCTCGCATAGTAACCACGGCCTCCAAACGAATAGGTCCATCTCATCGATCTATCGCCTCTAGTGGCTAACGGATCCAAGCCTTTTGTGCATGATAACTTCCTCATATAGAAATGCATAAGGCTCCCCCGTCTCCTAGCGACGCTGTGTGATAGGTCTGATCATTGGGATGTGCTCCCATGCCCAGACCTGTAGAAGAGTCACCCCTGTTGAGAGACTCTGACCTCTCCTGTATACACAGTCATGCATATCGCGATACAGCTATCCAAGCACACACAGGCCCCAAGCATACTGTGTGCCATGTGTAAACATACCAGATAATATAGTGCCCCATCCTACAGATAATCCTCTGGATCACCCATCTGGGCACAGGAAGCCATCAATCAACGAAGCCAAAATCCATCTAATCCTATCGCATAATCTCAGCATGTCTGCCCGCCGAATCTCGTCGGCATCTATCCTCAGGTCATCTGTGTAGAATACCTCTACCAGGCCCACCTTGCCTCATGCTAGGTCAAAGTCAACTCACTCCCCATCAATCTGAATCTTGAGGATGTGATACACATCCTCCAATGTCACTGTAGCCTCCCCTGTCAGAAAATGAAACGAACATGTCTCACTGTGGAATCTCTCCACGACCGCTGTCACTAGGGTGAGATTCACCCTAATGTGTGTCAAGTGTGCCACATGCCATAATCCCATGTGCTCTAGGAACGTATCCTCCTCCCATGTAAGTTGTACCACCTCAAGTGCTATAGAGTGGTGTCACTCTCTCAACATCAATGGCGGCATAATCCTCTACATCCACAAAACCACTTGTCAGACCTTTTAACCATTTCTCCATAGTCCTACCGACATCTACCCTATGACGCAAACCCTGAGACCGACTCTGCACTTCTCTAGCCTAAGTGGTCAACTCCACAGTCAACCCTAATTGCTTCACTCTTCTCACCTAACCAAAAGTGCCTTGTTTTATACAACCGCACTGCACTGTTTTACCAAAAGTGCCTCACTATTTATGCAAAAGCGCTGCACTGCCCTCTATTGAAGGCGACTTGTTTTACACAAGTGCGCTACCCTGTTCATCCAACCGTGCCTTACTGTATTCATAAAGGTGACACATTTTCTGCCCTACCCTTTCCAACCGCGCTTCATACCTCAGCCAACCGCGCTCTACTGCTATGCCGAATGCACTGCGGAACCCTACCAACCGCGCTGCGGCATGTTAGCTCAAAACCTATAGTGTTGTGGCATCACCAGAAGCGCTTTACTGACCTACCAGAAGCGTTGTAGCACACAAAAAGTGCCTCACCTGACTACCATACATGCCATACCACCCTGTAGCGCTTTTGGCTGACCTAAGAACCTACCTAGACCTAACCCTAAAACTGCTCTAAAATGTCAATTACAAAAAGGTTTTTGGACACTTACCGCTGTCAGAACTCCTGCTGGCATCCCGTACATCCGCACCAGCTCCACCTGATGTCTGTGTGCTAGAATCAGCATCTCTCCTCGTTGTTAGCTCCTTCTCCACTCAGCTCTACACTCTAAATTTGGCAAACTCCTAGTGTGTAAATGAGAAGTGTGGTCCCCTTAGGAGCTATTTATAGTGTCCCTCCCACATTTTTTCTTCCCACCCAATTCTAATTTTCCTTCTACCTTCTCACACAATACTTCTAGTCGAGCGTCAATCCAGTTCTTTTATCGCTTCCCTATCTTTCCGCTCGAGGGGGCATACGCTGGGGCAACTAGCTACACTGGGACATCAAAAATTGTATCATGTCTTCAACAATCATTTTCTTTGATGCAACGCCGTAAACTGCATTGCATCAAAGAGGGGCAAAATGTAGACACCCTAGAATGACAAAGTCGTCACACTACTTGTATTTCATCAAATCTATCTAATCACCTATATTTCAAACATTAATTAAATAATCTAATTATTTAATTAATTTCACCAAAATCATCAAATTCTTCTAAATCACATAATTTTGACATTAATTGAATAAATTCTCTTTATTTAATTAATTAAATTAAATTCCTCTATTTTCTTCCACAATTAAATAGTTTGTATTATTTAATTAAATAATTATCCTCTTCCAAATTTCAAATCCACATTAATTAAATAAATAAATTATTTAATTAATTCATCACAAATCCTCTTATCTACAATTAAATAATTCTAGATTATTTAATTAAATCAATTATTCTTCTAAATTTAAATAAATCATGTAAATTTATTTAAATTATCTCAATCCTCTAAAAATAAATAAAATCAAATATTTTATTTATAATCTTCTGTTCCTCAATCATGAGCAATTAAATAAATAAATTTATTTATTTAATTTCAATTATCTTCCAATTCCTCTTAAAATATCTTGTTAACTCATGTGCACAATCAGTCTTATTTTTAGAACTCTAAAAAAGGCAAAATTACAAGTTGAGTTATCTATTCAATCAATCTTGTTTTCATCATATCTTAATAAAAATATCCTTATGGATTGACACATGTTGTGTGCACATTCATAATGGTTATTTGATTTATCTCCTCCTTTGATTCTTTTGAATTATCTGGACTATTGATCGATCTCTGTTGAAACCTATATAAACCCCCCTCATCTCCTTCACAAATCCTCTTCGATCACTTATTCTCAAGCATCCTTTACAGCACTTTGAGCATACATCGAATCAATTGAGCAACTTTACGTTCTTTCGACATTGATCTTTAAGCACCTACACTTTCTTGTTGCAAACATGGTTTCGTAGTGTTATTGAGAAATCCACATTAAAACAAAGAGAACAACACAAATTTGAGTAAAATCTTTCTTATTTCATTTGATTTATTGATAATGGCTTTTATTTAGATTAGATCTCTTTATGTTATGGGTTTTTGATTTATTAGTTTTGATTTAATCGATTTTCCTCATACACATCTATATATGCCTTAGATTTTTTATGATTTTATAGAAAATCAAAATGCCTAAATAGGGAGATATTGTATGCCTTGTATATTTTAGAAAAAATCAAGAAAATCAGGTCTCTTTCCCTCCTTTTGTGGAGAAATCTGAAAACTACAAGTATTATAAAACATTATTAAAAGAAATGTTCTTATAAATTGCTTTAATAATTGTTATTAAAATGTAGTTAAATCAAAGCATTGTTGATAAAATCTTTCCTATTTGAGTTTGAGTTCTTTTGGGTGAAATAGGAAAAAAATGGGCAAACTGAAGTTTCTATTTCAATTTCCAATCAATTAGAGCCTGATTTTTTTAGTCTTTTGGGGGGGCTCACTTGAGAGGAAAAGTTTCCGCCTATTATTACTTAGTTTGGGTCAGTTTTAAGCCCTCTTTTTGTGGCTTTTCCCCTTTGCTCGAAAATGGGACTTTGGTTTCCTTTTTTGGATAGATAGTTGGATGAGCTTTTAGAAAGTCTTTTTGGCTATATATAGGGGGAAAAGACTTAGTGTTGGCAGTTCAAATTTGCTTCTTACTTTCTTGCACACTGTAGAAAGCTTTGTAAGCTTGAGATTTGTACTCAAATTTCATATTTGCATACTCCTTCGGCTTTAATAAAAATAGCAGAGCATTCCTATCTCAATTTTTGTCTCATTGTGTAGTAGTAGTTTGATGTTATCATTGTGATTCTAACTTTTGAATCCTTTTTATGTCCTATTATTGCAAGTGTGGGTAAAGAAAGTCCATATGACGCAGGTTGCATGTTGTGTTTGATTTTAAATCTTCGTGCAAATCAAGTTTGTATTGTATGTACATGTGAGATTGTGAAAGTTATTGTTTTCATAAACTAGTTGGGAGTAAGACATTAAAATAAGTAAAGTTTTGGTGTATCACTCATTAGGAGTTTAGGAGTTTCATTTTTAGTTATATTTCTAAACCCTTTTCCTCATAAAGTTCTGTAGTTTAGGTGATTTTCTAGGGGAACCAACCCGCTCTGGAGATTCATTCTCACCATAGGTCACCCACAACCTGAGAGTGTTTCCATGTTTCAGTATGATAGTTAAGTTTAACTTGGCTAGGGTGCAATCCTGATTGACAACAATATGTTAATAGGAAATTAAAAAAGTTAAATTTCTTGTGGTTTATACTTTCTATATCCATTCTTCATATTGTTGGAAATAATTTGGTATTGATAAATATGATACATTGAAGTCATGTTTTTTTAATATATTTATTAAAATCTCTTAAATCACTAAACCCATGGGATGGTTATAAAATAGTAGAAGCACTTAAAGGTGTTATTGGTAAGATTGGATTAGAGAATTTGATGGCATGGCTTACACTAGAATTTTATATTCTGTTCAAACTTTGTATCAGATGCTTGATGCGCATGTTGCAAGTATGAGGATAACGAGTGTTGTCATTGATGTCAACATACTCGTATTGCATTAATGAGAAGGATTGGATGAGCTATGTGCTGAGGATATTAAGAAAATTAGTCTCAATCAGGAACAGTGAAGAACAGTGATGACATTAAGGTAAAAGTCCAAGATAAGATGAAGACCAGAGGATGCGGTTTAAAGAGTTTGCAGATATGAGTCTTGATATGATCCAGTCAAGTTTCCAAAGGTCCGCATAATGATCTGAAGAAGTTATGACTGCTCTAGTAGAACTGGTTCCGGCAGATGTTCAGTGGTGACAGAGTGTCACAGATTGGTCCAGTGAGATCCAGAATTGCATTATCTCATTCTACGGATTGGAGGTAGTGTTAAAGAAGTCCATGTGAAGTGACAACTAGATTTGTTCATGGTTTGGAGGTCTGGAAGCACCTTTTTTTATTGTGACAGTGATGATAGACTATGTTCTTGAAGTTCCAGATGAAGAAGAGAAGAATTCCAGTAAGCTGATAAAGTGCGGATGTTCTTGGTGACTCAGGAAAGGTTTTGGTGATCCTTGGATTGCGTACAATTCTTATTGGTGGTCTGCATTGAAGTTAGAGTTTGGATTTGATGTAAAGACCACCAGTTGTTGGTGTTCTTCCTGAGACAGGCCGACTGGATGTATTACACATCTTCTGGATGATCTAAAAGTGCTTGCCGACTTAGATGAGTGTTCCTAAGTTGATGCCTTGTATAAATAAAGGATTGTGAAGTCATTCCAAAGTGTGTAGTGTGTGGATAAGTGTAGCATAGTGAAGAAGAAGAGTGAAAGGCAGAGCAGGAGTTTTTGGGCTTAAATGGAACTGATCCAGGCATGGTAAAGATGTCAATCTCTAGTTCAAGTTTGTGATACTTGTTACTTTGTAGATAGTGTGTCTCTTGTAGGCAGTGTGCCTCTTGTGAGCAGTGTGCTCAGGCAGTGAGCCCTAATTGGCATGTGCCATCTATTTTTCTTATTCTTCTAATAGAGAATAATCCTTGGGTTAACCACCCTGTGGTTTTCCCTTGACCAGGTTTTCCACGTCAAAATATTGGTGTCTCATGTGTTGATGTGTATCTGCTCTGGTGTTTATGCTTTATGCTTTCATGAATGATTAATTACTATGCTATTAAATAACAAAGTGGATTTAAGTGTTTGAATTGTAAGCAAGTTTAGGATAACTGATTCACCCCCCCTCTCAGTTATCAACAATTGGTATCAGAGCCAAGTTCCTCTAGAAGGAGCTTAACCGCTTGAGGAGATCCAGGATGTTGTCCTACAAGAAGGATGGTCCAAAGTTTGATGGAACCAACTTTACACTCTGGAAAGGTCGCATGAAATGTCACCTATAGTGTATGGGAATGGTGTACTAGTCCATGGTCACAAAAGCATATGTACCTCCACAGGTGGTCCGACAACCCTAAATGAAATCACAAATGCTGAAAATAATATGCGGACCAGAGAGGCTCTTCTAAGCGCATTAACTAACACAGAGCTCTCAAATGTTATTGACCTACCAACAACCTATGAGATCTGGATTAAATTGGAACTTTTGCATGAAGGAGATCAGTATGTTAAATGTGCAAGGTTACAGAGTCTAAAAGGGAAATTTGAAAGACTGAAGATGAGAGATGATAAAAATATTACCACTTTCATGCCAAGAGTAAATGAGCTAGTTTGTGGAATCAAGAATGCTGGTGGAGTCTTGGATGAAAATCAGATTGTTGGCAAAATTCTTAGATCACTTCCTGATGCCTACAAAATCAAGGTTGCTGCCATTGATGAATTCAGAGCCCATACAACTGTCACAAGAGACCAATTGGCTAGCAAATTGGCTGCATTTGAAATGACCGAGTTTGGAGATGATCCCCCCAAGACTGAATCTGCATTCAAAGCCAGTGCCTCTATGAAAGGTAAACAAAGATTTGATCTGGGGGAAAACTCTTCAAGGAAACTACCATGGTATGATCAAGAAAGAAAAGACATGGAAGTGGAAGAAGCAGAAATAGCTCAACTTGAAGCCCTCATTGCAAAGAGACTGCCAAGAGGATCCGGTAAGTATGAAGGAAAATTACCCTTTAAGTGCTTCAACTACAATAAGATTGGTTATTTTGCCTCAAGATGTCCGGATAGATTTATAAGGTCAAATTCTAACAGACAAAGGTTCCAAAAGAATTGTTATTATGTTCATGAAGAAGATGATAATGAAGGAGTAACAGATGATGAATTAGAGATAGGAAACAAATCCGGAAATGAATGGGTATTTATTGCCAGCAAGGAAGAAGATCCAATGTCCTCTGAATCTGTCAATCATAAGGTTGTAGAAAGAGCTTTGGCTGCCCAAGTTGAAAAAAAGGATGATTGGGTTATTGACAATGGATGCTCTCACCATATGACAGGTGACAAGAACAAGTTCTTAGATTTGGAAAGGTATAAAGGAGGAATGGTAAAGTTTGGTGATAATTCTGCTGGTAGAATCAAAGGTAGGGGAACTATTTCTTTTGATGGAAAGAACAAAATCGGTAATGTACTGTATGTTGAAGGATTGAAGCACAATCTTCTCAGTGTTGGACAGTTGGTGGACAAAGGTTATGATCTCCAGTTCAAGAATGGAAAATGCAGGATCTTTGAAAGCTCCGGAACTGAGATTGCATCCGGTACTCAAACAAAAGGTAATATCTTTCATCTAGTTGGTAATAATAAAAGTTGTCTGTTTGTTCAAGTTGATCAGAGTTGGCTATGGCATAGAAGGATGTGTCATGTAAATTTTGATAACATCATCAAGATAAGCAATACTCAGGCTATAAGAGATCTTCCAAAATTGGTAAAACCTACAAATAGTTTGTGCAAAGAATGTCAGCTAGGTAAACAGAGCAGAGTCTCATTCAAAACCAAGGATCAGTCCTCTACCAGATTATTGGAATTAGTTCATACTGATCTATGTGGTCCGACAAGAATCAAGAGTATGCAAGGTGATAGATATTTCATGTTACTGATTGATGATCATTCCCAGATGATGTGGGTTACCTTTTTGAAAGAGAAATTTGAAGCTTTTGAGAAGTTCAAAATCTTCAAGGCTATTGTAGAGAATCAAACCGGATTAAAACTGAAATGTCTAAGGTCTAATAGAGGTAGTGAATTCACATCCGGTGAATTCATAGATTTTTGTGAGAAGCATGGTATAAAGAGACAATTGTCTGCTCCTAGGACTCCACAGCAGAATGGAGTAGTAGAGAGAAAGAACCGGACCATCCAGGAAGCATCCAGGACAATGATGATGGAAGCAAATGTTCCCTAAATATTTTGGAGAGAAGTTGTCAGCACTGCAGTCTATACTCTCAATCAAGTTCAAATTAGAAGCAATACCGGTAAGACTCCTTATGAACATTGGTTTGGCATCACTCCTACTGTGAGATATTTCAGAGTATTTGGTAGCAAATGTTACATTAAAAGAGATGAAGATCTAGGAAAGTTTGATGCTAGAAGTGATGAAGGAATTTTTTTGGGTTACTCCACTCAAAGCAAAGCATACCAGTGTTACAATAAGAGACTGAGAAAGATGATAGAAAGTACAAATGTGAAGGTTGATGAAGGAATTGAGAAACCCTCAAGGTTTTATGAATATGATGAAGATGATCAGAATGGTGTTTCGGTTCAAGGAGTTCAATCCTCTTCTGAAAGTCAGGTTCAAACTGATCCAATAAATCAAGAAGAAGAGATAGGTCTGAATGAGCCTGATCAAGAAACAGAAGTGCAAGAAACTCCCAAAGCTCCAAGGTATGTAAGACTAAACCACTCTAAAGATCAGATCATAGGTGACAAAAGCAAAGGTGTGCAAACTAGAAGGACAATTGCTCAAAATTTAAATAAATATTGTCTGATTTCAAAGATTGAACCTAAGACAATAAATGAAGCCTGCAATGATGAAAATTGGACCAAAGCAATGGAGGAAGAGTTGATGCAAATTGAGAAAAATCACACTTGGGATCTTGTTCCTAGACCTAGAAACAAGAATGTGGTTGGAACCAAATGGGTCTTCCGGAACAAACTAAATGAAGTTGGTGAAGTAATCAGAAATAAAGCCAGATTGGTCTGCAAAGGCTACTCTCAAATAGAAGGAATTGATTTTGAAGAAACCTTTGCTCCGGTGGCAAGAATTGAAGCAGTCAGATTATTTCTTGCATTTACTGCCTTCAAAGACTTCAAGGTATATCAGATGGATGTCAAGTCTGCCTTCCTAAATGGTGATTTAGAAGAAGAAGTATACATTAAGCAACTGGATGGATCTCAATTGTCTGATCATGGTGATATGGTCTGCAAGTTGAAGAAAGCACTGAATGTATTGAAGCAAGCCCCAAGAGCTTGGTATGAAAGATTGGATAAGCATCTTGTGCAGATTGGTTTCAACAAAGGTACTGCTGACAGTAACTTATATTTTAAAATTGATCATGAAAACATCTTGATTGTTGAAGTATTTGTTGATGATATCATCTTTGGAGGAAAAGATAGCATGTGTAAAACTTTTGCAAATCAAATGAAAAGTGAGTTTGAGATGTCTATGCTTGGTGAAATGAATTTCTTCTTGGGTCTGCAAATTACTCAAACAAAAAAAGGGATCTTCATTTCTCAGACCAAATATGTGAAAGAATTGTTGAGGAAATTTGGGATGGAAGATTCAAAGCCAATGAATACTCCCATGGTAACCGGATGCAAGTTGAGAAAAGATGATGACTCTCCTAAGGCAGTCCAGACAAAGTACAGATCAATGATTGGTGGATTGTTGTATCTCACTCAAACTAGATCGGATATTATGCAAGTTGTTGGTCTTATTGTTAGATTCCAGGCTTATCCCAGAGAATCTCATGTCATGGCAATCAAGAGAATTTTTAGATATCTAAAAGGGACAGTGGAGTATAGGTTGTGGTATCCTAGAGATCATGATTTCTCTCTTCATGCATACACAGATGCAGATTGGGCAGGAGATGTGGATGACCAGAAGAGTACCAGTGGTGGAGCATTCTTTTTGGGAAAGAGATTGGTTTCTTGGCTAAGCAAGAAACAAGACGCAATATCTCTGTCTACAACCAAAGCAGAATACATTGCAGTAGTAGGTAGTTGCACTCAAGTTCTATGGATGAAGTAGATGCTAAGAGATATTAAAGTAGAGTATGAGGAGCCTATCACAATTTTCTGTGATAATTCAAGTGCAATAAATATTTCTAAGAATCCGGTGTTGCACTCTAAGACTAAGCATATATCTATCAAATTTCACTTTCTGAGAGAGCAAGTGACCAAGGATGAAGTTAGACTGGAGTTTGTGCCCTCTAAGGATCAGATTGCAGATATCTTTACTAAACCTCTTCCCAAAGACTCTTTTGAGTTTCTCAGGGAGAAGTTAGGGGTTATTGCCCCTCTGGTGATGAACTAGGATGCACTGATGTGCATCAGTCTGGTGGATATCACAGTCATATCTTGTGATCCGGATTGGTGATGGGGAGCTGCTACTCAGGGGGAGCAGCTAGTATGATTCCGATGTGTTAAAATTGCAAGTATGAGCCCTTTGCCATTGATGTCAAAGGGGGAGAGAAGACATGTGAAAAACAAGTGGTTGTTGATCAAAGGGGGAGCAGTAAAGAAAGAGAAGACATGTGAAGAGTTGTTGCTGATAGGGGGAGCTGTGACAGAAAGGAGAAGTTCTTGTCTTGATGGTTTTTCACATCATATGTTGCCATCAATGACAAAGGGGGAGATTGTTGCAAGTATGAGGATAACCAGTGTTGTCATTGATGTCAACATACTCATATTGCATTAACGAGAAGGATTGGATGAGCTGTGTGCTGAGGATATTGAGAAAATTAGTCTCAATTAGGAATAGTGAAGAACAGTGATGACATTAAGGTAAAAGTCCAAGATAAGATGAAGACCAGAGGATGCGGTTTAAAGGGTTTGTAGATATGAGTCTTGATATGATCCAGTCAAGTTTTCAAAGGTCTGCATAATGATCTAAAGAAGTTATGACTGCTCTAGTAGAACCGGTTCCGGCAGATGTTCAGTGGTGTCAGAGTGTCACAGATTGGTCTGGTGAGATCTGAAATTGCATTATCTCATTCTGCGGATTGGAGGTAGTGTTGAAGAAGTCCATGTGAAGTGACAACTAGATTTGTTCATGGTTTGGAGGTCCGGAAGCACCTTTTTTTATTGTGACAGTGATGATAGACTATGTTCTTGAAGTTCTGGATGAAGAAGAGAAGAATTCCAGTAAGCTGATAAAGTGCGGATGTTCTTGGTGACTCAGGAAAGGTTTTGGTGATCCTTGGATCATGTACAATTCTTATTGGTGGTCTACATTGAAGTTAGAGTTTGGATTTGATGTAAAGACCACCGATTGTTGATGTTCTTCCTGAGACAAGCCGATCGGATGTATTACATGTCTTCCGGATGATCTAAAAGTGTTTGCCGACTTAGATGATTGTTCCTAAGTCGATGCCTTGTATAAATAAAGGATTGTGAAGTCATTCCAAAGTGTGTAGTGTGTGGATGAGTGTGGCATAGCGAAGAAGAAGAGCGAAAGGCAGAGCAGGAGTTTTTGGGCTTAAATGGAACTGATCCAGGCGTGGTAAAGATGTCAATCTCCAGTTCAAGTTTGTGATACTTGTTACTTTGTAGACAGTGTGTCTCTTGTAGGCAGTGTACCTCTTGTGAGTAGTGTGCTCGGGCAATGAGCCCTAATTGGCATGTGCCATCTATTTTTCTTATTCTTCTAACAGAGAATAATCCTTGGGTTAATCACCTCGTGGTTTTTCCCTTGACCAGGTTTTCCACGTCAAAATCTTGGTGTCTCATGTGTTGATGTGTATCTTCTCTGGTGTTTATGCTTTATGCTTTCATGAATGATTAATTGCTATGCTATTAAATAACAAAGTGGATTTAAGTGTTTGAATTGTAAGCAAGTTTAGGATAACTGATTCACCCCCCCTCTCAGTTATCAACAGCGCATGTTAAAGATTAAAATTTACAGAATCAAATAATATTGTTATAATCAAAGCATGTGTTTGACTACAAGAAATTAATTAAACAATCACTCCAGATTGTGCCAACCACTCCCAGAATACTAAATTCATAAATAAGTTAACAATATTGTTATAATCAAAGGGTATGTGTTCATGTAGGAGAGAATGGTCAAACGATAGTTACATATTGTGTCAAGCACTCCAAAATACAAAATCCATAAATAGTTTTACTTTTTAATTGTCATTGAAAGAGTCAAGTTAATGTCAATTAAGACTAGTTTGGTGGATTGTAGACAAAATTGAATTTCAAAAGAAAAACTAACAATGATTGTATATTTTGTTATAGGCAGGATTTCATCAAAAGCAGTGAGAATCCCCAATTAGTTTGATCTACCACATCGTAATAAGCATTCCCTTGCCTTTAATCTTGAACATTTACATATTTTAGCATCCTAGATATTTCAACAGACAGACGTTCTGTTTGCATCATGTTTAGGCCATACATTTTTAGATTCCTATGTAGGTCTTTAATCCAGTATATCATCCTTCAAGCTTCTGTAGAAGTGCCAATCAAGAGACTAGCTACAAGTACAAGTGCAATGTAATCACTTCTAAATTAAGCAATAATGATAATCCAAGGGTAAAAATTCAAATAGAGTCACTGTACTACTTGCAAGGCTTCTTTGAATAGTGATACAACCAATTACAGGTACAACAATTTAAGTGAATAACAAACAATTGTTCACCATCAATTAGAAAGCTCCCAATCAATTAGCCCAAAAGGTTGACACAAGCCATTTGAATGCCTCACCAAACAACTGCTTGGAAGGAGTGGCCATCTGTGAACTTTGACCTGAGACAGCAACTAGGATGAGTCTCAGGAAAGTGAGGATAAAGCATTGAGATGGTGTTTAATGCTCCATCATTATCTTGGCAATCCTCATCATTGCTAAGAGATTCATAGTTAGTAAAAGAAGCACTACAGAAAATTGCATACAAAAAGTGGAGAAGAAATATGTTGCTCTAGAATTTGTCACTTACTGATAGCCTTTGAAAGGAGTTCCAAATAGGAAGGATGATGCCATTGACTCATCTGTAGTGTTCCAATGGAAAAGTGAGCATGAAACCATTACAGGGATATAGAAAAATATAGAATGACAATGTAAAAGATATAGGAACTTACAAATGGCTGCTTTTTTTACTTCCAACAAATAAAACTATTCTATTTTTAATATTTTTTATTATTGACTATCATTGAGTGTCTTTATTGCATGATGTCTGTAAAGAAATATATCAAACAACATTAGAAATGAATGAGATATTTCCAATAGCAACAAACCATTACCAATTGATGAAATGATTGTATACTGAGACATTTTTGCACTTATCTAGACCTAATTTTCATTTTCATTTTATAGATCGAAGTACAACTAGCAGGCATATGTGTCGAGAAAAGATCAACTGCATTCTTAATAGTGACCAACAGAGAAGTTGACAGTAATGAATTATGGTGTTAAGTCTTTAACTGAACAAAAGAGGGCACCCCATAAAAGCACTGAAAGATAGGGAAAAGTAGACATCAACTCATAAAATGCATAAACAATGTGAAAATGATTGTGTAAAATATGTATGAACTTACATAAGCTTCTCTTTTTTCTTCCAATATGATAGATATAAACCCTTTGAACAGAGACAGATTACGTCACCATCAAACTATGTGAGCATATGCATGAACAGTGCAAATAATCTTTTGGTTGACATGGTTAAAGACATAGATTTTATTGCCATCAAACAATCTGATGAAATGAGTAAACAACACAAACATAAATGCTTTCAACAGACATGGATGCCACCCTCATGAAACAATCCATCCAAATGAATAAAGAACAGGAAAATGATAGTGCAAAAGATATAGGAACTTACAAACGGCTACTTTTCCACTTCCAACACGGTAGATATAAACCTTGTCAAGAGACATAGATTTCACCCCTATGAAATAGACTATATCAAAGAACATGAGAAAGGCATGAAATATTCAAGCAATAGCAATAAAATATTGTGAATTGATGAAATGATTTTATACTAAGACATGTGGCATTTATTTAGACCTAATATTCATTTTCATTGTATAGATTGAAGCACAGATGGCATGCAGAGGACAGCAGACAATAGATATTGACCAATAAAATGCAGAGATGTAGAGAACTATAAAATGACAATGTAAAAGATATAGGAACTTACAAATGCCTCATTTTTTTCTTCCAATATGATAGACATAAATCCTTACGACAAACACCGCTGTCTCCGCCATCAAAGAATTTGAGCCAATGAATAATCAATGTAAAAATGACAGTGCAAAATATATAGGACGTTACAGATGCCTCCTTTTTCACTTCCAATATGATAGATATAAACCCTCTCAACAGACAGATTTTATCCTCATCAAACAATCTAAGGAGATGAAAAAATAATGCAAATGCTTGGCATACTTAGAACATTAGACCACAAGCCATAAATGACGCGAGCACTTTAGGCTATCCATAATAAATGAAAATTAGGGACTAATCAATGATTAATACCACTGTAAAAATGCCACATGTCCACATAAACAGTGGGTGCGAAGGAATGACTATATCAAAGAACATAATAGAGAAAATCCATTAGAAGAGTCTAGTTGTAGTTGCAATCAGCAGCTAGCCTATTGTATACAAGGAAACTATTTTCAAAAAAGTTGTAAATGGCTATTGCCAAAACACTTGAAAACACAATTGCTTCAACATTTCCAGCCAAAAAGTTGCATAATATGAAGAGAGTTTCAAAACTTGTAGTCCTATACAAAAAACATTGACATTGAGAGACATTTTTATTTCTAGCTCAATGAATTAACCTATTTCTTTTTTTCTTACACCTCCAAATACTCCTCCTCTATTTCTTCTTCTTCGGCAAGCAGTTTCTGGGAAACAACAGTGGTAGGATGTACACGGTTATATTCATCAAGTATTGCCTTAGACATCATTGGAGCATTTCGGCCACAACCAAAAGGAAGGTCCCTTATATCCGAAGGCTTGGATCTAACATGAGTAATTTGGTGTGTGTCCTTTCTAGATGATTCAGCATTTGCAAATGATTCAGCAACAGGCTGTGGTTGATTACTTGCAGACGATTCAACAACAGGCTATAGTTGATTGCAATTTTTCTATTGTAACTTCAATTGTTTCATGATTAATGCAAGGGTTTCTGATCCATCTACACCCACCTGTGTCTTCTCATCAGGCTCAGCAAGCTCTATTGTATTTCAACTAGTTTTATTTTGAGAGCTTTGTTTTCAACCAGCCCTTAGCCTACGTTTCTTGCCACGACCCATTGCTGCAAAAAAATACAAGTCAAGTCTAAAACAAACAAACATTTATCATTACAAACAGCATTACACATGTGTGTACAATCCATAAAATTCTTAAACAATGCAAAAATGACTATTAAAAGTATGTAGGAACTTACAAATGCTTCCTTTTTCTCTTCCAATTTGATAGATATAAACACTCTGAATAGACACAGATTTCACTCTCTTCAAAGTGGCCGGGAAAGTGAATAAATAGTGCAAAGAAATCTTTTGTTCAAGAGACTTAAAACTTTGCACCACAAGCCATTAATGTTGCCTACATTTCAGACTGCTCACAACAATTGGAAATTAGGGACTGATAAATGCACAATGTCATCTTAAAATGCAACATGTTAATAGAACCCATAAAAGCAGTCAAAGATAGGGAACACTAGACATCAAGCCATAAAACACAGAGAAGAACAAACAATAGACATTAACTGATAAAATGTAGAGATGTAGAGAATCATAAACTGACAATGTAAAAGATATAAGAACTTACAAACGGCTCATTTCTTGCTTCTAATATGATAGACATAAAATCTCCCAATAGGCATAGCTGTCACCGCCACCAAGGAATCTAAGCAAATGAATAATCAATGTAAAAATGACAGTTCAAAATATATAGGAACTTACAAACACCTCCTTACTGGCTTCCAATATGATAGATATAAACTCTCTCAATAGAGACAGTTTTTTATTCTCATTAAATAAATCCAGGAAATGAAAAAACAATGCAAAGAATCCTATGCTTGGTGTACTTAAAATTTTACACCATAAGCCATCAATGATGCATGCACTAGAGGCTATTTACAATAAATGAAATTTAGGGACTGATTAATGCAGAATGTTGTTGTCAAAATGACATACGTGAATAGAAACATTGTGTGCGAACACATGACTATATCAAAGAACACAATAGATAAAATCCATTACAAAAGCCTAACTGTTGTTGCAATGAGCAACTAGCCTATTGTGTGCTTGAAAAATACAAACACCATCCTCTCATGGCCTACACAAATTTAAAGACTGCCATTTTGCAATCCTAACTCCATGCCACTATTGAAAGGTGACAAAGACACCTATTTGGCAAACACCCATAAAGCTCAAGCTCACAACAACACCAAAATCAAACATAAGTCTAGAATTCAATGAACACCTAGCCATAGTCAAAAGGCAACAAAATATGTACTATAGAAGCAAGTAGACATAGCAAGTTAAATCTCCATATTCTAAAATAACATCCACGACTCGTCCAAAACACAAACCACAATAAAACCACAAAAATAATTTGTTCAAACATAGTTGAAACATGTAAAGCTCCTACACACCACATATCCAGCTGCACAAAACACAAGAGAAAAGAGACATGCATCAAAGCCTAGCCTTACTCACCTATATTGCTAGCCTCCCCCGAAGGAAACAACAATAGCCAACACCCACCTTTCTAAGGAGTCAACATGTAGTAGCATGCATCTGACAAGTTACAAAGAGAAAACCAAACTATCAAAGTCAATATGGTATGTTGATGACAATGGCACAAACAATGCAACATGGAGAATGCCACAATACATCAAATAGAACTGAGAAAGCAAACTATGTTCAGATATTATTTTTTATGCAATTAGAGAATGTTTTCACTCTGGGATATGGAGATGCTTTCCATATGTGGATTGTTGCAGCAAACATGTTGCACAGCCAAAGTGTACAAAACTTAGGGCATTAAATGTCACTTTGCAGGTATGGCATTCCAATTGTAGAAACCAATCATTGTAATTGCAATAGGTAATTGCTGCTTTGGACGATTGAACAATCAATGGCGGCAAAGCAATTCAATGCATATGTCACTTCAACTGTCAATGGGTTAGTCGATGACTACGTCATAAATAATCACAAAGGAACTGGATGAAATTGCCCAAAAAGCCAAAAATCCATAACAACAAACATGTTCTTTGAATCAGTGATGACCGCAGTTTAGTCTAGTGACAATAAATGAAAATCAGGGACTAACAAATGCTAAATGTCGTCATTGAAATGACATGCGTCAACAGAAACAGTTGGTTCAAAGACATGACTATATCAAAGAACATGACAAAGGAATGAAATATATTCAGGAGCAATAGAACATCACTGGTCGATCAAATGTTTTTATACCGGGACATTTTGTGCTTATGCAGACCTAATTTTCATTTTCATTTAATAGAGTGGACCGCAGTTGGAATGCATGTGTGCAGAGAAAAGATTAGTTGCATTCTTAATCGTAGCTAGCAGAGAAATCAACATTAATGAACTATGGTGTTAAGTGTTTAACCCAACAACAGAGTTCAACTCAAAAAGCACTCAAAAATAGTGAATAGTAGATACTAACCCATAAAATACAGAGAACAATAAACAATAAAAATCAACCCAAAAAATAGGTCAAATTTCATTTTAATAGTTTCAAATACAGATCTTCAACAAAAATCTTATTTGCTCAAGATATGAATGATGATGATGGATGAAAAGACACACGGAAGATCAGGAATATCTTGAATAGATAGACATATTTGAATGACTATCACCGTTTCATGGACACAATTAATTTGCATTGGGAAAATACAAAAGCAGGAAGAAAATACCAAGAGCCAATGAGAAAATTGCAAGAAACTGGTACAAACTCCTTTCTAATAAAATAATTCCACAAAATAGAGGATAAACATTACTAGCATGATTTGTGAGGGATGCATTGAAATGCAATAGTGCAGAGAAAACATTAGTCTTCGCATCAGTAATTGTTACAAACACCATGAGGAAATTATGGAAAAAGGGTTAGGAGACTAAAAACATGGTTAGAACAGCATAAGTGCTGTAAAATGATGTAGAGATATTTGTTATAGTAAGCACATCAATATGATAGTTATAAATCCTTTCAACAGACACAGATATTACATCAAGAAATTTTGCAAAGGTCTAGTAATATCATGCACGAAAACATACTTGTTTCAAAATAGATGTATAGTCATTTGCAATAGCACAATCATGTGAGTAGTTTACAAGACCATGATTGGTAGTTGTCATCAAGAACAATAGAAAAGCTAAGATCTGCATAGGTAGAAGAGTGGAAAAGCAAGTATTCTGGTTAGAGGCATGATCACTATGAAGAGCAATTAATCCAACAATTTGTTTATACTTACAAAAATTGCACATTGGTTTCATGCAAGTGCGAGAAGCAATGACAATAACACGTTCCAGAAGGAATATTTAAAGTAAACAGATGCACTTGGAAGACTATATACTTTGTTGTGCAAAAGACTATGTAATAGCTCACTTAACATGATGTAAATACATGGCAACATGTGCAAATAGATCAAAAATGCATGCACTACGACTAGAGCTGAAGGCATATTGCCAAGTAGCCAGACCAATATGTATCTAGTATTATGAACTTGATAGTAGCAACTTTGATGTTATGTATCCAGAAGTGGTCCAACAGACTACCTACATGTGTTGTTGGTTTGTCAACAATAAGTGACAGTTTGTGTTGTTGCATAAATTCAAGAAGAAACACTTTTGTTCTTGTGGATTGTAGCATGTCGATGTTAAAGTCTCCAGCAATAATCAATTTTGAACTAGGTGGCAATGAGGTAACATCAGTTTGTATAAAATTAAATATATCATGAATGGGTGCATTTGGTGTCAAGTACAAATTTATGATGCGTAGAGTAATGTGCATATGCAATAGGTCAATGGTTATTGATTCTAGATACTTTGTCGAGAAACTGTGAACGTTCTACACAGGAACTAATTTCTTGCAGCTTGTTAACAGGGCATGAATACCTACTATAGTATAGCAATTGGATGCTTTGTCAAGGAAGCCAATGTGGTTGAGCACATTGTGTTTGGTTTCTTGGAAGCAAAGTAATGTTGCTTCGAGCATATCATGGTCATGGGCTATCTCTTGTGTGTGCAATGCAAAGCTACGTGTATTCAAAGAGCATATGGTAAAATGACTTCGAGAAATAGACAAAAGGCTATGCTGCACTTTCCACTTCGATGAGTCCATAAGGCATTTCATTTCACCATTTACTTTTCCTGAGACATTGAAGTTTTGTTCTTGTAGCCTATGTGTGAGATACAGTGACTCGATGTTTCTTACACATGATAGGGCAATGTAGACAAGACCGTGTTGATAGACCTTACATGGGTCAAAAGCAATTGCATTGAACATAGTTAGACCTTGTGCTGTATGAATAGTTCGTGCACATGCAAGTTGCAAAGGAAATTGTGCCCAAGTAACTATTTTTGTAGCTATTTTAACTTTTCTAATGATTATCATTATAGGTGTCCAAGAAGACAAAATAGAATTTGTGTATAGACTTTGTATTCTTTGTCAACTCAATTTGCCAACTGTGGGATCATTGAACTGTATCCAAACAATGTCATCTTCTTTAGTTGTATGCAATTTGAAGATGCCATCTGCACCATTCACCAATCCATCTTGTGTATCAATGTTGTCAACAATCAATTCAACCAAAATGTCTTGTTTGAGCATAATCGTGCTAGGCAATGATGATTTTTCAGGTTGAAATTTCATGCTATCAATTGTTGTGTCTTGTTTATCAATTGCTTCCAAAACATAAAGCTTTGTTAGTAAGCAGTCTAGCATTTTTTTTGTTGTGCATGTCAACTGCTATATTTCTGTGAAACAAGTAGGGAAATTGTGGATCATTTGAAGGTGTCTTATAATAGCACATTGCATTCAAGTAGCAAATGTCTTGGTTGTTTTGTTGACCAATCCTTGCACGATTAAGTATGGAAATGAGCTGTTGATTTGTTTGTCTAATCACATCATGCAATTCAAATCACTTGACATTGTTGATCCAAAACATATATGGCATTTTCTCCTTATCTATTATCGATTCTTTGAATATCCAAGTATCGCACATAGGTTGTGCTTGGTAGAAGTCACCACAAAATATGATATGTATATATATATATATATATATATATATATATATATATATATATTTCCAAAAGGTGTTGTTGGTGTGTGCTTAATTTGACGAAGCCTTATGTCCATGTTGTAAAGCATTTTCGAACCAATCAATGACACTTCATCAACAAGAAGAATTTGCAATTGGTCAAATTTTTTGCCCAAGGCATCAGCTGTGTTTGAATCCAAAGGTAACATTTTTGAAGAATTCATTGGTAATTGGAAGATTGAATGTGCAATAATGCCACATGCATTGAATGCATCTTTTCCTGTTGAGGCAACAATAATGCCTTTAGGCTTCAGTGGATCACTATCTAGTTGTCTATCATAGAATCGAATCATTGCTTCAAAAATTGCTTTGGCTGTGAAGGTTTTGCCTGTGCCAGCTCCACCTGTCAAGAACAAGTACAATGGCTTTTTTGGAGCAAGTCTTTTTGTCATCAATACATCCTTTACTATTGATTGTTCTTCTTTGTTCAATTCTTTTAGTAGATTGTAATATTCTTTGTTGCTTAGCAGAAATAGATGTGCAATCTCAGAGAATAGTTTTTTGCAAATAGAATCCTTGACCTTTATATTCTTCATATGGATCAAGTCACTCATGATGTCATATTTTTTAATGCCATTTTCCTATTCACTTCTATCAATCTCATCTACAATGTCTATTGATGGGTAGTTATCGTTGTCATCTTTTGTGGAGGCCTCGTCAATGTCACGCCATTTAGAAATTGTTTGTGCGGTAAACATGTTTTCGATACTTGCAATCTGTGTTTTGTTTGCATTGTATGCTGCATTCCATGTTTCATATCTAGTTAACAAGGTTTGCTCACTAGACTTGAAAGGCACATACAACATAAGTTTTTCTCTGCAATAGTTCTCAGAGTCAATGTGTGAATTGTATCTTACATAGCGTATGATTTGTGGAGTTGCCCTTTTTTACATCTTTTTGAAAGGACTGGAGTAAAAAGTAGCGTATTCAGCTAGCGACAATTTGTCAAGAGCTTCTGGCCATTGTGTGTATGATGTTTTTAGAATTGTCTTTCTCTTTTGCCAATAGCTTAGGGTTTTTTAGCATGTAAACTCTATTCTCTAATGGTGTAGTATTGATGAAAATAGATTTCCTTGAGCATTTACGCAATGGCAATGAGAGAATGATATGAACAACTTGGCGACTGGACATTTGTTGATAGTTCAGCAATGTGTTGCCAAGCTTTCATATAAATTGCACCTTTCTTTCATAAGCAGCAGTGCACTATCGCTGCAATTTCTGAAATGCAAGAGACAATGTTCTATCTTGTTTTGTCATATATGAGATGCAGTAAGATGCAGCTGCATATGCATCTAAAATAAATTGTGCATATGTATTTGCATACCATAATTTGGGCACTTTATTTGCAAGGGCATTTATCCAAATGTCAGATGGGTTTCTTGTCAACATGACAATTTTGCGTGTCAATGTTGATCGAAGCATTGTAATGTAGTCGATTTCTTCCATTTCCAATTCATGCAAGAAACTTTGAAATCAAAATTCTTTTGTCTAATGTTTTCTTTCTAATTGCTTTAAAAAAAAAAATTCTCTCTCCTTGATTGTAGCATTAGGCACTGGAAGCGGTTCTAAAATTGTTGTTTTGCTCATTGGAGGCGAGGGGAAACTAAACATGCAACTTGAATTTTTGTATTTCTTGCAAGTCTTTTCATGGTGATGCGTTTGCATTTTGACAAGGTTTGTATCAAGTAGCAATGAATCACATGAAATATATTTTTCCACAAATCTTTCTATTTCAGTATTCGAGCAATTTCCATATACAGGTGCATCTTTTATCCATAGCAAAAAGTGAACATGCTCATTGCCTTAGTTTTGGAATCCTGTAACAAAAGAATAGTCCATGACTTGGCCAAAGAGCTCGTGGTTTTTTAGCATCATTTTCTAGAATGTTTTGACCCTATGGTTGAAATAATGGCTGCAAAGTACTGGATTCTTTCTGATTTCAAAGTCCAAGTCTCGATCTTCTATAGTTTCATTAGGCTTGGATTGTTGCGAAATAGACATTTGTTGCAAACCTTTGCACAACGACTCCCAGAAATGCTCAGCACTTGTTAATGTTACAAAAAAAAGTTGGAGGTCCCAACTGTCTTATCATTGCAAAAATGTTTTTTTAGTATTTTCTAGATAATTTGGCAAGGTCCGAATGCTTTTTAATGTTCTATAGCCCAATGGAGATATCAATATTTTTTCAAGCTTTGCTGGATTGTGCACATCTTTTGCAAACAATTTTTCACCTTTCAAATCAGCTTTCTGTATGCAAATCCATGCCAGTGAGGAAACTTGGTGAATAATAATTTTAATAGCTTTAAAAAATATATTTGTTATGTGTGTTGCAAAGGCATTGTCCTTATGCATAAGCTCCCATTCAGCTATTTTTTGGTATGTCAAATTTTTAGCAATGTCAGCTGGTCGATCCGAACCATAAAACAAAGTCGAGAAGTTGATTTCTTCTGCATACATGTCCTAGAAGATACCAAGAGGTTTAAACCCTTCTGATGGTGCAATTTCAATAATTTTTGTGTCAAGGTCTTTGATTGACTGTGTTTCATTAAACCAATGTATAACTGATTCAATTATCGGTTCTTCATCATCTTCGGATGTCTCATCTTGTATACTTAGTTCTACTTCAAAATTTGTTTGCATTTGTGATGTTTTCTTTGGCAACAACCTATGCCACTCTTCATTTATAGAGATGTTCTCTTTTGTGTAGAGTGGTGTTTTAGATAGTGCAATTAAAGCATTCATGACTATATCAGGTCTGACATTTCCTTGCACATATGCATTATCGTATTCAAGCTTTCACTTCAATCTAACTGCAACTGTTGTCATTTCATATGGGTGCTTAGGCAAATCTTGTTGTACTTTATCAAAATCCATAGGAACATTGATAATTGTCCCAAGCAAGTCATATTGTGCTCATTTATATCTTAATTGCCTGATTTGTGCAAAAGTTATGTGCAAAGACACAAGCCTTTCCTATAGAGTAGTCAAAGAATGAACAACGTCTATTCGTGCATTTCATCTTATTTTTGAAGGTGCAGAAAAATATGGGATCTTACCATCTAATGTGGCTTTTACACATTGTTTGCAAATGGGATAGCCTATTGCTATATTATTTTCTTCCATCTGAATGCAAAGTAGGGACAAAGCTTGTAAAAGTGCAACATCAACTTTATGAATGTTGTGATGGAAATGAAGCATGTCACAAATAGAACATGGTTGAGTGGGTGTGTCGTCCATTGCTCACAAGTATGAGTTAATAGATTTTTGTATTGTATAATTCTTCCTGCAAACGAGTGTTGCTTTTGGTGGTTCATAACTGGCGTTTGTCTTCTGCACCATGGAATATGTATATGGCATATGTTTTAATTTTGACAAGCGCAAAGCAAAAGCCTTTTGCGCACTTTGCATTTGTTTTTTCAAAAAGCATAAAGATTATTGATGTGTTGGATTTCCATCTTGATTATAGCATCGAATCTTATTTTGCATGTGCAAATTGCAATTTGTTTGTGCATTGCGCATTTGTTTTTTTAAAATGTAATGACTGTTGATGCAATTTCTTTGGCGTAGCCTTCTAGATTGAATACTTGTTGTGAGATTGGTAGTGGGAATGATGGAAGTCAATGTTGTAGTTTCTGGAACATTTGCATTCGACACATGTGCATTGCAGATTTTCACTTTTAGAGAACGCAATGTCTCGTGTGATTTTAACTTTGTTGCAATTGGTGTATGCATTGTTGTATTTGTTTGTTGTCTATGAGAACTAATTATGTTTTTTGTTGTCTATGAGAACTAATTATATTGTTTGTTGTCTATGAGAACTAATTATATTGTTTGTTGTCATATGTTGAATAGAAAGTGGATCCTTAATATGCATGTTCTAAGTCAATTGTTCTTTTTGTTGAAGTGGTTCATAGTGGCAATGGTCTGGGCTACCTGCAAAGCAAACCAAGTTCAAATTCTTTTTCGAACTTCATGCAATTATAGTATGTTTTAGCTCTCAGGTATGGAGATGCTTGTCATAGGTGTATTGTTGCAGTAAACATGTGGGACAGCCATAGTGCACACAATTCACATCCTTAGACTCCACTTTGCACATATGGCACTCCAATCCTGGAAACCAATGACTGTAACTGCAATATACGATTGTTGCTTCATATGCTACATTGATCAAAAGTGCCAAAACAAGCAAATGAATATTTGTTTTCAACTGTCAATGCATTTGCCAATGACTACGCCATAAATAATCGCAAAGGAACTGGATCAAATTGTTCAGGGAGCAGAAAAGCTATAGCAGCAAACATGCTTTCACCACATGTAGTGACAAATGCAGGTAGTCTACAAAGCCCAAGTGCATCAAATGCATTTTCTATCATGTTCCAAGTATTGTTCAAATTGCAATAAGTGCTTTGCAAATGTGGTTGGATGTTTTGGATGCAATTGCATGTATTCAGCCTTGAAAACACAAGCTCATAGTGCCCAGCAGTAGGATTTGTATCATGGAAAAGAATTGATATTACAGGATGGCATGCATCTTTGTTGAAATGTAGGTATATTCTTTTTTATGTTAAAGACCAAATGCATATTGGTATGTTTAGCCAATATGCTAGCCATTTTAGATAGAATGTGTCACCCCAAAGCCTAGTTTCACCATTATCGTTGATCTCTGTCGTTGAAAGCCTCATTCTTCTTAGATATGTGTCTTTGTCATGTATATTATGCTAATCCCTTACAATTGTTGGGTGCAAGTCATTTTCATAGGAGGTTAAAGCTATAGCACAACGATTGTGAAGACAATCTAAGAAATGATCCACAACACTAATGCGTAGCTATTTCGATGTATAGCAGTAATGAAGCAAAACATGGACTGTGTCAAATAGGCAATCACCAACTTTGTAATTGAATGAGTGAATACGAAAACAATGTGAACAATAAAGAGCTTCATCAATTGACATGGAAGGTGCATTGGCACTTGGTTTGTAGCTTTCTACTACAATTGATTGTTGTGATAGTTTTTGTCATTTAAGATGATTGTTTGTAAGCATATTGCCACGTTTCGTGTCAAATGACAAAAGATAGAAATTGTATTGATGCTACTCAGTACAGTAATGACTATAAAACAATGTGTCAAGCTCCAAACATTGAATACACAAAAAGAAGAATTGAACAAGCAATTACTCACTGTGATCAACAATAATGCAAAATTTGTAACTATAGCCTTTAGTTCACTATTGTGCACTAAAAACCCTACAAAGCAAGAGCAAATTCTTAATATCAATTCATTTGACTAAAATGAAACTTGTTCCATGACTATTGAGTAGGATAATGCATATTTGAAAATAGGGAAAAGAGAAACAAGCATCATAATCTATTACTCACATTGATCAACAACAATGGAAAATGTGTTACGATGTCACGCAACCAGCAATCCTATCTTGTCTAGACTCTACAAAAAAGCAAATTAATTGAGCAGCAGTAAATGAATCAATCAAAAGCAATTAAACCAAGCAAAAGCAAATAATTTGATCAATTTTGGCATTAATTTCGTTACACTCTTTAGGTCCATGTATGGTTTGAGCTTTGATACATATATGTGTACACACAGACATATGCATATATATACATGTGTATATAGACACATATATGTATAAATGTTGTGGCAACCTTGGCACTTCCAAGCAAATTCTACATTTTCAATCTCTACATGGCAAAGGTCCTTGTTACGATTAAAAACAGAGACAAAGCTTTGTAATACAAATTTTAGTGACTGTTCAATAGTAACTAGAACAAAGTAGCTATGACCAACATCAATGGCTAGATAATTATAGAGGTTCCAAATTTTGTTAGCCTGGCCAATGTCAACAGGATGCGTTTTGTGACTGTGAAAACCATATTGTCTATGCTTTTCCTCTATCGCACTTGATGCCTGTAGAAAAATAGGGTCCATTAGAAGTAGTAGAAAGCAAATGGTCAAGTCTCTTTATGTATAACTGCAAATATAAGTGAAAGCAATACATTGATCAGGGTTCTAAAACTATAATGCTTATTGTACTGTGATTTAGATCATTGAAAGATCCAGTTTAAGACTCAGATTTACTAATAGTAACTAGAGCTTACCTTATTCCAGTGCAACTAAACAAGCAATTGGGCTTTTGCTATCAATGACAACATCGTGACGATTACATAGAGATCCATTGTTGTCAAGTGTTTTTGCAAGTAGCCGTACACAACCAGGAAAAAGAAAAAGTAGCAAAAAGATAGACTTGCAAGGAATAGCACAAGAAAATAGTATTGATGCATGATCACAATTGCAATCTAATACATTTATTATATTTAAGCATGATAAATTTCTTGCATAAAAATTAGGTTGCAATTGTATAAAATAGGAATAAGAGATAGAGCCAACTTGTAAACTTAGACTACAGCACCTCATAAACTTCATCTCCTATGAATTCACATACGTAATAGGCACCTCGAGCAACAACTGCCACCTGAGAAGAATAAGGCACCTATCAATCTTAATAATAAATAGAAAATATGTATAACCATGCATTCCAATTTGGAACACTTGGCATTAGCACCAGTTTTAGACAAGGTATGTGAAATACTATTGACAACACCACCTATGTATAGAAACATTTGCAGTGAAGACACGTGTATAGCAACAAATAAGCCTATCGTAATTTGGTATGCAGCAATGAGATACTCACAATCACAAAATTTGAACAGTATAATTAGAAGTAATTAGGAAAGAAAAAATATGTTACATGAATATAATCTAGGTAGGCTATCTATTTGAAGATTGGATTTGGGATTTCTTGCTCATGCTTCTATATTCTCCTAGTTGCAAGTTACTCTTCCAAGCAAGGAAGGTGAAAATTCCATCAGTTCTTGATGTTTTGTTTCTATTGGAAATATTTCATAACTTTGTGATGTTCTTTGTTTTAGTCGTGTCTTTGCACCCATTTTTTATGTCAACACAGCATCTAAACAAGGACATTTTGCATTTATTAGTCCCTAATTTTCATTTATTGTGAAGGTTTAACTCTTTCAAGTAAAAGATTGTTTGCATTGTTTATTCTTTTGCAGAGATTGTTTCATGAGGGTGAAATCTGTGTCTCTTGAGAGGGTTTATATCTATCGTATTGGAAGCGAAAAAGGAGGATCTGTAACTTACTACATCTTTTGCACTGTGATTTAATGGGTTAATGGCTATTTTTTGTTCTATTCTACATTTTATGCATTAGTGTGTACTCTTTCTTATCTTTAAGTGCTTCTATGTGTTAGTCTCTGCTGCTGAGTCAAAGACTTCAGCCCACAATTCATTAATGTCATTTATTGTGAACAGACTGAAGTGCAGTTGCCATTAATGGATTGTGGTGTCAAGTTTTAAGACTGTCAAGTAAAAGATTATTTGCATCATTTATTCATTTGCTAAGATTGTTTGATGATAGTGAAATCTGTCAAAAAATGAAGCATTTGTAATTTCTTGTATCTTTTATACTGTCATTTTTGCCTTGTTTATTCATTTGCTCAAATTGTTTGATGAGGGTGAAATCTGTGTCTGTTGAGAGGGTTTTAAGTCTTTAACTCAACAACAAAGATTAATCCATAAAAGCACTCAATGATAGGGAATAGTAGATAATGTATTAATGACAGATGTACTTGAATGTATTCACAATAAATGAAAATTAGATCTAATGTTCCTATATCTATTGTGTTGGAAGCGAAGAATGATGCGTTTGAAAGTTCCTATATCTTTTACACTGTCATTTCATTTTTTTTTAGTCCCTCTAATGGCTTAATCTCTGTTGTTTATTTTACATCATAATTCTTTCTCCAATTTTTTTGATCTCTGCAATGGCCTAATTTCTCTTGTTTCCCATCGTCGAGTGTTTGTATGAGTGCAGAGATTTTTTTACAGACATTAAACAATAAAAACACTCAATGATAGGGAAGAATAGAAATATTCAAAATATCAGGTATACCTCTTACTATTTTCCATTCGCACGCTTTATATTGTTCTTCATTGCAGCTATTACATTCATAGGTTGGCATTTGTCTCTCCCTAGGGTTTATATTGCAAAAATAAACCCTAGGGAAAGACAAATGCCAACCTATCTAGCAGCTTCCATATTGCAAATATTAAAGTCATAGTTTAGGATTTTTGTTTCCCTACAGTTTACATTTCAAATATATAGGTCATAGTTTAGCGTTTGTGTTTCATAGGTTCTACTTTTATGGCTTAAGCTCTGCTGGTCAGTTAAAGGCTTAAGACCATAATCCATTAATGTCAACTAACAATATCTTTTATTGGTATGTATACTGTAACAAACATATCTGCATCATTTTAAAGCACTTGTGTTGTTTTAATCATGTTTTGGGTCTTAGAATGATTTTCATAATTTGCTCATGGTGTTTGTAACAATTACTGGTGCAGAGACTAATGCTTTCTCTGCACGATTGCCTATTCATGCATTTGCCCGAAATCATGCTCCTAATGATTATCCTATGGTTTGTGGCATTATTTTATTAAAAGGGAGTTCGGGCTTATTTTTGCAATTCTCTCATTGACTCTTGGTATTTCTCTCCTGGTTTTGTATTTTCCCAATCTATATTAATTGTGTGTCCATGAAATAGTGATAGTCATTGAAACATGTCTATTTGTTCAAGTTATATCTGATGTTCCATGTATCTTTTGATCCATGGACATGATGCATATCTTGAACAAATTAAACTTTTGTTCAAGATGTCTATAATTTCAATCTATTGAAATGAAATTGGGCCTTTGTTTTGGGTTAATGTTTATTGTTTTTTGTTCTCTGCATTTCTCTGGTAGGCAGGTCACATTGTCGATACTACTTGACATGTATGATCGGAAATTGGAATGCATCTTCACATGGATTTTATTTACTATTAAGATTGATAGGTGCCTTGATAATAGAAGCATTTTTGTTTCCTGTTTGAGGCGGAGTTTGCCAATGTTTGATGAGGCAACACTAACAACTAGATTCATGCCAGCAGTGAAAATATGTCTCATAGTATATAGCATTGTCATAATGATGAGTCCAAAAGTAGCAACAACCGGAAAATGAGGTAACACATTGTCTCTTGCATCCATGATTACTCACCAATACACAACCAATAGTAGAATAAAAATTGAAACAATGTCTACTGCACTCCACACAAATAGCATCAATTTCATTACATAACAGCTAACAAGCATAAATCCATAATAGATAATAAGTATGAATTGTATTCTAATCATAGAATATGATTCGAAATAATTATGAATTGAAATCCAATACTGAATCCATGCATTCAAAAAAATCTACAAAGCTTCATTAGATAAATTGAAGGTTTGTGATACTACATTCACAATTTTGTAAGAAGCATAAGAAGAGTAAATGAGCAAAAAATGGCAAAAAGATACTGCATTATTCTTTTTAGCTTTAATCTCAATGTTCATACTCCATACGATTCAAGAAACATTTAAAAATTAATATGTAAGACAAAATAATAAAAATGTTACTCACATACCAGTTGAACTTTTAATGCTTATCTCTACTTCCTTACCAGTTGACATTGTCACAAATGCAAATCCTTGTGCTATTTTAGTTTCTCTATCTATGACCAGCCACAAAATTATTTCCAACATGCCTTCATTTTGTTGTGGAACTTATTGTTATGCACCATGATATAAGAGGCCATAATGACTATGAGTGTTGCAAACATAGACTGACACACAAATAGAATAGTGACCCAATAGACACATTGTCTTTAGCACGCAAGCATATGAAAAATGACGGCAATTGTGACAGCTTGATTTGTGCAGCACTAAGACTAGAAGTAAAATAAAACATAATCCAAAGATAAATTAAATTGCAAGATGTAAAACTGATGCATCATATATTGGAAAAACAAATGCATGGCACAATTTGACAAGCCTACGAAGCGAATGACACCATAAAAAAAGCTAAGCTTCAAGCACAAATAATTGATATTAAACTTTTGAAATGAAGTATCATGTATACTTACAGTTGATGTAATTGTTAAAGCTAGTAGAACAATCATTGTACATAATATATCAGGTTCTCTCTCTTTCAGATACCATGTCAAAGGACCCACAATTGCATAAACTGGTTCAGAACATACCTTTTCACATTGTTCTAGCAGCAAATGCATAATCACTTGCAAAATCAAGGACCGATACAAAACACTCTATGCCATGCCTCTAAATAAATGTGCCTTGAACACTGCGTGTGTATGTGACATGTGGCTATAGACAATATACATTGTGCACTGGTTTTATGTAACATCTTCTGAAATAACTTTCCATACAGTTTCTTTGTTTCAACGGCTAATACTATTCAGTATTTGTTTCATGTAGCTATGCATTAATAATAGGTTCATGCCTTCGCCTATATATATACACACACACACACACACACACACACACAAATATATATATATATATATATATATATATATATATATATATATATTTGTGTGTGTGTGTATAATATATATTTGTGTGTGTGTATATATATTATATATTTGTGTGTGTATAATATATATATTTGTGTGTGTGTATATATATACACACAAATATATATATATATATATTATACACACACACACACAAATATATATATTATATATATTTGTGTGTGTGTGTGTATATAATATATATATTTGTGTGTGTGTGTATATATATTATATACACACACACACACAAATATATAATATATATACACACAAATATATATATTATATACACACACACAAATATATATATATACATACAAATATATATATTTGTGTGTGTATATATACATACATACATACATATATATATATATATATATATATTTTTATGCACCTATATATATACATAGATACATGCACATATGCATACATATGGACATACATATATACATAGCATATTAGGCATTGCATACATGAACTTGTGATTTTGTTTTAATAGATTCAACTGCAGTTGACATTCATGCATGGAAAATAAAACATTAATTGCGTTGTTAATGTCAACTAACAGAGAAGTTGACATTAATGAATTATGGTGTTAAGTCTTTAACTCAACAACAGAGATTAGCCCATCAAAGCACTCAACACAATGATTCAATACCCTGAGCAAATAAATAAGCAATGCAAATAATCATCTGCTTGACAGACTCAAAACTCAACACCATAATCCATTAATGGCGACTGCACTCGAATCTATTCACAATAAATGAAAATCAGATCTAAGTAAATGCAAAATGTGCTCGATCATACAAGAACATTTTGTTTCATAGCCATAAAACTTAACACCATAATCCATTAATGGCAACTGCACCTAAATCTATTTACAACAAGTGAAAATTAGATCCAAATAAAGGCAAAATGCGGCCATACACCAAAGGCACGTGCACCACTATCGACAATGCCATGTGCCCTCAGAAACAATCACACCAAGGACACATGTATAACATCAAAGCACCAGGGATCGATAATTTTTTTTCTTCTTTGCTCCAAACAATGATTTGCAATTGGGAAAATACAAAACCAGGAATAAAGTATCAACAGCCCATGAGAAAATTGCAAAACAATAGCACAAACTCCATTGCAACAGCTTGAAATACACATCTTGAACAAAGTCTTATCTGTTTAGGATATACGTGATGTACATGCTAAATCAGATATATCTTGAACAAATAGACATCTCTCAATGTGTATCACTATTTCATGAACACATAATTAACTTGAATTGAAAAAATACAAAACCATGATCAAAATATCAAAACTGTCATGCCCACATTAGCTATGTGGTCATGACATGAAGTACCAAAAAATTTTCCACCTACCCCTAAAACCTTGTCGCACAAAGACAAGGAAAGCAAACAAGGTGTAGAATATGATATCCACAACACCTTGTCAGGTGAACATAACCAAGGGAAACCAACATGAAGTGTCAAAAATTACATCCATAAAGAAAGAAGTAAAAAGAAACATTCATTCGTCTAAAGTTAAGATAAAACATAATTCATAAGGAGATGATATACAATTTTGTTCATTCTATCATACAAGAACATCATGAGAATGTCTAAGATCGAGTTTCAAATCAGCATTGTGTACTTTATTCTAAACACCAAAGGAGATATGCATTAATAACAATTAACGAAAACATATAAAATTGAATAAATTACATAGCCATTAAAATGACATTACATAAGATAGTAACATCATTCTCAAGGTTGGAGTGTCTCATAATTTACAAATTACCAATCTAAAATGCTACAAGAATGATTTACATCGTTGATACAATTAGATAGCTAAAGAATACACAATGCTCATAAGCTAAAGATGAAGGATAGCCACTACGAAGTCATCAATCACGGATCACAAGTCCCCAATGGCAGTGGGTGCACACCACCCTACCATGTGGAACCTCAAAGGTCCACCTCCCGTGCTCAGAGATGATCACAAGGCCATACACAAGCATAATAGTAAAAGGGATAAGGAGGCATGTAAACTCAGCCACACAAGGGATACCACAAGTTGCATAGCTCACATGAACACATCATTAGCACATGGTTCACGGAGGGCATAAATAAGGCACTTGGTAATCGTGCCAATGAAGCACTACCCAGATAAGGAGGGGTGAGAAGATAGGGGCAGCAATATGGAAGTGGATAAACTAATGTACTCATCTCATATTCTCATGCCATGTACAAAACACATCAATCGTGTTTTCTCCAATGGGCCTACTAGTGAGCACTCTTGCTCATTGCCACATTGGGAACCACTTCCATGCCTACCCTATCATCTACACTCAAACTCCAACAAGCTCGTCATGTCCACAAAACATTACACAAGCACATGAGCACCCACTCTTTGGGGCATTAAGTGTATTCTATTATCTTGATCTCCCAAAGAGCTGATGACACTGAAATCTTGACTTATTCTAGCAATGCTACATCAAAACCACTTATTCTTTAGAAGGATTGATAGCATATAAGCAGCAGCATTGTTGGTAACATGTATGTCCTTGCCAACTATGAATTGTTGAAAGGTAAGGAGCAATCTTCCTCCTTAGGTCTGAGGGTGGTATGTGTGTTGAAGGAATGGTAGTACTAGGGTCTATTCCCATAATTTTCTTTCCTTTTTCTAGTATAGCCAATACGATCAATATAGGAGGCTTTGTTTTCAGCTAATCTTTCTTGTCTAGCATACGAATGTTCTCTAAAGTACAATTACATCTCACCTTGTTACCCTCCATCTATTGTTGTCATCTCAAGGTTCAAGTAAATTTCAACCCCCCTGAAAATCTCCTAATAGGAGTATAATGACTACTCAGACACAATGCAAAGCTTTAGACCTACTCAACAGCACTTGTTTTTTCACCTTGTAAGAGTGGAGACTTACGTGGATAATAAAATACATCTTTTAACTAGATCTACTCAAAAGCAATTGCATTATTGCAAAAGACACTTGTTAGTACATGCTCTTCATAAAGAGCCTAGAAGCCTACTAAATACTTTCTGGTGGCAGATAATAAAAGATGAAATGATGATTTCCTGCTACCTTTGTGCCCATTCGAATAGAACAATAAGCTTCTAGAAAGTCTTAGAACCTTTTAAGCAATTGTGAAAGGTAGTTGTAAATCCCAACTCCATGGCTTTTCTAGCATTCTATCTCTCGGCATGTACCAATATAATTGCTTTGGAGAAGGGTATGGACATCTAGAAAAGTATAATGGAAGGGGAATATTTGTCAAATGTTGTAGTTGCAAGTGCGTTGGTAGGCATGTAAGCAAACTATGTAAGCATAGACGAAGCACGTTGACTGTTTCACAAGAGCCTAAAAGAAATGCAATCTCATGGACTGCAATAATTGCAGGATATGCACAAGATGGATCTGTTGAATAGACTTTAGAAACTTTCAAGCAAATGCAATGACAGGCGTAGAGCCAATTTCCCAAACCTTTGACAGCATCCTCCCTGCGTTAGCCAATAAGGGAGTTTTGGAACAGAGAAAAGGTATACATCAAAACACAACGAATGGAGAATTTTGTTTTACTTGGTGTTGGAGTTGTAAGTGCCTTGGTATACTTGTTGGCAATAGTGGAAGTAGAGACAAGGCATGAACTGTTTGGCAAAATGCCTCAAAGAGGCATCATCACATGCAATGCAATGATTGCAGGATATACACAAATTGGATTTATTGAAAAGTCTTTCGAAACTTCCAACCAAAAGTGATTGGCAAGAGTAAAGCCCAAATCCACAACCTTTGACCACATCCTCCCTACCTGTGCCAAATGGCAAACTTCAAACTGGGTATGGATATCCGTCGAGGCATAAATGGGAATAGATTTTAGTTAGCTATTATAGTTGGAAATGCTCTGGTAAATATATATAAGAACAATGGAAGCACAGAAAAGGTATGGGATTGTTTGAACAAATGCCCAAGAAATGTGGTCTCAAGGACAACCATGATTGCAGGTTATAAACAAAGCATGGACATCCACTCAAATTACAATAGACAAGGACCATTTAAATCCATATATTTTAGTTGCAACTTCCCTAGTATACGTGAATTGTAAGAGGAGGCACCAAAAACTTACTTGGAGATTTGTGTATTGTAGAGAACAAGTTACTTCCAGTTGTTCTCTCCTCTTCCCTGTGCCCTATCAAACCCTAGCTTTTTGCTCTTTTTTTTTCTTTTCCCCCCCAAATCTCTAGCGTGAGCAGATGTGGGTGAGCATAATGATCATCCCCCAAAAGTATATCCCTCATTTTTAGAAATTTCTCCCATTCTCCCCCCCCCCCACAAAAAAAAGAATGAGAATAGGGATAAAACCCACCTCAAGGAAACCAAAAGGTCACTATTCACATTGGGATAAAACCCACCTCAAGGAAACCAAATGGTCACTATCTACCTTGACCCCAAACACTAACACAACACGACAACAAGAAAATAAATAGACGAACACATGCACACAAAGGCACTGCACAAGGTCAAGTTGCTAATACAATGCCACCGAGACAAAATTGACACCTAAAGTCATACAGATCTGACTCACAGGAGGATAGAACAATCAGACAATTTCTAAGGCATAACCCGGCATTGGAGACTCATCCCCGAACAAAGACGGCGGCGAAGCTAAGGTGTATGGCCAGTGTCATCTCCAACTCACTACCATTGGGGCATTGGGCAAGCTCAAACCTGTAAAGCCAAGTGGAGTCGATGCATGTTACCTGCATCACTCAAAACATATTACAACATGTGCACATATACATCATATAATAGCCGAAGCATAATTAATCCACATGGGAGGATTCTAACATCCATAATCATTCGCATAGTGTGCCAATGTCACGATGTCATCCTCTCCACATGTACACCCAATCTCGACATGAAACGTAAGCATAGCATCTAAATCAATATGGTGATAATCATTACTACCACATCATCTACTATTTAACTGACCACAGTTATAAAGTAAGTCACTCTTAGTTTGGGCAAGCCCACAACACATAAATATACCTCTTGTACCACATTTTCATAATGAATATCATTAAATACTTAACATCAAATGAAATCATAATATGATCTAACCACCTATCATATAAAGCCTAAATTTATACCTCAATGTTACCTCAATTAGGCCAGGACTAGGGAGGCACTACACACTCCCCCCCAAGAGCTTGACTTATTCCTGGAAGTCACAAACGTTAAGAAGCAACCATAGCACACATTAGTCCATGATATTCAATATAAATATAAAATTCAGAGTATCACATTCCTTTCGATATACCCAATTACATGCAATTTATCCCAGTACCCAAGCGAAGAAGAGGCAAGGCACTCAATTTCATTTAAAATATACATTAACATATAACAATTTTTTTTAAATCAAAATAAAGAATGATGCCATAACATTCAATTTTATCATAGAATCATTCTCAAGAATAGAGCATAGAAACACACATCATACAAAATGTTTACAAAGAAAACATCAACTCATATGCAGATACATCAAATGCAGATCTTACAACTAAACAAGCATTTTCATTCATCCACATCACAAGGATAACAACACAAGGTTCACATATAGGTCCACGGGGATGCAACAGTCTCATCATAAAACTACGTAACCAATATCAGTGCCCAATAACCAAAGATCCAAGAATCAAGCGGAATGATGGTATTGAGGCCACGCACCTCGGGGCCCCTCCATACATTTCCACAAATGACCTACCTCTTATTTGTATAAGGGGTTTAGCCTCCAAGGGATAGTCATCATAAGAGCATAAATCACTAGGAAGGTAATTGGATGATGACTAGCCCATACTAGCCCACACTTACCCCCATCCTCAAAAGTTTCCCACGTCTGCTTCCTTATATACACTCGACCAGAGGTCGTTCCATTGACATGGTGAGAAGAACATCATAACACAAGACCAGCATTCAAAAACAGAAAGAACCTAGCTTAGCCAACACAGATTTACAAAAATACCAAAAGAAGAAGTTTCCAAAATCAACAATAAAATAAATAAATGCATGCAATTTCAAAAATAAAGCAACGTAGCCACAAGAGTCACATGAAAAGGAAGATTCAAAGATTTGTGGCTAAGCTACTTATAGACAAGATAAAATAACGTCGTTGGTCATCACAAGCAAGATAAATAAAGTCACCAATTACTGAAAGAAAGATCACAAACCATGAAATTGCACATTACGTCACAATGTGACTAACATTAAGTCACCAATAAGGAAGGAGGGAAATTACGGTCACTACATATGCCATGTAAACACAACGAATGCAATAACATCATGTAGGTAGATAGTATTAAATGTGCCTTCACGTATGACTACGTGGAATCATGCCCTTCTCAAAGGTAACACATCATCATCACCAACACTATGTTGGAACATCAGTGTGGTGTGGCGTCACATCTATTCGCATCATGTCAACCAGGTGTTAATGTACGTAAATATCATAACATAGCATAAGTCCAAAGCAACTCAATTAATACTCTGATTTAATCAAAATTAAACATATATTCCTTTTGTATAAATGTCAACTCTATCATAGTGCCAATGTTTCCAAGTTACTACACATCCAACTCAAAATAAAATACCAAAGGTAAGAGCAAACCTGCACCAAGTAACATGGCCTTGAGCAAATCACATGCCCATACCAAACCATAATCAAGGTCCCCAAGTCAGATGTCAATAGTATCATCAAGGAAATAAAAGCATGATAGGATAGCACTATGAACCTCTCAAAGGTCCATTCACTAAGGATAAGTAGTGGGTACTCTTGCATAGGAAGATATGGTTAGTTGGGTTACCCCAAACCAATGTCCCAGCATGTCGCCATAGCTTCCTAAGCTCTTCCTCTCCACTACTTAACTCCACACATGGAAGGTCTCCAACTCCAAGGTTGGACCTTACAGGGTATACAAACAAGAAACCACATAAGCATGACTCCACCATACTTGTAGTTATACACTCAACCCATGGATGGATAACTAGTATCACAAGCTCATAAGTACACAAATCATGTACGGGATATTCACAACACATAGCAAGTACTCTCATAATAGGTATTCACATCCACAAGGTAATGCATAACACTATTTTCCTTTACTATTCATTACTTAGTGAAGAAGAACAACTTTCATACACAAAGTCACATATTTATCACCATAAAGGTTTTCTAAGAAATTTACTCAAACATCAATTAGAATTAACCTTTCTAAGGAGTAAATAGAATCTAACCATAACTTCACATTTAGAGACAAAGCAATACACCCCAATTAAGTATACCAACATACTAGCAAATGCATACTAGGTCATATTCAAATCAAAGAAACATTACTTCAACTCGCAAGATGGTGTCTCACAACACATCACACATCATGGAGCTCTTGATAAACCATTTTACACTACATATGTACTACAAACAAACACATATTTATCTAACACAAAGTTCATAAGATAGAGTCTTACCATAAGAATAATTCAATTAAAAGCTTAAGTCCCTAATTTAGTATTTTACCACAAGATGCCAAACATTTTCTCCACACAAGGTATGCACAACTTAATAGCAAATTCACACAAGGTCAAAATCATAAAATGTAAAATTCACATTATGGAAGTACTTAACAAATGATAAACAAGTGCACCATTCACCCTTGTATCATTTTGAAAACATAAATTATTTCTTAGTTATACCACGCATATTACTGAATTACACCTCTTTCTTTCTTAACCTTTTACAATCAAAAGTAATGCAAACATACACAAAATGACTTGCACTAACTAAAATTCCAAGAAAGATACGCTTCATGCAAGCATTTCTAGTTACCCAACCCAAAGGAGACAATACAATTTCCAAATGATAAAATGGGCTAAGGATCAAGGAGGTATGAAATTCTTACAATATGATATATGCACGCAATGTACACAAGGCATGAATTAATCAATCAAGCATTAAGACTTCATTATTCTTCCAAAGGACAAAACATCATCATGTTCATAACCAAAAGCATAACACACAACAAGGTGCATGCAAGCCTAACTATTCCCACAATGCCAACCTCTAATCCCAACCACATAGAGTGCATACTAGGGAACAACTCCACACTCTACAAAATTACACAAGGGTGAGGAAGGTCCCAACACAACCCTCACAATCTAGACCAACCGACTCAAGAGGAGAATCGACAAGGAGGAACACAACCACCACAAAAACACAAGAGGAAGACTTCGATAATCATGTGACAAAGCCACCACGATGACAAAACAAGAGGATGGATATTCCTCCAAGATGAAGGTTGGTTGTCAGTCGACAACCTCGCTCTCTCACAACTACATGGAGAAGGACGAGGATCAAACCACCCTAAATCCACTCCATGTCGACCCAATCAAAACATGCAATACCCCAGAGCTCCCAATGTTGAAACATGGGCTCTGATACCAAATGTCATGCCCACATTTGCCATATGGTCATGTTGCACAAAACCCCATGTCATGCCCACATTAGCCATGTGGTCATGACATGAAGTACCAAAAATTTTTCCACCTACCCCTAAAACCCCACCACACAAGGGCAGGGAAAGCAAACAAGATGCAAAATACGATATCCACAACACCTTGTTAGGTGAATCAAACCAAGGGAAACCAACATGAAGCATGAAAAATTACATCCATACAGAAAGAAGTAAAAAGAAACATTCATTTGTCTAAAGTTAAGATAAACCATTCATAAGGAGATGATATACAATGTTGTTCATTCTATCATACAAGAACATTATGAGAATGTCTAAGATTGAGTTTCAAATCAGCATTATATACTTTCTTCTAAACACCAAAGGAGATATGCGTTAATAACAATTACTAAAAATATATAAGATTGAATAAATTACATAGCCATTAAAATGACATTACATAAGATAGCCACATCATTCTCAAGGTTGGAGTGTCTCATAATTTACAAATTACCAATTTACAATTCTACAAGAATGATTTACATCATTTATACAATTAGATAGCTAAAGAATACACAATGTTCATAAGTTGAAGATGAAGGACAGCCACTACGAAGTCATCAATCACGGATCACAAATCCCCAATGGTGGTGGGTGCACACCACCCTACCATGTAGAACCTCAAAGGTCCACCCCTGTGCTCGGAGATGATCATATGGCCATACACAAGCATAATAGCAAAAGGGATAAGGAGGAATGTAAACTAAGCCATACAAGGGATACCAAAATTTGCATAGCTCACATGAACACATCATAAGAACATGGTTCATGGAGGGCATAAATAAGGCACCTGGTAATCATGCCAATGAAGCACTACCCAGATAAGAAGGGGTGAGAAGATAGGGGTAGCAATATGGAAGTGGATAAACTAATGTACTCATCTCATATTCTCATGCCGTGCACAAAACACATCAATCGTGTTTCCTCCAATGGGCCTACTAGTGAGCACTTTTGCTCATTGCCACATTGGGAACCACTTCCATGCCTACCCTATCGTCTACACTCAAACTCCAACAAGCTCGTCATGTCCACAAAACATTACACAAGCACATGAGGACCCACTCTTTGGGGCATTACGATTATTCTATTACCTTGATCTCCCAAAGAGCTGATGACACTGAAGTCTTGACTTATTCCAGCAATGCTACCTCAAAACCACTTATTCTTTAGAAGGATTGATAGCATATAAGCAGCAGCATTGTTGGTAACATGTATGTCCTTGCCAACTATGAATTGTTGAAAGGTAAGGAGCAATCTTCCTCCTTAGGTCTGAGGGTGGTACGTGTGTTGAAGGAATGGTAGTACTAGGGTCTATTCCCATAATCTATTTTCCTTTGTCTGGTATAGTCAATACAGTCAATATAGGAGGATTTGATTTCAGCTAATCCTACTTTTCTAGCATACGAATGTTCTCTAAAGTAAAACTACATCTCACCTTGTTACCCTCCATCTATTGTTGTCATCTCAAGGTTCAAGTAAATTTCAACCCCCCTGAAAATCTCCTAATAGGAGTATAACGACAACTCGGACACAATGCAGAGCTTTAGCCCTACTCAACAACACTTGCTTTTTCACCTTGTAAGAGTGGAGACTTATGTGGATAATAAAATACATCTTTTAACTAGATCTACTCAAAAGAAATTACGTTATTGCAAAAGACACTTCTTAGTACATGCTCTTCATCAAGAGATTAGAAGCCTACTAAGTACTTTCTGGTGGCACATAAAGAAAGATGAAATGGCAATTTCCTACTACCTTTGTGCCCATCCGAATAGAATAGTAAGCTTCTAGAAAGTCTTAGAACCTTTTAAGCAATTGTGAAAGGCAGTTGTAAATCCCAACTCCATGGCTTTTCCAGCATTCTGTCTCTCTACCTGTACCAATGCAATTGCTTTGAAGCAAGGTATGGACATCCAGCAAAGTATAAGGGAAGGGGAATATTTGTCAGATGTTGTAGTTACAAGTGCACTGGCAGACATGTAAGCAAATGGTATAAGCATAGACAAAGCACGTTGACTGTTTCACAAGAGCCTAAAAGAAATGCAGTCTCATGGACTACAATAATCGTAGGATATGCACAAGATGGATCTGTTGAATAGACTTTAGAAACTTGCAAGCAAACGTAATGACAAGCGTAAAGCCAATTTCCCAAACCTTTGACAGCATCCTCCTTGCGTTAGCCAATAAGGGAGTTTTGGAACAGAGAAAAGGCATACATCAAAACACAACGGATGGAGAATTTTTTTTTGCTAGGTGTTGGAGCTATAAGTGCCTTGGTATACTTGTTGACAATAGTGGAAGTAGAGACAAGACATGAACAATTTGGTGAAATGCCTCAAAGAGGCATCATCACATGCAATGCAATGATTACAGGATATACACAAATTGGATTTGTTGAAAAGGCTTTCGAAACTTCCAACCAAAAGTGAATAGCAGGAGTAAATCCCAAATCCACAACCTTTGACTGCATCCTCCCTACCCGTGCCAAATGGCAGCCTTCAAACCAGGTATGGACATCCGTCAAGGCATAAATGGGAGTAGATTTTAGATAGCTATTATAGTTGGAAATGCTCTGGTAAATATATATATGAACAATGGAAGCACAGAAAAGGCATGGGATTGTTTGAACAAACACCCAAGAAATGTGGTCTCAATGACAACCATGATTGCAGGTTATAACCAAAGCATGAACATCCATTCAAATTACAACAGACATAGACCATTTAAATCCATATATTTTAGTTGCAACTACCTTGGTATACATGAATTGAAAGAGGAGGCACCAAAAACTTACTTGGAGACTTATGTATTACAGAGAACAAGTTACTTCTAGTTGTTCTCTCCTCTTCCCCGTGCCCTATCAAACCCTAGCTTTTTGCTCTTCTTTTTCTTTTCCCCCCAAATCCCCAGCATGAGGACACATGGGTGAGTATAATGATCATCCCCCAAAAGTATATCCCTTGTTTTTAGAAACTTCTCCCGTTCCCCCTCAAAAAAGAATGAGAATAGGGAATCCCCAAAAAAATGCATTTCATTTCTTTTTTGTCAAAAGAAGACTCACATTATTTTCTTCAACATAAGTTCATCACATTGGGATAAAACCCACCTCAAGGAAACCAAATGGTTACTATCTACCCTAACCCCAAACACTAACATGACACCACAACAAGAAAATAAATAGATGAACACATGCACACGAAGGCACTGCACAAGGTCAAGTTGCTAACACAACGCCACCGAGACAAACGCGACACCTAAAGTCATACGGATCTAACTCACAGGAGGATAGAATAATCAGACAGTGTCCAAGGCATAACCTGACATCAGAGACTCATCCCCGAATAGAGACGGTGGCGAAGCTAAGGTGTATGGCTAGTGTCATCTCCAACTCACCACCATTGGGGCATTGGGCATGCTCGAACCTATGAAGCCAGGTGGAGTCGATGTCTGGTACCTGCATCACTTAAAACACATTACAACATGTACACATATACATCATATAATAGTCGAAGCATAATTAATCCACATGGGAGGATTCTAACATCCGTAATCATTCGCATAGTGTGCCAATGTCACGGTATCATCCTCTCCACATGTACACCCAATCTCGATATGAAACATAAGCATAGCATCTAAATCAATATGATGATACTCATTACTCCCACATCATCTACTATTCAACTGATCATAGTTATAAAGTAAGTCACTCTTAGTTCGCGCAAGCCCACAACACATAAATATACCTCTTGTACCACATTTTCATAATGAATATCATTAAATACTTAACATCAAATGAAATCATAATATGATCTAACCACCTATCATATAAAGCCTAAATTTATACCTCGATGTTACCTCAATTAGGCCAGGACTAGGGAGGCACTACAAAAACCCAATCAGGAAATTGCAAGAGTATAGCTCAAATTCTACCCTAATAACAAACATGCCACAACAAGATATCATGCATATGGGTGAATTCAAAACCAAAAGCAAAATATCAAGTGTCAATGAGACAATCGTAAAAAGAAGTTCTAATTGGAAAATAATTTCGCAGCAAGAAAGGGACACCTTGTGCACTTTAATCTATTGACAATAAATGAAAATCAGGGACTAACAAATGCTAAATGCCCTCGTTAAAATGCTACACGTTGACAAAAATACTCGCTACAAAGACCTGACTATATCAAGGAACATTACAAAGGCATCAAATATTTCCAATAGTAAGAAAACATCACCAATTGATGAAATGATTTTTCACCGAGACATTTTGCACTTATCTAGACCTAATCTTCATTTTCATTTAATAGATTCAAGTGCAGTTGGCATGCATGCATGTAGAGAAAAGATTACTTCCATTCTTAATCCTAACCACCAGAGAAGTCGACACTAATGAATTATGGTGTTAGGTCTTTAACTCAACAATAGAGACTGACCCATAAAACTGCTCAAACATAGGGAAGAGTAGACATTAACCCATAAAATGTAGAGAACAACAAACAATAGACATTAACCCATAAAATGCAGAGATGCAAAAAACTATAAAACGACACTGTTATAGGATCTTACAAACGCCTCATTTTTTGCTTCTAATACAATAGACATAAACCCTCTCAATAGACACAGGTCTCATCCTCATCAAGCAATCTGAGCAAATGAATAAACAACCTAAAAATGACTGTGTAAAAGATATAGGAACTTACAAACACCTCCTTTTTCGCTTCCAATACGATAGATGTAAACCCTCTCAACAAACACAGATTTCACCCCCATCAAACAATCTAAGCAAATGAATAAACAACACAAATAATCCTTTTCTCGACAGACTAAAAACCTCACACCATAAGCCATTAATGACACTTGCACTTTAGTCTATTCACACTAAACAAAAATAAGAGACTGGTAAATGCACAATGTCCTCAAAAAATACCACGCGTCGATAGAAACACTGGGCACGAAGACACGACTATATCAAAGAACATTAGAAAGTCATTAAATATTTCCAATAGCGACAAAACATTAGGAATCGATTAAATTTTTCCGTTTCTTTCCTCGAAATTATTTTCCCACTATCTTGCAATTAGAAAAACACAAAACCCCGAGGAAAATACTAACAGCCAATGCAAAATTGCCAAAAAAATGTGAAAATTCTCTTTTAATAAAACAATATAATCCCACATATTTATAACTGTGTGGTGAGCAGAGTTGGTGTAGTAGATTCTTATCTTGCAGGAACAAAAAAGTGTGTATTCATATGAATATAAACTGAAGATGATGTTATAACAACAATAATTAGTCTATGATGAAAATGAATATGTAAAAAGTGGTAATGGTTTTGATTGCAATATGGCTACTAACACAAATGTCAATACTTGTAGCATCATAGTATAATTAACTCTTCACTTGGACTGGCACATTGAATTAATATAGACAGAATCATAAAAATTTAGCTAGAAGAATAGAGGTGGTGGGATGCTATCCTATTTTGCAAGTTTATAGGGAAAGTATAACAGCTCATAAAAGCAGAAACAAACACCAGAAGGCTTGAAAACACATTAATGCGAGGGCAAGACATAAAAGGCAATGGCAAGAGAAAGCAATGGCATGACCACACAAAAGGACAGCTGAAAGAAAAACAAGATACATTATTTACAAAAGATAAGGAATTAGAATACGAAACATTGATAAGTATTTATGTATTGTAAAAGATGGGTATGCCCATCAGCTCGATATATAAGAGCGATGTAATCAAAGTATAATAAAAGCCATGTTCTGAATCATGAACGTATGCTTCCATTAACTTGTATTAGAAAGGGAATGCCCTTCTCGTCTCCATCAAAGGGAGTTTGTAAACCTACGCTTGTAGGAATTCTGTACTTGCTAATATTTTCTGGACTCATGTCCCGGGCCAGACTGGAGGTTTTCTTCCCCATTCTTTCCTACCAGTGCCCGCACAAACGGAGGAAAAAATGTAAATTTATTGAAAATTAATATAATAAAATCAAGGCCTCGGCCATTTACTGATCAAAAATAATAATAATAATAATATAATCCCACAAAGTATAGCATAAACATTAGTAAGCGCGATTTTCAGCCAATACATTAATAGACATGACCACACCGAAAACATTGGTCACTTATTTAGACCTAATTTTCATTTTCATTTAATACATCGAAGTGCACTTCGCATTCATGCGTGCAAAGAAAAGATTAGTTCCATTCTTAATCATGGCCAGCACAGAAGTTGACATTAATGAATTATGGTGTTAAGTCTTTAACTCGGCAATAGAGACTAACCCACAGAAGCACTCAAAGATAGGTAAAAGCACACATTAACACATAAAATGAAGAGAACAACAAACAATAGACATTAACCCATAAAATGCAGAGATGAAAAAAACTTTAAAACGACACTGTAAAAGATATAGGAACTTTCAAAGGCCTCATTTTTCACTTCCAATACCATAGACATAAACCCTCTCAACAGACACTCTGAAGAAATGAATAAACAACGCGAAAATGATGGTTCAAAAGATATACGAACTTACAAACGCCTCATTTTTTGCTTCCAATACGATAGATATAAACCCCCTGAACAGACACAGATTTCACCCTCATCAAATAGACCATATCAAAGAACATTACAAAGCCATGAAATATTTCCAATAGCAACAAAACATTACCAATCCATGAAATGATTTTACACCAAGACATTTTAAACTTATTCAGACCTAATTTTCATTTTCATTTTATAAATTGGAGTGCAGTTGGCATGCATGCATGCAGAGAAAAGATTAGTTCCATTTATAATCATGACCAGCAGAAAAGTTAACTCAACAATAGAGACTAACACATAAAAGCACTGAAAGATAGGGAAGAATAGACATTAATCCATAAAATGTAGACAAAAACAAACAATAGACATTAACCCATAAAATGTATAAATGCAAAAAAACTATAAAATGACACTATAAAAGATATAGGAGCTGACAAACGCCTTGTTTCTCGCTTCCAATACGATACACATAAACCCTCTCAACAGACATAGATTTCACTCTCATCAAACAATCTAACCAAATGAATAAACAATGCAAAAATGACTGAGTAAAAGATGTAGAAACTTACAAATGCCTCCTTTTTCACTTCCAATACAATGTATGGAAACCCTCTCAATAGACACAGACTTTACCCTCATCAAACAATCTAAGCAAATGAATAAACATCACAAATAATCCTTTGCTCGACAGACTAAAAACATCACACCATAAGTTATTAATGTCACCTGCACTTCAATCTATTCAAAATAAATGAAAATAAGGGACTGTTAAATGGACAATGTCCTCTTAAAATGCCACGCGTCGGCAGAAAGATTGGGCGCGAAGACACAACTATATTAAAGAACATTAGAAAGTCATTCAATATTTCCAATACCAACAAAACATTAGGAAATGATTACATTTTTGCCTTACTTGCCCCAGAATTATTTTGCAATTTTTTGCAATTAGAAAAATAAAAAACCCCGAGGAAAACACCGACAGCCAATGACAAAATTGCAAAAAAAATAAAAATTCCCTTTTAATAAATCAACGCCACAGACTATAGCGTAAAAATTAGCGGCACGATTTCTGATGTTTGCATTAATAGAGACGAGCACAGCGGAAACATTAGTGTCCTGCCTATAAGGCAGGGACTAGTAATTGCATCGCAATTGGGATCTACTTTCCCCTTAGTAAGTTAAGTAGATACCTATCTCTCCACTTCAATATACTTAATTTCTTCATGGAACTAATTTCATTTGGTTGTTACACCATTTTTTAAGATAAATGGCTTGTTTTCGATGATGATGAATGAGCATGCAAGAACACAACCATAATGGAACCAAAAGTATACTAATCATCCAATAATTCTACACTTTCTAATTAAATAATATTGAAATTATAATAAAAATAGGTAATTATAAAAGTTGTGAGAATGAAAATATTAATTAAAGATAAATATTAACAAGAGTTTAAAAAGGAATAAGAAGTAAGAACGGATTATTTCAATATATGATGGTTAAATTGAATATTAGTGTTCGCATAATACTTATAAAGATGATGTGTGTTATAGATGAAGAATTATCTCTAATTTTCTATAGTCAATCTCTAATATGGTTGAATGAAAAATATGTTTTTCTCTCTACAATTTATTTGCAAGAATGATAAATGTTTAGGACTTCGAAATAGGGATTAATAATGAAATTACTAAAATTAAATATGAAAAATAAATAAATTAAATGTGATAGTTCAAAATTTGATGATGGAAATATACTATGATAGATGTTGAAAATTGTTAGTGCTTGCTTAGATGAAGGTCTCAGATTCTACAAACTAATTCATTTTTGCTCACATTCACCTATGCAAGTGTGGACCTAACCTCTCTAAGTGTGGATTTAAACTTATGCATGGACCTAAACTATACCTCACATATCTAATCTAGTGGATTGTGGGTGGTTGTAATTTGCTTCACCTCATTTTTCTACGATCCATAAACTAGGGCAAATATTCCATACATGTATTCATCAACATATAGTCCAAAAAGAAGTACTCAATCAACTACCTCAATATGCACTCAACCCATTTGTAATACATGTATAACTCAAGGAAAACTTAAATACTCAAACATGCAAAATTAGACAATTCTACAATCACACACATAATTGCAACACATGAATATAATTGGAGTAACCCTAAGTTGGGGAGGAAACTCCAGGAAGAGTGAGCAATGCTCCTCATTCCATTATATGATAGTCATTATAAGTGTTTTACATGCATCATGGACTAATACAAGAGCATCTTCATGGAAACTACCAACTCCCTACACCTATATACTACCTTGGCATCAATATAGACTTTCAACAACCTATGCTACAACAATGGGATGGACAACAACCATTAAAATATATGTGAAATGGTCCAAAACTACTATCTTCCCATCAACAAGATGGACTACAACCAACTTAGATGATTACCCATGCCTTTCTCAACATGCAAAGACTTCTTATGAACTTCCTACAACCTTCCCAATGTGCAAATATGGAAAGCCATATGCCAAACTAGAAGATCAAACACCAAATGTTCCAAATTCCTACTCGTTATTTGCATATAGATAGATTTTTCACTTTACCAAGGAAATAGTTTATCGCTTCTAACAAATTTGTTGGGGTGAATGACAAGTCACCAAAGCATTTCGCAAGGTCGTCGAGGTGAACACCTATTCACCACAAGTACAAAGTGGTAAATTTTCCAAACTTAGTTATATGGGACATTACATGCTCTACAACTTTGAACAAAAGCTTCTCAGTGTTGTCCTATTCCAACCCTAATCCCCATCAATCCTTTTCACATCTATTTTGCACTAGTATGATAACAAATTCCTCCTTTAGGCTTCTTAGCAACACTCTAATGAGCTAGGACAACTAAGACATTTATCTTCATGTGGCAAACAAAACTCAATTATATGACCATGTGCCTCTGCATATACATTATTAGGCATGTTGTATGCAATGACCAAAACTACAAAGCCAAACACTAACTAGAACTCCAAAATTTGTCAAAAGAATCCAAAAACACAAAAAATAAAACATATATTTTTAGGTGTTGCAAGATTGCATCACCATTAAGATGCTCCTCCATCACTATGACACCAATTTTTTGAATGATGCAAGATTGTTGTTTTGCCCAAGAATGCTCTTGCATTCTAATCATCGTTAAGTGTTCAAATTTCTAGTTCTAATCATCTATCATTTGCACATTAGCCAATCAACAACATAGTCAAATCCACCACCTTATTAAAAACTAATAAGCATTTAAGTACTTAATTACTCAATCTTAATCTAAATCTACTTTATTTATTCCTATTACTTAATCATTTTAATTAAATATAGATTACTTGAAAGAAGTGTTTGTTTTTCTCAACACTTAATGTTCAATGCAATCATTGAAATGTGTTTACTATTTAGTAGTTTGTAATAGTATGCAAAAGTTTCACTTGTAATTCTTATATATTCCATATTCCTTATACATCTTCCCCCCTTCCTAGAAACCCATCAGAAATCTCCATGGAACTATGGTCAAAACCCAAAAACGAAAGACTAAAAATTTCTAACACCATGAAAAACTTCACCATTAAGAACCTACAATCCTAGAGTTTAGTTTACTAAAGTTAAAAACCCATATCTAGCACGAGACATACTACATGAATAAAAGATCACCAATTTTTAGGACAAAACCCATCCACCAAAACAAAGACCTAGAAGCAATAACTTTGACTAGGATTATAGAGGTTTGAATCCCACTACAAACCCACTCACAGAGAGCAATAGAAACACAACAATGGAACAAGTAAAAGCGAAAAGCATCTAAATGGGCCCAGATTTAGATGTCTGTACACCAGTTCCAATCCCACAAGATTTGTGGTTATTGCCGCCACAACTGTCACAATGTTAATAACTTTTTCCATGCACGTTTGGGGGAAAAAGAGGTGGCGTGGGAGGATGATATAGAGGCACTGCAAACTGCCAGACACCTCTCTTATTCGTTTGGTGAATGTCACGTCTTATGTCAATTTGTGATTTTGAAACTTTTTTGTTTTTGGTTCTTCTTTCATTTTTTTTTGCATACAACTTTCACACTGAAATTACGTTGAACCAGCCACTAACCTGAGTTAAGTAGAATTGATGACTAGCAAGCACAACAAATAACATCCGAGCTAAAGATCAAATTCCCCAATACCAGTCTGTACACAGTGAGTGAAATGTAGTCGAGAATAGAGATATTCTAATCAAATTTAACACTCTCTTTCCATAATAGTTTGGAGACAGGAATTTTTTTTAATAAAGAATTTACAAGATTTACTACTCCAGCAGTGAAATCACTGGTGCTTAACAACTAAGGTCTTAATCTTTATGTGGCAAACAAAACTCAATCATATGACCATGTCTCTCTGCATATACATTCTTAGGGATGATGTAGGCAATGACCAAAACTCCAAAGCCAAACACTAACTAGAACTCCAAAATTTCTCAAAAGAATAGAGAAATGTAAAGAAAATAAAGCATGTATTAGATTGCATCACCACTAACATGCTCTTATATCACTAAGATTGTTGGTCTGCCCAAGAATGCTCTCTTTCTAACTCTAATAATCTATCATAGCACATTAGTCAATCAACAACATAATCAAACCTACCACCTCATTTAAAAATAATCTAATTACTCAATCTCAATCTACTTTATTTATTCCTATTACTTATCATTTTAATTAAATATAGATTACTTGAAAGAAGTGTTTGTTTTTCTTGACACTTAATTATTACCTCTGTTGGGAAAGCCCTTTTTCTTTAAAAAAAATCTCAAATGACAACAATATCTTATTTATAAAATTATTAATAACTAATTTTATTTTAATCTTCATACTTTTTACCTTCAACTTTAATGGATTGGTCAATCACATACAACATACATGCAAGTGGAGGCTTTCACACAAATACATAAAGCTTATAACCCAACTAAAGACTCAATTTAATTACTTTATACTCCTATTTACAAATTTTTATCATAAAATTTATGATTTTTTTGAGAATATATGTGATAACAAATAAAAAATTAAAATCTATTAAATAAATATGAAAATTCTTAATAAAATGGGCAACTCTAATATAATAGTGTAGATATATTAAACACATTTATTTTAATAATATTTAAATTATTTTCATATCTATCTAATTTATATCACAAATTTAATATAAGCATTTTCAAAGTGATAATTCTCAACTACTTCTAGATAAATGCGTTTATCTATGCTAGTAGTATTCTAGAATATGACAGATTTAAAATATTAATTTTGTATTCAAAGTTTTTCTAAATCATACCTAAAAGATTGCTTTGACAAATAATAAAATATATCATATTCATTTAAGTGATAAATATTCATTAAATTAAATAATAATACCAACTAATGAAGCATTTCATATTCATCAAAATTACATTAAACAAATATTATGTAGTGATTAGCCTTTTCCATTACATATTTAAATATTAGTTTATTTAGTTAAGATATGTGTTAGTAGTTTGGCTAAGTGATACATTTTGAACACAAAAATATAGAATATTGTGTTAAGATATCCTTGATTTGCAATAGCAACAATGATCCCTATTACTTATGTGTATGTATTTGTACTAAAGTTATTGACTTGTTAAATAGTTCATTTTTATAATGTGAAAAAATATAAATATATATTGTTGTGGTTCTAAAATAGTTTTGGAAGTGATGTATTTGTTCACTATCTTTTAAAAAATGATGATTTAGGGGGTTCTATAGGAGACCCAAACCAAGAAAGAACTAAACAAGGTGCTACTAAAGCAATAATAACAATGAGGATGATAACCTCCAACAAGAACACAATGAACATGTGTGTGTGTGTGTGTGAGAGAGAGAGAGGGAGAGTATCCTCTAACAAAAATTGGAAAGACAAGAACTCCAAAGTAGAAAAGTGTAGGACAAATTACTATTCTTCTTGTGGTATCTAAGACCCATATGGTTTGACACTTGTTTGCAAGAAGCCTTCATTTTTTAGATTGGGGTGCAGCTAACAAATATGCCATCCTCCACATAATCTAATGAATAATCTAGAGAAGAATGATGAGGAGATAGAGCCTCATCCTAGGTCTCAAAATTTGGCTGAATCATTCAATCGACAAAGCCTTTTTTGATGGAGATCATTCACAAGTTCATTTTTTCTATCCACTACGAGAGCACGAGCCTTAGGTTGAACCTCTTCAGATGAGAGCCAAGGACTTAGGGGTATCCATTCTACCAAATTTGCCCAAGGCATGATCCCAGCCTCATCCCTTATGGTTTCAGTGGCATTGCACTCAACAAGACTTGATCCTTGGTGAACCTTTCAACTTCACCAGCAGACCAAGGGCCCTTTGACAACAAAGCCTTTTGAAAGATCTTATAAAGTCACAAGGTTCTCATCCATAACCACAACAATACACAAATTGGGTAGAGAGGGTGGAAGATTTAACAAAGTTGGAGCCTTCCTAGTAGATGAAGACAAGGAGTGAGCTTGTACTAATGAAGGCATTAAAGTAGAGGTATTCCTAGGAGCTATTGTTGGAGAAAGAGATGGAGTTGCATTAGAAGGAGAAGGAGATCAAACCATCTCAAAAAAGAAAAGGCAACCAAACTGAATCCATCATCAAGAGATGAGGTGAAGAAGTGTGAAAAGCCAAGCAGAATCTAAACTCAGGGAAGAATGTGCTCCTATGGAGGTATGGGAAGAAAGAGCTACCACATTAGATGTAGTATCCCAAACAAACTAGTGTTGTTGAGTCACATCCTTCCACCAAATAGAAGAGGGGCCCATTTTCTCTAAATTTCTTGAATAATCAATCACCATCTAGCCATAAGTGAAATGAGATCTATAATAGAAATGCACCTTTTTGTAATCGACAAGTTGTGACCATATCCTATCACCAACTTATAAATCTATTTGCTTTGGAAGACCATTCGACATGTCAATCTCAACCAATGAACAAGCATATGTGGTTAGGGAACAATTTTTCATTTCAAGGGCAATAGACATATGACTTTACTCAAGGATTTGTTGATACTAGCAACATTAATTGTCTACCAGCAATGGAGATAAAGGTTTGTTACTTGACTCAAATTGATGCTAAAGCAAAAGTAGTGGAAGAAGGGAGAAATTTGGGAAACCAAGGTTTCATGCTTAGTACACTTCCCAAAAGAGCACCCTAAAGCAAATTAGGATACACTTGAGGATACCATGGCAACATCCTTCGATCCTAACAGAATAACTCTAGATTTGTTGCTAGCCATGTCTAATACAAAAATGGCCAAATTAGGCTCGAATCACTACAAAGTGACATATATGATTTGAATTTTAAAATGATGTAAACTAGTAAAATGTAGATTTTTTAGTGTATTTTACGTTTGTATTTTTTAAAAAAATTAAAAATTTATTTAAATGTAGTATTTTATAAAATTGACACTATAATTTCGTTGCTGATAAAATGTTGAAAACTAAGGTCAAATGGGACGTTGCACTTTATATAGTAAATTTAATTTATTTTCCTTCTATTTTTTTGTGTATTCATAACTCAAAACTTTAGTGCATGGATTAATTTTTTCTCCATTTTGATAAATATATATTTTTAAATAAATCTTGGAAGTTGCATGTAATAAAAACACAAATGTTTCGATGGGACGTCAACTTTTGTCTTAACTATTTATCCAAAATAGGAAAAAAAATTATATCTTGACATGGAATTTCTCCTCTAGTGCATCATATTTTTTTCAATTTTTTTTATAAACTTTATTATTTTTCTTGAGAGGACAATCAACATCATATTTTAGTGATGATGTTCTACTTTTAGTAAAAATAAAAAATAAAATATAAACACTAATTGGAATATTTAAAAAATTATATTTTTACAAAGAAGGCTTATAGATCTACAAAAGGGTATTTTTAGATTCTTTAACAATGATTATTTTCCTGAGTAGGAGTTGTTAAAACATCAATTTTTTCAAATAATTTTATTTCTTTTGGTAAATTAGCCCCAAAGTGATGCTACATATGTTTTTAATGGATGGTTCCAGTTAGAAAAGTTGTGTCCTAGATCTAGAATTTAGCTAGAATGAATCCAAATAGAGCATATGGTTAACCAAAATTAACTTTTAGTTGGAAATATTTAAATTCATTTATGTTGATAAGTTGGTTTGAAGTGTCACACAACTTTGAACTTTTTCCATTTAGGGAAAAACCCATCCACCAAAACAAAGACCTAGAAGCAACAATTTTGACCAGAATTATAAGGTTCGAATCCCAGCACAAACCCACTCATCTAACTCACACATAGCAATAGAGACACAACAATGGAACAAGTGGGTCAAAGGCTGAATTTCTAGAACAAAATTTAAAACAAAAAACTTACTATTGGCCTCCCTTAAAGGTAGGAGGGGGCATGAGCTCACTGGTGTACTATGAGACAAGAGGATTGAAGTAATAGATCACTATTTCTTTGCTTGCAGCCACCATTTTCAGCCTTCTCACTTGAATCAAATTCAAAATTATGGAAATGAATAAATATACAAATGTACTACTAAAATATGTACATGGCCATATTGATTGGTGAAAAATTATAGCTTATATTGGATTTCATGGGCTCGAGAGCATGAACAAGTTCTTTACACTTGGTTTGACGACCCAAAACTTATGGAGAGTAGAAAATAAGAGGAAAGCCCCATGCAATTGCTTAGCTTATTTTATTTAGCAACCACTATTCAAATATTAAATTAGAATTTTTTGTGGAGCTAGTCGTTCCATGAGTTTTTAAGTTTTTCTACTTATTTTAAGCAATTGTTAAAAGAATGAGTCAATGACATCAATGTGTATTTTTTGTGTTAATAAGGAAAATTTTGAAGGGAAATAGAAAAGAGAAGGGAAGAAAATGTGTGCAGCCATGTGGCATATTTTTCATTATGTAGTGATTACATAATTTGAGTTGCCTTTTTTTTTAACAACTTATTTTCAATTCTTAAATTATAGTAGCTCAACCATCATAGGAGAACATTCAAATTATCATTTATGCTTAATTTAAAATTTATAAGAGATTACTTGTACTAAGTTAAAATTTAAGTAGAAAAGGTAAACAAACATGTGCATAGAACCATAACCAATTCAAATGATTAGAGGAAAATAATTGCTTTCCTTGTGCTTCTCCACTCCAACTGCAACCAAATATTTTATTATAAATTAAATATTTTATTATATTTTATTTTTGAATATTTATATTTACAAAAAAAAATTATCTACAGTATGCCAAGAGATATCTTCCAAATTAGCTAGAATGCAAGCGTTTCATTTCCCATTAAGTATATTTCTTATTCTTGGCATTTTTAAATTACTCAATATTTGCATTTTGGTTTAAAATAGCAAAATCATGTTTCAAAGTGGTGTGAGGTTTAGTGGTGTATTTATTGTGGTGTTTCATTATGATCCTCTATCTTAATAATCTCTTGCATATAAATCTTTTTTTGATTTTTAGATTGGAATCTTATAAAATTACAGGGAATCTTGGAATCTTTCAGCTCTTCAACTCCACCCCTGTTGTGATTGCAGAATGCCTCGTAGCGTAAAGATATCTTCCAATTTAGCTAGAATGCAAGCATTTCATTTCCCATTAAATATATTTCTTATTCCTGGCATTTATAAATTGCTCAATACTTGCATTTTCATTTAAAATAGCAAAATAATCTTTTAGAGTGGTGTGAGTTTTAGTGGTGTATTTATTGTGGCATTTCATTATGATTCTCTATCTTAATAATCTCATGCATATATATCTTTTTTTTTGTTTTTTAGATTGGATTCTTAAAAAATTGTAGGGAATCTTGGAATCTTTTAGCTCTTCAACTCCACCCCTATTGTGATTGTAGCTCTTTAGCTAATTTTAATTTGAGAACATTTATATCATGCATGTTAGACCCTACAATAAGCATGTCATCTACCTACAATAATAAGATAATATAGCCACCGTTATCTAGTCTCTTGAAATAATCACAATGGTCAGAATGACATCTACTATAACCTTGTTCTGTCATAAACCTAACAAATTTCAAATACCACTACCTTGGAGCTTGGTTTGGGCCATAAAATCTCTTCTTCAACTTGGATACTAAATCTGCCTTTCCTTTGACCTCATACCCCTATTGTTGCTGCATATAAATCTCTTCCTCCAGATCCCCATGGAGAAAAGTTGTCTTTACATCTAATTGTTCAAGATGCAAATCTTTTACTTCCACTAGACTTAAAATAGTTATAATTGAAATCATTTTAACAAAAGGAGAAAATATTTCATCAAACTCTATACCTTTATTTTGTGCAAATACCTTTACAACAAGTATTGCCTTGTTCCTCCATTTTCTTGCTTCATCATGTAAACCCATTTATTCTACAATGCTCTTTTTCTTACATGCAATTAAACCAAGTCCCGAGTCTAGTTTTGTATCAAAGAGTCCATCTCCTCTTTCATTCCTTGCTCCCACTTCTTTCTAGTTTCTACCTACATTACTTCTTCATAACTGTTTGGTTCACCAGAATCAGTCAACTATACATAATACAATGAAGGAGAATGTCATTCAGGGAGTCTACTTAACCTGACTAGTAGATCTTCAAGAAACACTTGCAAGAGTTTGAGGTACCTGATGTTGTTCTTGTTGTTGAAAATTTTGATTTTCTGGCACCTATGGAACTTCATTTTCTATGATTTCATCAATCACCGTATATTTTGTGTTTTCCTTTTCATGTTTCTTTCCCTACAACTAATCTTTGTAAATGAATTTCTCATTGAATATCACATCTCTACTCCTAATGATTTTGTGATTTTCATAATCCCATAAGAGATCACCAAAATCATTAACTCCATATCCAATAAAAGGACACTTCTTGGATTTTTCCTCAAGATTTGTTCTATTTTCTATATCAATATGGATAAATGCTTCACAACCGAAGGTCTTCAGAAATGAGTAGTTTGCCTTTTTACCTGTCCATGCCTCCTCTGGAATACCACCATCCAAGGAACTTGAAGGCCCTCTATTTATTAAGTAAACAGCAGTATCCACTGCATATACCTAAGTAAGGGCAATCCTGCATGTAATCTCATACTCCTTGCACACTCCATGATTATCTTATTTATCCTTTCTGACACACCATTTTCTTATGGTGTTCCTTGAACTATCTTTTGTCTACGAATCCCATGGTATGAATAATAAATGTCAAACACCTTGTTGCAATATTCACCTCCATTAGCTTATTTGAGACACTTCAACTTATTTCATGTCTCATTTTCAACCAAAGATTTCTATTTCTTAAAGGTATCAAAGACATAAGATTTTCTTGGAATGAAATAAACCCAAGTTTTCTAGTTACATCATCAACAAAAGTAATATAATAATGAGAGCCACCAAGAGATGATACCTAAGCTGGTCCCCATACATATGAATGCACAAGCTCTAATTTTTCACTCTTCTTTTCCTTCCCAACTCTGAGAAATCTGACTTTCTTATGTTTTCCATAAACATAGTTTTCAAAAAAATTCAAATCAGCCTGCTTCAAACATGGCAACAAATTCCTTGACTGAAGAATCATCATCCCCTTATCACTCATGTGCCCAAGCCTATGGTTCCACAATGTTGTAGTTGCTTTTGTATAAGCTAAGGCAATAGAAAAAATAGAATTACCAGTACATAAATATAATGTACCTATCTTTTCTCATTTTTCTATTATCAATGATCCTTTAGTGACCTTCCATGAATTGTCTGTATATGTAACTATACAACCTTCACTTCCCAGTTGTCCTACTGAAATTAGATTTCTTTTCAAATCAGGAACATGTCTCACCTCTTATAAAGTGCTCATTCCATCACAAAAATTACACGAAGTAAATAACCACATAAATACAACATCTCAAGTAAAAGATAAATCTCATAAATATAAATCAATAAAAGTCTTTAAATATTACAAAAATCATGTGCTTAAACTAGTTGTTAGCACTATAAAAGAATACACAAAGTCCACTGGCTTTCATACCATAATTCATCCAATCACAGGTTACAGTAAATATGTACAAGTATAATAAATCAAACAAACTCTCTAGCAGTCATGAACCCACACGGTCCACCTGCAAGCTGAGAGACAGGAACATGGCTCAGGTGCTTTTCCACCCAACCATGATGCAATTATGCTTCCCCGAATCCCTTCATGACATGAAGGAAACCCAGTCCTGCACAAAATGTCTAGCTACCTAGAAACAACTAGCAGGAGGGAACACCTGATGCAACCTGAAGTCTAATGTACAATTCTAAATACTAAAATGTAGATTGTCTCACTACAAGATGTGGCAGAGATATATATATCAATAAAATTTTGCTAGACAAAATATTCATTGTTTTCAATGACTGCTCACTTAGATCTAAGCCTTGGAAAAATAGTTACTAGTTCAATTCCCAAAAAGAGGAGAAGCCATCTTTGATAATCCACATTCGGCATCCTAGCCCAAAAGCCACCCCAAACACACATAATAGATAATATCCCATATTCGCCTAAACCATTCTAATCCCCTTCTCATGCACAATCAATAGAAATACAATTCAAGCAACAAAATCAATAATGATTTTTGCGTACTCCACTTTTAACAATGAGTTTCCATGCATACTTATTTCAAATATTATTATTACTATTTTTCTCAATATTACTATCTATTTCATGATTCATGCAACATAGATAATTTATATATTATAGATGTCAGTAATATTTAAGATGGCGTTCACATAGATATACATATGGTAAATATGCTCACTGATTTAAACTTGATCTATGTTTTCATAACTAAATCCCTAACACATACTTTTACCTAAATATAGTTTGTTAATTCTTTACTTTACTCAACTCACGAAAGTGTACTTTCAAGGAGTAATTCAAAAGAGATTCATTTATTCATTCGCGTTCATATAAAAAACTATAAGACTGGTTATATCCTTTGTCCCATTTCATTCATAAATATCTAATAGAAATCTAGAACTAATATTTCCTACCCACAAGCAGGTTTATAATTCCATGCCATTAAATTCATAACAAGGATTTAAAGAGGTGTATGATATTTCCAAATAAAACTTTATTTAAAAATGAATCCTTAAGTATAATCAGATAGTTACATATAGTTAACAACATCGTATTTGCCAATAAAACCTCATTTACAGTAGGGTATTTAGAAGAAAAATATAACCTAAATCTATCACCAAACCTTGTTGTCAACTACAAGAAACAAGTTAAATTGGCTGCAGGAATATTGTCTAGTTAGCTACAAGAATGTTGTCTGGTTAGCTACAAGAATGTTGTCTGGTTAGCTACAGGAACGCAGAGTCTGTTGTGACAAGATAAAACAATAGTCTATGACAGGAATGAATATAACAACAACAGGAATAGATAAATGGTGATAGGGATAAATATAATTGTGATAGGAACATAATAAAGTAGTGACAGAGATAATTAAATAGAAGCTACACGATTAAAGTTTATATAGAAACTATCATAGTATGCTACAGGAATAGCAGTTAATTCACTATAAGAAATAAGATAAGCCTGCAATAGTAGGATAAAACATAAAGAAGCAATAGTGCTAAACAATACAGTGATGGTAGTGATTAAATAACAACTATAAGATTTATAATAGATTGTGATAGTAAATCATTTAAATTAACTGCTACAGGAATCAATATTGTTGTGACAGGGACTTAATAAACAACATTTAAATAAATAATTAACAAGAAGCTACGATAGGAAGTTACATTCAGTAAGCAGCTTTGCGACAAGAATTGTTATATAGTCTTTAAACAGTTCACGATAGCAACACGACAGGAAGTTTTATACAGTCTTTAAATAGTTCATTACAAGAACGCGACAGGAAGTTTAATACAATCTGTAAACAGTTCACGACAGGAAGTTTTATTCAGTCTTTAAACAACCATTATTTATTGCAAACATATCAAGGAAAAAAATACCTGATTAATTCACTTTCCAAAGGGTCAATTTTCTACTATTGTCGTTGCTCCTCCTTCTCTACCTATTGCTACCCAGAATGAATGAACTCCTCTCTTTGATGCTCATAAAAATAATGATCCCCCTTCTCCTTCTGCTGCCCTTTCTTTTATAAAAAAAAATCTCCTCCTAAACTTGGCATCCCATATTTTTAGATTGAAGCCTCTTTTGATAACTTCCAATTTACTTAGTTTTGCATGAGATTTTATTTTCAAAACTCTCATTTCTTTTTGAAAAATAGAATAATAATAATCTAATCTCTATATTTTTTTCATTTGCATGACAATAATTTATTTTCATTCTTTTAATTTGATTCTAAATATAATAATAATATTAATGTAATTTATCTATTTTTTAATAAAGCATAATCACTTAAATCAACAAGTAGTATTTGCAATAATAATATATATATTTCTATTGTAATTAAACATAATTGTTTTAAGTTTAAATTAGATATTGTTTTTCAAACAATAATATTTATATAAATAGGAAACACTTATTATTATTTATTATTAAATAATATAATATACACTAATTTAAATATAAAATACACTATTTTAAATATAAATCGAAAGAACATTAATAATTATGACTAAATCATGCATTCGAAAAGGACTTACTCTAGCAATTAAAAGACATATTTATCTACTCCCAAGTCATCAATCACATTTATTGACTAATTAATAATGCATAAAAGATCATTCAGAAAATACAATATGCCATGAGACTATGTGAGTGTGTGAGTGCATCAGGGTTATCCATCCCAAACAGTTCTTCCCAAGTGGCTAGAACATCTCTACCTCAACCATGTTCTCGTCTTAAACATTTCTCCTCCATTCAGTCGCACTTAGATTTTCATTAATAGGTTAGTTCCCCAAAAATCATAGCCGAAGAAAAATAAAATGTACATCCATAATATTTAATATTAAATCAACTTTCTAATTTACGCAAATATAACATCATGATAATTACCTTCACACACGTGGAATTTACTCAAAGTAAAAATGATCATATCAAATGTTCACTAATCTAGAATAATAATATAGTCCATAAAATGAGATGTGACATCCTTCCCCACTAGGAAGAGACATCGTCCCGATGTCTTATCACACACCTACTAAAATCATAGAAGTATACCACTTGTATCAATCAAAATACCATCAAATCAAACAAAGCATCTTTATTAATGCCCTTTACATCCTCCCATGTGGCACCATCCACCAAACTATTGGTCCTACTCATCCTTATACAAAACAATATCTCAATTTTGCACTTAACATTGAGTCCATCAAATAAATCCAAGTATATAATCAATCAACCAATTCACATGGCACAACTGCCAATTCAATGTATATAATCCAACACATGGCACAACTGCCACTCAATTACATTCATTCTAACATAAGAATAACAATCACATCTTTAATGTACACCAAATGAGGCAAAATAAATTCATCATGGGGGTGAGGATAGGTGAAGGGATTCCCAGAGGGTGCACGAGGGTTTCTTCGAAGTCCTCTATGTGCATCATGTTTGGGTTTCCTTCCCTGCATTGGAAACATTCTGCGTTCTTTTGTGTTCTTAGATAAATCTGCTTGCATCTCGAATGTGTTTTGGTCATGGAATAAGGTTAAATATAGTTAGTTTTGTATTTACTTTCTCTTTGCAACGTATATGGTCAGAGTTTTGTGTTTCTTTTTTTCATAATTTACGATCCCTTTTTCCACGACCTATTGTTCCATGCGTCACCAGGGTACTTTGTAGTGCATTTCCTGACGAGGACAGATTTGGTGTGTGGCTAAATTAATGAATGTATTGAAGGCACAATGGAAAATATATCAAGGGCAGATGATACCCGGCATCCTGATCATTTGAAATCTTACAGAGAAGTGTTAAAGGCAGAAAATGTCGAAGCTCCACCAAAAAATGTGGGCTTCAAGGTCAACTATGCATTCAGAGAAGTCAGTGGGCTCGCTAAGGAGAAAAATGGGAGGGGTGAGGCTAGGGAGCAACCTCAAGGTGATTTCTTTTCCCGACCTAGGAAATTTTCCTGGTGCCCTAATGGTGATATGCTTAATGCAGTTAAAAATGAAGAATCTAGGCTAAAGAATGTAGTCATTTTTTTCATGCATTAATATAGAGAAGATGCCTTGGAGAAAATTTTTCAATAATTAGTTAATTTTTGTTTGGGGAAAGAAACTTGGCATTCATTTTTCATTTTGTAGACTATATTTTTGTTATTTTCTTCAAAAGTCACAATATGCAAAAAAAGAGTTGTTGAAAAAGATTATTGGAATATAGGGCCTACTCTTTTCAAAGCATTCCCTTGGGCACCAGACACCACTCACAATGAGATTCAGTTCTGCTCGGTACTGAGATGGGTTCTCAATAAAAGTCTCCTTGTTCAATTTTGGAGTTTTCTACCACAGATTGTAAAACGCTTAGGGAAAGTTATCAAAGTAGATGAAACTAGGTCTATGTTACCACACTTGGATGCCAGATTACTTGTTGCCGTTAATATCAAAATCTAGATACCAGAAATTATAGAGATTAACTGGGAAGATAAGTCTATACAATGTGAATTTGTTGGGCTGGGAGGGCTCAACTCCTACTTTTTATGCAAGATAGATGGTCATCAAAGGAAGGATTGTCCCTCTATTATTAGAAAATTCAAAAAGGATAACTTGGCCTTTGAAGCTAAAGAACATATCCTAATGACATCCCTAAGAATATGAATTTAGACCCTGGGGGTCACCCAATGGAGATTTCCAAGCCACACATAGTGCATGACCCCAACCCCATAACAGTTGAGGGGAAATCCAATGAAAAAACTGATGAGACCATGATTAACAATTGTGATCGCCAAATTGACAGTGATTCTAAAAGTACCCAAGATGGTACTCTAAGCCTTTTCTCATCTGATGACCTAGGAGAAAAGGACTCCTTGGATGATGATCCATCTCTTATATCCCAAATTGAGGAAACCCAACCATCAGCAGACTCTAACAATCTAGAAAATAATATTAAGGTTGAATTGCCCATGGAAAAGCAAGGCAGGCCCTCAGAGGCTAACAAACAGGAAACCCCTTCTAATGATGGTTTCATCATAGTAAAAAATAAAAAGAATGCACAATAGTTAGCCCTTGACAAAATAAGAGAAGTGGTTGACCAGATAAAGAAACTAGACATTCTTAAGAATGAGTTCATAAGGAGGAAGGATATGGATCCCCTAGGGTTAGTTGTTGATCTCCACAAGCTGGGTAGCAGGTCTGCCTTACCTGTGATAAATGATGTTCATAACAACACTTCGAGGGAAAGGAAAAAGTTTCCCTCAATGTTGAATCCTCTAAGGAGGAAAATAAGAAAAGGAAAAATATGAGCAGAACAAATAGTTCAGTGAAACCAGGTAAAAAAGGTAAGGATGATAGGCCTTAACCTTAGGTTATATTATGTATAAGGAAAAGAACCTCTACCTTCTCTTATTCTTATGAAATTCCTAAACTGTTGTAGTTGGAATGTCAAAGGTTTAGAGTCCTCTAAAAGGAAGTATGTAGTGAGAGATTTTTGCAATAAGAACAAAAATATGGACAGCTTGTTCCTCCAAGAAATTAAGGCAGTTGGATTTATGTTAGAAAATAATCTGCATTTTATTTGGAGAGATGTTGTGCCCTTTTTCACTAACCATACCAGAAGTAGGGGGCAATGCAATTCTTCTCAATAATAAATGGGAAAAGCTTATCCAAGATTCAGGTCAGTCCCCTTGCAATAGGTGCATATGAATTACTTTAGAAGTTGAAGGTTTGATTTTTGGCCTTTGCTTAATTTATGCCCCTAATGAGTATTATAACAACGCAGATCTTTGGAACTGGATGAATACTGAGCTTCCCAGAGTTTCGTGGATAATTAGAGGAGATTTTAATATGATTGAACAAGAAGAGGATAAATAGGGAGGGAACCCCATGGGTTGGAAAGGTAATAAAAAATTCTTCTGGTAGAGATTAAAAAAGTCTTTAAATCTTGTTGATCCAATAGAAGGAGAGAAGAGGAATAGCAAAGGCATCTGGTTCTCTTGTTCAAACTATCAAAAGGCTAATAAAAGGATTCACATTAGATTAGATAGATTTTACATAGACAAAAATGCCTTCTTGGTCCACCTTAAAAAAGAATCAAATAAAGTTCAAGCCATTCCTAACCCTCTCTCAAATCATCGTCCCATCAAATCAGTTATTCAAATCCAGAAGCAGGAAGATATGGTCAAGATCAAGAAAAACACTTCCTATAACCTTAAGGATCAAGACAGTTTAAATGGTATCAAGACTCTTAGAAAGATCTGTAAATCACAGTGCAAGGATAAAGATATCCTTTTGCATTGGAATAAATTGATTGAGGATTGCAAAGTTGTCTTTAAAATTGTTGAGAAGAAATATGCACTAGACAAAAAAAAGAGAGGAACTTATCTTGCAAGAAAAATATCTTAGAGCTGAAGAATTAGTTCAAGATAATCCCAACAAAGGAAATCTAGTATAAATCCTGGGGGATATCAAACACCAATTGAGGAAACTATAGATTAGAAAAGCTCAAAGTGCAAAGGTTAGAGCTAAACTGAATTGGTTAAAGGATGGAGATAAAGGGTCTAAATACTTCTTCAATCTCCTAAAGTCTAAACAAGTCAAAGAAAACATAAGAGTCATTGTAGAGAATGGTGTCACTTTCAATAGCCAAGAAGATATTTTGAATACCTTTAAAAAAAATTATGAAAATATATTTAAAGTAGAATATTCCAAAAATGGCTGCCAAGAGGCCTAGGAACTATGTGAAATAATATGCAAACAAAAAGTAAATGATGAAATGAAAAAGTAACTAGACAAAGATATCTCTAAAGAAGAAATTGAGACAACAATCAAGTCCATGAGTAATGGGAAATCCCCTGGTGCTGATGGTCTCCCAATGGAGTTCTATAAAGCAAACATGGAATGGGTAGTAGATGATCTGTTTGATTTGTATAATGAAGCTATAGACGGAGGTACATTGGGAGGTGATATTAACAAAGGAATCATCAAACTCCTGCCTAAGGATGGAGATAAAACTCTCATTAAAAACTGGAGGCCTATAACCCTACTGAATGTTTCATACAAAATTATTGCTAAGGTCCTTGCTTTAAGAATTAGAGACATTTTGCCAAAAATAATTGGTTCTACCCAAATAGGCTTTATAAAGAGCAGATATATTCTTGAGAACTTAATTATAAGCTGGGAAGCACTTCACTGGGCTAAAGATTCTGGTCAAAATGCTAGAATTCTTCTTTTGTATTTTGAGAAAGCCTATGACAGGGTTGAATGGTCCTTTATCTTTAAAATCCTCAAGGCAATAGGGTTCCCAGAACAAATTCTGCAGTATGATTATGATGTTTAAAGATGCCTCAACTCAAGTGGAGGTCAATGGGGAATTTTCTACCCCTTTTGGTATGGAGAGATCAATCTGGTAGGGCTTCCCATTGGCCCCATCATTATTTGTTATTGCCTCAGAAGCCCTACATTTTATCTTGAGAACAAAATGCATTCAAGGAAATTTGCAAGGCATCTTTTTGCCTAATGGGGAAAAACTGCTCAATGTCTAATTTGCATATGATACCGCCCTCTTTCCGAGGATTAATAAGTTGGAATTTAATAGATTGGAGCATAGGCTTGAGGTCTTCTGTTTGGCCTCTAGAGCAAATATTTCCCCCTCAAAATTGATTCTTCTGTGATGGGACCCTGTTGCTCCTGATTGGCTTGACATTGAGAAATGGCAATGGGGTGGTCTTGGGGTGATAGTAAGATTTCATAGAATCTCATTTTCTATTAACCCTTCTTTAAAACTTATGTGGGACTGGTTGTTTACAAAAATTGAGAAAAAACTCAAAAACTGGAATAGATTGCACCTATCACTAGCAGGTAGAATTCAAATTTGTCAAAAAATATTGTCTGCTTACTCAATATATTTATCTTCCATATGGTTTTTTGCCAATTACCAGTTTGATATTATTAATAAGGTGTGAGGTCGATTATTTTCCTTCCTTATTTTGATCATTTTACATTACAGTTGGTGACATTATCAGACTATGAGAGACTATTAGTTCCATTATGCAGACTAGATTATAGCTCCTGACTTTGGGTTTAACATTGCTTAGACATGTGGTGATTTGATTTGATCATATTTTGATATTAGATATATGAGATAGAGTTGATGATGATTATTGATGTGATTTCAAGTTCATTATGTGGATATATTATTTGATGATGATTATGAGACATTAGATAGAAAATGTAGTTTTGATATTAAATTATGTAGTAAATGATTGATGTTGTATGCAATGACATGAATTTAATTTCAGTTGCTTCGGCTATGATTATCCATGATGTGATTGACACTTGCTCTAGTTGTGAAGGATTATATTCCCAGGCCATAGGAAATCAAAGGTAGTGTTCACACATACGTTATTCCCTGTGAAACCGATCCATGCCCAAGAGGGATGAGGATCACGTGTGACCAGATGTTGCTTGCGTGCATGCTTAATTTATTTATTTTGGCCTAGTGACCCCTTTCTTAGTTGATTTATATCATGTGTTGTATATTTATAATTGTTTTACACCACTTGGTATTATTTTTATTTATAGACCATTTAAAGTGAATTTATGCATCCCTAGGTGTACCTTAGTGTCCCAAACTTACCCTAGGTGGTTACCCTTGGGTCTAGGGTCAATTTTGACTAACTAAACCTTAGGGTAACTCACTTTTGGTCACTGTAAACTGAGGTTTAGTCAAAGTGACGAATTTTGAAATGGCTAAGGGTGGGAGATGAGTCATGCTTTGGGAAAGACCCATCTCCCTTCCCAAAGTTTGGGGATCCCTTCACCAAGAAGACTTGGGAGGTCTTCAAGACTCCCAAGTGTGTGGGATCTCCCTCCAAGACTCTCACACCAAATTTTGGGGATCCCTTCACCAAGAAGACTTGGGAGGTCTTCAAGACTCCCAAGTGTGTGGGATCTCCCTCCAAGACTCTCACACACGTGTGAGAGCATCTTGGAGGGAGATGGCTCTCTTGGAGAATAAGAGGATACCATATGGCATCCCTTATCCTCATGGAGGCTTGAAGGGAATTGCCACATCACCACTTGGTCTCTCACACATGTGTGAGAACACAAGTGGATAAGGTGAGTGATAGAATGGAATTGGAGGGTGACACTTGTCACCCTCACACTCCTTCTCCCTTGCAAGTGGCATGGGATGAGGAAGGAGAAGGTCACAAGTGTCACTTCTCATTCCTCAAGCCCAAATTGGAAGGCCTACATTGCCTCCTCTTGGAGAGGAGTGTGGGGTTCTTTTTTTTTTGGAAAATTTCTTTTATTCTTGGAGGTTTGGAGAGTGTTAGAAAAATTTTGGAGAGTTGGAGAAATTTTTGGGAAGCTTGGAGCTCTTCATCAAACGTGCTTCCATTTTAGGGCTTTTGAAGGTAAGCTCCATGGCTATGGCCATGACCCTTTTTTCTTATGCTTTCTTTTGTGTATGTGGTTGCATATTATGTGGGTTGTCATTTTATTTTTGTGTGGGATGGGTGTGGTGAGAGCACCTCCATTTTGCAAGAAAGGCTCAACTAGTTTGGGGTAGGGGAGAGTGAACCTCCTCGAGGTCACCTCCTTTGTGTTGCACTATTTTTAGCCTTTAGGGCATCATATGAGTTTTGGAAACAATATGTGATTTGGCTTGAGTGCCAAAGTGGTTTTTGAGTTTTGGTGGAAAATGTGTTTGGCTTGAGGCCTTGGGATTTTTGAGATCTTTGGAGTTCTTGGGGTGGCCTCTTGAGTTGAGGGGTCCACTTCCCTACCCCTCCAAACTCAATTTATTGAGTTTTGTTTGTGCAGATCCATGGGAGTAATGTTTTGTGTTTTTGAGAATTTTCATTTGGTGGTGTGTGTGTGCAAAACCGTGTGAACTCCTACCTCCCCAGCTCGAGGGTGACCCACTAGCGGGTCTATGGTAGGGAGGAGGGAATTCTTTCGTGGCTTGGTTCCCCATTGTGGTGTGTTTATTGCAGGTTTTCAGTTTGGGAAAAATGGAGCTTGTTGAAGTCCATTTTGGTGTTTGGGCACTACTTTTAGTTGGCTATCTTTGGAGCCATGGCCTTAGAGGCCTTATTGTAATTTTTGTCAAATCCTTACTATTCTTTGTGTTGGCTATTGTATGGAAAGTTAATGTGAGAACTCTTCATAGTTATCCAAGATCTGCCATTATTTTCATGTTGTTGTGTTTATGGGTTTATGGAGCAATGTAAAAGAAAATACATTTTGCTGTCATTTTGTTTCAAAAAAAAAGTATATGTTGCAGTTGAAATTGTTGTATGCTACAATAGGAGATAAATAAATCAATGCTGATGGAATGGATTTAGAAATACAATAAAATGTGTAATATTAATATTTCTATCTTTCTGTTTTCAAAAGGGAAAAGAAACATGAGACCTGGAAATTATTTAGACTACTGTCAACGGATAGCACACTATTTTGCTTGATTATTTTGTCAAAAAAAGGGGTGGTAAAATCTGGTTAGATCTTTCTTGCATGAAAACTGCACATTCAAATAACTCTTGTGTGTGTGTATATATATATATATTTTTAAATAGTAATAAATCTGGTCGAATATAATCAGAAGCCAAACAATTTTTTTTATTATACTAAAAATAAAAAGTAATAAACATATTTCATTGCCTTTAGCACCAAGCCCTTGAAGCGAGATTAGGGGTTACATTTTTAATAATGGACAAACAAATAAAAAAAAGGGGATTGCTGTAACAATATGGTCGGCGGTCATAAGTCGCTGCCCACGCTGCCATAGCAACATCTTTGAGTAGGGCGTGGGGAGGGGGGGTCGAACCCCCACTCACACCCAAGGGTGTGGGTGGGGGTTCGCCCCCCCTACCCACACTAAACACTACAACTTCCTTTTAAACCGCTCTGTGGCCCTTCAACATAGCGGCAGCACCACTCAATACCACCACTCCTTTTCTCTGTCGCCCGTCCTGTGGGTGAAATGGCCTTTGGCCTTCCACTTGCATCTGTTATTTTTTTAATATCAAATATATATATATAGATATATGTTGCTCTCTGTCATTTGTTTCAAACAAAACAAAAGAAGACAAACCAGTTGCTCAGATCTGTATCGTGTGTGTGTGTGTGTATGAGTATGTATATATAATTTTTAAAAAAAGAAAGAGAAAACCTATTATTGATACATATTATGTATATACCTCTGTTTTATCTTGGGGGCCATTCCTCACAGCAAACCCTACCTGCAAAACAAAATAGGAAAACAAAGAAAATGGAGAGACAAATGGAAAGAAAACAAATGAGAAAACAAAAGAATAAAATAGAATAGATATTAGGGTTAGTGCCCTCCATAAGGAAATTACTAAAATATTGGAGAGTTTTAGGGTTGCAAGATGGGGAGGAATTTTATTATGTTTATTTAAATCATTCTTTTCTCCCATGTGCACAGGAATTAAAACTTCCCCCTCATTTGCATTTTGATCCCTTTGAAATTATTTGACTTCCCTTGTGTTTTAAATTTATGTTGATTTTTAAATATTTTCTTGGGGTTTGATTAATTCTTTTTAAGTGGAATTTATTCTAGTAGGAATGGGATTTTGATTTTAGTTGAGATTCTTTATCCCTTTGTCTTTTAATTGTTTTGGTCTTCCTTATTATTTACCTAATGGTTTTTAAATTAATTTTATTGGGGAAACCTTGTGATTTAATTTATTCTTAATTTAATCGATTTTATTTCGTAGGGATGTTTTAAATTTTCCTCTTCTAATATTTTGACTTGAGTAATTTAATAAATATAAATGTCACAATTATATTTATTAAATGACTTAATTATTAAATTTTATTTTTGGTCATTTATTTATATTTATTTTATATTTTGATGAGTAGTAATTTTTAATTTTGACCTTGGAATTAATTAATTTATTTTTATCTTTATTTATTTAATTTTTGCCTTAATTATTATCATGGGAATTCCTTTTAAAATATTTATTTCAATTGTTGAAAACGCGTTATGCTGTCGAATTTTTTCTAGATTTTAGGGTTTTATTTTTATGGCTTTTTTTTGTGATATTTATTTTACCATCTCTATTTCATCATGCGACCATCATACCATTGCATGCGTTATTATATTCAATTTTAATTATGCAATAGAATTAGGGTTTGATTTCGATTCAGTCGAAATCACTTCACCCACCTAGAAACTTAGGGTTTTGAATTAAATCAATTCTAACCCTAGTAGCGATGCTCTTCACATCGCATAACCCTCTAGTCAGCTATCATCATGTAGGGGATTACGTAGGTAAACGCTCTTCCCCGAATCTGATTGACATGTTTACACCTTAGGTGTATTACCACTGAGCACGCTGACGCGTGCGAGGGGGTTTCTAGGGACATACAGAAAAGTTTTTGATATTTCATGTCATGACCATATAACAAATGTGGACATGACACGTGTGTTGCATGTCGTGACTACATGGGAAATGTGGGCATGACATAAGGTAATAAGGAACTTTCTATGGTTAGATGGAAAGGGTAGGTCTAAGAAACATTTGGTTGAATGGAAATGGTGTTGCATGAACAAAAATATGGGGAGCGGGGTGGGTTGGGGCTTAAAGATCTAAGACTCCAAGGGCTTGCCCTAACTGCCAAATGGATTATCAATTTGATGGTTGGTGAAGAACCCTGGAAGGTGCTAATAAGAACAAATATTTAGAATGTTGTCCCAGTGAAAAAGAAGTCTTGGGGTAAATTGTATCTACATGATACTCCATTTGGGGATTTCAACTCTAAACCTAGGGGATTTGTTATCTTTAAAAGCATTTAGAAGTCTTGGGAGCAAGTTAAGATTTGTATCTTAGATAGGGAAGCTTGGGATGCTAATAAACAATATATATGGGGTTGTAGATCCATATGGTGGAATATCAAACACAAAAACAAATCATTGGCCTTGTTGCAGGGTTGGTCTACCATGAAGTTCAACTTTTTAGGAATTTCAAAAATTAATGATCTTTTTAAGGATGGATATCCAAAAAAGTGGTGCCAAATTAAAGAGGAGTACCAGTTAAGTGATAAATAATTCAGAACTTTCTCAACCTTGTTCAAAACCATGCTTTACAAATTCCAATCTAGGGTGACTATCAAACATGAAGAAGAAATAGATAAGATGCTTTGGATAGATGGTAGTAAACTTGTGCTTGTAAAGCCTAACTTGATTTATAACATGCTATCTGATTCTTAGGAAATTTATCAGCACATCATTATTACCTAGGGTGACATTTTGGACCTAGACTCCTTATCTTCTGTCTTTATCTGGAACTGGTCTAACCTACTTGAACCAAAAAAAGCTTGTTTTAAGTGGCTACTCATCCTCAAGAAACTATGTCTTGGTGTGGGTAATGTCTGGTGCCCAATCTACATTGTTCAGGAAATTGTTGCCCACATCTTTTTTGAATGTTTGTTTGCTAAATAGTCTGGCTTTTCTTTATGAGTAATGTGTCTCAATGGTGTCCTTGAGTGCATGTTATTAAAAAGAAATTATTTGTGGTCGAGTGGAATCCCTGAATAGAAGATATAATTCTTTTTGGGTTATTTTGTCTACTGAGATCTTATGGTTTATCTAGAAAAAAAGGAATGAGGAACGTTTCCAAGGCAGGGGAAGGCAACTCACTGGAATTTTCTTTAATCTCACAAATTATAACTTCTTTGAATAGGTGACTATCACAATGGAGATGACTATTGACAAATTTAAAGAGCTAATGGAGACTGGAGCTGTGTTTTACAAAGAAGACATCAAAGAGTCAAATTTTTGTGCAGAGAAAATAAAAAATTTGATCCAAGATTTTATAATGCATACACTGACTTTAAAGAATTATACTGTAAGAAAATACAGAAAGATTTAGCACGGAATGAACTAGATAAACAATGGGAAATTGTGGATCAAAATTTTAGTACCAGTGGTAATCAAGAGAAATATCTATCCAACAACCAAGATGACAGTCTAAGAAACAGGATGATACATAACTAGACATAACTCAGAGTTTGGGGTGAAAACCTCTAGAATGAAATGAAAAAAGTAAGAGCAGAAGACTCTGAATTAGATGATAGCCAAGGTTTCTATAACCAATTTGAGGACCAACAAGGAGACGACTTCAATGAATAGGTGCAAATAAATTTAGGGGAGAACATGGATATTGATGTATCTAGTGGAAACTAAGGGAAAGCTCCAGCAAGCAAAGGGAACAGAATGAAATGGTTCAAATAACTATGGAATTTCATATAGGGCTGAATTTAAAAATATGGTCATTGGGATCTTTTGAATGGTTTTGGACTTCTCTATTATATACTTATGTTTTATCTTTAAAACTATCTGTATAGGGTAGAGAAACTATAAGATATTTTGGAAAGTTGTAAGCAGCAAAAAAATTATTTTTTGATGTGGTCAGCTTGACCACAATGATGTAAACTTTTCTCTATATTTTGAATACTATTGGTGCTCGATTCTCAATCCAAAAAAAATTAATTCATCATAAACTCAAAAACGTGAATCAATCCTCATAATGCACATGCAACCTCATAGTAACACAATATAATATCAAAAGATCAGTACTCCCAAACCGACACGAGGTCGAGGTCTCCAACAACAAGACAAAAGTCCAAAGGTACACCAACTAGGTCATATCCAACAATTGTGTAAATAACTCCTCTGAAACTATACCACTCATATCATTCCTATCAATGGAATCCATTTCCTCTTTCATTAATTGCAACCAAACTTTATCTTCAACCTGATCTACAATTTAAAATTTCTAGAAAATCTCTTCCTTGTCTTCCTCGAGCTTTTGCATAATGCTAAAACAATTCAATTTCTTCAATTTCTTTACTATTCTCTGCACTTGGTTGTTCACTATTTTTGGTTGTTTTGTTTCTGTTGTTCAATTATTTTTCTTTTTTCTCAACATGAGAAGACTTATGTCTATAAAACATTCTAAACATACCTGTGATTTTTTTCCAATCAAATACATTTATCCAACCACAATTCATTTTCAAACAACTTATCATAGATTCATTTTTCAACTCTCTATTCCAACATGTCTTTTCACTATGATTTTTCAAACCACAAATTTTGCAAGGATGTAAATCCCAACTGTGATGCCCTATCATGCAACCCTAGAGAGTTAGGTTAACAGGTGCTAAAATTACAGAAATTTTTTTTTAAGCAAGTAAATGCATTAACATTAAATAAAGTTGACACTATTCACAACATTTAAATAAGATGAACAACTAACACCTCTAGGGAACATAACTGCATCAGATAAACATAAGTTCATAACAATACAAGTAATATGCATTATGATACAACATAGGAGGATTACATCTTCCATTTGCAGATATGAATAATTACAAAGTTCAATTACAAGATTACATAATTACAAGATTCATGACCGTTTACATCAGTTTACAATATACAACAAGATTATACAATTTTGAAAGTAATATATAGCTCTGAGGATGCAACTACAAATCTAGAACTGGAAGCACATCTGTAGTGAACATGAATCAGGTCGACCAAGAAAACCAATGGATTAAGCTCTTTCACCCAACCATGTGGAACCCTGAGGTCCACCCCCCAAGCTACGAGATAACAATGAGGTTCCACTAAGTCAAATACAAACAAACAGTTACAACCTCGACATAGACAAAACATATTATCAAGACTCCACAAATCAACAATACAAGACAGCACTCCAGAGGCAACAACAAAAGATAACAAATAGGGAGTAAGTATACTGCAGTAGGGAGAGTGTCATCGCATGGTCCTAGCATGGGTTATCCAGGCTATCTTTCTCTAGAAACTGGCCACCATCTATGGTTATCTTGGCAACCTCTCACTAGGCACCGGCCCCATAGGGTGACACATGCGGAACTGACACATCCTCTCATGGAGACAAGGAGGTCGATCTTGCCAACTAGGCCTTCTCATCCCATCCTTAGCCTGAGAGAGCACTCAAGGCATGGGTGAGGCATCATACTTATCTTGTTATGTGAGTTACTACCCAACCCACCTAGATAAATTATTAAGTTATCACTTGATTACTACTTCCATGGGGTTATCTAGGCAGCCACTTTGGGCACCGGCCCCACCATGAAAGCCACTCTCCTACATGCAACTAGCAACCCCTAACCATCATTTAGAAACCAATAACATGCATGGACAAGGAACTGAAAGGCATTTATTTTTTTTTGTAAACCAATACATAGACAATTTTAATTCCAAACCCTCAACCACAAAACTTTCCCCTATCCACTGCAAAATCTCAAATCAATTAACACATTTAAAACGACAAGAAACAATGTTGTATTGGAACGCAAGTAGCCTAACCTCTGGAGTCGGTTAAATTGAAACACAATACTACTATAAGTACATCCATTTCCTGCTATAGAAAATGAAGATATTAATGACTTGACATTTAATAACCACGACAATCTACTAGAGCAATATGACTCAAAATCAAAGGAAATACAATAATCCAATTCCTCCAAGACAATAATAACTGACAATGGCATCACAAGCACGACCATATAATATATTTAAAATTAACTTAGCATTCACTATCAAACAATTTTTAAACAAGAAAGCACTCTAAGGTTTTTAACTCTCTTGTAAATAAAATCCTAACATTAATACACTATTCAATTCTAGAAGTATTATACCATCTAGCATTACCATAAAATCTACTTCACATTAAAATTCTAATTTATTCATTTAACAAACTTGCATCTACTAATTCAACTCTATTTCAATAAAATTAATTTAAAATATTACAAATCTATCCTAATATTTTATGAGTTATACTAATATTAACTTTATCACTATTGTCATTTAATGAGTTTAATTGAAAGAAAATCAATGTAACAATTTAACTAAAACAAAAAGATAATCTCAAAGCAAGATTTAGTAGTTGTTCATGGAGTTTCAAATAGAAGTTTTCTAAATCTTAGATTACATTTGCATACTTTCTAAATTGATTCCAATTCTAAATAACTATTGCTAAACAAGAGGAATTCAATATATTGATAATGAATTTTTCTCATAGATCATTACTTGAAAATAATTTCAAAGGAATCATGGCTTGCAAGGGAGAAATTATGGAAAGGAAAGAGAATCCAGAGAGAAGAAATTGGAAGAAGATTTCTGAGGTTTATAACAAAATGGAGAATGCTCTACCAGGAAAGCCATGAGAGCAAGCTAGCAATACAGATTTTAGAGACAGAGAATGAAACCATTACAAATTTTTAGAGATTCAAGGAATTGACAGAGAAACCAAAGATTTTCAACATGGCTGGTAGAGAAGGAGAAAAAAATGCAATAGATTCAGGAAGATAAAAACCCCAAGGAGTACGGATCCCAGGTAAGATACAGATTTAATTATCATTCATTTTTTTTTATGGACTGAAAAATCCCAGTGAAACATCATACAACGGCCTAAGAGAAGGATCAAAGTTAAATTTCTAAAATTATATCAGACTTGTCTCTTCCCACGTTGTACGGCCAGGCAAAAGGATAGAATTAAAAGCAGAAGAAATTTCAAGAATGTAGGGGAGGAGACCATACGGCGGCTGTATGGCGGCATCTAGGGGAGAGAGAAATTGTTATAGCTAGCAACAAATGGATGCCAAAATTAGTAGTCAATACCAATATCATCAGGCAGGAAAATTTATAGAAGGAAAAGAATAAGAACAACCAGAGATTCAACCCCAATAAACATTAATAAAATCTGGGAGAATAAGGAAATGCAAGATGAACAACATCAAGTAGAGGTAAAATTTTGGTAGGTTTCCATTGAAATGTCATATCAATGCATGGCTTAAAATAAAAACCTCATTTTCAGGCAATAGAGTCTGAGATGCAAAAATTGGTTAAGCCAAATTCCATCACTGAAGGTAGCAAGATAGGTAAGGGACTAAAAAAAAACAAAATTTACATTGAGAAATGTCTCACAAATTTTAGGCTACAATGCAAACCATCAAATTCAAAATTTCAGGGACTTCAGCTACAGATGGTGACAGGAAGACAGGAATTCAAAAGAGACAAGTTCAAAGTACAAGATATTCAACAGAGACATAACTAATTTTATCAAATTGCTCAAAAGTATAAGTAAGCATACCCAGACTTCAATCCCAGCTTCCAAATTTCTTTCAATCCACTATCCGATCAAATCCTCCACAATTTTTTTTGCTTTCCTCCCCTTTTTCCCAAAATCTCTGTCTATCTTTTTTGCAAGAAAACTTCCCTCCCAAATAACTTCCCCAAGATACAAAAATAGGCAAATCTCAATAAATTCCCACTACCAAAATCCGTTACAGAATCCCACTAACCCCCTAAAAGAAAACAATTAAATTTACTTTCCAGAGAGATTCTTTAAGTTAGAATTCTCATACGACAACTCACATGAAGTAAATAATTAACTAATATTATTTTTCAAATTACCATATACTATTTTATAATGACTTAGAACCATATCTTATTAAAATCATTAAAATAATTAATTTAATTTTTATTAAAAATTACTTAAATAATATTTCCAAATCTCATTAATAATTTACGACTAAGAAAATACTTTTATATTTAACTTATTAATAACATTACTATTATAAAAATAATTCATTTCCAACCATTTCATAAAAATAGAAACCATCAAATTCAAGCAAATACAATTATATACCCATGACGACCATAAACCTGAGGCAAGGACCAAAGAATGGCATCCTGACTCACGACCACAAACTAACGACAGAAACTAACCTAGGGAACCCCATGCTATCTCCCATCCACATTATCCATTGGTACAAGGGCATGCTCAAACCTGCTAACTCAGGTGGAGTCGATGCTCGGTCCCTGCAACCTGCATCAAAACGATAGGTTGTATACGAACATATGCATATATATATCAAACACACAGAGTCAGGGAATCGCAGCGTAGTAGGGTGCTCGAAATGAGTAATACTACACCATCCCTGCTCTAAAGCATAACAATAAACATAAACATCTCTAACTAATAATCAGATAACATTCAATCCATAAAGCATAGTAACATAATTATGCATAATCAATTAACCATCAACTAACCATGAAAAAACACAACATAAACTGTAATAATAATAATGTCATCATACTACTCATAACACATGTCAATAACCACATTAGTCAACCATAGTCCATCATGAACATAATAAGCATAACCCATAAGTCTAACAACCAAATGTCTCAAAACTGTCTAAATGCAATAGAAAAACTATCAACTGTCACAAGCCAAAAGTGAGGGGCATTACACCAACAATTTTATTTTCTATGTCTTTCTCTATCACAATGGGAACAATGTAAAATCTCTTTTTCTTGAAATGACTTCTTAGTACTTGCAAAAACATTTTTCTTTTCTTTTCCTTTACCTTGACACCTGAGACCTTCATACTTAGTCCTCACAACTGACTCAATGGGCTCTTTGATTCCTTGCCCATGCTTACCCAAAACTTCACCTATATAAACAATTTTCTTCAAGATTTTTAAACCAACATTATCATCAAAACAACTAGCTATGTTAGCAGATTCATCATCATTTTCATCCTTACATTCTTCAGCAAAACCAACTTCAACAAACTTACCAAATCATTGATCAAAAGAACACAAATCATTTGTGTCACATGAGACTTCACAAACTGAAGGCTTTGATTTCAAACATTCATTTTCTTTTTGGTATGCTGCAAACAATTGTTTTAACTCATCATTTTGATCTTTCAATTTTGAATTTTCTTCTTCTAGCTTCTTTAACTTTTCTTGCAAATCTTCATTCATTTTTTCTTTAACCTTATCAAACAACTTCAACTCTTCTTCTAATTCTTCATTTTCCTCTTGAACTTTCACCAATTCTTTTTCCAGAAGATCATTTTCACATAAATTTTCATACTTTTCCTTTCGTAACTCCTTTATTCTTTCCATATATTCTATATTAATCTTTTTAACATTCATCAATTCTTCTTTCAAAAATTCCTTTTCACCCCATAAACCTTTAACTTCAAACAAAAATTCAACTTACATCAAGTGATCTATGGTTACACAAAAATCCATTTCAGAATTTTCTTAACACTTCAAATAATATTTAATGCATCTAACAACAATTAATGAATTCAATCTACAAAAGCTCTTAGTAACACACATGCTACAAAATAGTATATTCTCTGCATCCTACTCCCTTACACAACCTATCAGAGGCCCGTCATGGACATGATAGAAAACATAACTTGGTACATGACCAACAGTTTAAAACATTCAAGCATAGCCACCAATAATAAATAATAAATAAAGTCCGAAGAAAAGAAAATTTCAATTCCAACATTAAGGCATAAAATGAACTCAATTTCAACAGTAAATGAAACATGACCATCAAGGTCACAAGATAAGTAAATATCAAATTTTGATGGCTATACCTTTTCATAAATAAAAATAAAATTTCAATTTTGGTCTTTACAACGTTTGGTGAAATTACCAAGGTCAAATGAATAAAATATGAAAATTCAAAAGTTCCACATTACATTAACTATGTGACTCATTCTAGCCACTAGAGAGGGAGTACGATGCTACACTACGCCTGGATCCAAAATTGAGGCGAGTAACAGAACATACTCAATCACACAAAAAAACAAGTCCTCTAAGACTCCAAACACATATATAACATAAATTTAATTCTTCCATTCAAAGGAATCATATGCAATGACACACAAGGTCTTACACTAGCAACATCCAACAACCAAGATTCAAGATAGGACAAAATCAAGTTCACAAACCAAGTTATCTATACTCATCAATCTCATCAACAAGCAGCGGTTAACACTTCTCTCCAAACAATGATTCACCAAGCATATGGATAATACATTAATGTAACATTCTCATGAGACAACATGATGACAATCATATGATCAAACATCCTCTTTCACATACTAATGCGTAACTCTTAAAAGAGTGAACCAAGTTCAATCATACTCAAGAACATATTATTTTACCCTTTCCAATGTAATTTTACATGGTTCATCATCACCCAAGTAAACCTATCCAAAATCACCTTGATCATAGTCTAGAAAATATTTCCTATGGGGTGTGGCATGAAATGAAGCCCCTGAGTCTAACACCTAAGAATCATTAATATTATCTAATGAAAGGATTGAAGCATCTTGCAACACATCACTTGCTACATTTGCTTCCTTATTATTTTCTTGTTGTCCATCTCCTTGTTTTCCTTTTCGAGACCAACATTCTTTCTTCAGGTGTCCTTTCTTCATACAATTCCAACACTCTAGCCTTCCTCTAGATTTGGTTCTGCCCTTCTTAGACTTCCCACAATTTCCTTGGTTCTTTCCTCTCTCCCTTTGTCTTCCCTTGTTCTCCATAGTCAAAACATTATTAGATGTCTCACCTGTGCTTTTCCGTCACATTTCCTCGCTAAGGATAACACCAACAACATCATCAAACATTAAAGTGCTTCAACTAGAGACAAAATTACTCATATCCATGACCAACCTATTCTAGCTTTCTAGTCATGATCAAAAAATCAAAAGAGCCCTAACCTCATCATCAAAGTTTACTCCTACAGAACTTAGCTGACTGGTGATTGCGTTAAACTCATATAAATGATCAGCAACAGACCCACCTTATAACATCTTCATATTAAATAAGTGTTTCATAAGAAATACCTTGTTGGAATCTGAGGGTTTTTCATATAGCTTATCCAATGCCTTAATCAGATCATTTTTTGTCTTTTCTTTTGATATGTTGAAAGCCACCAACGTTCCCAGGCACAACCGTATTTTTCCTAGTGTCTTTCTATCAAGAATCTCCCATTATTCATCTTTCATATTGGTCATCTTCTTTGATATTCTTCCCAATGGTAAGAAAAGATCCTTTTGATATAGATAGTCCTCCATTTGCATCTTCCATAGCTGGTAGTTTTGGTCGTTAAACTTCTCGACCCTAAACTTTCCTTCTTCCATCATTGCTCCCACTCGAACCAAGAACCCTCCTTTCGAATTTATTATCCAAATAAATGTACGGCTCTAGTAGCAATTGTTAGGAATAGAATCACAGAGCAATATTTAATAAAATGAATGAAAAATAAAATATAAAAATATAGAGACACAAATATACGTGGTTCACCCAATATGGGTTACATCCATAGAGAAACAACCAGTCCTTCCCTTATTCCGTCCAACAAAATGAAGGGATACAACCTCCAACACATTGGTTACAACTTCCTTTCCAATCTCTCACAGTCTCCTCTCACAATACACAGTCATAATACAATGCCATTGCATAAAGAGGGTTGTCTTCTAGGGCAAAAATTGCCAACATAACCTCTACTATCAAATCTGTGACCTAATGATGAATGGTCCAAATTTCTATTAAATTATAACATTTTACAATTTAAATATGCATGTAAAATTTGGCTTCAGGGGTGCTGCCACTAAACCTCTACCGTGGGGATAGTCCCCTGGACCTCGCAAGAGGGGGTAAACCCCCTGCACTCCCCCAAACTGAAATGGGCTCCAAATGCAGCTATGAAAACACCAAAAAATTAGGCCTTTAACAAGATTAGGCTCCATTACCAATACAGATAACCTCCTATTAGTTTACTAAACCCACCAGCAATAGTAAAACTAGAAGCATCTTCCAAGATTAAAGGAATATTCCCCCATAGACATTGTCAACCCAAGCACTTTTAATTTTAAGTGGTTTCCCACTGAAATTTGATAGTTTTTCATTTTAAACAGTAGTTTTAAGTCCTGAAAGGTAAATTCTAAAATCTGGTTGGCAATTTTATAGTTTGCAGAGAATATTTCATCCACGAGTGAATATTCAATCACTAACCTTGCTAATGTCAACGATTTTCAACCTACTAGCTCTACCCTCTCTCCATTGGCATTTTTTATTTTGCAGACAGACTTTAGAGGCCTATTTCTTAGTCATACGGGCTACCTTTTGGAGCAATTTTTTTATTTGGGGTAGAATTTCATAGGCGTCTTCACAGTGGTTCAGATGGATTTTGATTTGGTGCCTATTTTTTTAGAAATTGCATATTTTTACCCCTGTTGTTGAGTAGTTCCTGTTTTGGGAACTGTTATGGAGTAAAATGTGTACACTAGCATTTTATACCTAGTTTAGCATCTGGAAGGACCTAAAATGTTTACCCTTGTTAATCAGGACCTATTTTAGCACATTTTTGAACATTAAACAATTAAATCTTGATCCCGATGAATAAACCTAACGAAAAAAAGTTAGGACCTATCTAAGCCCACCTAAATGGAGAGAGAGAAAGTTAAAGAGGTGTTCTAAGTCGACACCTAAAAGAAAGTTAGTTTATTCATTTGAACACCTCACTCTCTCTAATCTCTAAGTTCTCTATGCAACCTAGGCATACTTGGACTCTCTCTTCTTCTCTCTCATGCTCTCTATTATTCTCTAAAGCTCTCTATGGTGGATTATTGTTGTTGTATTAACTTCATGCAAGTTTTGTGAAGATCTCTCTACTTCTTTGGGCTACACCAACTTCTTGAGTCAAGTTGTGATGCTGCATCAAGAAAGCTAGGGTTTCCATGCTCATGGTGACTCCTTTCCTTTATGCTTTGTGATAGCATTTTATTCTACTTTATATTTGCCTTTGCCCTCCTAGGGCATGCTCTCTTTATCTCTCATCATTGCTATTGTGGATGTGGAAACACCATTCATAGAGCTTGACTTAGGTATGCTCCTAAATTGCACCCAACCATTTTCCTTCTTGTGTGTGTGCAGGTAGCATCTAGAAGAATCTACAGAAAATAAGTTACAGGAAGCAAGAACACAAAAGGGAGAAGACATAGGAAACTTAACATTCTTTAAAACCCTAATCAAGGTCTAAGGCACCCAAGCACCCTGGTCCTTCTGAGCTCCTGAATTCAAACCTAGGTTCTACTCTACACTCTAATCCCCGTTGTGGTGTTAGATTTTTTATATCTATTTTCGACAATCATATTTTCACAGATCTTGCTTAACTTGGGTTTCTACTTTTCCCTAGCTTGATTGGTTAGATTTGATTGATTCTCCTCTATACAAAAAATGGAGAAAACCCTATAGTTTGGCTCTCCTTCTTGGGTAGAATCCAAGCTCAATTTGTGTTCCAATGTTAGATAGAAGAGGGTTTGGACCTAGTTTGATCTCTTGGGCTAGGTCTCTCTTTTCTACTAAATATTTTTGTGAACCTGTGGTTTCTTGCACTTTTGCATCCTTCTTGCTTCAAATCTAAGCTATTTTCTTCCCTAGATCTGATTAGGTTACATCCATTCATCACTTTGCATAGTTACATAGCTTATTTTAACATTATTTTGTTGTTAGGGTTTACAAAAACCTTACATTTTTATAAAATCTAACTCTAGTCTTGAACCTAGGGTTTAGAGATTAGTTAATTGTTTCATACATTTGTGGCATGATTAAATTGATTTAATTTTCTGTATCATATCATCTTTGTGTTTAAAGAAAAGGCATTCTTGTATATTCGCATTGAAAAGTGAAAAATCAAGCATGTTAGGCTTAGAAAAAATATATTTATTGCATTGTTTTCATTCAATAGGTTTTAGATCATCATAGAATGATATAAATTTCTAATTTTTGCATCAGATGTGATTGGTATCACATCATTTAATCATTTCCTTGTGGCATATTTGGCATTTTCACTTAATCATTATTAGGGTTTTCAAAAAAATTATATTTATGGAAAACCTAGCTATTCTTGCACCTAGGGTTTGTTGAGTACAATCTTATTTCAAATCTTGGTGATATGGATTATTTGTTCAAATATGATTTATCATTTCTGTAGCACATCATAATTATCACTTGTTTCTAAATTACATCCTTGCATCAAAAAATTTTGGTTTAGGAAACAAGCATCTAAGATCTAGGGTTTGATGATAAACCCTAGCTAGTCTTGGATTTAGTGGTTGTATTGGGAATCTTATTTTCAGATATTTTCTATGTTGAATGATTGATAATTGTTGTACCTCATCATATTGTTCATATGTGTTTAATCTAGAAAGAAAAAACATTCATGCATTCATATTCTCTTTAAAATTGTAAATTAATAGCACAAACAAAACTATCTAGCTTCATTAGGCACTTGTGCATCTTCATCAAAGCAAAGTTCTCTAAATCTATGTTGCATTTGAGTGGATAAATAATTTAGACACTCCTTTTGCACATACTACACATCTTACATTTGCAAGACTTAATTGTTGTGGTTACCAAGAATATCACATTTTTGAAAAACCCCACTTCTCTTACACTTGTAGGTCTTGGATTGCAATCTTACTTTGATATCGGTTATACTTGATTAATGAATTGTACATCACTATTCCATATCATATTTGCATATAGTAGACAATTAATTTCATTATGGCCTCTTCTTGTTCTTCCTCTTTGGAATCTTTGCATGCATATATCATAGATTTTGAAAATTTCTCTAAATTCATTAATATGCATCCATATGTTTTAGATCATATAGCATTCATGTATGATATTGATATTTCTATATGTTATATATATGATATCATGTATTATATATCTGATTTTGCAAGCTTCATGACTATCATGGGTGTGTATCCTTCCATATTAGAAGACATTACTAATTTCATCTCCATGAATTGTCATGAGAAAGATAGTTCTTCTTCTACTTCTACTACAAGCCATGATAATGTCATGTATATTCCCATCGATTTCCTCTCTAATACATATGATGGTGACCTAACTTTGCCTATGTCACCCTATGATTTGGATCCCTCTTCCAAAATTGTTCCCACTTGTGAGGATATTTTGGCGCAAGAGGATGAAATCATTGACACATTCCTTAACATTACTTTACCTTATCTTCATTTGAATAATCTCTCTTCTAGAGATATGGCATTAGAGAATATTGAGCATACTATTTCTATTTCTATGATAGCACATGATGATTCCATGGATCATCCTATTGGTCTTCCTCCTTTGGTTGAATGTTCAAATACCTTGGATATCACTAAGGATGTGAAGACCCTTGGTATTCATCCGTTGGTTGCATATTCAAGCCACTTGGACATCACTAAACATAAATCATCAACAATTTTCTTAACATCACTCTACCCTCTCTTCATTCCAATTCTCTCTCATCAAAAGATGAAGAATTAGTCGATGAAGATCCTTCTCTCACAATGGATCCTCCATGGGTAGATATTGGGTATTCATCTCGTCATCTTAAATCTTGTATTTCTCAAAAACATAACAATGTCAATTCTATCATCATTAACAAGCCTATTCCGCCCACTAAGTGGATAGCAAATAAGTACATTAATGTTCCTAAATTCATTGTGCATGAGGCACCTAATTCACTTGATTTATCTAAACCTATGATTATAGTTCGAGGTGTTCCAAAACCATCTCGACCTCCTGGTTACTTTCTCAGTATTGCAAAGAAAATTGCTCAAAGGAATCAAGGTGTTTAAAATGTGTTGCAGCAACCTCATTATCATGCAGTTGCTCACACATACAACACCCATAATAACAAGCAAAGTAAGCAAGCACCAAGTGTGCCCGCTTCTCTTCCACCTTCTTAACCTTTTCTTCCCCCACCTCCTCATCTTCCTCAACATGTTGGTAAAGAATACGATCTTGTCGAGCAGCTCCGTGCTACTCCGACTAAGATCTCTCTATGGGATTTAATATAAACATCACCTACATACCACTGAATGCTCCAAGAGGCTCCACAAAAGGTAGTTGTTCCACCTTATGTTAGATCGAATGATGTAGCATCTCTGTTTAATTGTATGCATGAGACAACATCAGATATCTTATTTCAACAACATGAATTACCTCCCATAGAAGTGCAATATCAATATGAACCTCTTATGATATTCGTCATTATTAATAAAATAAGGGTGAGACGCACTATGATTGATGGTGGATCAGGTCTTAATGTTTGTGGCATAGACTTATTACATAAACTCAATGTTGCCATACATCTTTCATCAAACTAGATAAACTCATCATTTGTGACTTTGATAATGTTGGTAAACTCATCATTTGTGGCTTTGATAATGTTGGTGTATCACCCGTTAGGAGTTTAGGATTTTCATTTTCAGTTATCTTTCTAAACCCTTTTCCTCAGAAAGTTCTGTAGTTTAGGTGATTTGCTAGGGGAACTAGCCCGCTCTGGAGATTCATTCTCTCCATAGGTCACCCACAACCTAAGAGTGTTTCCATGTTTAAGTAGGATAGTTAAGTTTAACTTTTCTAGGGTGCAATCCTGATTGACAACAGTTTTTGGCATGCCCGGTGGGACTCTAAAACTTGTTTTAGAGAAATTTTTTTAAGGTTTTAAGCTATTGTTCTAGTATATGCAGCAGTGTTTCTAGCCTTTAGAATTTTTAAGTTATACCTGGCGACTCCGTTCTCTGATTTTGCATGTAGATCTAAGTGCTAGTTTATTTCAAAAAATCTAATTCGTGCTTGTTTGCCAGCTTTTCAATGAATGAATAGGCCTATGTTTCATAAAAATATGTCCTACCATCCATCATACCACGAAAATGCCGCTTAACCATCTCCATATCAGCCATATCAGACCAATCATGTTGTTGGTTTCAATTCAATGGCTTTTCAAAACCAGCATGCCCAATATAATTACCACCCACCCACCCCTACTCAGCCTCAATATGAGCCTTCATATACTCAAAACCAGCTCCAAGAGTGTGAAACTGAGGAGATTGCAAGCATAAAGGGTATATTGTTTGACTTCATGCAACAGGTAGAGGAGGTCAAGAGGCAGCATGAGTATAATCAGCAATAGGAAGAGATGGCTTATCAGGCCTATTACTATGAGCAAGGGTCAGAAACACAAAGGCACGAGGCCCAAGCAACTCCTGCAGTTCCAGATCATCTTGTTCAAGAAGAGGTTCGTAAATATAAGTTTCCAAGTTTTAGACAAAATGAGCCTCTTAGTATTCCTAAAGTTGAGATTCCAAGTTTTAGGCACGAAAAGGTCTTTAACTCCCCAAACCAACCTCTTAAGCTTGAAATCCCAAGTTTTAGAAGCCTTCATCCCTTGCAAGTTGAAGAAAATGATCAGTATCAGTCTAGGATAGTAACAGAATAGCCCCTTGAGCAATATTCTTCCTTGCAAGAAACCCAAGAAGCTCCCTAAATTTCCCCACTTGATGAATCTAAGGAGCAACCCTTTGATCAGGATGTTGCACTCCTCTGGGAGAAGATTAGAAGGGTAGATCTATTGCTTTTAACTATGGAGTGTTCTCAATTAGAGCAGCAAAAGATCGAACAAGAAAAGATTTCCCAAAATGAGTCTTTGTTTGTTTTTACTAATGAGCTTCCTGGTTTTATTGAAGAGGATGAAAATGTTTCAATATTTATCTCAAAGGATCAACCAGTGTAGTAGAATATTGATAACTATTTTGAGGTATCCAGCTAGTACAGCGATGAGGAAGATGAAGAGAAAGAAGATGTCAAACATTGTGGTGAGTTGCTGAGTGAAGATCATCAATATGATAATAGAACCTTGGATCAAGAGGAAGGGAATAAAGATGAACCTATTTTGGAGCCCAATAGGCTTAGTGAAAGCTGTCATGAGGTAAAGGACATCCCCTTTTCATCAAAAAACTAGGAAAATTGTGAAGAAAATTTGATTTGGAATGATCTGAAGGTCTCTATTACAAACTTAGATAATGTGCAAGAAATTGATGTTGAACCTCAGTTTCTAGTCAATCTGTTTGATGAGCTTCCTAACTTTGAGTATGAAAGTGAAAATGGTATGGCTATGCCAAGTTCTAACCACCATAGTGATGTGGACCATTTAGATAAGGTGTTGATCCAAGAACAGATATGTGAAAGAAGCCCTTATTTGAATGATCAAGAACTTGAAGAGGATCTATTTCAAGCTGAAATTAAGCGTTTTTGCTCACACTTAGATTTTATGCCAGCATCTTTGGAGGAGGGTTATCTTGAACAGCAAAAGAAAGTGGTGGAAGTGGTTGTATCCCCAAATGAGTCATTGGTTATTGAGAAGCCTAACTAGCAGCATGATCAAGTGACTGGTTGGAGGAGCTACCTTTTTGTTACACAGAGGAGCTTGAAGTTGATGTGCCAATTGATGGTTTGTTGAAAGAGGCTAGCTCATTATCTGAACACTTGCCTTCATTCATTGAAGAAGAGACTCATGTTTTGGAGTGTACCTCCTTGAGTAATAATGAGTATTTTGAGCCTAGTCCAACTCTTACTAAGAGCCTTCCAAGAGTTGATAGCTTTGATGAGTTGTTAGCTACCCTAATGAAGGAGGATGGCCTATTGACTATGGAGGAGGAAGCAACATGGAAAGCTATCATACAAAGTGAAGGCGATGTTTCCAATCATTCAAATTGCTTTCTCTCTAGTCCAAAGCTTTCGAGGGGATGTCCTATTAGGCATTTGGCTGGGTTGGAAACCAACAAAAAGGAGAAGCCTCACAGTAACACTAATCTAGATCATCAAGGAGGGAATCAAGTTGAGAAAAACTAGTCTACTTGCTCACTTGATCAGTTTGCCAAACAATTTAGGTGGGTAAGTGACTGCATTTTCCTTCTCAGAAAGGTGTTGCAATAGTTTGTTGGTTATTTGATTTTCTCCACCTCTTTTGGTTGACTCAAAAACTTATGGAGTATTGCAGATTGCAAAGGAGGGGTAGTTATTTTCTTTAACCACTAAATGGTTTTTATTAGGCAACCTTTCTTCAATTAGTAGGTTAGAATAGTGTTTTCTGCTAATAAGTGCTTAAGGCACATTTATTTCAGTTGTTTTCTTTCCCTAAGTGTTGTTGCACATGTTTTCTGGCCACCAGGGCCCTTTAGTTTGCTTTCAATTTGGTTCAGTTTGGTTTTTGCTGCTATTTGGAGTTGTTTGTAGTTTAGTTTCATGGTTTTCTAAGTCTGAAAAGGGATAGATTTGACTCTGCACCCAATGGATTGTTTAAGGCAACTTGTCTATATGCTTAGTAGGCAAGCATTCAGCAGAAATCGCCTGAAATGTTACCAATTTTCACCTATAGCTCAAATTGGCAGAGTTGAAACAGTTTCATTATATTTAAGGTGAAGAGTATTCTAACATATTTCTGCCATGCTTAATTATTGCATATCAAAGTCTAAAAGAGAGAATTCAGTTTTGTGGTGCAATGTTTTACAACACAAAGGAGACTGCATTAAATTGCAAGATATTGCTTTCATTTATTTGGTAATGTTTCATTCATTTTGCAATAAGAGATATACACAAGACTGTAAAATGTTACTATTTGATACATTAAGGAGTAATCAATTGTCCCACACAAGCCGTGGGAGTAGCTGAACCAACACGACATAAGAAATGTGCTATACATTTGAAGATTAAATAATAGAAAGACACATGAAAAGAAACATGGCGATCATTGCCTGTGGTGGTTGCGTGTTGGTCTTCATTGTTGCTTTCCCCTCCTCACTCCTGATCTCCAAGTGAACATGCATCATGATAGCAAAGTTGGTTAGAGCTCCAGATATGAATCTCACTATGTGCCCTATCAATAGAAATATAACACATGTCTACGATGCATTAGATCAACAAACATCAAATGTATGCAAGAGAGCCTAAAAAATAAAATATCACAGGAGCATTGAGCTTCACTATTTTTATCTAACATGTTTGGTCATTGTGCAAGTATAGGAGAAACCATGTTGCTGATCCATTTCTAAAGACATCATAGCATGTGGTGTAAAATGGGCTCCCATAAGGATTGAGCCCAGCATGTTGCCCCTAATTCTCAAAAGGGAAATGAGATAGGAATTCATATTCATAATGCTCAAATAGAAACATTTTCAACTAAAGGAGTGATTCATAAAGTGGCTTCAGGAGTCAAAGGCTTTAATCATTCATGACAGTCAATTCGAAGGTGCAATGAAGTGAAAATCACAAATGAACAATGTCTTACCTGAGAACTGAATAAAATGCACTATCTTTCATCGAAGGAATTTTGTTTGCAAGCAATATTTCATGTTGTCAATGTTTGCATTCACAATACTATTATCATGTTCTATTGCTACTATATATCATGTTTTTTGCATATACAGTAGAGGTACAACCACCAAAAAATAAGAAATAATGGCAAGTAGTGCTCATATATATAAGGGAGCAGCTGAGTATACTATGCACAAAGTACAAATATGAAACATTGCCAAATGCATAAGTATCATGGATTGTCATGTCTTGCATATGTGCTAAAGTGCAGTCACAACTAAAGGAGGACAGCTATATAAGACAAGACAGTCACATACCACCAAGGCAGCTGTCACATGACAGCTAAAAGCATGTAGGGGACAATAGTCATACAAGAGGAATAGAAAAAATATTTATCACTTTTGTTGTGAATGAAGTATAAGATTACTATTGAATGCAATATGATAGCTATAAAAGACAAAAGTTTACAAAGAAGATCATAAGTAAAGTGGATAAGAATGCTATGAGAAGTAAAAGAGCAGCAAACTATTATGAAGAGGTAGAGAAGAACTTATAATGCCATCAAGCCATGGGACAGTCACTTTAAGGATAGAGCATTCATCATATAATCACCATATACCTCTGCAGTATGAAGAAAAATCATGGGCTACAGGTATAGCCACTTCATTAAAGATCAATAATGGAGTATAAAGGATTTTGTTGTTACCATCAATGTTATTCTCAAACTAGATAACATTACAAGTTGGTTCATGACCAGATTGCAAAGAATGATGACAACATTCACACATAGTGCGTTAAAAAGACTAAGCTTGAGCATTCTTGTAGACCTATCATCAAGAGATAAGCATTGACAAATAAATAATATCCTACAGTATACATGTGAGTACAGGTGTAGCCACAAGAATGAAGAGCAGACTATAGTCATGGTAGTATATGCTAATTAAGCTAGGGTCACTTGCATCCGCTATGACTGTCACACAATTTGGGAAGGGTTTTGTCTTGCAGTGACAGTGCTATCACAAGGTAGCGAAGGTAGTTAGCTAAATAGGACTATCAGTATAATCATACCATGGGAGCAGCAGACTGTCAAGAATAGCTGAAAGTACTAAAATGGAAGCAATGACAGCGTTAGTCACGTGATTTCATCATATCTCACAAAATACAAAGTGGGTTTTCGTGATTTTTTGATAAAAATTAGGAAATAGATAGATGAAAAAACCCATTAAATCTTACGAAAACCCAATTTGTGGTTTGAAAGAAAACTTCACCAGTCTGAGACAGTTTAAAACAATAGTCATATATCTACAAAGGGCAGTGATGTCAAATGTTTCATAATAAGCTTATTGTTGGCATGACAGTAGTAGTGCATAGGGCATCACAAATGCATCAAAGATAGTCCTAAACAATGGTCATAGAAGGCAGCCAACCTCTAAGAAAAATATGCAGTCCATCATAAGCATTAAGTTATGTTATAAAGTCCATCCATTGCCATGACTGCCAAAGATGCATTAGGGAGTAGCAGTCTTACAAGATAAGAGAATAGTCATTTTTTAGATGACTATCACCACAGCCAATGCACAACATAGCTTGAAGAGTGTAAGTGTAGGTGAAACCCTAGTAGGGTTTGTGATAAATAAGAGAAAAACTTCTTTCATCACTTCATTCCAATGAAAGCCTGAGCAAAGATAGTGTAAAGAAGAGTAAACAATATGTTGAAAATAGTGATATCTTTTTTTGACTAGAACAATGTCAAGAATATAGAGAGAGATTACACAGTGATCAAAATAATGCATAAACCCCTGTGAAAGTTGAGGAAGCTATGAAGATAGCTTGATAGGAATATTTGAGGTAGACCACGAAAGGTATGCAGATATGTAGTTACACAGTCATCTTTCACCATGGCAAATATATGCATAATTCATCAAAAGGGTAGTTGACGACTACAGAAAGCAATGGCAACAATCACCATGGAAATCACATAAATCACAGCCTCAACTACAACCAATAATGACTAGCATGGAGATGAAAATGGAGATACGAAGCCGAATCTAAAAATGAATACATTGGAAGAAAAATACATTCTTTTCTGCATTTTAAAAGCTCAAAGAAAACATTTCTATCCGTGGATTTTGAACAAAAAGCGGGTTTTACAGATGGAGAGCTTACCCAAAAGCTCAGCTTTGCCAAGTCTACATACAAAAAGGCCTCCAAAAGCTCGAACAATCCCAACAATGGTGGCGCCCAACTGAAGTAAAAGAAAAAAAATGCTAAGTGCCAAGTGAAGAATGGAATCCAAGGAGGCCGTGGTTTCTTTTAGGGTTTCTTTTTGCCCTAAGTCTGGCCGACCCCTTTATGGGATTTCTTTCCATTATTTTAACTTTATGCAAATATTAATGCCCTTTGTGGTATTAAAATCCTCTCATATGTTGCAAACTTAAGGTATATGCCTTAGAATTTTATAATTTTTGGAGAAAATCATATAGCTATATGCATTAGATTTTTTATGATTTTATAGAAAATCAAAATGTCTAAATAGGGAGATATTGTATACCTTGTATATTTTAGAAAAAATCAAGCAAATTAAGTCTCTTTCCCTCCTTTTGTGGAGATATCTGAAAACTGCAAGTATTATAAAACATTATTAAAAGCAATGTTCTTATAAATTTATTTAATAATTGTTATTAAAATGCAGTTAAATCAAAGCAATGTTGATAAAATCTTTCCTATTTGAGTTTGAGTTCTTTTGGGCGAAATAGGAAACAACTGCGCAAACTAAAGTTTCTATTTCAGTTTCCAGTCAGTTATAGCCTGATTTTTTTAGTCTTTTGGGGGGGCTCACTTGAGAGGGAAAGTTTCCACCTATTATTACTCAGTTTGGGTCAGTTTTAAGCCCTCTTTTTGTGGCTTTTCCCCTCTTCTCAAAAATGGGACTTTGGTTTCCTTTTTTGGATATACAGTTGGCTGATCTTTTAGAAAGTCTTTTTGGCTATATATAGGGGGAAAAGACTTGGTTTTGGTAGTTTAGATTTGCTTCTTACTTTCTTGTACACTGCAGAAAGCTTTGTAAGCTTGAGATTTGTACTCATATTTCATATTTGCATACTCCTTCGGCACTAATAAAAATAGCAAAGCATTCCTATCTCAATTTTTGTCTCATTGTGCAGTAGTAGTTTGATGTTATCATTGTGATTCTAACTTTTGAATCCTTTTTATGTCCTATTATTGCAAGTGTGGGTGCAGAAAGTCCATATGACACAGGTTGCATGTTGTGTTTGATTTTAAATCTTCGTGCAAATCAAGTTTGTGTTGTATGTACATGTGAGATTATGAAAGTTATTCTTTTGAGAAACTAGTTGGGAGTAAGACATTAAAATAAGTAAAGTTTTGGTGTATAACTCGTTAGGAGTTTAGGATTTTTATTTTCAATTATCTTTCTAAACCCTTTTCCTCAGAACGTTCTGTAGTTTAGGTGATTTTCTAGGGGAACCAGCCCGCTCTGGAGATTCATTCTCGCCATAGGTCACCCACAACCTGAGAGTGTTTCCATGTTTCAGCAGGATAGTTAAGTTTAACTTGGCTAGGGTGCAATCCTGATTGACAACAATATGTTAATAGGAAATTAAAAAAGTTAAATTTCTTGTGGTTTATACTTTCTATATCCATTCTTCATATTGTTGGAAATAATTTGGTATTGATAAATTATGATACATTGAAGTTGCGTCTTTTTAAGATATTTATTAAAATCTCTTAAATCACTAAACCCATGGGATTATTATAAAATAGTAGAAGCACTTAAAGGTGTTATTGGTAAGATTGAATTAGAGAATTTGATGGCATGGCTTACACTAGAATTTTATATTCTATTCGAACTCTATATCAGATGCTTGATGCACATGTTAAAGATTTAAATTTACAGAATCAAATAATATTGTTATAATCAAAGCATGTGTTCGACTACAAGAAAATAATTAAACGATCACTCTAGATTATGTCAACCACTCCCAGAATACTGATTTCATAAATAAGTTAACAATATTGTTATAATCAAAGTGTATGTGTTCATGTAGGAGAGAACGGTCAGACGATAGTTACATATTGTGTCAAGCACTCCAAAATACAGAATCCATAAATAGTTTTACTTTTTAATTGTCATTGAAAGAGTCAAGTTAATGTCAATTAAGACTAGTTTGGTGGATTGTAGACAAAATTGAATTTCAAAGGAAAAACTAACAATGATTGTATATTTTGCTATAGGCAGGATTTCATCAAAAGCAGTGAGAATCCCCAATTAGTTTGATCTACCACATCATAATAAGCATTCCCTTGTCTTTAATCTTGAACATTTACATATTTCAACATCCTAGATACAACATCTGCAACAAGATTTTATTGCATTTTCAACAAACATGCGTTATGTTTGCATCATGTTTAGGCCATACATTTTTAGATTCCTATGTAGGTCTTTAATCCAGTATATCATCCTTCAAGCTTCTGTAGAATTGCCAATCAAGAGACTAGCTACAAGTACAAGTGCAATGTTATCACTTCTAAATTAAGCAATATCAATAATCCAAGGGTAAAAATTCAAATAGAGTCATTGTACTACTTACAAGGCTTCTATGAACAGTGATACAACCAATTACAGGTACAACAATTTAAGTGAATAACAAATAATTGTTCACCATCAATTAGAAAGCTCCCAATCAATTAGCCCGAAAGGTTGACACAAGCCATTTGAATGCCTCACCAAACAACTGCTTGGAAGGAGTGGCCATATGTGAACTTTGACCCGAGACAGCAACCAGGATGAGTCTCAGGAAAGCGGGGATAAAGTATTGAGATGGTGGTTAATGCTCCATCATTATCTTGGCAATCCTCATCACTGCTAAGAGATTCATAGTTAGTAAAAGTAGCACTACAGAAAATTGCATACAAAAAGTGGAGAAGAAATATGTTGCTCTACAGTTTGTCACTTACTTATAGCCTTTGAAAGGAGTTTCAAATAGGAAGGTTGATGCCATTGACTCATCTATAGTGTTCCGCTCGAAAAGTGAGCATGAAACCATTATAGGGACATAGAAAAATATAGAATGACAATGTAAAAGATATAGGAACTTACAAATGGCTGCTTTATTTGCTTCCAACAAATAAAACTATTCTATTTTTAATATTTTTTGTTGTTGCCTATCATTGAGTGTCTTTATTGCTTGATGTCTATAAAGAAATATATCAAACAACATTAGAAATGAATGAGATATTTCCAATAGCAACAAACCATTACCAATTGATGAAATGATTGTATACTGAGACATTTTGCACTTATCTAGACCTAATTTTCATTTTCATTTTATAGATCGAAGTACAGCTGGCAGGCATATGTACAGAGAAAAGATCAACTGCATTCTTAATAGTGGCCAATAGAGAAGTTGACAGTAATGAATTATGGTGTTAAGTCTTTAACTGAACAAAAGAGGGCACCCCATAAAAGCACTAAAAGATAGGAAAAAGTAGACATCAACCCATAAAATGAATAAACAATGTGAAAATGATTGTTTAAAAGATGTAGGAACTTACATAACCTTCTTTTTTTGTTTCCAATATGATAGATATAAACCCTTTGAATAGAGACAAATTACATCACCATCAAACTATGTGAGTAGATGCATGAACAGTGCAAATAATATTTTGGTTGACATGGTTAAAGACACAGATTTTACTGCCATCAAACAATCTGACGAAATGAGTAAACAACACAAACATAAATGCTTTCAACAAACACGGATGCCACCCTCATGAAGCAATCCATCCAAATGAATAAAGAATAGGAAAATGATAGTGCAAAAGATACAAGAACTTACAAACGGCTGCTTTTCCACTTCCAACATGGTAGATATAAACCTTGTCAAGAGACATAGATTTCACCCCTATGAAATAGACTATATCAAAGAACATGAGAAAGGCATGAAATATTCAAGCAATAGCAATAAAATATTGTGAATTGATGAAATGATTTTATACTGAGACATTTGGCATTTATTTAGACCTAATATTCATTTTCATTGTATAGATTGAAGCACAGATGGCATGTAGAGGACAGCAGACAATAAACATTAACTGATAAAATGCAGAAATGTAGAGAACTATAAAATGACAATGTAAAAGATATAGGAACTTACAAATGCCTCATTTTTTTCTTCCAATATGATAGACATAAATCCTTGAGACAAACACCGCTGTCTCCGCCATCAAAGAATCTGAGCCAATGAATAATCAATGTAAAAATGATAGTGCAAAATATATAGGATGTTACAGATGCCTCCTTTTTCACTTTCAATACGATAGCTATAAACCCTCTCAACAGACATAGATTTTATCCTCATCAAACAATCTAAGGAGATGAAAAAACAATGCAAAGAATCCTATGCTTGGCATACTTAGAACATTAGACCACAAGCCATAAATGACGTGAGCACTTTAGGCTATCCATAATAAATGAAAATTAGGGACTAATCAATGCTCAATACCACTGTAAAAATGCCACATGTCCACATAAACAGTGGGTGCGAATGAATGACTATATCAAAGAACATAATAGAGAAAATCTATTAGAAGAGTCTAGTTGTAGTTGCAATGAGCAGCTAGTCTATTGTATACAAGGAAACTATTTTCAAAAAAGTTGTAAATGGCTATTGCCAAAACACTTGAAAACACAATTGCTTCAACATTTCCAGCCAAAAAGTTGCATAATATGAAGAGAGTTTCAAAACTTGTAGTCCTATACAAAAAACATTGACATTGAGAGACATTTTTGTTTCCAGCTCAATGAATTGACCTATTTCTTTTTTGCTTACACCTCCAAATGCTCCTCCTTCATTTCTTCTTCTTTGACAGGCAGTTTCTGGGAAACAACAGTGGTAGGATGTACATGGTTATATTCATCAAGTATTGCCTTAGACATCATTGGAGCATTTCAGCCACAACTAAAAGGAAAGTCCCTTATAGCTGAAGGCTTGGATCTAACATGAGTAATTTGTTGTATGTCCTTTTTAGATGATTCAGCATTTGCAGATGATTTAGCAACAGGTTGCAGTTGATTGCTTACAGACGATTCAGCAACAGGCTACATTTGATTGCAATTTTTCTGTTGTAACTTCAATTGTTTCATTATTGATGCAAGGGTTTCTGATTCATCTACATCCACCTATGTCTGCTCATCAGGCTCAGCAAGCTCTATTGCATTTCAACCAGTTTTATTTTGAGAGCTTTGTTTTCAACCAGCCCTTAGCCTATGTTTCTTTCCACGACCCATTGCTGCAAAAAACTACAAGTCATGTCTAAAACAAACAAACATTTTTCATTACAAACAGCATTACACCTATGCGTACAATCCATAAAATTCTTAAACAATGCAAAAATGACTATTAAAAGGATGTAGGAACTTACAAATGCTTCCTTTTTCTCTTCCAATTTGATAGATATAAACCCTCTGAATAGACACAGATTTCACTCTCTTCAAAGTGGCCGAGCAAGTCAATAAATAGTGCAAAGAAATCTTTTGCTCAAGAGACTTAAAACTTTGCACCACAAGCCATTAATGTTGCCTACATTTCAGACTACTCACAGCAATTGGAAATTAGGGACTGATAAATGCACAATGTCATCTTAAAATGCAACGCGTTAACAGAACCCATAAAAGTAGTCAAAGATAGGGAACACTAGACATCAAGCCATAAAACACAGAGAAGAACAAACAATAGATATTAACTGATAAAATGCAGAGATGTAGAGAATCATAAATTGACAATGTAAAAGATATAAGAACTTACAAAAGGCTCATTTCTTGCTTCCAATATGATAGACATAAACTCTCCCAATAGCCATAGCTGTCACTGCCACCAAGGAATCTAAGCAAATGAATAATCAATGTAAAAATGATAGTTTAAAAGATATAGGAACTTACAAACGTCTCCTTTCTGGCTTCCAATACAATATATATAAACTCTCTCATCAGAGAGTTTTTTATTCTCATTAAACAAATCCAGGAAATGAAAAAACAATGCAAAGAATCCTATGCTTGGTGTACTTAAAATTTTACGCCATAAGCCATCGATGACGCATGCACTAGAGGCTATTTACAATAAATGAAATTTAGGGACTGATCAATGTAGAATGTTGTTGTCAAAACGACACACGTGAATAGAAACACTGTGTGCGAAGACATGACTATATCAAAGAACACAATAGATAAAATCCATTACAAAAGCCTAACTATTGTTGTAATGAGCAACTACCCTATTGTGTGCTTGACAAATACAAACACCATCCTCTCACAACCTACACAAATTCAAGGACACTACCATTTTGCAAGCCTAACTCCATGCCACTATTGAAAGGTGACAAAGACACCTATTTGGCAAACACCCATAAAGCTCAAGCTCACAACAACACCAGAATCAAACATAAGTCTGGAATTCAAGGAACGCCTAGCCATAGTCAAAAAGAAACAAAACATGTACTATAGAAGCAAGTAGACATAGCAAGTTAAATCTCCATATTCTAAAACAACATCCACAACACGTCCAAAACACAAACCACAATAAAACCACAAAAATATTTTCTCCGAACATAATTGGAACCTGTAAAGCTCCTACACACCACATATCTAGCTGAACAAAAAACATGAGCAGAGAGACATGCCTCAAAGCCTAGCCTTACTCACCTATATCACTAGCCTCCCCCAAAGGCAACAACAATAGCCAACACCCACCTTTCTAAGGAGTCAACATGCAGCAGCATGCATCTGACAAGTTACAAAGAGCAAACCAAACTATCAAAGTCAATATGGTATGTTGATGGCAATGGCACAAACAATGCAACATGGAGAATGCCACAATGCATCAAACAGAGCTGAGAAAGCAAACTATGTTCAGATATTTTTTTATGTAATTAGAGAATGTTTTCGCTCTTGGATATGAAGATGCTTGCCATATGTGGATTGTTGCAGCAAACATGCTGCATAGCCAAAGTGTACAAAACTCAGGGCATTAAACGCCACTTTGCAGGTATGGCATTCTAATTGTAGAAACCAATCATTGTAATTGCAATAGGCAATTGCTGCTTCGCATGATGTAGGAAATTAATTTGCATTGGGAAAATACAAAAGCAAGATGAAAATACCAAGAACAAATGAGAAAATTGCAAGAAACTGGCACAAACTCCTTTTTAATAAAATAATGCCACAAAACAGAGGATAAACATTACTAGCATGATTTGTGAGGGATGCATTGAAACGCAATAGCGCAGAGAAAACATTAGTCTTCGCATCAGTAATTGTTACAAACACCATGAGAAAATTATAGAAAAATGGTTAGGAGACTGAAAACATGGTTAGAATAGCACAAGTGCTATAAAATGATGTAGAGATATTTGTTACAGTAAGCACACCAATATGATAGTTATAAATCCTCTCAATAGACGCAGATATTACATCAAGAAATTTTGCAAAGGTCTAGTAATATCATGCACGAAAACATACTTGTTTCAGAATAGATGTATAGTCATTTGCAATAGCACAATCATGTGAGTAGTTTACAAGACCATGATTGGTAGTCATCATTAGGAACAATAGCAAAGCTAAGATCTGCATAGGTAGAAGAGTGGAAAAGCAAGTATTCTAGTTAGAGGCATGATCACCATGATGAATAATTAATCCAACAATTCATTTATACTTACAGAAATTTCACATTGGTTTCATGCAAGTACGAGAAGCAATGGTAATAGCATGTTGCAGAAAGAATATTTAAAGTAAACAGATGTACTTGGAAGACTATATACTTTGTTGTACAAAAGACTATGTAATAGCTCACTTAACATGATGTAAACACATGGCAACATGTGTGAATAGATCAGAAATGCATTCACTACGACTAGAACTGAAGGCATATTGCAAAGTGGTCAGACCAATATGTATCTAGTATTGTGAACTTGATAGTAGCAACTTTGATGTTATGTGTCCAGAAGTGGTCCAACAGACTGCCTGCATGTGTTGTTGGTTTGTCAACAATAAGTAACAGTTTGTGTTGTTGCATAAATTCAAGAAGAAACACTTTTGTTCTTGTGGATTGTAGCATGTCGATGTTAAAGTCTCCAGCAACAATCAATTTTGAACTAGGTGGCAATGAGGTAACAGCAGTTTGTATAAAATTAAATATATCATGAATGGGTGTGTTTGGTGTCAAGTACAAATTTATGATGCTTAAAGTAATGTGCACATGCAATAGGTCAATGGTTATTGATTCTAGATACTTTGTCGAGAAACTGTGAACATTCTGCATAGGAACTGATTTCTTACAGTTTGTTAATAGGCCATCAATACCTGCTATAGTATAGCAATTGGATGCTTTGTCAAGGAATCCAATGTGGTCGAGCACATTGTGTTTGGTTTCTTGGAATCAAAGTAATGTTGCTTTGAGCATATCATGGTCATGGGCTATGTCTTGTGCGTGCAATGCAAAGCTACGTGTATTCAAAGAGCAAATGGTAAAATAACTTTGAGAAATAGACAAAAGGCTATGCTGCACTTTCCACTTCGATGAGTCCATAAGGCATTTCATTTCACCATTTACTTTTTTTGAGACTTTGAAGTTTTGTTCTTGTAGCCTATGCATGAGATACAGTGACTCGATGTTTCTTACACGTTATAGGGCAGTGTAGACAAGACCATGTTGATAGACCTTACATGGGTCAAAAGCAATTGCGTTCATAGTTAGACCTTCTGCTCTATGAATAGTTCATGCACATGCAAGTTGCAAAGGAAATTGTCCCTGAGTAACTATTTTTGTAGCTATTTTAACTTTTCTAATGATTCTCGTTATAGGTGTCCAAGAAGACAAAATAGAATGTGTATAGACTTTGCATTCTTTGTCGACACAATTTGCCAACTGTGGGATCATTGAACTATATCCAAACAATGTCATCTTCTTTAGTTGTATGTAATTTGAAGATGCCATCTGCACCATTCACCAATCCATCTTTTGTATCAATGTTGTCAACAATCAATTCAACCAAAATGTCTTGTTTGAGCATAATCGTGCTAGGCAATGATGATTTTTCATGTTAAAATTTCATGCTATCAATTGTTGTGTCTTGTTTATCAATTGCTTCCAAAACATAAACCTTTGTTTGTAAGAAATCTAGCATTTTTTTGTTGTGCATGTCAACTGCTATATTTTTGTGAAACAAGTAGGGAAACTGTGGATCATTTGGAGGTGTCTTATAGCACATTGCATTCAAGTAGCAAATGTCTTGGTTGGTTTGTTGACCAATCTTTGCATGATTAAGTACGGAAATGAACTGTTGATTTGTTTGTCTAATCACATCATGCAATTCAAAGCACTTGACATTGTCAATCCAAAACATATATGGCATTTTCTCCTTATCTATTATCAATTCTTCGAATATCCAAGTATCGCACATAGGTTGTGCTTGGTAGAAGTCACCACAAAATATGATATCTATATTGCCAAAAGGTGTTGTTGGTGTGTGCTTAATTTGACAAAGCCTTATGTCCATGTTGTAAAGCATTTTCAAACCAATCAATGACACTTCATCAACAAGAAGAATTTGCAATTGGTCAAATTTTTTGCCTAAGGCATCGGCTGTGTTTGAATCCAGAGGTAACATTTTTGAAGAATTCATTGGTAATTGGAAGATTGAATGTGCAATAATGCCACATGCATTGAATGCATCTCTTCCTATTGAGGCAACAATAATGCCTTTAGGCTTCAGTGGATCACTATCTAGTTGTCTATCATAGAATTGAATCATTGCTTCAAAAATTGCTTTGGCTGTGAAGGTTTTGTCTGTGCCAGCTCCACCTGTCAAGGACAAGTACAATAGCTTTTTTGGAGCAAGTATTTTTGTCATCAATACGTCCTTTACTATGGATTATTGTTCTTTGTTCAATTGTCTTCGTAGATTGTAATATTCTTTGTTGCTTAGCAGAAATGGATGTGCAATCTCAGAGAATACTTTTTTGCAAATAGAATCCTTGACCTTTATATTCTTCATATGGATCAAGTCACTCATGATGTCATATTTTTTAATGCCATTTTCCTGTTCGCTTCTATCAATTTCATCTACAATGTCTATTGCTAGGCAGTTATCGTTGTCAGCTTTTGTGGAGGCCTCATCAATGTCACCCCATTTAGAAATTGTTTGTGCGGTAAACATGTTTTTGATGCTTGCAATCTGTGTTTTGTTTGCATTGTATGTTGCATTCCATGTTTCATATCCAGTTAACAAGGTTTGCTCACTAGACTTGAAAGGCACATACAACATAAGTTTTTCTCTACAATAGTTCTCAGGGTCAATGTGTGAATTGTATCTTACATAGCGTATGATTTGTGGAGTTGCCCTTTTTTACATCTTTTTGAAAGGACTGGAGTAAAAAGTAGCGTATTTAGCTAGCAACAATTTGTCAAGAGCTTCTGGCCATTGTGTGTATTTTTCTATTATAGATGCACACATGATGTTTTCAGAATTGTCTTGCTCTTTTGCCAATAGCTTAGGTCTTTTTAACATGTGAACTCTATTCTCTAATGGTGCAGTATTGATGAAAACAGATTTCCTTGAGCATTTACGCAATGGCAATGAGAGAATGATATGAACAGCTTGGCAATTGGACATGTGTTGATAGTTCAGCAATGTGTTGCCAAGCTTTCATATAAATTATACCTTTCCGTCATAAGCAGCAGTGTACTGTCGCTGCAATTTCTGAAACACAAGACACAATGTTCTATCTTGTTTCATCATATATGAGCTACAATAAGATGCAGCAGCATATGCATCTAAAATAAATTGTGTATATGTATTTGCATACCATAATTTGGGCACTTTCTTTGCAAAGGCATTTATCCAAATGTCAGATGGGTTTCTTTTCAACATGACAATTTTGCGTGTCAATCTTGATCGAAGCATTGTAATGTAGTCAATTTCTTCCATTTCCAATTCATGCAAGAAACTTTGAAATGAAAATTCCTTTGTGTAATGTTTGCTTTCTAATTTCTTGAAAAAAAATTTCTCTCTCCTTGATTGTAGCATCAAGCACTGGAAGCAGTTCTAAAATTATTGTTTTGCTCATTAGAGGCAAAGGGAAACTAAACCTGCAACTTGAGTTTTTGTATTTCTTGCAAGTCTTTTCATGGTGATGTGTTTGCATTTTGACAAGGTTTGTATCAAGTAGCAATGAGTCACATGAAATATATTTTTTCACAAAGCTTTCTATTTCAGTATTTGAGCAATTGCCATATACAGGTGCATCTTTTATCCATAGAAAAAAGTGAACATGCTCATTACCTTGGTTTTGGAATTCTATAACAAAAGAATAGTCCGTGACTTGGCCAAAGAGCTCATGGTTTTTTAGCATCATTTTCCAGAATGTGTTGACCCTATAGTTGAAATAATGCTGCAAAGTACTGGATTCTTTCTGATTTCAAAGTCCAAGTCCCGATCTTCTATAGTTTCATTAGGCTTGGATTGTTGCGAAATAGACATTTGGTGCAAATCTTTGCACAATGGCTCCTAGAAATGCTCAGCACTTGTTAATGTTACAAAAAAATTTGGAGGTCCCAACTGTCTTATCATTGCAAAAATGTTTTTTTAGTATTTTCTAGATAATCTGGTGAGGTCCGAATGCTTTTTAATGTTCTATAGCCCAATGGAGATCTCAATATTTTTTCGAGCTTTGCTTTATTGTGCACATCTTTTGCAAACAATTTTTCACCTTTCAATTCAGCTTTCTGTATGCAAATCCATCCCAGTGAGGAAACTTGGTAAATAATAATTTTAATAGATTTAAAAAATATATTTGTTATGTGTGTTGCAAAGGCATTGTCCTTATGCATAAGCTCCCATTTGACTATTTTTTGGTATGTCAAATTTTTAGCAATGTCAACCGGTCGAGCCGAACCATAAAACAAAGTCGGGAAGTTCATTTCTTTTGCATACATGTCTTGGAAGATACCAAAAGGTTTAAACCCTTTTGATGGTGCAATTTCAATGATTTTTGTGTCAAGGTCTTTGATTGACTATGTTTCATTAAACCATTGTATAACTGATTCAATTATCGGTTCTTCATCATCTTCGGATGTCTCATCTTGTATACTTGGTTCTACTTCAAAATTTGTTTGCATTTGTGATGTTTTCTTTGGCAACAACCTATGTCACTCTTCATTTATAGAGATGTTCTCTTTTGTGTACAATGATGTTTTAGATAGTGCAATTAAAGCATTCATGACTATAGCAGGTTTGACATTTCCTTGCACATATGCATTATCGTATTCAAGCTGTCACTTCAATCTAACTACAATTGTTGTCGTTTCATCTGGGTGCTTAGGCAATGCTTGTTATACTTTATCAAAATCCATAGGAACATTGATGATTGTCCCCAGCAAGTCGTATTGTGCTCATTTATATCATAATTGACTGATTTGTGCAAAAGCTATGCGCAAAGACACGAGCCTTTCCTCTAGAGTAGTCAAAGAATGAACAATGTCTATTCGTGCATTTCATCTTATTTTTGAAGGTGTAGAAAAATATGGGATCTTACCATCTAATGTGGCTTTTACACATTGTTTGCAAATGGGCTGGCCTATTGCTATATTCTTTTCTTCCATCTGAATACAAAGCAGGGACAAAGCTTGTAAAAGTGCAGCATCAACTTTACAAATGTTGTGATGGAAATGAAGCATGTCACAAATAGAGCATGGTTGAGTGGGTGTGTCATCTATTGCTCACAAGTATGAGTTAATAGATTTTTGTATTGTCTAATTCTTCCTGCAAATGGGTGTTGCTTTTGGTGGTTCATAACTGGCGTTTGTCTTCTGTACCATGGAATATGTATATGGCATATGTTTTAATTTTGACAAGTGCAAAGCAAAAGCCTTTTGCGCACTTCGCATTTGTTTTTTCAAAAAGTGTAAAGATTATTGATGTGTTGGATTTCCATCTTGATTAGAACATCGAATCTTATTTTGCATATGCAAATTGCAATTTGTTTGTGCATTGCGCATTTGTTTTGTTTTTAAATGTAATGACTGTTGATGCAATTGCTTTGGTGTAGCCTTCTGGGACTGAATACTTGTTGTGAGATTGGTAGTGGGAACGATGGAAGTCAATGTTGTAGTTTGTGGGATATTTGCATTAGACACTTGCACATTGCAGATTTTCACTTTTAGAGAACACAATGTCTCTTGTGATTTTAACTTTGTTGCAATTGGTGTATGCATTGTTGTAGTTGTTTGTTGTCTATGAGAACTAATTATATTGTTTGTTGTTTCTGCTTCAGAGGTGCTTGTCATATGTTGAATAGAAAGTGGATCCTTGATATGCATGTTCTAAGTCAATTGTTCTTTTTGTTGAAGTGGTTCATAGTGACAATGGTCTAGGCTACCTGAAAGCAAACCAAGTTCAGATTCTTTTTGGGCTTCATGCAAATACAGTATGTTTTAGCTCTCAGGTATGGATATGCTTGTCATATGTGTATTGTTGCAATAAACATGTGGGACAGCCATAGTGCACAAAATTTGCATCCTTCGATGCCACTTTGCACATACGGCATTCCAATCCTAGAAACCAACGACTATAACTACAAGAAACGATTGTTGCTTCGTATGCTACATTGATCAGAAGTGCCAAAACAATCCAATGCATATTTGTTTTCAACTGTCAATGCATTTGCCCATGACTATGCCATAAATAATCACAAAGCAACTGGATCAAATTGTTCAGGGAGCAGAAAAGCTATAACAACAAACATTCTTTCACCACATGTAGTGACAAATGCAAGTAGTCTACAAAGCCCAAGTGCATCAAACCTATTTTCTATCGTGTTCCAAGTATTGTTCAAATTGCAATAAGTGATTTGCAAATGTGGTTGGATGTTTTGGATGCGATTGCATGTATTCAGCCGTGAAAACATAGGATCATAGTGCCCAGCAGTAGGATTTGTATCATGGAAAAGAATTGATATTATAGGATTACATGCATCTTTGTTGAAATGTAGGTTTGTATGTTAAAGACCAAATGCATATTGGTATGTTTAGCCAATATGCTAGCCATTTTAGATAGAATGTGTCACCCCAAAGCCCAGTTTCACCATTATCATTGATCTCTGTCGTTGAAAGCCTCATTCTTCTTAGATATGTGTCTTTGTCATGTATATTATGCAAATCCCTTACAATTGTTGGGTGCAAGTCATTTTCATAGGAGGTTAAAGCTATAGCACAACGATTGTGAAGACAATCTAAGAAATGATCCACAACACTGATGCGTAGCTATTTTGATGTATAGCAGCAATGAAGAAAAACATGGACTGTGTCAAATAGGCAATCACCAACTTTGTAATTGAATGAGTGAATACGAAAACAATGTGAACAATGGAGAGCTTCATCAATTAACATGGAAGGTGCGTTGGCACTTGGTTTGTATCTTTCTACTACAATTGATTGTTGTGACATTTTTTGTCGTTTAAGATGATTGTTTGTAAGCATATTGCCACGTTTCATGACAAATGACAAAAGATAGAAATTGTATTGATGCTACTCAGTATAGTAATGACTGTAAAACAATGTGTCAAGCTCCAAACATTAAATACACAGAAAGAAGAATTGAACAAGCAATTACTCACCGTGATCAGCAGTAATGCAGAATTTGTAACAATAGCCTTCAGTTCACTATTGTGCACTAAAAACCCTACAAAGCAAGATCAAATTCTTAATATCAATTCATTTGACTAAAATGAAACTTGTTCCACAACTATTGAGTAGGATAATGCATATTTGAAAACAGGGAAAAGAGAAACAAGCATCATAATCTATTACTCACATTGATCAACAACAATGCAAAATGTGTTATGATGTCACGCAACTAGCAATCCTATCTTGTCTAGACCCTACAAAAAAGTAAATTAATTGAGCAGTAGCAAATGAATCAATGAGAAGCAATTAAACTGAGCAAAAGCAAATAATCTTATCAATTTTGGCATTAATTTCGTTACACTCTTTAAGTCCATGTATGGTTTGAGCTTTGATACATATATGTGTACACACGGACACACACACACACACACACACACACATATATATATACATATGTGTATACATGTGTATATAGACACATATATGTATAAATGTTGTGGCAACCTTGGCACTTCCAAGCAAATTCTGCATTTTCAATCTCTACATGGCAAAGGTCTTTGTTACAATTAAAAATAGAGACAAAGCTTTGTAATACAGATTTTGGTGACTGTTTAGTAGTAACTAGAATAGAGTAGCTATGACCAACATCAATGGCTAGATAATTATAAAGGTTCCAAATTTTGTCAGCTTAGCCAATGTCAGCAGGCTGCGTTTTGTGACTGTGAAAACTATATTGTCTATGCTTTTCCTCTATCGCACTTGATGCCTGTAGAAAAACAGGGTCCATTAGAAGTAGTAGAAAGCAAATGGTCGAGTCTCTTTATGTATAACTACAAATATAAGTGAAAGCAATACACTGATCAAGGTTCTAAAACTATAATGCTTATTGTACTGTGATTTAGATCTATGAAAGATCCGGTTTAAGACTCAGATTTACTAATAGTAACTAGAGCTTACCTTGTTCCAGTGCAACTAAACAAGCAATTGGGCTTTTGCTATCAATGACAACACCGTCATGATTACATAGAGATCCACTGTTGTCAAGTGTGTTTGCAAGCAGCTGCACACAACCAGGAAAAAGCAAAAGTAGTAAAAAGCTAGACTTGCAGGGAATAGCATGAGAAAATAGTATTGATGCATGACCACAATTGCAATCTATTACATTTATTATATTTAAGCATGATAATTTTCTTGCATAAAAATTAGGTTGCAATTGTATAAAATAGGAATAAGAGATAGAGCCAACTTGTAAACTTAGACTACAACACAGCATCTGAACAAGGAAATTTTGCATTTATATGTCCCTAATTTTTATTTATTGTGAATAGACTGAAGTGCAGGTGTCATTAATGGCTTATGTTGTGAAGGTTTAACTCTGTCAAGCAAAAGATTATTTGCATTGTTTATTCTTTTGCAGAGATTGTTTCATGAGGGTGAAATCTGTGTCTCTTGAGAGGGTTTATATCTATCGTATTGGAAGCAAAAAAAGAGGTGTATGTAACTTACTACATCTTTTGCACTGTGATTTAATGGGTTAATGTCTATTTTTTGTTCTATTCTACATTTTATGCATTAGTGTGTACTCTTTCTTATCTTTGAGTGCTTCTATGCATTAGTCTCTGCTGCTAAGTCAAAGACTTCAGCCCACAATTCATTAATGTCATTTATTGTGAATAGACTAAAGTGCAGTTGCCATTAATGGATTGTGGTGTGAAGTTTTAAGACTACCAAGCAAAAGATTATTTGCATCATTTATTCATTTGCTCAGATTGTTTGATGACAATGAAATCTGTCAAAAAATGAAGCATTTGTAATTTCCTATATCTTTTACACTGTCATTTTTGCCTTGTTTATTCATTTGCTCAAATTGTTTGATGAGGGTGAAATCTGTGTCTGTTGAGAGGGTTTTAAGTCTTTAACTTAATAACAGAGATTAATCTATAAAAGCACTTAATGATAGGGAACAATAGATAATGCATTAATGATGGATGTACTTGAATGTATTCATAGTAAATGAAAATTAGATCTAATGTTCCTATATCTATCGTGTTGGAAGCGAAGAATGACGCGTTTGAAAGTTCCTATATCTTTTACACTGTCATTTCATTTTTTTTTAGTCCCTCTAATGGCTTAATTTATGTTGTTTGGTTTACATCATATTTCTTTCTCCATTTTTTTTATCTCTACAATGGCCTAATTTCTCTTGTTTCCCATCGTCGAGTGTTTGTATGAGTGCAGAGATTTTTTTACAGACATTAAACAATAAAAACACTCAATGATAGGGAAGAATAGATATATTAAAAATATCAGGTATACCTCTTGTTGTTTTCCATTCACATGCTTTATATTGTTCTTCATTGCAGCTATTACATTCATAGGTTGGCATTTGTCTCTCCCTAGGGTTTATATTGCAAATATAAACCCTAGGGAAAGACAAATGCCAACCTATCCAGCAGCTTCCATATTGCAAATATTAAAGTCATAGTTTAGGATTTTTGTTTCCCTATGGTTTACATTGCAAATATTATGGTCATAGTTTAGCGTTTGTGTTTCATAGGTTCTTCTTTTATGGCTTAAGCTTTGCTGGTCAGTTAAAGGCTTAAGACCATAATCCATTAATGTCAACTAACAATATTTTCTATTGGTATGTATGCTGTAACAAACATATCTACATCATTTTAAAGCACTTGTGTTGTTTTAATCATGTTTTGGGTCTCAGAATGATTTTCATAATTTGCTCATGGTGTTTGTAACAATTACTAGTGCAAAGACTAATGCTTTCTCTGCACTATTGCCTATTCATGCATTTGCTCGAAATCATACTCCTAATGATTATCCTATGGTTTGTGGCCTTATTTTATTAAAAGGGAGTTCAGGCTTATTTTTGCAATTCTCTCGTTGACTCTTGGTATTTCTCTTCTGGTTTTGTATTTTCCCAATCCATATTAATTGTGTGTCCATGAAATAGTGATAGTCATTGAAACATGTCTATTTGTTCAAGATATATCTGATGTTTCATATATCTTTTGATCCATGGACATGATGCGTATCTTGAACAAAAGGTCATTGAAACATGTCTATTTGTTCAAGATATATCTGATGTTCCATATATCTTTTGATCCATGGACATGATGCATATCTTGAAAAAATTAAACTTTTGTTCAAGATGTCTATAATTTCAATCTATTGAAATGAAATTTGGCCTTTGTTTTGGGTTAATGTTTATTATTTGTTGTTCTCTACATTTCTTTGGCAGGCAGGTCGCATTATCAATACTACTTGACATGTCTGATCAGAAATTGGAATGCATCTCCACATAGATTTTATTTTCTATTAAGATTGATAGGTGCCTTGATAATAGAAGCATTATTGTTACCTGTGTTAGTAATAATTTATGTATGGGGTTTTGAGTCAGGTCTCTTCCCTAAAAATCCAAAAAGTTTTAATATTGTTGCCCCTGCAATTATCAAAAATGCAAGAAATCAGTTGTGTGCAGGGTCAAAATGGTAGTGGCGGGTCAAAAATCTCCATCGAGCCCTGAAAAATGTTAAAAACTGGGTCAAATGCATAAAAAATGCATATCGGGTCATTGCTTCAGAGTTTCTAAGTGTTTCCGATAGTGGCTATGAGGGTCTTGTTTTGCTAATGCCGTGAGATCCGTCAAGTGTTGAGCCACAGTTCAAGCCACACTTTTGTTTCTAACTGTGTAACTTTAACGCGGAGTGTGCCATGTGGCGGGAAATGTTTCTATTTTGTTTCAAGTTGCTTGCGCATGGAAAGCGCCACGTGTCAGCAGCGGAGGTGACCCCTAAAAGTTTCATCTAAGCGCGGAAGGTGCCACTTGTCAGCCTCCGCCGAAGTTTCTACGAAGTTTCCTTTAAGTTTCAAAGAGTGGCGTGGAAGGCACCACGTGGAGGCACCCAAGGGACACAAAAGAAAGTAACTAAAGACTCGTAGACTGTGCCAAGTGGTGGCTTCCGCCAGCATTTCTAAAAGACCTTTTATGTTTCTCAAGAGCCCCGCAGAAGGCGCGACATGTCGCTCTCCGTTTAAGTTTCTAAAGAGTTTCCAAGCAGGGGCGGAGCGTGCCACGTGTCTTTTGTAATTGCTGCGGAAGCTGACAAGTGTCAGCTTCTGCTGGAGTTTCTTTTTTGTTTCGAAGTGTGGCGTAGCGATGGTGGGTCCCGGTTATGTGTCCCAGCTGCTGCGGATGTTGCCAAGTGGCAACCTCCGCTTGAAGTTTCTATGGGCCCTTCAAAAAAGTTTCTAACTGTTTCAAGAGGTACTGCGGAGCCCGACACATGGTTGTTTCCGCATAGGTTTCCACACTGTTTCCTAATGTTTCAATGATCACGTGAAGGGTGCCACGTGTCACCAGTGGGGGCAGTTTCCTATATGTTGCAACTGGCGCGCGGAAGGCACTGTGTGTCCCTCATGGTTGCTGCGGAGCGTGACAGGTGTCGGCTTCCGCGAGCTGTTTCTTCATGTTTCAATGTTAAGCGAGGCTGGAGGTGGGACCCAGTTTTAAGATACAGGTCCGTGGAAGGTGCCACGTGGCGGCTTCCGCGGGAGTTTCAAAAAAGTTTCTAAGTGTTTCAACTATTTCTCAAGTGTTGCGCAGAAAGCGACACATGTCAGTTTTCGTTGGTGTTTCTTGAAAGGGTCTTTATGCTTCAGAGACACTACGGAAGCCGCCACATGTCCCTTTCTCTAAGGTTTCAAGGGAGGGTCTCTAGCGTTCTAGGGGTGTCGTGGAGCTTGCCACGTGGTGGCTTCTGCGTGAGGTTCCGGCAGTTGGCTCTCAGCAGAAAAAATAAAGGAAAAAAGTAAGCGATGACCCAGCGTTGGAAACTTAGAGGTGCCTACGTGGCACAGTTTTGATGGCTGGTGACTTTTCAACATTTTTGACACGGTTGATCGCAGCGACAAGAGGGTTTTTGATCGACGGCCAGGTTTTAATCTTGCAGCGATGAGTTTCTTCCCGCGTTTGCAACTATTTTTGGCGGGAAACTCTGTGGAAACTTGTTGTAGCTACACTCTGGGGCCTGCGGGTAGATGAAACAGTAATGGCAGGATTGTTGTAGAGGCATGGGTCGAGTTGATGGCTCAACCACCATTTTTATGACACATATCTTTGAGCGGCGGCCCAGATTCCAATCTCACCTATTCCCTCCTCCTTGTCCCTCTGTTGCATTAACTCTTTTGAGTACCATTTTCAATGCATTGTATCTGGTGAATTTTTGGTGAGCCATGTAATTAATTTGCTGAGTACACAGTTTTGCTATAAAAGGCAAACTGTGTCACTCTTTTGTTGTTGTTGAAGGCCTGGGCAAATTTTTGTGTAAATAACGAAAGACAAGGCATGTTCTTGGTTGTTTTATTCCATTGTGGAGTTTATGAGTTGCAACATGAATGTATTTTGCACATATTTCAGTTTCAGTGTTGATTTTATATGAGAAATGCTTCATTGCATGTGTTTATCTGCTTGTCTCCATTTGTTGCATGCTATTCTCCTTCTTCTGAATCTGGTTGCTAAGGGTTTCTCAGGTTCTAGGATATGGTTTTCTGTATCACATGTTTAATCTTTAACTTCCATTCAAGGAGTGGATTAAATTGTTTTAGGTTGAGCATGGAGAAGGTTGCATGTCTGTAGGGATATCTGTAAGTAGAGGCAATTAGATACCCTTTCTTGGGTGATGTTTGTAAGGCAAGCATCAATTCAAACCCCCTGAAACTTGAGTGAAAGTTGCAAACCATCTGCTGTATACGTCTAGTTGACTCCCTGCCCAATGGATAGGCACCAGTCTATTTCTGGGTCAGTAGTTATGAGCCAAAACCCCTTGTTTTGCATCCAGGACATTATGTCCACCCATTTCATCTCTTCCACCTGTTAGTTGTAGGAGTAGGATTAGGAACTCCCTACATACTCTCATACCCAACCAGACATATATGTCCAAGAATGTTGCCAACCTTGTGATCGATCATGCAGATCTTGGTCCATACATGAGAGTATTCTGCCTATTGCTGTCAAGCTAAATCTTTCTGTCATTGAGCTAGTCAATGTTACATCTTTAGTTATAGGGACACCCCCCTTGGTGCGGCAAACCAGAAGTGAAGGGGAGACAGCTCATGCAACCTCCCGTAATATGTTGGCTGAATTCGCCCATGCATTGGAACTGGCAAACCCTCTACAGATTTGGAAACCAACAGATTTTGGTGACTCCGCTAGGGAGAGAGAGAGTCAAGTGATTTGAAGGCTAGAAAATCTAGTTTCCAGTGAAGTTGTTGTAGCAAAATAGTAACCATGTGGTGCTCTACTGGCGTGGTGAATCCAGAAAATACATGTGCCTTGTTGATATTCTGTCCTCTCTGTGAGAGGTGGCGACTCTGTTGATTGAACCTATCAATGCTGCAACATATTTCCAGGTATTTCATCTTTGATTCAAAATGTTAAGTCTAAAACAGCAAACCTGGTTGTGCTCTCAAAGAAAACCATTCTTTATTCAAGGATATAAAGCCCTAGATTTCACAGGGATATATGGTTACCCAAATGTTATTCCCAATAAAATTAGGAGATGTTTGCCAAAATATAGTGGATCAGATTCTGAATCGGCAAACAAACATCTGCAAAGATTTTGTAATTTAATAGAAGATTATGAGGTAGAGGATGAAGATGTTGTAATGAAATTCTTTGTTTAATCATTAGAAGATGATGCTAGGATATGGTTTTCAGACCTGCTTGTTTGTTCAATTTCTTCATGGATAGATTAGTTGCATTCCTAGGGCAGTTTGGTGAAAGATTTGATGTGGCCTCTCTGATCATACAGTTTATGAATATCCAAAGGGGAGATGAAGAATTGGTTCCAGCCTTTAATCTTAGATTTATTAAGTTGCTTAGGCAAATTCCTGAATATATGAGACCTAATAATGCATTATGCTTGACAATTTATTTGGCTACATTTGATGAAGAAATGAGTTATCTATTGAGAGATAAAGAACCAGTCACACTTCACCAGGCTTTCCAATTTGCTATGGACATAGAAAATAATGAGAAATATGGAATGCCAGTAGGTTTCATGGCTGCAAGTTGTCAAAGCAGTTACCAAAGTGAATATATTTCAGCTCTCCCAGCATGTGCATTGAGAGATGATTGTGTAGAGGGAAATATATTTCAGAATAATGTGTGCAGCCATGATGTGATGCATGAAGAAAATGTTGTAGAAAATGTAGGCACATCCTATAATGATGAAAACAAGGATTGTTATCAGCCTCTAGAAGACAAGCCTGCAAACACAAGATGCTCTTCAAATGATGAAATGAAAGACATACATGAAGTTGCATCCTGCAGTGATAGGCATACCCCAGTTGTTCCTGATTATTTATATGAGGTGGATATGCAGAGCTTCACTCTGAATATAGAAAACATTGATTCAAGGGATGGCAATGAATGTGCTAGTGATTGTCAGCATTCAGATGCATATGTGAGCCTTTCAGATGACAAAATATATATGGATGCTTAATATGAGTGTTTCCTTGAAACTTCTGATCACCTTCACAGTGCAGAGGTTGAAAATTTTGTTTTTGATTATCAAAGCATTGGTGAAGAGGAACAGGGTCACTATTCAGAGGTGGACAGACAAGTTGTAGATGTGTGTGCTCATATAGTTGGGGATAATGTTGATTGCATGGGTAACTACAAAGCTTTCAGTGTAGGGCTACATTTTGAGTTATTTCTGCCTTCTCTTGAGACATTTCAGGTGGACCTTAGTGACAAAACTGTTGAGCACAATGATGATGAATATTTGTATGCTTACGAAGATAAATTTGATTATGAGATGTTGCTTGTGCCTGAATATTACATGTTTGATACAGAGGAGCTCTTATTTTTTGAGGAAGGGCAAAATTCTGATGTGCATTCATTTGTTTCATGTGAGTCTGTTATTTTTCCAAGCAACATCAGTGACTCATATGATGATGATATTCTACAACTGATGATAATGTATGCTGATGAAGCTAGCTGTAGAATTGTTAAAGAAAGAAAAATGGGCAGCAACACAAATAATTGCAAAGAGGGTTGCTGCAAGCAGTTAAATTCTTTTAGGCTTCATTTGAAGAAATCAAAAGAAAATCAAGTGTTTGACAAAGGAAAATTATGGTTTTTCCTTTTTGGTGGCCCTGGGCCACCATGTTTATTTTGAAATAATGTGTTTGGTGATGCAGATCATTGTAACTTCATGACTCTGTGCCCAATGGATAAGGGATTGGTCTACATCCCAGAGATCTGAGGTTCTCGCCATGCCTGCAAGAGGCATGCATCCCCAATCAGAGCCACTGTTAGTAATAATTTATGTATGGGGTTTTGAGTCAAGTCTCTTCCCTAAAAATCCAAAAATTTTTAATATTGTTGCCCCTACAATTATCAAAAATGTAAGAAATCAGTTGTGTGCAGGGTCAAAATGGCAATGGCGGGTCAGAAATCTCCATCGACCCCTGAAAAATGTTAAAAACAGGGTCAAATGCATAAAAAATGCATATCAGGTCACTGCTTTAGAGTTTCTAAGTGTTTTCGATAGTGGCTATGAGGGTCTTGTTTTGCTAATGCCGTGGGATCCGCCAAGTGTTGAGCCACCGTTCAAGCCACACTTTTGTTTCTAACTGTGTAACTTTAACGCGGAGTGTGCCACGTGGCGGGAAATGTTTCTATTTTGTTTCAAGTTGCTTACACGCGGAAAGTGCCACGTGTCAGTAGCGGAGGCGGCCCCTAAAAGTTTCATCTAAGCGCGGAAGGCGCCACTTGTCGACCTCCGCCGAAGTTTCTACGAAGTTTCCTTTAAGTTTCTGAGAGTGGCGCGGAAGGCACCACGTGGAGGCACCCAAGGGACACAAAAGAAAGTAACTAAAGGCCTGCGGACTGTGCCAAGTGGCGGCTTCCGCCAGCATTTCTAAAAGACACTTTATGTTTCTCAAGAGCCTCGCGGAAGGCGCGACGTGTTGCTCTCCATTTAAGTTTCTAAAGAGTTTCCAAGTAGGGGCGGAGTGTGCCACGTCTTTTGTAATTGCTGCGGAAGCCGACAAGTGTCAGCTTCCGCTGGAGTTTCTTTTTTGTTTCGAAGTGTGGCGTAGCGATGGTGGGTCTCGGTTATGTGTCCCAGCTGCTACGGATGTTGCCAAGTGGCAACCTCTGCTTGAAGTTTCCATGGGCCCTTCAAAAAAGTTTCTAACTGTTTCAAGAGGTGCTGCGGAGCCCGACACATGGTTGTTTCCGTGTAGGTTTCCACACTGTTTCCTAATGTTTCAATGATCACGCGGAGGGCAACACGTGTCACCAGCGGGGGCAGTTTCCTATATGTTGCAACTAGCACGCGGAAGGCACCGTGTGTCCCTCATGGTTGCTGTAGAGCGTGACAGCTGTCGGCTTCCGCGAGCTGTTTCTTCATGTTTCAATGTTAAGCGAGGCTGGAGGTGGGACCCAGTTTTAAGATACAAGTCCGTGGAAGGCACCACGTGGCGGCTTCCGCAGGAGTTTCAAAAAAGTTTCTAAGTGTTTCAAGTGTTGCGCGGAAAGTGACACATGTCAGTTTCCGTTGGTGTTTCTTGAATGGGTCTTTATGCTTCAGAGACACTGCGGAAGCCGCCACATGTCCCTTTCTCTAAGGTTTCAAGGGAGGGTCTCTAGTGTTCCAGGGGTGCCGCGGAGCTTGCCACGTGGTGGCTTCCGCATGAGGTTCCAGTGGTTGGCTCTCGGCGAAAAAAATAAAGGAAAAAAGTAAGCAATGACCCAGCGTTGGAAACTTGAGGTGCCTACGTGGCACAGTTTCGTTGGCTGGTGACTTTTCAACATTTTTGACACCATTGATCGCAGCGACGGGGGGGTTTTTGATCGACGGCCAGGTTTTAATCTTGCAGCGATGAGTTTCTTCCCGCGTTTGCAACTATTTTTGGCGGGAAACTCTGTGGAAACTTGCTATAGCTGCACTCTGGGGTCTGCGGGTAGATGAAACAGTAATGGCAGGATTGTTGCAGAGGCATGGGTCGAGTTGATGGCTCAACCACCATTTTTATGATGCATATCTTTGAGCAGCGGCCCAGATTCCAATCTCACCTGTTCCCTCCTCCTTGTCCCTCTGTTGCATTAACTCTTTTGAATGCCATTTTAAGTGCATTGTATCTGGTGAATTTTTGGTGAGCCATGTAATTAATTTGCTGAGTACACAGTTTTGCTATAAAAGGCAAACTGTGTCACTTTTTTGTTGTTGTTGAAGGCCTGGGCAAATTTTTGTGTAAATAACGAAAGATAGGGCATGTTCTTGGTTGTTTTATTCCATTGTGGAGTTTATGAGTTGCAACATGAATGTATTTTGCACATATTTCAGTTTCAGTGTTGATTTTATATGGGAAATGCTTCATTGCATGTGTTTATTTGCTTGTCTCCATTTGCTGCATGTTATTCTCCTTCTTCTGAATCTGGTTGCTAAGGGTTTCTCAGGTTCTAGGATATGGTTTACAGTATCACATGTTTAATCTCTAACTTCCATTCAAGGAGTGGATTAAATTGTTTTAGGTTGAGCATGGAGAAGGTTGCATGTCTGCAAGGATATCTGTAAGTAGAGGCAGTTAGATACCCTTTCTTGGGTGATGTTTGTAAGGCAAGCATCAGTTCAAACCCCCTGAAACTTGAGTGAAAGTTGCAAACCATCTACTATATATGTCTAGTTGACTCCCTGCCCAATGGATAGGCACCAGTCTATTTCTGGGTCAGTAGTTATGAGCCAAAACCCCTTGTTTTGCATCCAGGACATTATGTCCACCCATTTCATCTCTTCCACCTATTAGTTGTAGGAGTAGGATTAGGAACTCCCTACATACTCTCATACCCAACCAGACATATATGTCCAAGAATGTTGCCAACCTTGTGATCTATCATGGAGATCTTGGTCCATACATGAGAGTATTCTGCCTGTTGCTGTCAAGCTAAATCTTTCTGTCATTGAGCTAGTCAATGTTACATCTTTAGTTATAGGGACACCCCCCTTGGTGTGGCAAAACCAGAAGTGAAGGGGAGGCAGCTCACGCAACCTCCCGTAATCTGTTGGCCGAATCTGCCCATGCATTGGAACTGGCAAACCCTCTGCAGATTTGGAAACCAACAACCTGTTTGAGGTAGAGTTTGCCAATGTTTGAGGAAGCAACACTAATAGGTAGATTCATGCCAGCAGTGAAAATATGTCTCATAGTATATAGCACTGTCATAACGATGAGTCCAAAAGTAGCAACAACTGGAAAATGAGGTAACATGTTGTCTCTTGCATCCATGATTACTCACCAATACCTAGCCAACAGTAGAATAAAAATTGAAACAATGTCTGCTACACTCCACACAAATAGCATCAATTTCATTACGTAATAGCTAACAAAAATAAATCCATAACAGATAATAAGTATGAATTGTATTCTAATCATAGAATATGATCCAAAATAAATATGAATTGAAATCCAATACTGAATCCATGCATTCAAAAAATCTACAAAGCTTCATTAGATAAATCGCAGGTTTGTGATACTACATTCACAAACTTGTAAGAAGCATAAGAAGAGTGAATGAGCAAAAAATGGCAAAAAAATACTACATTATTCTTTTTAGCTTTAATCTTAATGTTCATACTCCATAGGATTCAAGAAACATTTAAAAATTAATATGTAAGACAAAATAATAAAAATGTTACTCACATACTAGTTGAACTTTTCAATGCTTATCTCTACTTCCTTACCATTGGACATTGTCACAGACGCAAATCCTTGTGCGATTCCAGTTTCTCTATCTGTGACCAGCCACAAAACTGGTTCCAACATGCCTTCATTTTGTTGTGGAACTTACTATTATGCACCATGATATAAGAGGCCATGATGACTATGAGTGCTGTGAACATAGACTAACACACAAATAGAATAGTGACCCAATAGACACATTGTCTTTAGCACGCAGGTATATGAAAAATGACGGAAACTGTGATAGCCTGATTTGTATAGCACTAAGACTAGAAGCAAAATAAAACATAATCCAAAGATAAATTAAATTGCAAGATGTAAAACTGATGCATCATATATTGGAAAAACAAATGCATGGCACAATTTGACAAGCCTATGAAGCGAATGAGACCATAACAAAAGCTAAGCTTCCAGCACAAATAATTGATTTTAAACTTTTGAAATGAAGTATCATGTATACTTACTGTTGATGTAATTGTTAAAGATATTAGAACAATCATTTTGCAGAATATATTATGTTCTCTCTCTTTCAGATACCATGTCAAAGGACCCACAATTGCATAAACTAGTTCAGAACATACCTTTTCACATTATTCTAGCAGCAGATGCATAATCACCTGCAAAATCAAGGACTGATGCAAAACACTCTGTGCCATGCCTCTAAATAAATGCACCTTAAACACTACATGTGTATGTGACATGTGGCTATAGACAATATACATTGTGTACTGGTTTTATGTAACATCTTCTAAAATAACTTTCCATACAGTTTCTTTGTTTCAACAGCTAATACTATTCAGTATTTGTTTCACGTAGCTATGCATTAATAATAGGTTCATGCCTTTGCCTATATATATAAACACATGCATATATACACACACATATATATACGTACATTTAAATATATATACATACAAATATATATGTGTGTGTATATATATAAAAATTTATATACATACATACATACATACATAAAATATATATATATATATATAGATTTTTATGCACCTATATATATACATAGATACATACATATATGCATACATATGTACATACATATATACATAGCATATTAGGTAGTGCAAACATGAACTTGTGATTTTATTTTAATAGATTCAACTGCAGTTGGCATTCATCCATGGAAAACAAAACATTAATTGCGTTGTTAATGCCGGCTAACGGAGAACTTGACATTAATGAATTATGGTGTTAAGTCTTTAACTCAACAACAGAGATTAGCCCATCAAAGCACTCAACACAATGATTCAATGCCCTGAGCAAATAAATAAGCAACGTAAATAATCATCTGCTTGACAGACTCAAAACTCAACACCATAATCCATTAATGTGTTTATACACACACACACATATATATTTGTATGTATATATATTTATATGTATAGATATATATATATGTATGTATATATATTTATATGTATAGATATATATATATGCATGTTTATATATATATAGATTTTTATGCACCTATATATATATATATACATAGATACATACACATATGCATACATATGTACATACATATATACATAGCATATTAGGCAGTGCAGACATGAACTTGTGATTTTGTTTTAATAGATTCAACTGCAGTTGGCATTCATCCATGGAAAACAAAACATTAATTACGTTATTAATGTCGGCTAATGGAGAACTCGACATTAATGAATTATGGTGTTGAGTCTTTAACTCAACAATAGAGATTGGCCCATCAAAGCACTCAACACAATGATTCAATGCCCTGAGCAAATAAATAAGCAACGCAAATAATCATCTGCTTGACAGACTCAAAACTCAACACCATAATCCATTAATGTGTTTATACACACACACACACACACACACATATATATGTATGTATATATATTTATATGTATATATATGTACATGTATATATATGTATGTGTATATATATATGTACATGTTTATATATATATTTATGTATGTACATGTATATATATATATATACATACATATATAGATTTTTATGCACCTATATATATACATACACATATGCATACATATGTACATACATATATACATAGCATATTAGGCAGTGCAGACATGAACTTGTGATTTTGTTTTAATAGATTCAACTGCAGTTGGCATTCATGCATGGAAAACAAAACATTAATTGAATTGTTAATGCCGACTAACAGAGAACTCGACATTAATGAATTATGGTGTTAAGTCTTTAACTCAACAATAGAGATTAGCCCATTAAAGCATTCAACACAATGATTCAATGCCCTGAGCAAATAAATAAGCAATGCAAATAATCATCTGCTTGACAGAATCAAAACTCAACACCATAATCCATTAATGGTGACTGCACTCGAATCTATTCACAATAAATGAAAATCAAATCTAAGTAAATGCAAAATGTGTTCGTTCATACAAGAACCTTTTGTTTCATAGCCATAAAACTTACCACCATAATCCATTAATGGCAACTGCACTTGAATCTATTTACAACAAGTGAAAATTAGATCCAAATAAAGGCAAAATGCGGTCATACACAAAAGACACGTGCACCACTATCGACAATGCCATGTGCCCTCAGAAACAATCACACCAAGGACACATTTATGACATCAAAGCACCAGGGATCAATAAAAAAAATTTCTTCTTTGCTCCAAACAATGATTTGCAATTGGGGAAATACAAAACCAGGAATAAAGTATCAACAGCCCTTGAGAAAATTGAAAAAAAATATTACAAACTCCATTGCAACAGCTTGAAATACACATCTTGAACAAAGTCTTATCTATTCAAGATATACGTGATGTACATGCATCAAAACATCCATGCTACGTCACATATATCTTGAACAAATAGACATCTCTCAATGTGTATCACTGTTTCATGAAAACACAATTAATTTGAATTAAAAAAATACAAAACCACGATCAACATATCAAAATTGTCATGCCCACATTAGCCATGTTCTCATGACATGAAGTACCAAAACATTTTCCACCTGCCCCTAAAACCCTGTCGCACAAAGACAAGGAAAGCAAACAAGGTGCGGAATACAATATCCACAATACCTTGTCAGGTGAACCAAACCAAGGGAAACCAACATGAAGTGTCAAAAATTACATCCATACAGAAAGAAGTAAAAAGAAACATTCATTCGTCTAAAGTTAAGATAAAGCATAATTCATAAGCAGATGATATACAATTTTGTTCATTCTATCATACAAGAACATTATGAGAATGTCTAAGATCAAGTTTTAAATCAGTATTGTGTACTTTCTTCTAAACACCAAAGGAGATATGCATTAATAACAATTAACGAAAAACATATAAAATTGAATAAATTACATAGCCATTAAAATGACATTACATAAGATAGTCACATCATTCTCAAGGTTAGAGTGTCTCATAATTTACAAATTACCAATCTACAATGCTACAAGAATGATTTACATCGCCGATACAATTAGATAGCTAAAGAATACACAATGCTCATAAGCTAAAGATGAAAGACAGCCGCTACGAAGTCATCAATCATGGATCACAAGTCCCCAATGGCGGTGTGTACACACCACCCTACCATCTGGAACCTTAAAGGTCCACCCCCTGTGCTCGGAGATGATCACATGGCCATACACAAGCATAATAGCAAAAGGGATAATGAGGCATGTAAACTTAGCCACACAAGGGATACCACAAGTTGCATAGCTCACATGAACACATCATAAGTACATGGTTCACGGAGGGCATAAATAAGGCACTTGGTAATCATGCCAATGAAGCACTACCCAGATAAGGAGGGGTGAGAAGATAGGGGTAGAAATATGGAAGTGGATAAACTAATGTACTCATCTCATATTCCCATGCCATACACAAAACACATCAATCATGTTTCCTCCAATGGGCCTACTAGTGAGCACTCTTGCTCATTGCCACATTGGGAACCACTTCCATGCCTACCCTATCATCTACACTCAAACTCCAACAAGCTCGTCATGTACACAAAACATTACACAAGCACATGAGGACCCACTCTTTGGGGCATTATGTGTATTCTATTACCTTGATCTCCCAATGAGTTGATGACACTGAAGTCTTGACTTATTCCAGCAATGCTACATCAAAACCACTTATTCTTTAGAAAGATTGATAGCATATAAGCAGCAGCATTGTTGGTAACATATATGTCCTTGCCAACTATGAATTGTTGAAAGGTAAGGAGCAATCTTCCTCCTTAGGTCTGAGGGTGGTACATATCTTAAAGGAATGCTAGTACTAGGGTCTATTCCCCTAATTTGTTTTCTTTTGTCTAGTATAGTCAATACGATCAATATAGGAGGTTTTGTTTTCAGCTAATCTTGCTTGTCTAGCATACGAATGTTCTCTGAAGTACAACTACATCTCACCTTGTTACCTTCCATCTATTGTTGTCATCTCAAGGTTCAAGTAAATTTCAACCCCCCTGGAAATCTCCTGATAGGAGTATAATGACTACTCAGACACAATGCAGAGCTTTAGCCCTACTCAACAGTACTTGCTTTTTTACCTTGTAAGAGTGGAGACTTATGTGGATAATACAATACATCTTTTAACTAGATCTACTCAAAAGCAATTGCATTATTGCAATAGACACTTGTTAGTACATGCTCTTCATCAAGAGCTTAGAAGCCTACTAAATACTTTCTGGTAGCAGATAAAGAAAGATGAAATGTCAATTTCCTGCTACCTTTGTGCCCATTCAAATAGAACAGTAAGCTTCTAGAAAGTCTTAGAACCTTTTAAGCAATTGTGAAAGGTAGTTGTAAATCCCAACTCCACAGCCTTTCCAGTATTCTGTCTCTCGACATGTACCAATGCAATTGCTTTGGAGGAGGGTATGGACATCTAGCAAAGTATAATGGAAGGGGAATATTTGTCAGATGTTGTAGTTACAAGTGCGTTGGTAGACATGTAAGCAAACTATGTAAGCATAGACGAAGCACGTTGATTGTTTCACAAGTGCCTCAAAGAAATGCAATCTCATTGACTACAATAATCGCAGGATATGCACAAGATGGATCTGTTGAATAGACTTTAGAAACTTTCAAGCAAACGCAATGATAGGCGTAAAGCCAATTTCCCAAACCTTTGACAACATACTCCCTACCTTAGCCAATAAGGGAGTTTTGGAACAAAGAAAAGGTATACATCAAAACACAACAGATGGAGAATTTGTTTTTGTTGGGTGTTGGAGTTGTAAGTGCCTTGGTATACTTGACGGCAATAGTGGAAGTAGAGACAAGGCACGAACTGTTTGGTGAAATGCCTCAAAGAGGCATCATCACATGTAATGCAATGATTGCAGGATATACACGAATTGGATTTATTGAAAAGTCTTTCAAAACTTCCAACCAAAAGTGATTGGCAGGAGTAAAGCCTAAATCCACAACCTTTGACTACATCCTTTGTACCCATGCCAAATGGCAACCTTCAAACTGGGTATGGACATCCGTCGAGGCATAAATGGAAGCATATTTTAGTTAGCTATTATAGTTGTAAATACTCTAGTAAATATATATACGAACAATGGAAGCACAGAAAAGGCATGGGATTGTTTGAACAAACGCCCAAGAAACGTGGTCTCAAGGACAACCATGATTGTAGGTTATAAACAGAGCATGGACATCCACTCAAATTACAACAGACAGGGACCATTTAAATCCATATATTTTAGTTGCAACTTCCCTAGTATACGTGAATTGTAAGAGGATGCACCAAAAACTTACCTAGAGATTTGTGTATTGCAGAGAACAAGTTACTTCCAGTTGTTCTCTCCTCTTCCCTGTGCCCTATCAAACCCTAACTTTTTGCTCTTTTTTTTTCTTCCCCCCACCAAATCCCTAGCGTGAATAGATGTGGGTGAGCATAATGATCATCCCCCAACATTATATCCCTCATTTTCAGAAACTTCTCCTATTCACCCCCCCCCCCCAAAAAAGAATGAGAATAGGGAATCCCAAAAAAAAATGTATTTCATTTCTTTTTTGTCAAAAGAAGACTCACATTATTTTCTTCAACATAAGTTCATCACATTGGGATAAAACCCACCTCAAGGAAACCAAATGGTCACTATCTACCTTGACCCTAAAAACTAACCCAACACAACAACAAGAAAATAAATAGACGAACACGCGCACATGAAGGTACTACACAAGGTCAAGTTGCTAACACAACGCCACTAAGACAAACTTGACACCTAAAGTCATACAAATCTGACTCATAGGAGGATAGAACAATCTGGTAGTTTCTGAGGCATAACCTGACATTGGAGACTCATCCCCAAACAGAGACAGTGGCGAAGCTAAGGTGTATGGCCAGTGTCATCTCCAACTCACCACCATTGGGGCATTGGGCACGCTCAAACATGTGAAGCCAAGTGGATTCAATGCCTGTACCTGTATCACTCAAAACACATTACAACATGTGCACATATACATCATATAATAGCTAAAGCATAATTAATCCACATGGGAGGATTCTAACATCTATAATCATTCGCATAGTGTGCCAATGTCATGGTGTCATCCTCTCCACATGTACACCCAATCTCGATATGAAATGTAAGCATAGCATCTAAATCAATATGATGATACTCATTACTACCACGGGTAAATGCAAGAAGTTGTGTCCACTTAAGGTGGAAGTTTCGGAGTTAGAAAAAAATCTGAAATCGGGTTAACCAAAACGGGATCCCGCTTTTTATAAAACGGGATCCCGCTTTTTAAAAATGGGATCCCGTTTTGCTTCGGAATCCCAAGCCAAAAGTGGGATCCTGTTTTCAAGAAACGGGATCCCGTTTTGAGTTTCATAAAAGGTTAATATTTTAACCTTTTATGAAACGGGATCCCGTTTTAAAATGGGATCCCGTTATTTAAAATTTGAATTTTAAGCTCGGGTTTTGCTTTGTAACCCGGTTCGGGAAATGCTTTGGGGACCCGAACCTGACCTCTGGACCAGGTTTGACCTGCAACTTGAAGGTCCTGTCAATGTCACAACAAAATAGTGACTTTGGGCATATATCTGAAGGTCTATTTTGCAGAATATTTTGACGAAATTAAAACCCATTATAGATGAGACAGTGTAGATTCTAAATATATAATTTTTTTTACAATTGGATTATTTTTTCTATTTTTTAATCAATTTCTGATGAAATAGGTCCATAAACTTGAATTATTAGGGTTTTTTAGTATTTTAATAACTTTTTATTAACATATTTTTTTGTAAAAAAAATTGTAGGAAAACGTACTTTAGACAATTCTTTTCAATTTAAAAAAAAAAATTTCAAAAAATGTTAAGTTTAGGTCATCTTATGCGTGACGTACACGATGATTTTTTAAAAGACCAAAAATGGCCAATAAAAAATTAATGAAAAAAAATATATTCAATAAAAAATTACAAAAAAATATGGAAAACGTGCTTCAGTGAGATACAAATCTTTTCCCAAAAGGATTTTGAAAAATATGATTATTTAGGTCAAAATATGGATGACGTACACGTACATGGTATAGTAAAAAAAAGTGACTTTTAAACAGTGGTTTTTAGAAACACCTATTCAAAATCACTTTCTATCATCTGGGTATTGAAAAAAATTACATATTTGGAAACTAGATTCTGAGTACTACATTTCATATTTAGTGACTTTTTCCAAGATTCCACCGTTAAGTGCTTCAAATTTTTAGGTCAAATGTGACAAATTCTGAAAATCAGGGAAAACACTTCCACTTTTTGGCCAATAAGTGGACACAACTTCTTGCACACACCCCCACATCATCTACTATTCAACTGATCACAGTTATAAAGTAAGTCACTCTTAGTTTGGGCAAGCCCACAACACATAAATATACCTCTTGTACCACATTTTCATAATGAATATCATTGAATACTTAACATCAAATGAAATAATAATATGATCTAACCACCTATCATATAAAGCCTGAATTTATACCTCGATGTTACCTCAATTAGGCCAAGACTAGGGAGGCACTACACACTCCCCCCCAAGAGCTTGACTTACTCCTGGAGATCATAAACGCTAAGAAGAAACCATAGCACACATTAGTCCATGATATTCAATATAAATATAAAATTCAGGGAATCACATTCCTTTCAATATACCCAATTATGTGCAATATGTCCTAGTACCCAGGTGAAGAAGAGGCAAGGCACTCATTTTCATTTAAAATATACGTTAGCATATAACAATTTTTTTTAAATTAAAATAAAGAATGATGTCATAACATTCAATTTTATCATAGAATCATTCTCAAGAATAGAGCACACAAACACACATCGTACAAAATGTTTACAAAGAAAACATCAACTCATATGCAGATACATCAAATGCAGATCTTACGACTAAACAATCATTTTCATTCATTCACATCACAGGGATAACAACACAAGGTTCACATATAGGTCCACAGGGACGCAACGGTCTCATCATAAAACTACGTAACCAAATATCAGTGTCCAGTAACCAAAGATCCAAGAATCAAGCGGAATGATGGTCTCGAGGCCACGTGCCTGGGGGCCCCTCCATACATTTCCACAAATGACCTACCTCTTGTTTGTATAAGGGGTTTAGCCTCCAAGAGATAGTCATCATAAGAACATAAATCACTAGGAAGGTAATTGGATGATGACTAGCCCATACCAGCCCACACTTACCCCCATCCTCAAAAGTTTCCCACGTCTACTTTCTTATATACACTCGACCAGAGGTTGCTCCATCGACATGGCGAGAAGAACATCACAACACAAGACCAACATTCAAAAACATAAAGAACCTAGCTTAGCCAACACAGATTTACAAAAATACCAAAAGAAGTTTCCAAAATCAACAATAAAATAAAAAATGCGCGCAATTTCAATAATAAAGCAACGTAACCACAAGAGTCATGTGAAAAAGGAAGATTCAAAGCTTTGTGGCTAAGCTACTTACAAACAAGATAAAATAACGTCGTTGGTTGTCATAAGAAAGATAAATAAAGTCACCAATAACTGAAAGAAAGATCACAAACCATGAAATTGCACATTACGTCACAATGTGACTAACATTAAGTCACCAATAAGGAAGGAGGGAAATCACGATCACTACATATGCCATGCAAACACAACCAATGCAATAACATCATGTAGGTAGATAGTATCAAATGCGCCTTCACGTATGACTACATCTCACCTTGTTACCCTCCATCTATTGTTGTCATCTCAAGGTTCAAGTAAATTTCAACCCCCCTGAAAATCTCTTGATAGGAGTATAACGACTACTCGGACACAATGCAGAGCTTTAGCCCTACTCAACAACACTTGCTTTTTCACCTTGTAAGAGTGGAGACTTACGTGGATAATAAAATACATCTTTTAACTAGATCTACTGAAAAGAAATTGCATTATTGCAAAAGACACTTGTTAGTACATGCTCTTCATCAAGAACTTAGAAGCCTACTAAATACTTTCTGGTGGCAGATAAAGAAAGATGAAATGTTGATTTCCTGCTACCTTTGTGCCCATCCGAATAGAATAGTAAGCTTCTAGAAAGTTTTAGAACCTTTTAAGCAATTGCGAAAGGCAGTTGTAAATCCCAACTCCACGGCTTTTCTAGCATTCTGTCTCTCTCTGTACCAATGCAATTGCTTTGGAGCAGGGTATGGACATCCAGTAAAGTATAACAGAAGGGGAATATTTGTCAAATGTTGTAGTTGCAAGTGCGTTGGTAGACATGTAAGCAAATGGTATAAGCATAGACAAAGCACGCTTACTGTTTCAAAAGAGCCTAAAATAAATGCAGTCTCATGGACTACAATAATCGCAGGATATGCACAAGATGGATCTGTTGAATAGACCTTAGAAACTTTCAAGAAAACACAATGACAGGCGTAAATCCAATTTCCCAAACCTTTGATAGCATCCTCCCTACGTTAGCTAATAAGGGAGTTTTGGAATAGAGAAAAGGCATACATCAAAACACAACGGATGGAGAATTTTTTTTTGCTGGGTGTTGGAGTTGTAAGTGCCTTGGTATACTTGTCAGCAATAGTGGAAGTAGAGACAAGGCATGAACTATTTGGCAAAATGCCTCAAAGAGGCGTCATCACATGCAATGCAATGATTACAGGATATACACAAATTGGATTTGTTGAAAAGGCTTTCAAAACTTCCAACCAAAAGCAAATAGCAGGAGTAAATCCCAAATCCACAACCTTTGACCGCATCCTCCCTACCCATGCCAAATGGCAGCCTTCAAACCAGGTATGGACATCCGTCGAGGCATAAATGGGAGTAGATTTTAGTTATCTATTATAGTTGGAAATGCTCTGGTACATATATATATATGAACAATGGAAGCACAGAAAAGGCATGGGATTGTTTGAACAAACACCCAAGAAATGTGGTCTCAACGACAACCATGATTGCAGGTTATAAACAGAGCATGGACATCCATTCAAATTACAATAGACAAAGACCATTTAAATCCATATATTTTAGTTGCAACTACCTAGGTATACGTGAATTGAAAGAGGAGGCACCAAAAACTTACTTGGAGATTTATGTATTGCAGAGAACAAGTTACTTCTAGTTGTTCTCTCCTCTTCCCCGTGCCCTATCAAACCCTAGCTTTTTGCTTTTTTTTTCTTTTCCCCCCCAAATCCCCAGCATGAGCAGACGTAGGTGAGCAAAATGATCATCCCCCAAAATTATATTCCTTGTTTTTAGAAACTTCTTCCGTTCCCCCTCAAAAACGAATGAGAATAGGGAATCCCCAAAAAAATCTATTTCATTTCTTTTTTGTCAAAAGAAGACCCACATTATTTTCTTCAACATAAGTTCATCACATTGGGATAAAACCCACCTCAAGGAAACTAAATGGTCACTATCTACCCTGACCCCAAACACTAACACAACACCACAACAAGCAAATAAATAGACGAACACACGCACACGAAGGCACTACACAAGGTCAAGTGCTAACACAACACCACCGAGACAAACTTGACACCTAAAGTCATATGGATTTGACTCACAGGAGGATAGAACAATCAGACAGTGTCCAAAGCATAACCTGACATCAGAGACTCATCCTCGAATAGAGATAGTGGCGAAGCTAAGGTGTATGGCCAATGTCATCTCCAATTCACCACCATTGGGGCATTGGGCATGCTCAAACCTGTGAAGCTAGGTGGAGTCGATGCCTAGTTCCTGCATCACTCAAAACACATTACAACATGTGCACATATACATCATATAATAGTCGAAGCATAATTAATCCACATGGGAGGATTCTAACATCCGTAATCATTCGCATAGTGTGCTAATGTCACAGTGTCATCCTCTCCAGATGTACACCCAATCTTGATATGAAACATAAGCATAGCATCTAAATCAATATGATGATACTCATTACTACCACATCATCGACTATTCAACTAATCACAATTATAAAGTAAGTCACTCTTAGTTTGCACAAGCCCACAACACATAAATATACCTCTTGTACCACATTTTAATAATGAATATCATTAAATACTTAACATCAAATGAAATCATAATATGATCTAACCACCTATCATATAAAGCCTAAATTTATACCTCGATGTTACCTCAATTAGGCCAGGACTAGGGAGGCACTACAAAAACCCAATCAGGAAATTGCAAGAGTATAGCTCAAATTCTACCCTAATAACAAACATGCCACAACAAGATATCGTTTGCATATGGGTGAATTCAAAACCACAAGCAAAATATCAAGTGCCAATGAGACAATCACAAAAAGAAGTTCTAATTCATTTATTCATTGGCAATCCTTTGCTCGACAAACAATCTGAGTAAATGAATAAACAAGACAAATAATCCTTTGCCCGATAGACTAAAAACCTCACACCATAAGCCATTAATGTCGCTTGCACTTTAGTCTATTCACAATGAACGAAAAGAAGAGACTGATAAATGCACAATGTCCTCAAAAAATACCATGCATCGATAGAAACACTAGGCGCGAAGACACGACTATATCAAAGAACATTAGAAAGTCATGAAATATTTCCAATAGCAACAAAACATTAGGAATTGATTAAATTTTTCCCTTTCTTGCCCCGAAATTATTTTCCCACTATCTTGCAATTAGAAAAACACAAAACCCCGAGGAAAATACTAACAACCAATGCAAAATTGCCTTAAAAAAAAGTGAAAATTCTCTTTTAATAAAATAAAATAATCCCACAAAGTATAGTATAAACATTAGCAGCATGATTTTTGGCCAATGCATTAATAGACATGACCGCACCGAAAACATTAGTCACTTATTTAGACCTAATTTTCATTTTCATTTAATACATCGAAGTGCACTTCGCATTCATGCGTGCAAAGAAAAGATTAGTTCCATTCTTAATTGTGGCCAGCACAGAAGTTGACATTAGTGAATTATGGTGTTAAGTCTTTAACTCGGTAATAGAGACTAACCCATAGAAGCACTCAAAGATAGGGAAAAGCACACATTAACTCATAAAATGAAGAGAACAACAAACAATAGACATTAACCCATAAAATGCAAAGATGAAAAAAAAATATAAAATGACACTGTAAAAGATATAGGAACTTTCAAAGGCCTCATTTTTCACTTCCAATACCATAGACATAAACCCTCTCAACAGACACTCTGAAGAAATGAATAAACAACGCAAAAATGATAGTGCAAAAGATATACGAACTTACAAACGCCTCATTTTTCGCTTCCAATACAATAGATATATACCCCCTAAATAGACACAGATGTCACCCTCATCAAATAGACTATATCAAAGAACATTACAAAGCCATGAAATATTTCCAATAGCAACAAAACATTACCAATCCATGAAATGATTTTACACCGAGACATTTTGAACTTATTCAGACCTAATTTTCATTTTCATTTTATAGATTGGAGTGCAGTTGGCATGCATGTATGCAGAGAAAAGATTAGTTCCATTTATAATCATGGCCAGTAGAAAAGTTAACTCAACAACAGAGACTAACCCATAAAAGCACTGAAAGATAGGGAAGAATAGACATTAACCCATAAAATCTAGACAACAACAAACAATAGACATTAACCCATAAAATGCATAAATGCAAAAAACTATAAAATGACACTATAAAAGATATAGAAGCTTACAAACGCCTCATTTTTCGCTTCCAATACGATACACATAAACCCTCTCAACAGACACAGATTTCACTCTCATCACACAATCTGACCAAATGAATAAACAATACAAAAATGATTGTGTAAAAGATGTAGGAACTTACAAATGCCTCCTTTTTCGCTTCTAATACAATGTATGGAAACCCTCTCAACAGACATAGACTTCACCCTCATCAAACAATCTGAGCAAATGAATAAACATCGCAAATAATCCTTTGCTCGATAGACTAAAAACATCACACCATAAGCCATTAATGTCGCCTGTGAAAATAAGGGACTATTAAATGCACAATGTCCTCTTAAAATGCCATGCGTCGGCAGAAAGATTGGGCACGAAGACACGACTATATCAAAGAACATTAAAAAGTCATGCAACATTTCCAATACCAACAAAATGTTAGGAAATGATTACATTTTTGCCTTACTTGCCCCAAAATTATTTTGCAATTTTTTGCAATTAGAAAAACAAAAAACCTCGAGGAAAACACCGACAACCAATGACAAAATTGCAAAAAAAACAAAAATTCCCTTTTAATAAATCAACGCCACATACTATAGCGTAAACATTAGCGGCACGATTTCTGATGTTTGCATTAATAGAGATGAGCGCAGCAAAAACATTAGTCTCCCACCCATAAGGCAGGGACTAATAATTGCATCACAATTTGGAGCTACTTTCCCCTTAGTAAGTTAAGTAGATACCTATCTCTCCACTTCAATATACTTAATTTCTTCATGGAACTGATTTCATTTGGTTGTTACACCATTTTTTAATATAAATGGCTTGTTTTCAATGATGATGAATGAGCATGCTAGAACACAACCATAATGGAACCAAAAGTGTACCAATCATCCAATAATTCTACACTTTTTAATTAAATAATGTTGAAATTATAATAAAAATAGGTAATTATAAAAGTTGTGAGAATGAAAATATTAATTGAAGATAAATATTAACAAGAGTTTAAAAAGGAATAAGAAGTAAGAATGGATTATTTCAATATATGATGGTTAAATTGAATATTAGTGTTCGCATAATACTTATAAAGATGATGTGTGTTATAGATGAAGAATTATCTCCAATTTTCTATAGTCAATCTCTAATATGGTTGAATGAAAAATATGTTTTTCTCTCTACAATTTATTTGCAAGAATGATAAATGTTTAGGACTTAGAAATAGGGATTAATAATGAAATTACTAAAATTAAATATGAAAAATAAATAAATTAAATGTGATAGTTTAAAATTTGATGATGGAAATATACTATGATAGATGTTGAAAATTGTTAGTGCTTGCTTAGATGAAGGTCTCAGATTCTACAAACTAATTCATTTTTTCTCACATTCACCTATGCAAGTGTGGACCTAACCTCTCTAAGTGTGGATTTAAACTTATGCATGGACCTAAACTATACCTCACATATCTAATCTAGTGGATTGTGGGTGGTTGTAATTTGCTTCACCTCATTTTTTTACGATCCATAAACTAGGGCAAATATTCCATCCATGTATTCATCAACATATAGTCCAAAGAGAAGTACTCAATCAACTACCTCAATGTGCACTCAACCCATTTGTAATACATGTACAACTCAAGGAAAACTTAAATACTCAAACATGCAAAATTAGACAATTCTGCAATCACACACATAATTGCAACACACAAATATAATTGGAGTAACCCTAAGTTGGGGAGGAAACTCCAGTGAGCAATGCTCCTCATTCCATTATATGATAGTCATTACAAGTGTTTTACAAGCATCATGGACTAATACAAGAGCATCTTCATGGCAACTACCAACTCCCTACACCTATATACTACCTTGGCATCAATATAGACTTTCAACAACCTATGCTACAACAATGGGATGGACAACAACCATTAAAATATATGTGAAATGGTCCAAAACTACTATCTTCCCATCAACAAGATGGACTACAACCAACTTAGATGATTACCCATGCCTTTCTCAACATGAAAAGGCTTCTTATGAACTTCCTACAACCTCCCCAATGTGCAAAGATAGAAAGCCATATGCCAAACTAGAAGATCAAACACCAAATGTTCCAAATTCCTACTCGTTATTTGCATATAGACAAATTTTTCACTTTACCAGGGAAATAGTTTATCGCTTCTAACAATTTTTTTGGGGTGAATGACAAGTCACCAAAGCATTTGGCAAGGTCATTGAGGTGAACACCTATTCACCACAAGTACAAAGTGGTAATTTTTCCAAACTTAGTTATATGGGACATTACATGCTCTACAACTTTGAACAAAGGCTTCTCAGAGTTGTCCTATTCCAACCCGAATCCCCATTAATCCTTTTCACATTCATTTTGCACTAGTATGATAATAAATTCCTCCTTTAGGCTTCTTAGCAACACTCTAATGAGCTAGGACAACTAAGCATTTATCTTCATGTGGCAAACAAAACTCAATTATATGACCATGTGCCTCTGCATATACATTATTAGGCATGTTGTATGCAATGACCAAAACTACAAAGCCAAACACTAACTAGAACTCCAAAATTTGTCAAAAGAATCCAAAAACACAAAAAATAAAACATATATTTTTAGGTGTTGCAAGATTGCATCACCATTAAGATGATCCTACATTACTGTGACACCAATTTTTTGAATGATGCAAGATTGTTGTTTTGCCCAAGAATGCTCTTGCATTCTAATCATCATTAAGTGTTCAAATTTCTAGTTCTAATCATCTATCATTTGCACATTAGTCAAACAACAACATAGTCAACTCCACCACCTTATTAAAAACTAATAAGCATTTAAGTACTTAATTACTCAATCTTAATCTTAATCTACTTTATTTATTATTATTACTTAATCATTTTAATTAAATATAGATTACTTGAAAGAAGTGTTTGTTTTTCTCAACACTTAATGTTCAATGCAATCATTGCACTGTGTTTACTATTTAGTAGTTTGTAATAGTATACAAAAGTTTCACTTGTAATTCTTATATATTCCATATTCCTTATACATCTTTGCCCCCCCTTCCTAGAAACCCATCACAAAACTTCATAGAATTATGATCAAAACCCAAAAACGAAAGACTAAAAATTTCTAACACCGTGGAAAACTTCACCATACTAAAGTTAAAAACCCATATCTAGCACATGAGACATACTACATGAATAAAAGATCACCAATTTTTAGGACAAAACCCATCCACCAAAACAAAGACCTAGAAGCAATAACTTTGACTAGGATTATAGAGGTTTGAATCCCACCACAAACCCACTCAGAGAGCTATAGAAACACAACAATGGAACAAGTAAGAGCGAAAAGCATCTAAATTGGCCCAGATTTAGATGTCTGCACACCAGTTCCAATCCCACAGGATTTGTGGTTATTGCCGCCACAACTGTCACATTATTTATTACTTTTTCCATGCACGCCCAAGTCTCCATTCGGGGAAAAAGAGGTGACGTGGGAGGATGATAGGGAGGCACTGCAAACTGCCAGACACCTCTCTTATTCATTTGTGTGAATGTCACGTCCTATGTCAATTTGTGATTTTGAAACTTTTTTTTGTTGTTCTTCTTTCATTTGATTTTGCATACAACTTTCACACTGAAATCACATTGAGCCCGTCACTGACCTGAGAGACAAAATTTAAGTAGAATTGATGACTAGCAAGCACAAAAAATAACATCCTAGCAAAAGATCAAGAAAACATCAATTCCCCAATACCAGTCTGTACACAGTGAGTGAAATGTAGTCGAGAATAGAGATATTCTAATAAAATTTCAAGACTCTCTTTCCATAATAGTTTGGAGACAGGATTTTTTTTTTTTTTAAAAAGAACTTACAAGATTTACTACTCCAGCAGTGAAATCACTGAACCGTTAAGCAAGTAGATACAACTAAGGCTTTAATCTTCATGTAGCAAACAAAACTCAAACAAAATTCAATCATCTGACCATGTGTCTCTGCATATACATTCTTAAGGGTGATGTAGGCAATGACCAAAACTCCAAAGCCGAACACAAACTAGAACTCCAAAATTTCTCAAAAGAACAGAAAAATATAAAGAAAATAAAACATGCATTTTTAGGTGATGCAATCTTGCATCACCACTAACATGCTCCTACATCACCCACACACCAATTTTTGAATGATGCAAGATTGTTGTTTTGCTCAAAAATACTCTTGCGGTCTAATCATCAAGTATTCAGGTTTCTAACTCTAATCATCTATCATAGCACATTAGTCAATCAACAACATAATCATACCTACCACCTCATTAAAAAGGAATATCTAATTACTCAATCTCAATCTAAATCTACTTTATTTATTCCTTTTTTTTTAGACAAAAGGTGACTAGCACCTATATAATATATATTAATATAGATAAAGTTTTACAAAATAGCAAGGAAAAAGACACCTGCACCAGCATGACCAAATTACAGAACCCCAAAAACGGGCAAAAGAACCTCCTAAACTGAGGTTGGAGACCAGAAAGGCCATTAGAAATACAGCAAGGAAATATTAGAAACCCCAATAAAGCACGGGAGAAGGAAGAGCAACCCAGACCAAACCATTAGATGTATATACAGTAGAAAACACTGATCAAAATATTAAGCATCCATAGTATCATTTAGATCTTGAAGCAGATAATTCACACCACCGTCGCCAACACCATCACCATCTTCGACTGGAGAACCGGGAGGAGGCAAAACATGAGGATGAAACTGAGTAAGAAGTAGCACCACTTCAAACTTTGCATCCAAGAGATTACCAAGCACCTCTCCAATATCATTACTATGAGCATGAAGAGAGAAATGCAAAATATCCTCACATTCATGGTTAATGGCCACCCTCAAAGCATTGAACACACAATTATGAACAGAGGTATGCATGACTTGGCATTTCGAGAATAACCCTCCAATCAATGCTCCACACTTAAACATGTCATAATTCTAGAAGGCCATTTCCAGCGATTCCTCAAAAAATAGAAAATGATGTACAAATTTGTTGACCGGAAGCCTTACCAGGTTAGGATTTTGAGACATGTCCATTAAATTTGAAGCAAACACAGAGAAAATCTGAGATGGATACAATGACCGCACCCTTCCTTCCAAGATTTCCTTTCCAACTACAACCCGAATGGCTTCCTCAACATCAGCATTATCAATAGCAAATATAGAAGCCAAACCATCTGAATCAACAGCCCCAAAAAAAGCTTTCTCCCACTTTTGAATTGGGAAGAACAACCGCTTATTCAACTGAATTTCCATTTCGAACAAAGCACAGGTGCTCACAAAAGCCACAAGCCAAGGGTATAAAAAGAAGAAGCACATCAAATAATGATTGCAATCCTGACAGGCCGTATCCATAGATGACCACATTTGTAGAGATCCACAACGAACTAAGAAGAAGGTACAGATATGATCTGAAAGGAGATATTATACCCATAAATAGACATGCTTCACAACAGATAACCCACACGAAACTTGTAAAAAACATAAATGTTAGCAAAAAAGAACGGTGGTGATTAAGCCACGCAGCCTTTACAATCCACTGCCATGATTTCATAGAGTTTGGGAAAGTCACTGGCAATATCTGTCCCCGCCACCAAAATAGGCCCTTCTACATCAAAAGCTAAGTTATCTAGAGCATCAGCTAAATAGTTACCCTCTCGGTAACAATGAGAGATAAAAAAAAAGACTCAAAAGCATTGAATAAACCCCAAGCTTCTTGAAGAAAATAGTGAAGATGCCAACTCCATTCAAATTGCCTTTTGAGAGCATTAATGACCACCAACGAATCCCCTTCAACATACAAATTAGGAATTTGAAGATTAGTTGCCAACTTAAGACCCTCTACTAGAGCCATGATCTCTGCCTGATTATTAGTCATTTCAAGTACTTTAGAAGCAAAAGCCTTAATAACTTCCCCGCTACTTTTTCTCAAAACAACCCTCAGAGAGGAAGGGCCTGGGTTACCCCCCTAGAAGCCCTGTCAAAATTTAGTTTAACGAAATCTACAGAAGGAGGACACCACTTGATAACACTTCTGTCAACCTTAACAATAGGCAAACCTAAATCTGAAACCAGCTTTAAAAACTTCCAATCCTTTAAAAGTTTATCATCCCAAGCAGAGAACAACAAATTAGAAGAACCCTTTTTGAAAAGAAAATTCATAATCAATTCAGAAATAGATTTCTCAATTACCAACAAAATATCATCCAACTCTTGACTAATTTTTCTGAAGATTCTTCTGTTCCTCTCCAACCAAAGACTCCAAACCATAATAGAAGGGGAAATAATCCAGATAGAAGAGAACATAGAGCCCTTGAAGAGAATGGGCCAGCTTCTGATAAGCTCAACAAGAGTGTTGGGCAGTGGACCATGCCAACTTAATTTAGAACAGAGCCAAGACCAATAAGCTGAAACAAAGGGGCAGAGAACAAAAAGATGATCAGGATCCTCTTCTACATTTCCACAGAACACACAATTGAAAGAATCTGAAACACCCAACTTCTTCAATCTAACACTAGTCAGGATCTTCTTAAGAGCTAACCAAGTGAAAGCCCCAGCCTTGGGGAGACAGGCTATATTCCAACAAAAAATAGAGGGCCAATCAAAAAGCAATTCAACCTTAGCAATAGATAAAGATCTATACCCATCTCTAACATTATAAGACCCTGATTTAGAAAATTTCCAAATAAGCTCATCCCCTTTATTAGAAAAACAAATTCTTCTCTTCTGTAAATGAGCAAGAAGCAATTCCTTCTGATCTTGAGGAAAAGGGCACTCTGAAAAGTCTTTCCAACCAGCAGACAAAATAGGACCCTCCTCCCTTATAAAAAAATAATCTTTTACTTTCTTACCCCAAACTAAAGAAAGAACTTCCTTAGCCTTATCTAGCCCCTAAATTTGAGAAAGAGGGGAGAAGCCATTCCATGAATCTTCCCAAGAAAATGCCTTTGACCCATCGTTAATTTTCCAAGACAAATGAGGAAGAATAACCTCTCTACAGGAGACCAAGAAATTCCACATAGAAGAACCTTTAGGGGGATCTTTCACTGTAAAGATTATGTCTGAACTTAAAGAATCTAAATATTTAAATTGCATTAGCCTACACCATTTAGTTTTTGGATTAGTGTACATTTTCCAAGACAACTTAGCTCCTAAAGCTTTATTCTGATCTACTATATCATTGATACCTGCTCCTCCAAAAGGTTTTGGTATACACACTTTATCCCAGGCAATTAAAGGAATTGTATTGTTACCATTTGAATTTCCCTTCCAAAGAAAAGATCTCAATGACTTTTGAATATCTTGAGTGATTCCCTTGGGAACATTTAAAATAGATAACATATAAATAGGGATAGCTGAGAGGACAAATTTAATCAAAACAATTCTTCCTGCCAAAGTAAGCCACCTCCCCTTCCAAGCTAAAATTTTCTTGTGAATAGATTGAGTTATTTTGGACCAAAAAGCTTGCTTATGAACTCCAAAAAACAAAGGAATACCCAAGTACTGACTAGGTAAACATTCAACTCTATACTTCAAAAAGTTAGAGATTTTATTTTGCAATCTAGGCTTAGTATTAAAGAAGTAAATTTTTGACTTATCTGAATTCACAACCTAATTAGAAGCTACACTGTACATGGAGATAGTTCTTTGGATACATTTAGCCTCCCTCATAGAAGGAAAACCAAAGAGAAGAGTATCATCTACAAAAGGAGTGTGAGAAATGGAGAAGGGAATAGGAGGAATAACAACACCTTTCCAATTTGACAACCTGCATTGTTCAGCAATTGCTCTGCTAAAAGAGTTAGCCATGATAATAGAAATATAAGGGGATAAAGGATCCCCTAATCCCCTGAGATACTCCAAAAAACTCTGAAGGACTGCCATTAATCAATACAGTTGATCTCACCCCTGAAATGCAAGAGAAGATCCACTTACACTGCTTTCTACTAAAACTAAACTTGAAAAGGACCCTTCTTAAAAAATTCCATGAAACCCTATCATAGGCCTTCATCATATCAAGTTTCAACAACATTGCAGGCAGTTTTAAATCACATATTGAATGAAGAACCTCATGAGATAAAATCACACCATCTGTTGTTTCTTTACCCGGAACAAAGCCCCCCTACTCATCAGAGATAATTTTAGGAATCAAGGAAGCCAATCTCATTGTAAGTGCTTTTGTAAAAAATTTATACAAAGTATTACATAATGAGATGGGCCTGAACTGAGCAAAGGAAGAAGGAGCACTAGACTTAGGAATAAGAGCTATGAAAGTTGCATTCAACTCTTTCAAAACACGACCATTTTTCCTTGATTCTTCTAGAGCTGCCCAAATATCTTTTCCAATAAACTCCCAACATTTTTGAAAAAATAAAGGTGTATAACCATCATGGCCCAGAGCCTTATCAGGGTCTAAAGAGAAAACCACACTTCTTACTTCCTCCAAAGAAAACTTTTAAGTAGCATAGAATTTTCCTCCTCTAAGACTAAATTAGGAATGCTTCCAAGCAATGTCAAAATATCTTCTTCTAAAGGATCCTCTCTACTGTTAGACAAAAGATTAGAGAAAAAAGAAACAGCTTCTTTCTGTATAGATGTCAAGTTCGAGACCAACTCACCATCTGACTTCTGAATATGATGAATTTTATTTAAATGCCTATTTATTTTTGTTGAAGCATGAAAGAATTTTGTATTTCTATCTCCAGCTTGTAACCAAGTTTCTCTTGATTTATGTCTCCAAAAAACTTCCTCTCTAGCTAATAATTCCTCCAAATCAGATTGTAAAGATTTTTGTAAATCAAAACAGTAACTGTCAATACCTTGCTCAATAATCTGTGAATTCAAGAACTGAAGCTTATCTAACAAAATTTATTTTTCCTTAAAAATGTTTTTGAACTGAGTTAGGTTCCAAAATCTGATTTTGCTCTTTAACAATTGAAGTTTTTCGCAAATCTGAAACATTCTTGATCCCTCAATAAAAGGAAGAGATACCCACCAAGATTTTAGCAAAGGAACAAAATTTGGATCACGAAACCACATAGCTTCCACCTTAAAAGATCTTTTAGAAGAAAATGTTGAACCATCAAACTCCACTTCTAATTGAATCAGAAAATGATTAGACCCAGAAAAGGAAAGAATAGATGACACAAAAGAGCTTTCAGCAGCCAACCATGGATATGAAAGAAGGAACCTATCAAGTCTTTTAGCAATATTAAGAAAGTCTTTTCTCTTATTTGACCAAGTAAACTTCCCATTAAAAGGAGGAGTATCAATAAAACCATTATCATTAATGAAATCAGAAAAGTCTGTCATTGTTTTAATCGGCGGAAAAATACCTCCATTTTTCTCTTACTTATCATTTTAATTGATTATAGATTACTTGAAAGAAGTGTTTGTTTTTCTTGACACTTTACCTCTGCTGGGAAAGCCCTTTTTCTTTAAATAAAATTTCAAATGGCATCAATATCTTAATTATAAAATTATTAATAACTAATTTTATTTTAATCTTCATATTTTTTCCCTTTAACTTTAATGGATTGATCAATCACATATAACATACAGGCAAGTGCAAGGTTTCCCACAAATACATAAAGCTTATAACCCAACTAAAGACTCAATTTAATTACTTTATACTCCTATTTACAAATTTTTATCATAAAATTTAAGATTTTTTTGAGAATGTATGTGATAACAAATAAAAAATTAAAATCTATTAAATAAATATGAAAATTCTTAATAAAATGGGCAACTCTAATATAATAGTATAGATATATTAAACACATTTATTTTAATAATATTTAAATTATTTCCATAGCTATCTAATTTATACACAAATTTAATATATGCATTTTCAAAGTGATAATTCTCAACTACTTCTAGATAAACGTGTTTATCTATGCTAGTAGTATTCTAGAATATGACAAATTTAAAATATTAATTTTGTATTCAAAGTTTTTCTAAATCATACCTAAAAGATTGCTTTGACAAATAATAAAATATATCATATTCATTTAAGTGATAAATATTCATTAAATTAAATAATATTACCAACTAATGAAGCATTTCATATTCATCAAAATTACATTAAACAAATATTATGTAGTGATTAGCCTTTTCCATTACATATTTAAATATTAGTTTATTTAGTTAAGATGTGTGTTAGTAGTTTGGCTAAGTGATACATTTTGAACACAATAATATAGAGTATTGTGTTAAGATATCCTTGATTTGCAATAGCAACAATGATCCCTATTACTTATGTGTATGTATTTGTACTAAAGTGTTTGACTTGTTAAATAGTTCATTTTTATAATGTGAAAAAATATAAATATATATTGTTGTGATTCTAAAATAGTTTTGGAAGTGATGTATTTGTTCACTATCTTTTAAAAAATGATGGTTTAGGGGGTTCTATAGGAGACCCAAACCAAGAAAGAACTAAACAAGGTGCTACTAAAGCAATAATAACAATGAGGTTGATAACCTCCAACAAGAACACAATGAATGTGTGTGTGAGAGAGAGAGAGCATCCTCTAACAAAAATTGGAAAGACAAGAACTCCAAAGTAGAAAAATGTAGGACAAATTACTATTCTTCTTGTGGTATCTACGAACCATATGGCTTGATACTCGTTTCCAAGAAACCTTCATTTTTTAGATAGGGGTGTAGCTAAAAAATACGCCATCCTCCACATAATCTAATGAGTAATCCAGAGAAGAATGTTGAGGAGATAGAACCTCATCCTAGGTCTCAAAAATTAGTTGAATCATTGAATCAACAAGCCTTTTTTGATGGAGATCATTCACAAGATCATCTTTGCTACTCGCTATGAGAGCATGAGCCTTAGGCTAAACCTCTTCAACTAAGAGCCAAGGACTAAGGGGTATCCATTCTACCAAATTCACCCGAGGCATGATCCCAGCCTCATCCCTTATGGTTTCGGTGGCCTTGCACTCAGCAAGATTTGATCCTTGGCGGGCTCATTTGAAACCTTTCAACTTCACCAGCAGACCAAGGGCCCTTTGACAACAAATCCTTTTGAAAGATCTTATAAAGCCGCAAGGTTCTCATCCATAACCACAACAATACACAAGTTGGGTAGAGAGGGTTGAAGATTTGATAAATTTGGAGCCTTCCTAGTAGATGAAGACAAGGAGTGAGCTTGCACTAATGGAGGCATTAGAGTAGAGGTGTTCCTAGGAGCTATTGTTGGAGAAAGAGATGGAGTTGCATTAGGAGGAGGAGATCAAACCACCTCAAAAGAGAGGAGGCAACCAAACTGAATCCATCATCAAGAGATGAGGTGAAGAAGTGGGAGAAGCCAAGCAGAATCTAAACTCAAGGAAGAATGTGTTGTTATGGAGGTAGGGGAAGAAAGAGCTACCACATTAGATGTAGTATCCCAAACAAACTAGTGTTGTTGAGTCACATCCTTCCACCAAATAGAAGAGGGGCCCATTTTCTCTAAATTTCTTGAATAATCAATCACCATCTAGTCATAGGTGAAATGAGATCTATAATAGAAAGCCACCTTTTTGTAATCGACAAATTGTGACCATATCCTATTGCCAACTTATAACTTTATCTCCTTTGGGAGACCATTCGACATGTTCATCTCAACCAATGAACAAGCATATGTGGTTAGGGAACAATTTTCCATTTCAAGGGCAATAGATATATGACTATACTCAAGGAGTTGTTGATACTAGCAACATTAATTGTCGACCAACAATGGAGATAAAGGTTTGAACATACTTGACTCACATCGATGCTAAAGTAAAAGTAGTGGAAGAAGGGAGAAATTTTGGAAACCAAGGTTTCACGCTTAGTACCCTTCCCCAAAGAGCACCCTAAAGCAAAGAAGGATACACTTGAGGATATCATGGCAACATCCTTTGATCCTAACAAAATAACTCTAGATTCGTTGCTAGCCATGTCTAATGTAAAAATGGTCAAATTAGTCTTGAAACCCACACCCTAGAGCCTAGTAGTGGTTGCCACCATTTTTGTAGGAGCCACATTAGAGAGCAAGGAAGCCATGTAGGAGGAAGTCAAGGATCCCCCACTATCTTTTAAAATATTATCCATCAATAAAATTTAATGTTAACGTAATTATGAGTATGACTTCCTAAACAAATTAGGAGTTAATATTACATTTGGAAACTTTGAGTTATAAACAATCATAATAAACAACAAACCACAATATTAACTTGTTAAATTTAAGAGTAGAGGGGTTCCACATTGTGAGCATCATAACATACTCTCAATTGATGCCTAGAGTTCATGATATTACCCAATTGTCGTATCTAAGTGAGGGGGACTTGCTCAATCAAACCCAAAAATAAAAGACAAAATTTTAGCACCATGGAAAACTTTACCATAAAGAGCCTACAAGCCTAGAGTTTAATTTACTAAAGCTAAAAATCCATATCTAGCACATGAGACATGTTACATAAATAAAGATCATTTTTTAGGGTGAAAGTTCAAAGTTGTCTCACACTTTTATAAAGGAAACGACCAACACTAATCTAACTTTAACTTGAATCACTACAAAGTGACATATATGATTTGAATTTTAAAATGATGTAAACTAGTAAAATGTAGATTTTTTAGTGTATTTTATGTTTGTATTTTTAAAAATTAAAATAAAAAATTATTTAAATATAGTATTTTATAAAATAGACACTATAATTTAGTTGCTGATAAAATGTTAAAAAAATAAGGTCGAATGGGACGTTGCACTTTATATAGTAAATTTCATTTATTTTCTTTCTATATTTTTGTGTATTCATAACTCAAAACTTTAGTGCATGGATTATTTTTTTCTTCATTTTGATAAATATATATTTTTAAATAAATCTTGGAAGTTGCATGTATTGAAAACACAACTGTTTCGATGGGACATCAACTTTTGTCTTAACTATTTATCCAAAATAGGAAAAAAACTATATTTTGGCATGGAATCTCTCCTCTAGTGCATTATATTTTTTTCAATTTTTTTTATAAACTTTACTATTTTTCTTGAGAGAACAATCAACATCATAGTTTGGTGATGATAACCTAGTTTTAGTAAAAATAAAATATAAAATATAAACACAATTGAAATATTTAAAAAATTATATTTTTACAAAGAAGGCTTATAGATCTAGAAAAGGGTATTTTTAGATTCTTTAAAAATAATTATTTTCATGAGTAGGAGTTGTTAAAACATCAATTTTTTTAATTTTTTTTTTTTTAAATTAGCCCCAAAGTGATCCTACATATGTTTTTAATGGATGGTTCGAGTTGGAAAAGTTGTGGCCTAGATCTAATTTAGCTACAATGAATCAAGATAGAATATATGTTTCATCAAAATTAACTTTTAGTTGTAAATATTTAATTTCATTTATGCTAATAAGTTAGCATGAAGTGTGACACAACTTTGAACTTTTACCCTTTAGGGCGAAACCCATCCACCAAAACAAAGACGTTGAAGCAACAACTTTGACCAGAATTATAAAGGTTTGAATCCTACCACAAACACACTCATCTAACTCACACATAACAATAGAGACACAACAATGGAACAAGTGGGTCAGAGGCCGAATTTCTAGAACAAAATTTAAAGCAAAAAACTTACTATTGGCCTCCCTTAAAGGTGGGAGGAGGCATGAGCTCATTGGTGTACTAGGAGACAAGAGGATCGAAGTAATAGATCATTATTTCTTTACTTGCAGCCACCATTTTGAGCCCTCACTTGAATCAAATTCAAAATCATGGAAATGAATAAATATACAAATGTACTACTAAAATATGTACATGGCTATATCGATAGGTGAAAAGTTATAGCTTATATTAGATTTCATGGGCTTGAGAGCATGAACAAGTTCTTCACACTTGGTTTGACGACCCAATACTTATGGAGAGTAGAAAATAAGAGGAAAGTCCCATGCAATTGCTTAGCTTATTTTATTTAGCAGCCAATATTCAAATATTTTTAGAATTTTTGGTGGAGCTAGTGGTCCCATGAGTTTTTAAATTTTTCTACTTATTTTAAGCAATTGTTAAAAGAATGAGTCAATGACATAAATGTGTATTTTTTGCGTTAATAAGGAAAAAATTGAAGGGAAATGGCAAAGAGAAGGGAAGGAAATGTCTGCAGCCATGTGGCATATTTTTCATTATGCAGTGACTACCTAATTTGAGCTCCCTTATTTTTTTAAAGCTTATTTTCAATTCTTAAACTATAGTAGCTCAACCATCATAGGAGAACAGGGTGAAAGCATAAAGATGAGTATAGATTTTGCAAAAGTCTCTTGCGGATGAAAAATGCCACTTGGAACGGGTACCTATTTTGAAAAAAATGAGTACCCGTTTAGGATCAGGCTCCTGAAGTAAAACGGGTACCCGTTTTCAAAAGGTATTTTTTTTACATGCCTATGGCTAATTTTTTTTATTTGTAGAAACGGGTACCCATTATAAATGGGTACCTATTTCTAAAATTTTGAAATTTCAAACCCACCAATTTGCATTGGTTTTAGGCTTAGAAACTCAAGCCTTAGCTTTGGACCTACAATTAGAAGACCATGAAAACAGCAAGAGAAAAAACTAGTTTCACCACTATGGCTGACGACTTTTTTTTCAGAATATTTTAACAAAATTAAAACCCGTTATAGATCTGAAAGTCTAGTTTTCAAATATGTATTTTTTCTACTATTGAACATAATTTTCTATTTATTATTAATTTTCCAAACAAACTAACTCATAAACTTGAAATAACATAGGTTACTATTTTTTTAATAACTTTTGATTTTGAAAGTTTCTTGAAAAAAAAAATATGTCTAACCAAACTAGACATCATTCTCTGCATGATGAAAAAAATTTAGTGAATTGATTAGTTTAGCTCAGATTATGTTGGTCGTACATGAGGGGTTTTAAAAAACACTAATTAGGGCCATTAAAAATTTAATAAAAAAAATATTTATCAAAAAATATCCTGACCAAAATTCAACATCCTGAGAATCTTTCCACAAAAGGAATTAGAAAAATACATTAATTTAGGTCAAATTATGTTGGTCATACACATGCATGCTTTTGCAAAAAATAAGGGACTTTTAAAAAGCCACTTTTTGTACATCCAATAAAAAACCAACTTGCATCATCTGGGTATTAGAAAAAATTACATATTTGAAAACTAGAAACAAAATCCTACATTTCTTATTTTTACATCATCTTAATATTTTATGTGCAAGTGCTTCAAATTGTAACTCCAAGTACGAAAAAATTTGAAAAATAGGAAAAACACTTCCACTTTTTGGCCAAAAAGTGTACTCATCTTCTTGCACTTACCCAACATTTCTTTTTTGGATTGAAGATCATGTACCAATTATATTCAAAAGGAAAAGTAGTTACATCATAATGGTCAAGGAGGCCACTTCAAAGTTCTCCAACTACATATATCAATCCAAAACTCCATACCCTATTACATACTAACCATTTTGTCAAAATAGGATAAAAAAATAAAGTACGTAATAGAGTATCAACATAACATATCATCGTCACCTACAGATAATAGCAGTTATAAGCACAATTACAAAATTTAGATTTAGCTTTTTTATCAAGTTTTTGTTGGCAATGCTCCATTTCTTCACATCTATCATCTAATGCATTAGATTCACCTATGTTCCAGTTATCCCTATTTTCTTCATCTTTGTCTATTTGCATTCATGCGCTTATGTTTTGTTGTTCCTACTTGTCTTTTGTTCCTAGTGTCTTCTCCTCATAGTAATCTCCATGGTTGTCATCTAAATCAGTTCCCCAATATTCTTCATCTGCCTTTGGGTCTTCATTACCTTTTTCTTGTTGCTTATCAATCTAATCTTTTTCCTGTGCCTTTATATACACTTTGTTGTCACTATCCTTATATGAGTCTATACCTTGGAATCTACCAATGGGAGGAGATACTCTCAGCTGACCTGTTGCTTACACTATAGTTTTGAAATGTGATTTCAAGATACCTATGCATTTCACTTCTTAATTTCTCAATTTGATGTTGTTTGCAGTAAAGATTTTGAAAGTCTATATATTCATTGTTAAACTTTTCATCAATTCTCCTCAGGTCATGTGGCCAGTAATCAGCTTTATGTATATCTTCCCTGTAAATCATAGTACCACCTTCCATGATTTCCTTGAATTTGTCCACTGTCAGCTCCAAAGTAATTACAACATGTTCAATCAATTTACAATTTCTGAGTCTTTGAAAAGCCTCAGTGAGAACTCTCTTTTTGCCTTGGAATCTTTCCTCATTTCTCATCTTCCACAAATACCATAGGATTTCAGTTGATAAAACAAGCCAAAATTATTAGATTTTTCATTTAACCCATCAACAAATCCACACAGAATTTCCTTCCAATTGACACAGCTTCTAGGACACCAATTTGGAATGTTTCCCATAAAATAGACCAAATATAAATAGCATATTCACAATCAAAAAAGACATGATGATAAGTTTCTTCAACCATACATATAGAACAAAGATTATTGTCTAAACCTATATTCAATTTATTTTGGATAAGGAGCCATCTGAAACAGCTTTTTTTGGGTTCAATATTCTTTGACCATCTCAATTTAAAGGTTTTAGACAGTACTTTTTGATCTTATGTAACTTTCCACACTACTTTTATATGCTCGAATACCGCCTGAGAATTAGTGAGCATTTTAAATTTTTTTTTAAATCAAATTCCAATAGCTTAGATCCATCCTTCCATTTTGCATTCTCTATGCACTCTTCCCCAAGAACAAAGATATCTTGAGAAAGCTTGCATAGGAAAGCTTTATAAAGAGTAGAGAAAGTTCTTTTATGAGTTTCAGACAACCCAAACTCTTCTTTAATAGTGCCTAGGATTTAGGTTTATTGTTTTCTACCAAATCTTTTAGAACAGGTAACCCTTGCCTATTCCATTTCTTGGCAGCGCAGCCATGAAGTAGGGCTAGTGGATTACCTTTATGCTCCACATTCCACCATATGGACTTATGTCCAAAAATCATGGTTTTATCAAGATTAAAAGCTTCCCTATTAAGGATGAGCTTTTTATCCTGCTCCCAAGCTTTCCATATACTAAGAAAGACAACATATCCCAAAGGCTTGGTATGGAAGTCCCCAAATAAGATATCGTGAATATTCAGATTACCCCAATCTCTATTTTTTCCTGGAGCAGTCCTCAGTAAATTATTTTTTACCAATATTTTCCATGGTTCTTCACCATCCAAGGATTTGATAATCCATTTTGTAGCTAGTGCTACACCTTGAACTTTCAAATCCTTAAGACCCAGCCCACCATGACTTTTACCCAAACAACACCATTCCCATCTAACAAAGTGCTTTTTCTTATTTCCCTTGCCATTTGACCAAAGAAATTGTCTTATAACCTTTTGGATACTATCAAATTGATAGTTAGAGAATAACCACATAGAAGCATAGTATATGGAGTAGGCAGACAAGATTTTATGATAGACCTGTATCCTTCCTGCCAAGGAAAGATAATGTCTATTCCAGCTTTTCAATTTCCTCTCTATCTTAGCATATAGCTAATCCCACATCCCTTTTAATGAAGGATAGATAGCAAAGGGGATACCCAAAAACCTAACTTGTTTCTGGGGGCCCCCCCAATTCCATATTCTACCATTTAACCAGTCCAGAGCATCATCATCCCAATAGAGCAGAACAAATTTGGAAGGGGATATTTTAGCACTAGAGGCAAGGCAAAAGGTATCCAGTCTGGTTTCCATATTACTAAATTTTTCTTTTTCAATTTTTGGGAACAGTATTTTATCATCAGCAAATTAAACATTTAAAAATTTGTCATCATTGGGCAAAGTAATACCTTTTACCTCTCCTTCAATTATCTTTGTTCTCAGCAAATAGTGAAGAGCCTCTGAAGCAATAAAAAATAAAGCAAGAGCTAGAAGATAGCCCTGCCTGATCGATCTTCCCATCAAGAAAGGTTTAGACAATGATCCATTAACCTCCATGGTATCAGAACCAGGCCCAGGCTAGGAGACCCAAACACACAAGAGGTGTGGCTTAAGGGGGGGTGTTGGTGTTGGAAATAAGCCACACCCGGACCGATGATGGACTGGTCCAAGACGGGCCAGTAGCTCAGTGGTAGAGCACTCCAGCAGCAAATGGAAGGTCCTAGGTTCGAGTCCTAGCCGGTCCATGTCTCAACAAAGGTTAGACCGACAGTTTGAACATTTCTTCTGCCCACTCTGCATCATAGTGGTATCAGAGCGAAGGAGAAGAAGAAGACAAGATGTCAGATGGAGAGGGGTCACAAGAGTACCCAGCAAATATGACCAACGGTGAGTTGGCGGTTCTAGTGAAGAAGCAATTGGCAGAGAGAAAAGCAGTTAGAGCTCAGAATCAGGCCTTGAGAGATGAGTTAGATAAGTTAAAGGACAAAGTAGAGAAGGGAGATGAAGATTTTGGTGAACGAGAAGACGAGGATGAAGAAGAGATCCCTAGGCAGGAAGAGATAGAGGTTCCTGCAGACCAGAGACCCTTACTCAATGTCCTCAAATCCATGGAGAGAAGGACCATGGATATGAAAATAGACCTGCCAGTGTTTGCAAGCAAAATGGAACCTGATTCAGTGATGGAGTGGATAGACTCCTTGAATAACTTCTTTGAGACTGAAGAGATACCAAACCACCAAAGGGTGAGAATGGCCCAATCTAAAATGAAAGGGGTTGCACTAAATTGGTGGAATTTCATCCAAGATGATAGGGTGAAAGAAGGAAAGAACAGAGTTGCTACTTGGAAGAAGATGATGGCTTTAGTGAAGGAAGCCTATGTTCCGTTGGATTACAACATCCAACTACATAAGAGGAGACAAAACTTGAAGTAGAAGGAGTTAGATGTCAGTTCATACACAGAAGAGTTCATGAAACTATGTGTCAAGACAAAGATAAAGGAGGGTGAGGAAGAGAAGGTGACAAGGTACCTCAATGGATTGAGGTTTGCCATCCAAGAAGACATAAATCTGCATAACCCAAAGACAGTCCAAAAGTGCTACCAATTGGCACTCAAAGTGGAAGAAAAATTAAAGAGAAGACAAGAGAAGAACAGTAGAGGAAGAGGGAGATAGCGAAGAGGGGGAAGAAGTCCTTTCAGAGGCAGAGGAAATGGATTTGGACACCAAGGTGAATCAAATCAAGAGAACAGCAAAGGAGACAGCAGTCAAAATCAAGGGGGAAGTTACAATCAAAGAGGAAACTTTAGGGGCAGAAGACCACCATTTAGAGGGAGATCCCAGGGCAGAGGACCTCCCAGATGTTACAATTGCAATCAAGAAGGCCACATATCCACCAGATGTTCAAAAAAGGAACAAGTTCAATGGGAGAAAGGAGGATAAATATGATCCAAGAATTTGATTGTCAAAGTGTAACAAGCTCAAGCACTTATCAAAGTGTGAATTCTCCTGACAGTTATTAATATCCTGAGAGTGGAGAAGCTTTGATGATTAGGAGAGCAATGACCACCATGAAGGTACCTAACAAAGAACCCCCACAAAGGAAGTCTCTCTTCAGAACTACTTGCAAGGCAGGAGGAAAGGTATGTAAAGTTCTGATTGACTCTGGATCCACTAAAAATTTTGTGTCATTTGAAATGGTAGAAAAGCTTAAGCTTAGAAGACTGTCACATCCTTACCCATATAGGGTCTCATGGCTCACCCAAGGTCAGTAAACAGTTGTGGAAGAGCAGGCTTGGGTGGAGTTTCAAATTGGATCATACAAGGACAGATTGTTGTTTGACATTGCCAAGATGAATGCTTGCCATCTCCTATTTGGAAGGCCATGGCAATATGACTTGAAAGCACACCATGATGGAGTTAGAAACACATATTCAATCACCAAGGATGGTAAGGTGATAGAGTTGCTACCATTGATGGAGAATGAGGTGGAATCAAAAGGGAAAGAAGTCAAGGTGATGATGATAGAAGGCAAACAATTCATGAAAGAGATAGTAGAAGAAGGTGCAGTTGCATATGCTCTAATTCCATTCCTGAAGGTAAATAAGGAGCAGCAGCATGAAGTCAAGGGAGAGAAGGGGAGAAGGTTCATAGATCATGTTGACCAAGAGCTATTGGACAAGTACAAAGGCATCATCTCTGATGGAATGCCAAGGTCTCTACCACCTGTAAGGGACATCAGCCATTGCATAGATCTGATCCCAGGATCTACACTTCCAAACAAGGCAGCATACAAGCTTACCCTAGAACAGAATGTAGAAGTAGCAAGGCAGATTGAGGAGTTGTTGGAGACAGGCCTAATTGGCAAGAGTTTAAGCCCATGTGTAGTACTGGTTGTACTAGCACCAAAGAAGGAAGGCACTTGGAGACTTTGTACTGATTCAAGGGCTATCAACAAGATAACAATCAGGTATAGGTTCCCAATCCCTAGGATAGAAGATTTGCTTGATTGCTTGGGGGGTGCTAAATATTTCACAAAAATAGATCTAAAGAGTGGCTATCATCATATTAGGATTAGGCCGAGAGATGAATGGAAAACTGCATTTAAGACCAATGAGGGGTTGTATGAGTGGACAGTCATGCCTTTTGGTTTGTCCAATGCCCCTAGTACCTTTATGAGGTTGATGAATGAGGTCTTGAGGGAATTCATAGGAAAATTTGTCATAGTATATCTAGATGACATCCTAATTTTCAGTAATACAAGGGAAGAGCACCTCAAACATATAGACTTGGTCCTTAAAAGGTTACATGAAGATCAGCTAATGATCAACTTGGATAAGTGTTTGTTCATGCAGGAGGAGATCATCTATTTGGGTTTTTTCATCTCACAGGGAAAACTAAAAATGGATCAAGAGAAGGTAAGTGCCATATTGTCTTGGCCAACTCCTAGAACCATGAATGATGTTAGAAGTTTCCATGGGTTAGCAACCTTTTATAGGAAGTTTATAAAGGGGTTTAGTCATGTTTGTGCACCCATGCTTGAAACCATAAAAGGAGGACAGAAGTGCAGATTCACTTGGACAAAGGAGGCAGATGATTCATTTGAAACATTGAAGAAGAAGGTGGCAGAGCAGCCAGTCCTTGCACTTCCTGACTTCAACAAGATTTTCCAAGTAGAATGTGATGCAAGCCACATGGCAATTGGAGCAATACTTAGTCAAGAAGGTAGGCCTATTGCATTTTTCAGTGAGAAACTAAATGATGCAAAGAAGAGATACTCATCATATGACTTGGAGATGTATGCTCTAGTACAGTCACTCAAAAAGTGGAGGCATTACTTGATGCCAAAAGAATTCATAGTGTTCACAAATAATCAAGCTCTCAGTTTCATAAACAGTCAAGAGAAGTTGAACCATAGGCACATGAAGTGGGTGGAGACTTTACAAGCTTTCACCTTCACACTCAAGCACAAGAAAGGGGTCAAGAACAAGGTGGCAGATGCTTTGAGCAGGAGGGTTTTAACCATCAATCAGATTCAATTGGAGAGTGTTGGCATTGACTCCTTGAAGGCCATGTATGATGTTGATGAAGACTTTGGAGAAATCTATAAGGTATGTATTTCCTTTGGTGACAAATATCATGTTGAGTTCTCTGAATTTCTGATCCAAGATGGATTACTTTTCAAAGGTGGACAGTTGTGCATTCCACGGTGTTCTATGAGACTGAATATCATTAGGGAGAAACATTGTGGGGCCATGGCAGGACATTTTGGTCTAGATAAGACTCTTGATCTTGTGAAGAGGCATTACTATTGGCCCAAGTTGCAGTCAGATGTGAGGAGATTTGTGGAGGCATGTGTGATATGTCAGAAAGAAAAAGGGAGATCCACTAATGCAGGTTTGTATCAGCCACTACCTATTCCTTCTAGGCCGTGGGAGAGCATAAGCATGGACTTTGTATTGGGTTTTCCTAGAACAAGGAAGGGATATGATAGTGTTTTTGTTGTAGTAGACAGATTTAGTAAAATGGCACACTTCTTGCCATGCAAAACCACTTATGATGCCTCATATGTTGCAGATCTATTTTTCAAAGAAATAGTGAGGATACATGGTTTGCCATTGAGCATAGTGTCAGATAGGGATGTGAGATTTATTGGCCACTTTTGGAGGACTCTTTGGAAGAAGATTGGAACCAATTTATCCTTCTCATCAGCCTACCATCCTCAAATAGATGGCCAGACTGAAGTGGTTAACCGTTCATTGGGAAATCTATTAAGGTGTTTGACAAGGCAGCATGGAGAGAAGTGGGATAACATCCTACCACAAGCAAAGTTTTCCTATAATGACACCATCAATAGGAGTACAGGGAAGTCACCTTTCCAAGTGGTATATGGCATTCATTCAAGGGGTATTTTGGAGTTGAGAGATCTACCTACAGGAGAGTCAATTAGTGCAGATAGAGAAGCCTTTGCATCATCCATCAAGGAGGTGCATGATCAAGTCAAGACACAACTCCAACAGACTACATTGAAGTACAAAGCATATGCTGACAAGAAAAGGAGGGATGTACAATTTGATGTTGGAGATTTGGTGTGGGTTCATCTGAAGAAGGAGAGGCTCCCAAAAGGTAAACATACCAAGCTAATGCAGAGGAAGATTGGACCATGTCAGATTTTGAAGAAGTATGGGCAGAATGCTTATGAGATCCAACTTCCTACTGGCCTTGGATTGTTACCCATCTTCAATGTATGTGATTTAACTCCATACAAGCATAACGCAAATGTAGAATAGGAACCATTGCAGCGTACAACAGAGATGATCCACCAAAATTGAAAAAAATCTTAGACTCAAGAGTGGCAAAGAAGACAAGGAACAAAGAGTACATGGAGTACTTGGTGGCTTGGCACAGGAAACCTGATTCAGAGGCAGTTTGGATGACTAAAGATTAGATCACAAACCATGGTGCAGACCTTCAAACTCTGATCTCAAGTGGGCTTCAGATCTCTTCTCCCGGGGAGTATGGTGCAGGAGCACCCCTTCAACAAGCCAAATATACATCTAAGGGATAAGACTAAGGTTTTAATATGTTGTTATGTTTCATGTATTTCTATGTTTGTTCATGTTATCATTTCATGTTTGTAATAAAACCCCATCTTGTGAACCAGTGTCACAAATTTGGCATCCTGATAAGCCACTTTGGACATCTTGGACAATTGGGGTATGTGGATGATCAAATCAAGTGTGTCATGTTGTTAGGTGTTTAGTTGTCTTGTGCTAACATGTGTCATGTGATTAGTTAGCATTTTGGCTAATAATCTTGGTTAAACAAAATCTGAAATAGTGAAAGTTGTAACGACTCCAACCTCTGGTATTCCGGTTGGAACTGGATGGGAAGAGAATATAAACACATTTTTGAAGAGGAGATGAGAGATGAAGTCTGAGGAAAGAAATAAAAGTTTTGTCAGTTTGCATTTACAAGTTGTTCAGTGTTTTGGGCATATTCTTTGTGGACCAAATCATTCTGTGACTATCCTCTATTTCAAGTTGTTCTGTACATAATCTAGTTTTTGTTGTCAAGGATGCAAGATTGAAACCATTCCACTGGTGGATTTCTTTGAAATCAATGGAATGGCCTCTGTATATAGTTTTTTTATTTATTTTCTTTTTGTTCATGTAAATGGCAGAATGGAACAGAGGATCCCATTGGCGAACATGCTATCACAGTAAGGGAACCTAGCATCTCTATGTACTAGGGCTCAACAGAATAGAGGCTACGAGATTGATTAAAGAGGATGTCCTCAGCGTAATATTTTGGCATTGTTCCAAAGAATATACAATTCCTATATATATCACAATCATATCTAAGTACATTCTGTGTGTATCCTGCAACCGCATGTGAAGATCTGTTGTCTGTGTTATTCGCTAAAGTATATCGGGCATACAACTCCTGTGTATATCGTAATGGTATGAGGAGATACATTTCCTGTGTTTACGTCAATTGTATGTCACAGATAGTGTGTGTGTATATCACAGATGTATGTGAAAGCATTTCATGTATATCCTACATTTGCATGTCAAAGATTGTATATTGAAATGTACATTGTTAATATGCATTTCGTAAGATGCAAGTGATGACCGGCTGTAGCGGTCAAAGCAGGTGAAGATACAAAGGGTTACCGGCGATAGAAGGTCAAGAAATGTATATACAAGCCAAAGTCATCAGTGTGAGAAGAGCCCATCAGGAGGGTCTTTGAATGTTATATCGACTGTCGAAAACAAACGTTTCTTCTGCCCACTCTGCATGTTTGAACGTTTCTTCTGTCCACTTAAAATTGAAAAAAATCTTAGACTCAAGAGTGGAAAAGAAGACAAGGAACAAAGAGTACATGGAGTGCTTGGTGGCTTGGCATGGGAAACCTGATTTAGAGGCAGTTTGGATGACTGAAGATCAGATCACAAACCATGGTGCAGACCTTCAAACTCTGATCTCAAGTGGGCTTCAGATCTCTTCTCCCAGGGAGTATGGTGCAGGAGCACCCCTTCAACAAGCCAAATATACATCTGAGGGAGAAGACTAATGTTTTAATATGTTGTTATGTTTCATGCATTTCTATGTTTGTTCATGTTATCATTTCATGTTTGTAATAAAACCCCGTCTTATGAACTAGTGTCACAAATTTGGCATCTTGATAAGCCAATTTGGACATCTTGGACAATTGGGGTATGTGCATGATCAAATCAAGTGTGTCGTGTTGTTAGGTGTTTAGTTGTCTTGTGCTAACATGTGTCGTGTGATTAGTTAGCGTTTTGGCTGATAATCTTGGTTAAACAAAATCTGAAATAGTGGAAGTTGTAACGACTCCAACCTCTAGTATTCCGGTTGGAAATGGATGGGAAGAGAATATAAACACATTTTTGAAGAGGAGATGAGGGACGAAGTCTGAGGAAAGAAATAAAAGTTCTGTCAGTTTGCATTTACAAGTTGTTTTGTGTTTTGGGCATATTCTTTGTGGACCGAATCGTTCTGTGACTATCCTCTATTTCAAGTTGTTCTATACATAATCTAGTTTTTGTTGTCAAGGATGCAAGATTGAAACCATTCCACTGGTGGATTTCTCTTAAATCAGTGGAATGGACTCTATATATAGTTTTTTTGTTTGTTTTCTTTTTGTTCGTGTAAATGGCAGAATGGAACAAACGATCCCATTGGAGAACAAGTTGTCGCAGTAAGGGAACCTAGCATCTCTATGTGCTAGGGCTCAACAGAATAGAGGCTGCGAGATAGATTAAAGAGGACATCCTCGGCGTAAGATTTTGGTGTTGTTCCAATGAATATACAATTCCTATATATATCGCAATCGTATCTGAGTACATTCCGTGTGTATCCTACAACCGCATGTGAAGATCCGTTGCCTGTGTATATCGCTAAAGTATATCGGGCAGACAACTCCTGTGTATATCATAATGGTATGAGGATATACATTTCTCGTGTTTACATCAATTGTATGTCACAGACAGTGTGTGTGTGTATATCACAGTTGTAGGTGAAAGCATTTTGTGTATATCCTGCATTTGCATGTCAAAGATTGTATATTGAAATGTACATTATTAATATGCATTTCGTAAGATGCAAGTGATGGCCGGCTGTAGCGGTCAAAGAGGGTGAAGATACAAAGGGTTACCGGTGATAGAAGGTCAGGAAATGTATATACAAGCCGAAGTCATCGGTGTGAGAAGAGCCCATCGGGAGAGTCTTTGAATGTTATATCGACTGTCGAAGTCACAACAATAGAAGGTGTGAGTATTGGTATAAATAGACAGAAGTCTAGCCGATAGTGAAGTTATTGTTAAGCATATCGGTGTAAGATTGGATATCGGAAGATGAGGAGCAAGTTAGACCAACAGTAGTATGTCTTCCCGATAGAGGGAGGAGGTATGCATTTGGTTCGATGTTATGTGAAGAGGGAATTTTAAGTTGTTTGAATGTTTCTTCTGCCCACTCTGCATCACTCCACTTGAGCAGAAGCATCTCTAAAAAACATTTTAACCATGTTGTAGTAATGTTCAGAAAAACCAATGGCTTTGAGCATTATTAAGCCAAATGACCACTCCACCCTATCATAGGCTTTTTCAAAATCTAACAATAGAATCCCATCCTTTTGATTAGTTTCCTTGACCCAGTACAATGCCTCCCAACTGGTAATCAAATTCTCTAGAATATATCTACCTTTTATAAACCCAGTTTGTGTATGATTTATGATTTTGAAACTTTCTTTTGTTCTTCTTCTTTCATTTGATTTTGCATACAAATTTCACACTAAAATTACATTGAACCAATCACTAACCTGAGAGACAAAATTTAAGTAGAATTGATGACTAGTAAGCACAAAAAATAACATCCCAGCAAAAGATCAAGAAAACGTCAATTCCCCAATACCAGTTTGTACATAGTGAGTGAAATGTAGTCGAGAATAGAGATATTCTAATCAAATTTCAACTCTCTCTTTCCATAATAGTTTGGAGACAGGAATTTTTTTTAAGCAAGTAGATACAACTAAGGCCTTAATCTTCATGTGGCAAACAAAACTCAAACAAAATTCAATCATATGACCATGTGTCTCTGCATATACATTCTTAGGTATGATGTAGGCAATGACCAAAACTCCAAAATTGAACACGAACTAGAACTCCAAAAATTTCTCAAAAGAATAGAAAAATGCAAAGAAAATATAACATGTATTTTTAGGTGATGCAATCTTGCATCACCACTAACATGCTCCTACATCACTCCAACATCAATTTTTGTATGATGTAAGATTGTTGTTTTGCCCAAGAATACTCTTGTAGTCTAATCATCATTAAGTATTCAGGTTTCTAACTCTAATCATCTATCATAGCACATTAGTTAATCAACAACATGATCAAACCCACCACCTCATTAAAAAGAAATATCTAATTACTCAATTACTCAATCTCAATCTAAATCTACTTTATTTATTCCTATTACTTATCATTTTAATTAAATATAGATTACTTGAAAGAAGTGTTTGTTTTTCTTGACACTTAATTATTACCTTTGTTGGAAAAGCCCTTTTTCTTTAAATAAAATCTCAAATGACAACAATATCTTAATTATAAAAATATTAATAACTAATTTTATTTTTATCTTCATACTTTTTCCCTTTAACTTTAGTGGATTGGTCCATCACATACAACATTCATGCAAGTGCACACTTTCACACAAATACATAAAGCTTATAACCCAACTAAACACTCAATTTAATTACTTTATTCTCCTATTTACAAATTTTTATCATAAAATTTATGATTTTTTTGAGAATATATGTGATAACAAATAAAAAATAAAATTCTATTAAATAAATCTAAAAATTCTTAATAAAATGGGCAACTCTAATATAATAGTATAGATATATTAAACACACTAATTTTAAAAATATTAAAATTATTTCCATATCTATCTAATTTATATCACAAATTTAATATAAGCATTTTCAAAGTGATAATTCTCAACTACTTCTAGATAAACGTGTTTATCTATGCTAGTAGTATTCTAGAATATGACAAATTTAAAATATTAATTTTGTATTCAAAGTTTTTCTAAATCATACCTAAAAGATTGCTTTGACAAATAATAAAATATATCATATTCATTTAAGTGATAAATATTCATTAAATTAAATAATAATACCAACTAATGAAGCATTTCATATTCATCAAAATTACATTAAACAAATAATATTATGTAGTGAATAGCCTTTTCCATTACATATTTAAACATTAGTTTATTTAGTTAAGATATGTGTTAGTAGTTTGGCTAAGTGATACATTTTGAGCACAAAAATAGAGAATATTGTGTTAAGATATCCTTGATTTGCAATAGCAACAACAATCCCTATTACTTATGTGTATGTATTTGTACTAAAGTGTTTGACTTGTTAAATAGTTCATTTTTATAATGTGGAAAATTATAAATATATATTGTTGTGATTCTAAACTAGTTTTGGAAGTGATGTATCTGTTCACTATCTTTTAAAAAATGATGATTTAGGGGGTTTTATAGGGGACCCAAACCAAGAAAGAACTAAACAAGGTGCTACTAAAGCAATAATAACAATGAGGATGATAACCTCCAACAAGAACACAATGAATGTGTGTGTGTGAGAGAGAGAGAGAGCATCCTCTAACAAAAATTGGAAAGACAAGAACTCCAAAGTAGAAAAATGTAGGACAAATTACTATTCTTCTTGTGGTATCTAAGAACCATATGGCTTGATACTCGTTTCCAAGAAGACTTCATTTTTTAGATAGGGATGTAGCTAACAAATACGCCATCCTCCACATAATCTAATGAATAATCCAGAGAAGAATGTTGAGGAGAGAGAGCCTCATCCTAGGTCTCAAAAATTGGTTGAATCATTGAATCAACAAAGCCTTTTTTGACGGAGATCATTCACAAGATCATTTTTGCTACCCACTACGAGAGCACAAGCCTTAGGCTAAACCTCTTCAGCTAAGAGCCAACGACTGAGGGGTATCCATTCTACCAAATTCACTCGAGGTATGATCAATCCCAGCCTCATCCCTGATGGTTTTGGTGGCCTTGCACTCAGCAAGATTGATCCTTGGTGGGCTCATTCAAAACCTTTCAACTTCACCAGCAAACCAAGGGCCCTTTGACAACAAAGCCTTTCGAAAGATCTTATAAAGCCGCAAGGTTCACATCCATAACCACAACAATACATAAGTTGGGTAGAGAGTGTGGAAGATTTGACAAAGTTGGAGCCTTTCTAGTAGATGAAGACAAGGAGTGAGCTTGCACTAATGGAGGCATTAGAGTAGAGGTGTTCCTAGGAGCTATTGTTGGAGAAAGAGATGGAGTTGCATTAGAAGGAGAGGGAGATCAAACCACCTCTAAAAAGAGGAGGCAACCAAACTGAATCCATCATTAAGAGATGAGGTGAAGAAGCGAGAGAAGCCAAGCAGAATCTAAACTTAGGGAAGAATGTGCTCCTATGGAGGTAGGGGAAGAAAGAGCTACCACATTAGATGTAGTAGCCCAAACAAACTAGTGTTGTTGAGTCACATCTTTCCACCAAATAGAAGAGGGGCCCATTTTGTCTAAATTTCTTGAATCATCAATCACCATCTGGCCATAGGTGAAATGGGATCTATAATAGAAAGCCAACCTTTTGTAATCAACAAGTTGTGACCATATCCTATCACCAACTTATAGCTCTATCTCCTTTGGGAGACCATTCGACATGTCCATCTCAACCAATGAACAAGCATATGTGGTTAGGGAACAATTTTTCATTTCAAGGGAAATAGATATATGACTCTACTCAAGGAGTTGTTGATACTAGCAACATTAATTATCTACCAGCAATGGAGATAAAGGTTTGAACATACTTGACTCATGTATCGATGCTAAGGCAAAAATAGTGGAAGAAAGGAGAAATTTGGGAAACCACGGTTTCATGCTTAGTACCTTTCCCCAAAGAGTACCCTAAAGCAAATAAGGATACACTTGAGGATACCATGGCAACATCCTTTGATCCCAAAAAAATAACTCTAGATTCGTTGCTAGCCATGTCTAATGTAAAATGGCCAAAGTATTCTTGAAACCCGCACCCTAGAGCCTAGTAATGGTTGCCACCATTTTTGTAGGAGCCACATTAGAGAGAAAGGAAGCCATGTAGGAGGAAGTCAAGGATCCACCACTTGTTGCAAGTATGGGCTAATCGGTGTTGTCATTGATGTCAACATGCTTCTGTTGTCATTAGTGTCAACTATGCTCTTGTTTTGTTACTTGATTGTGATGAGTTAGTTACTTTGTATTGCATTGTATAAATGCTGAAGATGATAATAATATGTTCCTGATATTGAGCTTCCAAGTGCTTTTGAGAAAATTTGGTTCATACTGAAGACAAAGTTATAAAGATGTATTCTGGCCTACAAGATACTGTCTGAGTTTTTGCTCCGCATTTCTTCTTTACATTGAAGACCAGAGTGTGATATTTGGATATGTTTTAGAGAAGTGTGCAAAGATGCTAAATCCAGAATTTGGTTATCTAGATCGTTGTGTAGTAGAAGTTCTATTCACCAGTGTGAAGACTGTGCCTGGCAACATTTGCAGTATGACAGGGAGAAAGTATATTGCTCCGCATTTCTTCACAATTTGGTTTCTGGTCTTGCAGTTTTGGACATATGCTTATAAGGTCCTTAGCTATCTTCATTCCAAAGGATTTGTGATTTGGTGCTCCAGAAGGCAAGTTATTGTTTAGTAGAGTTTGACAGTGTTTGTTGTGAGCAGTTTGTGGCCTGTCTTCAAGTTATATTTGTTGTCTTCAAGTGATATTTGTTGTCTTCAAGTGAGATATGTTGCGGCTGGATTTGTCAATTCTCAGGTGATTTTATGTTGTTCATGGATGTCTCCAAATCATGTTAAAGGCTTGTGCTTGGTCCGCAAGCTATGATTGAGTTCTTGAAAGTGTGTGCCTAAGTATTCTTGGTGTTTGCACTAGTTTGGTCGACTTGGGTGCTAACACTCTTTGTGGATGTGTTTCGTGGATTATAGAAGCGTGTTGAATCATGTGAAGATGTATTTGGGTTTGAGCTTAGCCATGAAGTATTCTTCTTTCATTCATTTGCTCCACAAGTTTGTTTAGGTCCAAATCTAATTTGAATTATATATGTTTTCCGACCTTGGAGACTGTTCCAAAGGTTGTAGATTGTATTGCCGACCTTGATGTATGTTCCAAGGTTGATGATTAGTATAAATAAATGTAATAAATCCATGTAAAGCGAATGTGGATGTGAAGATGCGAAGTTGAAAGTGTTTATGTTGTAACGACAGAGAAGGTGATATGTATTACGCTTCAATGGAACTGAACTCAGACATGTTATAGATGAACTATTATATCAGTTCATGGCAGTGAGCCACCCCTCGACAGTGAGCCACCCTTCGGCAATGAGCCTTTTTGCAGTGAGCATTCTTTTGGGCAGTGGGCCTCTTTTGTTATTCGGTATTGTTACTATATTATATTGTGAGCTAACACTCACCATGGTTTTTCCCTTATAGGGTTTTCCACGTAAAAAATTTGGTGTTCATGTGTGTATGGTGTTGATGTGTTTAAGTTTTGATTCTACACTTTATGTTTAATTTTCATAACAGGTTAAGGGGTTAAAGTAAGTGAATGTAAATGTGATTTTGTTTGAAAGAATTTAAAGTTTTTGATACAACTAATTCACCCCCCCTTCTCAGTTGTCTTGTGCCTTCAACACCACTATCTTTTAAAATATTATCTATCAATAAAATTTAATGTTAACAATATTATGAGTATGACTTCCTAAACAAATTAGGAGTTAATATTACATTTGGAAACTTTGAGTTATAAACAATCATAATAATCAACTAACCACAATATTAACTTGTTAAATTGAAGAGTAGAGGGGTTCCACATTGTGAGCATCATAACATACTCCCAATTGTCACCTAGAGTTCATGATATTACCCAATTGTGGCATCTGAGTGAGGGGGACTTGCTCAATCAAACCCAAAATTATAAAAAAAAATTAACACCATGGAAAACTTTTACCATAAAGAGCCTACAAGCCTAGAGTTTAGTTTACTAAAGCTAAAAATCCATATCTAGCACATGAGACATATTACATAAATAAAGACCATTTTTTAGGGTGAAAGTTCAAAGTTGTGTCACACTTTTATAAAGGAAATGACCAACACTAATCTAACTTTTTAACTTGAAAAACTACAAAGTGACATATATGATTTGAATTTTAAAATGATGTAAACTAGTAAAATGTAGATTTTTTAATATATTTTATGTTTGTATTTTTAAAAAAAAAATTAAAAAATTATTTAAATGTAGTATTTTATAAAATTGACACTATAATTTAGTTGCTGATAAAATGTTAAAAAAATAAGGTTGAATGGGACGTTGCACTTTATATAGTAAATTTTATTTATTTTTCTTCTATTTTTTTGTGTTTTCATAACTCAAAACTTTAGTGCATGGATTAATTTTTTCTTCATTTTGATAAATATATATTTTTAAATAAATCTTGGAAGTTGCATGTATTGAAAACACAATTGTTTAGATGGGACATCAACTTTTGTCTTAACTATTTATCCAAAATAGGAAAAAAATTATATCTTGACATGAAATCTCTCCTCTAGTGCATTATACTTTTTTCAACTTTTTTATAAACTTTACTATTTTTTTAGAGCACAATCAACATCATATTTTGGTGATGATAACTTAGTTTTAGTAAAAATAAAATATAAAATATAAACATAATTGAATATTTAAAAAAAAAAAAAATTACAAAGAAGGCTTATAGATCTACAAAAGGGTATTTTTATATTCTTTAAAAATGATTATTTTCCTGAGTAGGAGTTGTTAAAACATCAATTTTTTCAAATAATTTTATTTTTTTGGTAAATTAGCCCCAAAGTGAGCCTACATATGTTTTTAATGGATGGTTCTAGTTGGAAAAGTTGTGGCCTAGATCTAATTTAGCTAGAATGAATCCAGATAGAACATATGTTTCACCAAAATTAACTTTTAGTTGGAAATATTTAAATTTATTTATGCTGATAAGTTGGCCTGAAGTGTGACACAACTTTGAACTTTTACCCTCTAGGGAAAAACCCATCCACCAAAACAAAGACCTTGAAGCAACAACTTTGACCATAATTATAAAGGTTTGAATCCCACCACAAACCCACTCATCTAACTCACACATAACAGTAGAGACACAACAATGGAACAAGTGGGTTAGAGGCCAAATTTATAGAACAAAATTTAAATAAAAAAACTTACTATTGGTCTCCCTTAAAGGTGGGAGGGGGCATGAACTCACTGGTGTACTAGGAGACAAGAGGATTGAAGTAATAGATCGCTATTTCTTTGCTTGCAGCCACCATTTTGAGCCCTCACTTGAATCAAATTCAAAATCATGGAAATGAATAAATATACAAATGTACTACTAAAATATGTACATGGCCATATCGATTGGTGAAAAATTATAGCTTATATTGGATTTCATGGGCTCGAGAGCATGAACAAGTTCTTCACACTTGGTTTGACGACCCAAAACTTATGGAGAGTAGAAAATAAGAGGAAAGTCCCATGCAATTGCTTGGCTTATTTTATTTAGCATCCACTATTCAAATATTTTTAGAATATTTTGTGGAGCTAGTGGTCCCATGAGTTTTTAATTTTTTCTACTTATTTTAAGCAATTGTTAAAGAATGAGTCAATGACATAAATGTTTGTTTTTTTGTGTTAATAAGGAAAAAAATGAAGGGAAATGGCAAAGAGAAGGGAAGGAAATGTGTGTAGCCATGTGGCATATTTTTCATTATGTAGTGACTGCATAATTTGAGCTCCCTGTTTTTTTTTTACAGCTTATTTTCAATTCTTAAACTATAGTCACTCACCATCATAGGAGAACATTTCAAATTATCCTTTATGCTTAATTTAAAATTTACATGAAATTACTTGTGCAACTAAAATTTAAATAGAAAATGTAAACAAACATGTGCATAGAAACATGACCAATTCATATGACTAGAGGAAAACAACTACTTTCCTTGTGCTTCTCCACTCCAACTGTTGCAACCAAATATTTTATTATAAATTGTGAAAGTAGATGGAGTTGAGAGTAAAAAGGAAGAATTCCTAATATTGAAGACATGTAAAAGTGAAAAGCATCTAAATGGGCCTAGATTTAGATTTAGATGTATGCACACAAGTTCCATTCCCAAAGCCAAACAGGATTTGTGGTTATTCCCACCACAACTATCACAATGTTTATTACCATTCCATGCACACCCACATCTCCATTTGGGGAATAAGAGGCAGCGTGGGAGAGTGATAGAAAGGCACTGCAAACAATCAGACACCTCTCTTATTTGTTTGTGTGCATGTCACTAGTTAATTTGTCTTTCTCCTCCTTATAGATGAACATTATAATGATTTCTCGTGATTGTCACGTCTTCTATCAGTTTGTGATAAGCAAGTAGATACAATGTGTTTAATTTAGATCATATGAGCAGAATACATAACATCCACAATGGAGTATATTTTATCTTATTACAATATCAGATGTGTCCTCCTTGTGAGACTGGAAGTATTTGTATATGTTTACTAGTTATCATGCCTACTAAGTAGTTTCAATTCACTTTTTTAATTAATTGAGTATGCTAATGTTTTTGTGAGCATTATTTATCTTCAAGGGTGCATTCCTATTCTATTCATATAGAGTAATTAAAGTGGTGGATGTCATGGCATGTCACTTCTTTTTGTGTCATGTGCACTAATATCATTCACATCTTAGAAAGCTTCCACAGCATAGGGTGTGCCACATAAAGACACATGCTACTTGTCTGTAAATTCTATTTTATTCTTTTTCTTTCTCTTGTGTGTTGTCAACATGTATCTCCTACACGTGTTTGACATCATGTCACATTGCATGTGGCACAAATGCATGTGTGTGTGAGACATTACCATTGTGTAATGCTTTCTTATCCAAAAAACTATTACATTTTGTGTGTTTTGTTTAAGTTGGATTTTGGGCATTACATCATCTTTCATCATGGTAGGTTTATGCCTAGTCACTGCAATCCATTGATCAAAATCTACAAGCATATCTTCTATTTTGAGCTTCGATAGCTTGAAATTTTGACCATCGAATTTCTCATTCTCCATCTTTATTAAATTTGTCATTCTCCATACCTAAACATAAGATTAGCTATGCAGAGCTCCAACTCAAACAAGGAGAGTATCCCCTCCTCAAGCCAATACTAGGGCTTGATATCAAATGACAACAAACTAGATAGTTCATATACTAATCCTATGAGAGAAGCAATGCAATAAGTTACAAATCTACACAATATTCAACAAAAAATATCCAACACAAGATATATCCTAGGAAAGCTCTTTTGACAAAAACATAGCCTCCAAAGCACACTAAATGTATTAATTTTAATAACATGATTACAACACATCTAATGTATATGTGCTCTCAACTGGAGATCCTTCACATTGTCTAGAGTTAATCTATTAGTATAACATCACTCTAAAATCATTATCATAGAATCTCCATTTGAAGCTTCCAATATATAAACCAAGGAGATCTTGGAAATGACAATTGGTTTTTCAAAACCATGTGTCAAGTCTTGGTCCAACATGTCCAAGTTAAATCCATGCACCCCTCCAAGAGGTACCCCTCATACACATCTTTGACTCTAAGACAGAATGTAACCCCTCATAGTCATATTTGACTCTTATGACCAAGGAGGTCATATGTAACTCTCAAGTGCTCTATGTAGGAGCACTAACTACGCTTACACCTCTCTAACACACAACTATTATTAACTAGTCAAAGATGTTCTTCCTAGTCCATTATGTAACCCCCTCTTACAATGTCCTTACATGCTTTTCACATGTCTTATATTCTCACATGCATCTTACCTCACACAAATGTTCTCTTACACACATCATAATAAAATGCAAGTCATGTAGTGTGTCATCCTTGGAATCTCAAGATTTTTCCCAAGTGTGGTATTATTTTCTGTTGGTGCATTTATTTATTTGCTTTATTGCATTTATTTATGTTGGTGCAACCAATTACTTATGTATAAGTTAAACACTTTAATTAATAGCATGCACCAGATAGGATAAGATTACTTAGCTATTAGTCAACATGTGCATGTCTATCGCACATGATTGACACCTATCTTGTTATGGTGGAGTTCCACTCCACTCTTCATGCATGCAAACTTCAGTCAAACTCCACGTGTTGTTTGAGTTCCTGGTTTATCTCATGCATTGCCTTGCTCTATATAAGCAATGGCCTCTTGTTTATTTGATACACTTTTATTATGCATTGATACGAATAGAGTTTATTCGATCATATCTATATTTCTTTTGTTTAATGCTTTCTTTCAGATTCAATAGATCTTGCTTGATTATTCTAACATGGTATCAGAGCTTATTTGAGTCTTTAGTTAGCTTAAATAATCCAGAAGATAGAATCTCATTTTTATTTCCATAGTCGAAGAGTATGCTCTTCTCTTGCATTCATGCATGCTTTGGAGAATCAAAAATTCAAGAAATAAATTACCAGATTCGAAGGGGGTTTCTATTTGATTTTTTTATATAGGTGCAATATGGAGCTCCATGGAGAAATTTTGACCTCACCAGTGAATCTAGAGTGCCCGAGATAGTCAAAAATGCCTATTAATACATCTGTTTTGGACAAAGGAGGCAAGATTGGCATAGGGTTTGATCCAGCAGTTTGACGCTAGATCCAGGTGAGTACCTAAAAATTAGAGCGTTTGTGTGCCAAACAGACATCACCGTTGCGCTCAGAAGATGTGAAAACCCCCATTTTCATATAAAATTTGTCCAATTTGGACAAGTTTAGGAAAAAAGGCAAAAAAAATTTGCCTAGAACAGTCGTACAAACCAAACAAGCGTAGTAAAGAAAAAAAATTTTTAAAAAAACTAGGCTGTCAGCCCCTCGACTGACAACCCTAGTTCTATTGCAAACTGGTGAGCTAAACCTCGCCAACCCCTAGCACTGCAGCCAATCACAGAAATAATTGCGGCCTCCCGCTGAGCGCTGACATGCATGGGTGCCAGCAGCAGGGTTGCCACCGGGGTGACCAGTCACACCACCCAGTCGCAGCCTTCCGGCCGCTTCAGCCCACTCCACCTAGTCACCACCGAAATCCCGCCAGATCACCGTCGGGTCACCACCAGGCCACCAGTCACCGCTAGTCCGCCACCAGACCGCCACCTCCCTCTTCTGCCCTTCACCATTGAGCAGCCAGAATTCATTGGGCAACTTCGGGAGCCCACCATTTCTCCATATGGAGGTTTTTTTGACGAATTTTTTTTAATATTGGCTAAAATTGTGTGCTCTTTAACGTTGTACATTCATTTTTTTTAGATTCTTCCAGATTTTTCTAGAATTCAGTGTTTTTCACAGATAACTCTTGCCAGTTCCCATTTTTGCACCTTCGCAACTCCATGTAGCTTTCACGTACGACCTCAGATTGAGGTGTCATTTTTTTTAAGTTAATATTTTTTCGAGCACAAAGCAGTGGTGCAGGAATTTTTGTACTAAACTACATATTTTTTGTACTTTCAGCCTAAGGGCTTCTTTGAGCTTTTGTGTAAACTGGAAAACTATAATCCAGTCTTGTAATTGCACTCAATTATAAAGTGCCCAATCATTACTTGTTGGGGGGATCAAATTCAATAGTTCAGGGGGGATCTTGTGGTGGTGTATCTATATTTTTTCATTTCTACTTTGAGTTGATTTCTTTCTTACATCGTGGGGAATCCAAAGTTTCCTCTATTAACACCATACAACTACAATATATGGAGACAAAATGCATGGAATGTGTTAATGATGCTTAGCTATATGCCATATATAAAAACTCTTACTACTGAACCAATTGATGTAAAGGATAAGCAACATTGGATATTTGAAACCACAAAGGTTCTAGGATGTATTAGATCTTTTATGTCACTAGATCTGAATTTTCATATTGAAGCATGTAAAACTTCAAAGGAAGCTTGGGAAAATTATAATCATTGTATGGTAAGATAGATGAAGTTCGAGGTTATCAAATTGATAACGAACTCATAAGTTTAGATTCTAAGAATTTTGCTAATATACAAGACTATATCACTAAAGTCGTTGATCTTAGAGCTCAACTCTTAGAATGGAAGATTGATAAGAAGGATATATAGTTAGTATTCAATGCCTTACACAAATTAGGTCCTGAATATGCTTCCTTTGTCTCTAGTTTTTAGACTCATAGGCTCACAATGGGAAAGGCATACACTATGCCCTCCTTTGAAACCTTTGTTGAGATATTAATGGTTGAACAAGAAAAGTTAATAGCAATGGGTCTAATCAAGTCTTCCAAATCACAAGCTCTAGTTGCAAGTCAACCTCAGGAGAAGCAAGCTTCAGGTTCAGGTACAAGTAAAAAGAAGTAGAAATTTAAGAATAAGTCACAGAAGGATAAAGAAAAAGGGCAATCATCTAACTCACAAGGAGATTGGAAATCCTCTAACAAGAAAGGGGATTCAAATAAAAAGGAGTTCCCTCCTTGCGCATATTTCAAAAGGAAGGGTCATGGTGAACATTCATGTCATTTCAAAGAGATTGATGAACTCAAGAATCTTTTGAAGAAGAACAACATCAATCCCCGTAAACGCAGAGAGTCACCAACTCCTTCATATTCAGGGAAAGGGAAAGCTAAGGCACTAGTTGCACTGGCAAATTCTACAACTTCATGGATACTTGACTTAGGTGCTTCACACCATATGGGTTCTGATCAAGAACAGTTTTCAGTATTAGAATCATGTTTCGTGCCCCATATTCTTATAGGTGATGACTCTCCAATAGATGTAGTAGGGAACTTAGGCATTGTTGATGTTGACAATGGTGTATTCGAGGATGTTCTTTGTGTACCTAATTTGTCAACCAACCTTCTCTCAGTCTACCAAATCACTCACTTTGAGAAAGGCAGAAAAGTTGAGTTCACCCCAGATTCAGTAACAATCATAAATTTGGAGGATAATGCCTTAGTTGCAATGGGACAAGTTGATAATCAATCTCAAATTTATACATTCTCACATTTTGTGCCTCAAGCTTCCTCAAAAGCCTTGCTCACTCACACTGATTCAATGAGCAAGCTATGGCATGAGCGGTTTGGTCACCTGAACTACTACTATCTACAACAACTTAGTCAATAGGATATGGTTACAGGTTTTCCATAGATACATCTTTCAGAGGGTGTATGTCAAGGTTTTGCCTTAGCCAAGCATCCAAAAGATAAGTTTGATAAAGGGAAGGCTTGGAGGGCTAATCAAGTCCTTGAACTTGTTCATAGTGACTTAGCGGGTCTATTTCCATCTTTGTTATTCAGCAAAGCCCGCTATGTTCTCACATTCATTGATGACTACTCCAGATATACTTTTGAAACAAAAAAGTGAAGTATATGATAGATTTCTAGACTTCAAGACTCTTGCAGAGAAATAATCTGGAAAGTATATCAAGATCCTTCGCACAGATAATGGGAGGGAATATGTGAACAACAAGTTTGAACAATTTTGTACACTTGAAGGGATTGATCTCTAGCATTCAGTTGCATACACACCTCAGCAGAATGGTGTTGCAGAAAGAAAGAAGAGATTCTTCAAAGAAATGGAAAGTTGTATGATACGTGTAAAATCATTAGTACCTCAGTACTAGGCAGAAGCTATTAATTGTGTTGCATATATACAGAACATAGTTCCTCACAAAGCTTTAAAGGGTATAACACCTTATGAAGCTTGGTACAGTAGGAAGCCAGCAATACGACATTTTAGAGTTTCTGGTAGTACAACATGGGCACACATACCTTCAAAGAAGTGTCGCGCTTTGGAACCACAAAGCCAGACTTGCATATTTGTTGGATATCCTAATGGTGTTAAGAGGTATCGGCTCATTGATCCAAATTCACATGAGCTAATTATATCAAGAAGTGTTTACTTTGAAGAAATTTCTTCGAACTTGTCTTCCAACATTTCTCATTCTTCTTCCTTGGAAGATTCAGATAATAGTGATGATGACACTTCTGCTCCATATACTCGCATGGATATTGAGGTTTTGCCTCCCCCTCCACTGGGTTTAGCAGTTGAGATTCTAGTTCCTCCTCCTCCTCCTCCACTTCCTCACCCATTGATGCCTCATTGGGCTAGGTAGACTTTGGAGCACACATGACCTCTTGTTGGGGATCCATTGGATAGAAGGAGAACACAGTCACAACATGAAGATCATCCACATTCCTACATTGCCACAGCTTCTGATCCACAAACCTTTAGGGAAGCAGAAGGTATAGTTGAGTGGGATTCAATAATGGCAGAAGAATATAACTCATTACTAAGGAACAAAACTTGGGAACTTGTTCCTCTTCCTAAGGGAAGAAAGTTAGTTTGATGTAAGTGGATATATCAGACTAAGTTTGCAGTGAATGGAACTATTGATAAATACGAAGCAAGATTAGTGGCTAAAGGTTTTTCCCAAGTAGAAGGAATTAACTATACAAAAACCTTTGCGCATGTTGCTAAGATGAACTCCATTCGCTTAATACTTGTTATTGATGCAGATCATAGTTGGGTTGTACATCAGATGGATATGAAGAGTTCATTTCTTCACGGGGATCTTCATGAGGAGATATATATGGAGCAAGCACAGGGATTCATTCAGGATTCTTCATTGGTATATCGCTTGCAGAAGTCTCTCTATGGTTTGAAACAAGACCCTTGGGCTTGGTATGACAAGATGGCCACTTTCCTTCTCTCAGTTGGGTTCCTAAGATGTCACTTAGATCTAAATGTCTATCTTCTATGGCATGAGGATTCACTATTGTTCTTGGTTCTCTATGTTGAGATCTCATTGTTATAGGGAACACAACATCCATCATAGCCGGTGTCAAGACTACACTACAAGATAGATTTGCTATGACTGACTTGGGTCTACTGCATTACTTTCTTGGAATTGAGATAGCATAGTCTTCTTCTGGGATTACACTTTTGCAGCCCAAGTATGCCATTGACTTGTTAGCTCAGTTTCACATCGCTGATTGTAAGCCTGCCCCGACTCCCTTCCTATCTGGAGTTAAACTTGAGGTTCATTGTTCCACTTCATTGTTTGATGCCACTTTGTATTGCCAACTTGTAGGCAGCCTCATCTACTTGACTCATACTCGGCCTGACATTTCATATGCAATTGGCATGGTTTCACGCTTTATGCAGGAACCTCATGAGCTTCATTGGAAAGCTACCAAACGCATCTTGAACTACATACAAGACACTCATAGATATGGGATTCACTACACAGTAGGTACATGTTCAAACTTGGTTGGATATACATATTCTGATTGGGCTGGCGATTATGATGATCGTAAGTCCACTTCTGGTTATAGCTTTCACTTCGAATCTGGCCCCATTTGTTGGCAGAGCAAGAAGCAACATGCTATTGCTCTTTCATCGACAGAGGTTGAGTATTGTGGAGCTATTAATTCCACTACTAAATCTATTTGGCTTCAGAATATGCTCATTAAGCTTGGTGTTCCATTTCGGAAACCATCAGTCATCTATTGCGACAACCAGAGTGCCATTCAAATCTCAAAGAATCTGGTTCATCATAAGAGGACCAAACACATAGAGATCCATATGCACTTCTTCAGGGAACTTATTTAGACTGAGATCATCGATTTGTAGTATTGTCCTATAGAGGAGCAGGTTGCAGACATATTCACCAAACCTTTCACTGAGATCAAGTATCATCACTTGCGTACTCTTTTGGGGGTGCGAGACAATAGTTCTTCAGGGGGGTCTCCTAGACCTTACTCTTAAGGAGTTTTTTCCTACGAGTTTTCTCCTTCCTTCATATGTGTAACAGGGTACCTAACATGGCTACTCATTGTCGGGACCCATATCTGCATAACCCTACCTAAGTTTTGCTTATGGGGGGTGTTGGTGCATTTATTTATTTGTTTTATTGCATTTATTTATTTGTGTTGGTGCAACTAATTACTTATGTAATTATTTTATTAGTTAAATGCTTTAATTAATATCATGCACCAGATAGGATAAGCTTACTTAGCTATTAGTCAACATGTGCATGTCTATCGCACATGATTGACACCTATCTTGTTATTGTGGAGTTCCACTCCACTCTTCATGCATGCAAACTTCAGTCAAACTCCACTTGTTGTGTGAGTTCCTAGTTTATCTCATGCATTGCCTTGCTCTATATAAGCAATGCCCTCTTGTTTATTTGATACACTTTTATTATGCATTGATACGAATAGATTTTAATCAATCATATCTGTATTTCTTTCAGATTCAATAGATCTTGCTTGATTATTCTAACATTTTCTTTAAAGACCCTAATATTACAACACACTACAAATGTTAAATAAATACCATGTTACACGGATTTACAAGGTGTGCAAGAGTCAATCCTAACATTGAAATTCTTAATTCTAAACTTCTATCAATTTATTAGCTAACCAACTACATGGTGAAACCAACCACCTCATTAAAAAGAAAAAGAAAAACATCTAATCATTCTCTCATTGCTCAATTTTTCAATCTTTATTTAAATCTAATTTATTTATTCATATTATGAATAATCTTAATTAAATGTAGATTACCCTAAAGAAGTATTTGTTTTGAAAGCTCCTTTACTTTAAATAAAATCTCAAATAGCAGCAATATTTTAATTATAATATTATTTATGACCAATTTTATTTATAGTCTTTGTACTTTTGTCCTTAACTTTAATGGATTGGTGGACCGCACATAAGATATATATACAATGCAAGCTTTCACACAAGCACACAAAACTTCTAATTCAACTAAAGATTCAATTTAATTATTTTATACTTTTATTCACAAAACTTCTAATCCAACTAAAGATTCAATTTAATTATTTTATACTTTTATTTAAGATTTTTATCATTAAATTTATGAAATTTTAAAATATACATAATAACAAATTAAAATTAAAACATACCTTTTTTTTTTTAATTACTATAACAAATCTATATATTTAATACATATATTTAAAGAATATTAAAGTTATCTCCAAGCCTATGACAAATTTAAGCAATATCTTTCAATATTTCTGGCCTACTAACTATATCCCCAAATATAACATGTAAAATGTTCATTCTATGTCCATTATTTTTTAAGCCATGACAAAAAAAAAAAATTCCTTCATAAATAAGTATTCATCTAAATAAATTTTAGATTCAACCTTAGGGGTAGACAAGATGGTCAAATATTCATCTAAATGAATTTTAGAGTCAACCTTATGGATAGATATGATGGTGTGGTCACGATGAGTGTTGGACAGCTCATCAGAAGTATAATCCTACATGTTAAGACCTTGCATCACCGGTCTCATGTAGTGACTACATAATTTGAGTCTCTTATTTTTTTACAGCTTATTTTCAATTCTTAAACTATAATATCTTTACTATTATAAGAAAACATTTCAAATTATCCTTATTCTTAATTTAAAATTTACATGTACCACTCAAATTTAAACAGATAACGTAAACAAATATATGCATAGAACCATGACCAAATTCATATGATTAGAGGAAAACAACTCCTTTCCTTGTCTTTGTCCACTTCAACTGGACCCAAATGTTTTATTATAAATTATGAAAGTAGGTAGAGTTGAGAGTAAAGAGGAAGAATTCCTAATATTAAAGACATTTAAAAGCGAAAAGCATCTAAATGGGCCCAGATTTAGATTTAGATGTCTGCACACAAGTTCCATTCCCACGGCCAGACGGGATTTGTCACAATGTTTATTACCATTCCATGCACACCCACATCTCCATATGGGGAATAAGAGGTGATAGAGAGGCACTGCAAATGGCCAGACACCTCTCTTATTCGTTTGTGTGCATGTCAATGCTTAATTTGTCTTTCTCCTGCTTCTAGATGAACGTTATAATGGTTTGTAGTGATTGTCACGTCTTCTGTCAATTTGTGATAAGCAAGTAGATACAAAGTGTTCAATTTAGATCATATGAGCAAAATACATAACATCCGCAATGGAGTATATTTTATCTGATTACAATATCAAATGTGTCATTCTTGAGAGACTGGAAATTTTTGTATGTGTTTAATAGTTATCATGCCTACTAAGTAGTTTCAGTTCACTTTTAATTAATTGAGTATGCTAAATTTTTTGTAAGTAGTATTTATCTTGGAGGGTGCATCCCTATTCTATTTATATAGAGTAACTAGTATATTTATATTTAAAAATATATATCTACATTATGCGGAGAGATATCTTCCAATTTGTTGGCATTTATAAATTACTTGTAGTTAGAATATTTGATATGCTCACATGAGTTAATTTAAAAATTACTTGTAGTTAGAATATTTGATATGCTCAATTTAAAGAGACTATGCTGCGAGACTTTTCATATTTTTCAAACAAAGTAAAGATTTCACTCCATAACTGCCCAAGTTTTTCTTTTTTTCTATCCATTTGGCTTCCATGAATTTATTTATTTACACATTTTATGAATTTTGTTTACATGAGAATCTGAATCTTAATTGTTTATAGAAATCTGAATCTTTCAGCCCTTGTTGTGAGTGTAGAACGCTTCTCGACGTAATTAAAGTGGTGGATGTTATGGGATGGCATTTCCTTTTGCATTTACATCATTCACATCTTCAAAAGCTTCTACAACATAGGGTGTGTCACGTGAAGATACATGCTACTTGTCTGTAAATTGTATTTTATTCTTTTTTCTTCTCTTATGTGTTGCCAACATGTATCTACTACGCATGTTTGACATTATGTGGCAAAAATGCATGTGTGTGTGAGAGAGACATTACCATTGTGTAATGCTTTCTTGTCTAAAAAAATATTACATTTTATATTTTGTTTAAGTTAGATTTTGGACATTACATCATCTTCCATCATGGTAGGTTTATGCCTAGTCACTACAATCCATTGGTCACAATCTACAAACATATCTTCTATTTGGAGCTTCCATAGCTTGAAATTTTGACCATTGGATTTCTCGATCTCCATCTTTATTAAATTTTTCATTCTCCATACCTGAACATAAGACTAGCTATGCAAAGCTCCCACTCAAACAAGGAGAGTATCCCCTCCTCGGGCGAATACTAGGGCTTGATATCAAATGACAAGAAACTAGATAGTTCCTATACTAATTCTATGAGAGAAGCAATGCAATAAGTTATAGATCTACACAATATTCAACCAAAAAAAAATGTGCAACACAAGATATATCCTAGGAAAACCCTTTCGAGAAAATCATAGCCTCCAAAGAACACTCTCTGTATAAATTTTAATAACATAATTACAATACATCTAGTGTATATGTGCTCTCAATTCAAGATCTTCAACATTGTCTACAGTTAATCTATTATAATAACATCACTCTAAAATCACTATCATAAAATCTCTATTTGAAGCTTCCAATATATAAACCAACGAGATCTTGGAAACCACAAATGGTTTTTCAAAACCATGTGTCAAGTCTTGGTCCAACTTGTCCAAGTTGAACCCATATACCCCTCGAAGAGGTACTCCTCGTACACATCTTTGACTTCAAGATAGATTGTAACCCCTCATACACATCTTTGACTCTTATGACCAAGGAGGTCATATGTAACTCTCAAGTGCTCCATGTAGGAGCACTAACTACACTTACACCTCTCTTACACACAACTCTTATTAACTAGTCAAAGATGTTCTTCATAGTCCATTATGTAACCCCCTCTTACAATGTTCTTACATGCTTTTCACATGTCTTATATTCTCACATGCATCTTACCTCACACAAATGCTCTCTTACACACATCATAATAAAATGCAAGTTATGTAGTGTGTCATTCTTGGAATCTCAAGATTTTTCCCAAGTGTGGTATTGTTTTCCTTAAAGACCCTAATATTACAACACAATACAAATGTTAAATAAATACCATGTTACACGGATTTACAAGGCGTGCAAGAGTCAATCCTAACATTGAAATTCTTAATTCTAAACTTCTATCAATTTATTAGCTAACCAACTACATGGTGAAACCAACCACCTCATTATAAAAATAAAAATTAAAAAAAAAACATCTAATCATTCTCTCATTACTCAATTTTTCAATCTTTATTTAAATCTAATTTATTTATTCATATTATGAATAATCTTAATTAAATGTAGATTACCCTAAACAAGTATTTGTTTTGAAAAGCTCCCTTACTTTAAATAAAATCTCAAATAGCATCAATATTTTAATTATAATTAGCTGATAGGCTTTTAGTTGTGAGCATTATAGTGCTCGGAATTGTCTCACGCCGTAAAATTTGCGCCGGAAAATTTTTAAAGTCCATTAATAATTTAATAAATTGTTCAAGGAATAGGCTGATAAGTACCAAATTGTTGTTAATGTGGTAGCCAGAATTGTCTCAAATTGCTGCTAATGTGGCAGCCGGAATTGTCTCATGCCTCTTCTAAACTCCTCGGTTGTTCTCACACCGGGAAAAAGTCAGTGTCACCCAGAATGTTCTGTATGTTTGCCAGAACAGTCATCCGATCTAATATAGATTGGAGAAGTAAATGCAGACATCTTTTATAGATTTTGGAGTAAATGCCTGCTGGATAGATAGATTTTATACATTAATTTGCCCCCTTTTATCACCGCCTTAACAATCTATAAATAAAACAAATTTCTGGAGACAGAGGATAGCAGATAGAAGAAGCTACAGACACAGAAGCAATTACAGACGTGAGTATACAGCAGATAGAAGCAGCTACAGATAAAATGTATAATATAGAATTTATTAACCTTTTTGTCAAATTTTATGTATCTGTGACTGCTATAGTGTTGTATATCTGAGTGGTTCAATCCATTGAAGCCTATTGCCTTCCCAGACGCTATTTAATTATAGTCCCTGCTCAATACCCACAATATGCATTTTGATTTAACAATATAGTAACAGCATGTGTATACAGAGAATAGGTTTACCATGATATCTGAATGGGCCCTCACAATAATATTGCTTTCTAGAAGTGCAAGTAGCCTGTTGTGAGTTGCAGTAATCTCCACTTCCATTCTCTCTGAGGAAGCAGTACCCCCAAGCATATGGACCATCTGGCACTATTGCCCAGCCACCTCTTGATACAACATCAACCTAACCTTAACAAACTACAAATAGATTTTAGATCGCCCAGATCAAAAGCAACGATTATCATCATTGACATGGGCAGTGATGAATATTAGAAAAGGCGGTAATTAAATTAATAGGAAAGCAGCGATGATATTATTAAAACTGTGAAATTAAACTAATTACTGATGGTTTCATGTAACGTTTCCAAATCCATTGAAGGCATTGGCTGCTGCAATGAAGGCAACATAAGTGTAGAAGTTGTTTCCCAGGCAAGTCTCATCGTTTCTATGCTTTAGCATTTGATTAAACACATTTTCAGTGCTAATGCAGGCCATTCCTTGCCCTACCGGGGTGGGTCCCTCCACCACACTGGCTCTGGAAACCAAGCACATGGCAATGGTCAGCGACTCAGCAGTGTTACCACACCATTCCAACTGGCTGCAGCAGAGCATGCCTGGACACATGGCTCTGCCTGCTTGTTGTCCGCAATTCTTAGCAAATGCAGGCATGCCCACTACAATCAAAACTATTATTGAACAAACTAACATCCTAACCTTGGCCATGCTCGGGCTTCTTCATGATCTTTAGACTCCTCTCCAATAAATCAAATGCCTTTCTCCATCTCTTGACTAACGACAATCTTATCCCAACCATGTATTTTGTAATAGGATAGAACACCATCCTATAGAACAAACCATTAAGACTTCTGTCATTTGCCATAATTCACCCATTTGTACATGATCCCTACTATGCGAGTGGTCACATTGTTAGCCTCGTTACAGGCTTTGCAAGCGCCTTCTATAGACTTTGGCCGCACAGAAGGTGACCTTCCTCTATTCTGATCAGTAAAAATGATCTCCTCAGCTTGACTTTCATTATTAAAAGTAGGGGTTGGATCAGTGATAAGTGATGTATTTCTGTTAGTGCAGGAACTGTAAGGGAAATTAAAAATACTAACATCCTACAAAAGGACAAAAGTAGCCGGCGTAGGTGTTAGTATTTCCAAGTTTTGGTAGAAGCTTTTAACTATTTCGCTTATCAGAAGAAAAAACTGAGCAATCTAGAGCATTTAGAAGATGGAAAAGAAAGGGGCGTATGTTCAGAAATGGGTGATAGATTTAGCGGAGTCTTCTAATTTAGTGTGCTTCTACCATGACTTACAATCATAGACAGAGCAGAAGACCTGCAAACATGTCACTTTCAACTTGTTCAATTAAGGCAGTGGGTAATTTTGATGAATTCTAATCTTGGGCAATTTGTTGTCATTGAACAGCACTCATCCTCTCGAAAAAGGGAGAGAGATTTAAGACTGGAGGAATTTATTCCTAACTTGCAATGGCATACTGTTACCTGTGAATGTATTGTTTAGCTTTAGTGGGACTATAAAACTTCAATGTGGGAGCGTGGCAGTAAGAAGGTAGGAGTCCATGCAGAAGAACACTTGGGAGGTAGTTGGGCCACTATGTTACACGTATTAATTTTGACTGAAAATCAACATTTAGCAGCCCAATGCATCAAATAACTCTGGTCACTTTTTGTTAAATGGTTAGCAATGTAGAAAAAGAAATGATTCTAGGTAGGTAGTTGGGCCACTATGAGTAAAAATTAGTAGGATTGTTGTGGTAATTATGCCGTGGGACTAAAAGGTGCTTGCCGAGGATAGTTGGGCCACTATGTGGCCTGTATTAATTTTATACGTATTTATTTTTTAAGTTTTTCCAATATCAGGGAGCCCCAAAAAACTTAAATACTTGCTCTTGTCTTGACAATATAAGTTGAAATCCCCTCCTTGGAGCAACTTTGGTCAACACTCGGTGTTATTAAGTGCTGGAATTTACATATGGAGAGGAATAAGAAGATTTTCCAATTAAAAAGTTTGCCTCCAAGAAAAATATTTGACAAAGGTTTTTGCAGCATCAAGGAACTGATGAAGACCTGAACTCCAAAGAAGAATGCTATAAACCCAATTGACTATCCATTTTTTCTCAATTGGAAATCAGACCTAGAGATTGTCAATAATAAAGGATTCCATAAAAATAGAAAAGAAAAATTGACCTTATTTTGGAGGGCTCTGATGAGGAACACTTTGAAAATTAATTTTGATGGCACCTCCAAAGGGAAGTCTGGCCTAGCTGGAGCAGAAAATGGTTTTAGGAATGATTCAGGGAAGGCAGTTTTGATCTATTAAGTGACACCTAGAGATGTGTCTAATAATGTGGCTGGGGCAAAGGACTTGGAGAGGGTAAATAATCACAACCAAAAAATTAGAAATGATGATAAAAAATAATAGATGAGGCGATTGCAACAACATTATCAATGTTGTTGTCAAAAATCAATGCCAACACTGGAAAATTAGTGCCAGCCAAGAAAATCTGAAATATCTCTCTCAAGTTATGTCCACATTAGAAGGGCAATAAAGCATGTGGCAGATTTTCTTGCCAAGCTTGGAGTTGAAGTGCTTACCTCAAAGGGGTTCAAGTGAAAGTTTAATAATCAGTAGCAAAATTGGATATTTGATTGTGTGATATAACAATTTTATGATCTCCTTTTTGCTCAAATTTTTGACTAAAGGAATTGGACTATTAGACTTTCCCTCTCCCGTGTTTGATTCATTTGAATCAAGTACCAAATTTTAATTTTAAAATTTAATCTTTTTTGTTGTTATTATTTTCTTTTACTATTTCTTTATGTATAAGATTGTGTGTGCATGTTAATCTTATAACTCTATTGTCTCATTGTCATTTGTAACAACTATGTCTACTAGTCAACTATGTTATTAAAGAAAGATTTTTTAAAATCTAAAAGGAAGTCAATATAGATGCCAAAGCAATACCCAAAATTTTGTTTGTTTTGAATTTTGTAGTTTAAGAATTAGATGTAAATTGACTATTTCTATTTAAAACTTTTTATTTTTAACTTGTAATTTTGCCTGCATATTAGGGTATCTATTTTAAATAGGAACAAGAAATATTATAGTATTAATTTTACAATTTCTTCTGAAAATTATCAGCATGCCCATTGAACCTCTGGATCCAATTGATAGTTGTTCATCAATCTTGTCCCATTTCTCGTCGACCATACTTTAATCGGAATTGGGGATTTGCGCAGAGAGGGCGGTGGCCATTCCTGCAATTTTTGCCCAAATCTCCTCGGCAAATTTGAGTATCTGAATACATCTTTTTCCAGCCTGTCCTTGGCTTGTGTCTCACGCCCTAAAAAAATTAACGCCAGGAAAATTTCATATCATCGGTTGTTCCTATCGGCGTATTCCTTGAACCTCTCCTATGGGTGCAAGTGCTAGTATTATTTATGTCCAATTTTAGTTATAGTCTTTGTACTTTTGTCCTTAACTTTAATTGATTGGTGGACCAAACATAAGATATATATATACAATGCAAGCTTTCACACAAGCACACAAAACTTCTAATCCAACTAAAGATTCAATTTAAATATTTTATATTTTTATTTACAATTTTTATCATTAAATTTATGGAATTTTGAAATATATATAATAACAAATTAAAATTAAAACCTACTAGTTTTTTTTTTAAATTACTATAACTATAGTATATTTATATTTTAAAAAATATATCTATAGTATGCCAAATCTTCTAGGTTTTGTGGGTGCTTTTTTTATTCTCATAGCTTTTATTTTTATTTTCCTGTTTTTTTGCCTTTTCCATGGTTTTTTTGATTTTTTTTTGCATATTTTTATTTTATTTTATCCACCTTTTTTTTCTTTAAGTTTCCAATTTTTTTTTGTCCTATATATTTAGACGACCACCCGACTGTGATTGTAGAATGCCTCTGGGCTTAACAACTCTATATATTTAATACATCTATTTAAAGAATATTAAAGTTATCTCCAAGCCTATGACAAATTTAAGCAATAAATCTCAATATTTCCAAGCCTACTAACTATATCCCCAAATATAACATGTAAAATGTTCATTCCATGTCCAATTTATTTTAAAATCATATCCAAAAAATTCCTTCCTAAATAAACATTCATTTAAATGAATTTTAAAATCAACCCTTGGAGTAGGAGTAGACAGGGTGGTCAAACTCTTAGAAAAGTATGGATGATAACCACATATTTCATGGGTGGTGGACAGCCCATCCGAAGTATAATCCTACATGTTAAGATCACGGATCACTGGTCCCATATGTACATTTCCTACCAAAAAAAAAGGAAAGAAAGAAAAACAATTTATTTTAGATTCATTAAAATCACATTAAATAACAATTCTGACTCTTGAGATACATAGGTGGTGGACAGCTCATTGAAAATATAATCCTACATGTCCCATGTGTACAATTCTTACCCAAAAAAAGAAAGAGAAAGAGAAACCATTTATTTTAGATTCATTAAAATCACATTAAATAACAAATCTCCTATGTATGGACAGCTCATGGAAAATATAATCCTAAATGTTTAAGACCAGACATAAGTGGTCCCATGTGTATAATTCCTACCTAAAAAAAGGAAAGAAAAAGAAAGCAATTTATTTTTTATTCATTGGAATCACATTCAATAACAATTATCCGATATTAAATTTTGACGATAACTACATTAATTATCAGCCGGCAAGTCAAGTCTGCATGCAGATTCTTCCGCCGACCTTATTGGGAGTCGACTCCAGTTTAGCGACGGAAAAAGAGATCGACATTTGACGAAATCCGTAAAGATTATAAGAGTCCACACATGATTGAAAGATAATCTCATCAAACGCATGTGAATATCCCGCTGTCGTTGGGTTAAGATTAATGAATCCCACGAGAATCGTTATCAGGATTCAGGCTTGCTTGTTCAAAGAAGAAAGAATCTTTTGGACAGCCTGTAACTCCAAGTTACTAATAATGGGAAGAAGGGTTTAGACTTTTGTACCATTCACACAGTGACAGGGGAACTCTTTCCCAAGGTGCTTCATACTATTCAACTTAATACGCGCCGCTCGTCAACATTTGTATGCGCTTTTGTAGCCAAGTGCCCTTCTTATAGCTGGACTAGATTCCCCAGTTTTACAAGAGGAAAGGTCTGAATTGGAGCTCTGCAACCAAGGTTAGGTCAAATAGAATTTTGTGTTATAATGAAGAGGAGGAGTTTAAATGCCAAGATTTTCCACTGTTACTAATCTATTATTATCGTAGAGTATGATCCCAAATGTTAATGGAAACAGAAGCACTACCAATCATATAATATCATTGGTTTTGTTTTTTTGTTTTTGGGTGTGCCAACTGCAGTACCCACCTGGAAATCGTCTTTATTGAGCTTTTTTACTGTAGTTGGTTGGGAATGGTTTTGAAAAAGTTTATAAATGGAAAAATAGGAAGATAATTTAGAACTGAAATTTGGAAGTGGTAGGCTGGTAGCTGATCTGTCAAAGAATATACTTGTTCTTCTTAAGGTGTGGCTTGAAATGTTAGATTTTCACACTGATTGTGTGGCAACATGTTACTGAGTATTCAGGAATTATGGATTTGGGTAGTTTAAAGTCTCTGATCTAACTGTTGTTGTTTGTTGTGAATAGGTGGTGTAGCAGAGATGGATATCTCTGATTACAGTCCTTTGGAGTTAGAAAAGGGTGGAGGGCCGGTCAAGCGTACCAGGAATGCTGAGAAGGAGTCCCATAGTCCTGATAGGGATAGTGCATGGGAGGAGAAAAATGATGGAGATGAGAAGAATTTGAGTATAGAACAATTGTTTGAGGGCAAGAAGGTACCTCACTGGTGGAGGCAGATCACATTTAGAGGACTGTTTGTGAGCATGATGATGGGTATCATGTTCAGTGTGATTGTCATGAAATTAAACCTCACTACAGGGGTCATTCCTTCTCTCAATGTTTCTGCTGGTTTGATGGGATTCTTCTTTATTAGAACATGGACAAAAATGTTGGACAAAGTGGGGCTATTGAAAACTCCATTCACAAGACAAGAGAATACTGTCATTCAGACTTGTGTTGTTGCTTGCTATGGCATCGCATTCAGTGGTATGTCTCGATTGATTTAGTTTATCGATTTCTAGTTATGCTACGCTGTGATTTGGGTTATGGATATCATTTTTTCAGGATTTTGTCATTTTTTTCATTCTCAGGTCATTCCTTGAATGGCCCATTTGTCATTACTAATCATTTCTTATATTTTGTAGGAGGATTTGGATCATACCTCATAGGTATGAGTACAAAGATGTATGAACAGGCAGGAGGGAGTGCTACTCCAGGGAATACCCCCGATAACATAAAGGACCCAAGTCTTAGCTGGATAATAGGTTTTCTATTCACTGTTAGTTTTCTGGGTCTACTTGCTGTGGTGCCTCTAAGAAAGGTAATACAACTTCATGTGAAATTATAATAAAAGAAAATTATTGTGGGTTTGGATTTGGCGTTGAAGGTCACATTTTTTGTTTTATACTTGTAGATAATGGTGATAGATTACAAGTTAACTTATCCCAGTGGCACAGCAACTGCTATCCTCATCAATGGATTCCATACACCTCAAGGTGACAAGATGGCCAAGTAAGATAATCATTGTTTTTTAAAGGTAGCAATCAGTTACTGTATATTTGTTATTTGTTAAATTGAGAGAACTTTGCTTAGGAAATGCAATCTACTTCTCAAATATTTTTTCCTAGTTTCAGTATGAAGTTGTCTAAATGGTGGATCTAAATCCAAAGCAGCCATAGACCCTTAGAGGAGGCAGGTCAGAGATACATACACAAAAAGAATATTGCAGACAAGGCAGTAAACACAGTTTAAGACATCTTAAATGTTTGATAACATCATACTTTTCCCCAATCAAAGTAGAGATCTTCAACCAGGAGAAGTATAAAGGACCCAAAAACATATGTAATGGATGTAAAATGTCAGGCTATGAATTATAACTCAGTAAATTGAAATTATACGAATGTTCACAATCTATCAAAGTATGTCAATGGATTGAGGGGATTAAGTAAAAGTAGCAGGTCAAAGAAGAGACTTTTTACAGGAAAATTTTATCCACATCAAAATTAGATACTTATCCTAAACATGGTATTTAAATCTGGGAGTCTTTCCCTTATAAAGTGTTTTTAAGGGCTCAAATACAGGGCCAAAAAAGTTAAAATAATATATTACTTATAAAAGGAATAAATCATGCTCGTCCATGGAAGAGGATGGCATGGACTAATAAGGCCATGGAAATTCCTAGTGGTACCCAGTGAAGAAGTAGGTCTGATAAAGAAACATTCTAGTCTCAAGGTCAAAGAATCCTGGTACATATAGGTGATCAAAGAATCCTGGTACATATAGGTAGTCAAAGAATCCTGGTACAAGTCAAGAAGCTGTAGTCTGCAGTTATGTTGGAAAGTTACCAGATGGGTAGATCTTGAGGTCATCTAGTTATCTTGGGTACAATACAAGTGATCCATAGTCCCCTTGCACTTCAAATTTAACTTAGCTAGTCACTTTCCAAACATCCCTATGATTTTGGAGATTTATTGATATTATGTTGTAACTGATGAAATTAAGAATGATTTACTTAATTTTCTGATCGTCCAGTCTGGATGTTGGCTTGAAAATAGGATTTTGCTATTCTGCTTTATTATAATATAGATAATAATCTTATTTCGAGTATGTCTTTTTGAATTCTAGCTAATTTGTGGGGATAAATGGGATAAAAATTAACATGTTATCTAAGCAAGCTTGTAAGGACGATGGGTTTAGATTTACAAGTGAGAATGAACTGAATGTTGCAGGAAGCAAGTGAAATGCCTCGGAAAATATTTTGCATTCAGCTTTCTTTGGGGATTTTTTCAGTGGTTTTTCACTGCGGGAGATGGCTGCGGTTTTGTAAACTTTCCTACATTTGGATTGAGAGCTTACGAGCAAAAGTAAGTATTACAAACATCATTTATCATTTTATTTTCATTTCTGGTGTAGCCAAATATTGAAGAATAGAATGGCTATTGTTGTTTTAAGTTGAACTTTTAACAACTAATTATGGCACCATGTACTGCAGATTTTATTTCGATTTCAGCATGACATACATTGGAGCTGGGATGATCTGTCCTCACCTTGTAAATTTGTCTATGTTGTTGGGAGCAGTCGTGTCTTGGGGTCTCATGTGGCCTCTAATTAAGAACCACAAAGGAGATTGGTATACTGCCAGTGATAGCAGCATGCAAGGCCTTCAAGGCTATAAGGTATGCTTACAGAGCTATTAAATATACATTTTTTATTTGTATATTTGTGTAAGTAATTTTGTTTAGATCTAATTTTAGACTGGATTGAATCTAAGAATCAGCACGATTAGATTTCTGATACACTATCAAAGTACCCTGACCTTGATGTAAGAGTACTCCTCAGAATACCTGATAGCATTGCATTTGACTACAAACATTATCATGACATCTAGGATTACTCCACAAGCTCCCTGTAGATGGGTTCCAAGGAGGCTGATACTTCTGCAACTCTGATGTGCTCCTTGGAACATGAAAATTACCTAGAATATCCTACTCAAAATAGGAATACCTTCGAAGGATGTTTAACTGCCGTGTGCCGTGTGGGAAAACATGTATATAATCCATACTGATATAAATTTCACTATTATTAAAGTACCAAAAATTTCCTTAGAACATATTGAAGCCACTATGCTACAGAAGCGTCATTGACCTGAGAATATGATGTGAATGGGACCATATTACTTCAAAAATCACTTCAATTTAACTTTAATAAAATCAGGAAGGTCCCTCCATTTTAGCCAGAAGTTTTGATCAAGAACAAGCTGTTGAGATTGAATGACATCCTCGCTGTCTTTCCTTGTACTCCACTTTTCACATGATTATCTTCTCAACTGTTTTTGATGCAACATACTTATCCTGTGTCTTTTTACATGATTATCTTTTCAACTGTTTTATGATTATCTTGCAGGTATTTATCTCTGGTTTCCTGTATGCTGTTCTTCAGACCCAACCTTATTTTAGTTGTTATTTTATTGAACATAAATATAACTAAAATTCCAACTTCTTGTATATTTTCATATCTAATGATTAAATTTTTTTTCTCAAAACAGGTTTTCATATCCATTGCTCTTATTTTGGGGGATGGACTCTACAATTTCGTAAAAATCGTATACATAGCTGTGACCACCATGTATGGTGAATGGAAGAAGAAGAAGATAACTCAGACAGAGATTCCTGTGGCCTCAAACAACAACCATGAACAACAAACAGTGGAAGCGATTCCACATGATGAGCAGCGGAGGAATGACATGTTTATGAAGGACGGTATTCCTCTATGGGTTGCAGGATCTGGATACGTTGCTCTGGCTGCCATATCCATAGGGGTCGTCCCACAGATCTTTCCTCCTGTAAAATGGTACTTTGTCTTAGTAGCCTACATATTTGCACCAATGCTTGGTTTTTGTAATGCTTATGGATGTGGGCTCACGGATTGGAGCTTGGCCTCCACTTATGGGAAATTAGCACTGTTCATTTTTGGAGCTTGGGCAGGGAAGGACGACGGTGGAGTACTTGCAGGCTTAGCTGCATGTGGTGTAATGATGTCTATAGTCTCCACAGCTTCAGATTTGATGCAGGATTTCAAGACTGGATACCTAACACTCTCATCTCCAAGATCTATGTTTGTTAGTCAAGTGATTGGAACAGCAATGGGATGCATAATTGCACCTTCCACCTTCTGGCTATTCTACAAGGCCTTCAATGTGGGAGATGAGCAGGGAGAATACCCAGCTCCATATGGATTGATCTACAGAAACATGGCCATTTTGGGAGTTGACGGATTTGGAGCCCTTCCTAAACACTGTCTAACTCTTTGTTATTGCTTCTTTGCATTCGCCATTGTAGTCAATCTTATCAGAGACCGTGTGCCAAAGAAAGTAGCTCAATATATTCCTCTCCCAATGGCCATGGCTATACCCTTCTACCTTGGGGGATACTTTGCAATTGATATGTGTGTGGGCACTACTATAGTATTTATATGGCAGAGATTAAACCGCAAGAGCGCTGATATACTAGTTCCTGCCGTGGCTGCTGGTCTCATTTGTGGAGATGGCATATGGACTCTGCCTGCCTCTATTCTTGCTCTTGCTAAAGTCAACCCTCCTATCTGCATGAAATTCCTGGCCAGAAAACAAAATATTAAGGTTGATAACTTTCTAGGAAGCTAAGGAGATGTAATTCAATATTACAGAATTCATAGTGTGATATAGGTGTGTACATAAATATATATATAATTAAAATAGAAGCAATGGACTTCGTGCTTATATTATAATTGCTCTAAAGGAAACCCTTCTTGTTGACAATTGTAATATGGTTTTAAAATTTTCAATAAACTTTGGTTGAGTTGATTCAGTGTCTGGTAACAGGTGACAGATAACAACAAGCAACAGTTTGTTGGATAAGATTTCTGAAGTGTTTTACTTCCACTTTGTTTTTTTGTTTAACAAATGAGATCCACCCCAAATCAGGAAATTTTGTATACCAGTCACATGCTACCGGAACATGATTTGAAATAAACAGAGAACAGAAAGAAGAAAGGAGACAACTCAAGTATTTGGCACTTGGCACTTGTGCTAAGCCTATAAAAATCAAACATGACTTACCCAAGGCCACCAGTATTCCAGTTATTGAGATTCCATCTGAAGATCAATCTTCATATGATATTGCATAACAAATATGTTAAAATGTCACTGATTGAATTTTGGATATGTTAATTTGTTGTTTTAACTGTTAAGAGCTTGATTTTAACAGTTCACTCTGAAATTTTGGCTTTTCAAATACGCTAGCCTCTGAACATTGTGTTTTATGGTCAAATTTTCCAGTGTTTTGGACAAAGATAAATTTTTGAAAATGTAACCTGGCTTTTTAATGAATTAGTTTATGTGGGCCCTACTCCTGTCTTTTCCATAAGGATATAAAAATATTTAAATAAAAGGGTCAATGGTTTAGTAACAAACAAGAGAAGCATTGCCCTGAAAGTGAATACAAATACAAAGGGCTACATAATTAAAAAATATAATTTATAAATGACTTCAACCTCCAAAACATGAAGTAAAGTTGGTTTTTTTCAGCATTTTGATAGGTCCAAAGAGAGTTTTAATTTAAGACTAGCAGGGTTATATCCAATGGGGTTTGATCTACTCCTTACAATTAAACCGCTTTAGATGTTTGATCTACTCCTTTCAATTAAACCGCTTTAGATGGAAATCATTAATTTTTCTAAAACAGCTCAATTTAAAAATCTTAATTGTGCTTTTAACTTCTATCCATTATCTATTGGATGCCTACGTGGTCTAATTCCATACGAAGTGGGACATATTATTGTGGGACAGCCCAATTCAAGAAAACCTTAATTGTGCTTTTGACTTCTATCTATTATCTATTTTGATGCCTACTTGGTCTAATTCCATATGAAGTGGGACATATTATTGTGGGACAGCCCCAGGGCTTAAATTTGACAATCCACCTTGCCTATCAAGAAAATTTTTTCCTACAGTTTAGTTTTCAGTGTTCCTGTCACATGTTAATTTTTTTAAATGTAAAGTCAAAATTTTATATATAAAGTTGGAGCTTTCTCAATTAAAAACTTAAATCCGTAGATAAATAAAATATTTAATAAATAAATAAATTTAAAGAATTTTTATTAAAAATAATAGAAGTTCCTATTAAAAAATTTTAAAATAAAAGAAAAAACTAAAAATTTAGAATGAATATATTCTATTAAAAAAACAAATCTATTTTTCAAATAATAAAAGTTGCTATTAAAAAATTTAAAAATAAAAACTATATTCTATAAAAAAATAAATCTATTTGGAAATTTTTTTTAAAAAAATAGAAGTTATTAAAAAATTTAAAAATAAATGAAAAAAATATATGTTATATAATTTAGAATGAATATATAATTATATTGATAAAAAATAAATCTAAAAATTTGAGATATGTTCTATTAAAAAACAAATCTAAAAGATATATATTTAGAATGAATATATAATAAAAGATATATATTTAGAATGAATATATAATTATATTCATAAAAAAACAAATCTAAAAAATTGGGATATATTCTATTTAAAAACAAATCTAAAAGATATATATTTAAAATGAATATATAATTATATTCATAAAAACAAATCTAAAAATTTGGGATGTATTTTATTAAAAAACAAATCTAAAAGATTTTGGATATATTCTATTAGAAGACAAATCTAATATATATATATATATTTTACAGTTTTAAAAATAAATTATTTGTATATCAATACAGTCAAATATTTATTTTTATTGTATTTTACAGCTAAAATCTTTAAATACAACTATACAACTGTCAAATTTAAGCCCTGGCCGTCACAGCGTAATTTAAGGAAACTTTAATTGTGTTTTTGACTTTATCCATTATCTATTTTGATGCCTACTTGGTCTAATTCCATAGGAAGTGTACCCAGGTCTGCACTCTTATAGACATCACTTCTATGTCTAGGTGAAGTAAACACGAGGTTGAAGTCTAACTAATTATTAATTAATACAAATTTTGAATCATATTTTAAGCATTGCTTCACACCCAACAATGGTTAAGCTTGTATGATTTTACCACAACAGTTAAAAAAACAATGACAATTATATAAAATAGTTGTATCTTATTTTACTTTGGCCAATATATAAATGATATATTTAGAAATAATATTTATAATAATTAAAAAATATATAATTTTTTGAAAATAAAATAAAACTATTTATTATAATGAGTGAAATTTTATTTATATTTTAAAATCTTTTGGATTAAACAACAGAAGAAGCTCTCAGATTCATATTTTTTAAAAAAACTTTATTTTTATGTAATAAAATAAAATAAAAATTTGACCGCTTGCCATGCCAAATCCATTTGCTTGAAAATTTCTAAATCCTTTTCAAGAAATGCATTTTGTGCATATTGTGCAATCATGCGATTCGATGAGACCATATTTCTTTGAGGCATTTTGTCATGCCTTGTCTATGCATACCATGTACGTGTACAACACACAAAGCATATGCTGGCATGCAAACAACCTAAACCATATTCTCTGTCAAATCCATCAACATATAGTCAATGTTGCAATGAACCAGTAAATGAAATTCTGATTAACACCTTTGCTGAACTGAAGGAAGAAGCCATAAAAGCCCTTAGCTCCCCTGCAACACCCTCCATATACCCACTAGACCCCTTGATGTGCACATATTTTGATGCTATCAATGATTCCAGGAGCCTCAAATGGTTAGATGAGAGCTTCCCTGGTCTGTTCTATATGTGGTCTTTGAAAGAAGAGTCGTTTTGTCATGTGGGGGGAGGTAGTGTAACCTGCCTTCATGATTTACAATGATATTATTGAGTATTGGTTTACAACTAGCACTTGCACTCATAGGAGGTTCAAGGAATACATCGATAGGAAAATCAACGAGTTTAGTAAAATTTTCTGGCATGAGACAATTCCGAACATTCCGGCGTGAGACAATTCCAAGCACAACAACCGACAAGTTTAGTAAAATTTTCCAGGATGAGACAATTCCGAGCACAACAACCGACGAGTTTAGTAAAATTTTCTGGTGTGAGACAATTCCAAGCACTATAATGCTCACATATAAAAGCCTATCGGCTAATTATGACACTTTCATGTTTCTTGATTTTTCTACCTACCTTTTACCATCTTTTTAATTGTTTGTTCCAAATCATTAAATTGTTTTTGTCATATGTAAATACGTAGATTTGAGCTTCAATTTTAATAGTTTTTAATCCCCCGGCTTAAATAGCACACACTAAGCTTTGACTTGCTTAGGTGGCTGGTGGGTCCTTTCTCTTACTCTGTTTTGTTATGTGTCAATAAGAGAGGGGCCCACCAGCCACCTAAGCAAGTCAAAGCTTAATGTGTGTCGTTTAAGCCCAGCCGTTTTTAATGTCATTTAAGCAACAATACTGTAATAAAATAGGGAAAAGTCATTTCATTGCATCAACATTGCCTAGGAAAAAGACCTCCCATTTAGATTGAGGGAGCAATAAAATAGAGAAAAATCATTTTGTTGCATCAATATTGCCCATGAAAAAGGCCTCCTATTTAGATTGAATGGGTGCATTGAAAAAGAAGTGGAGTCAAAGGGCCCTTGGTGCATTGAAAAAGAAGTGGAGTCAAAGGGCGAAGTTGAAAGGTTCTGAATGAGCCCACTAAGGATAGAGTGTTGTTGAGTGCAAGGCCCCGACACCATAAGGAATGACGTTGGAATCTGAAGGTTTAGATTTGTTTGCTTTGTAGTATTGTAATAATATGTCAATTAATATATTAATTAAACTAATATAGATATCTTAATTACATCTATACAAAAATATATATAATTTTTTATTTAGATGTATTTTATTTTAATAAAAAAAATATATTTATATATATATATTTAAAGATAATGTGCCTGGTGAACTTTTTAACGTGACTAGTGACGCTAGCGCGACGTCCTTCGGCTCCACGGTAATGATTTTGCCCGGAGCTATGAACCAGTGAGGCCACAACACAGGGGAACTCATCCCCTAGAAAGAACACTTCAAACCCGCGAGCTCGTTGGCCCAGCAGGGGTTTGAATTCTGGTGGCCGCCACTACAACCGAGTGACTTAACAACCGAACCACACCCTTAACGGCTACATCTATATATTATTTTATTTACTACAAAAAGATGTATTTTATTTTAGTAAAAATTATTTTATTTTATTTATTTAAGAGTTATTTTATTTTATGTAAGAATATAGAATATACTTAACTTACTTAGAAAAGATATTTTTTGTTTATTTAGAATAACTCTTATCTAAATAAAATAAAATAAAATAATTCTTCATAAATAAAAATAGTTTTATAAGTAAAAAAATAATTAATATAAATAAAATAACTCTTAAGTAAATAAAAAATAGTTAAAAATATAATTAATTAAAAAAAAAAAATTTATAGTAAAATAAAATAACTTATCTTTACATAGATGTATTTAAGATGTCTATATAAGTTTTTTAATTCTAAAACTATTTAATAGTTATTTTGTTTTATTTATATTATTTTTCTTGAAGAGATTTTTATTTATTTAAGAGTTATTTTATAGTTTTAATTTTTTCCTTATATTTTATTTTTAAATTTATACACAACATGATATTTAAGTAGAATACAAATATAATTATATTTATATAATATTATTATACTAATTATAATATTAAAATAATATAATATAATTATATCTATATCGATTTTTATAATTAATAATTTCATATTAATATAAATATATTATATTTTTTATTTTTTTTAATATTAATATTAATATAAATAAAATACTAAAAAGGCACTAAGAACATCATGGAGTTGGTGATATTCCACATAAAATTATGTATAGTTAGAACAAGAGCATAATTTTTTTTACAATAAGAGCATATATTAAACCAATATTAATGATATTGAATTATCAATAGTGCATTGGACATGTAGGCACTTAGGCACTTATGATAGTGAAGTCGTCACTGGGATTAGTGTTCTTGAGAGATGGTTCATGTCATCCCAACCAGTCTGGTAAACAAAATATTAATCTGAGACTTCCCATATATATGGAAAGGTAAGATTGCTTCATGCCTTTTTCATATGTAACTTTTGGATGGTATTATGTTTTAGTTCTCTGGAAATGCAAGTTAATATCACTATATGGAATTACAATTGGTCCTTATAAGTTTGGAGTATATCCTTTGTAAGGAAGCAAAGGTGTGCAGAAACACTTTTTACGCTAACCTTGAGAGGAGTGTTATGCAAATTTCAAATCAATTATTATAGAGATTTCAAGAAACACATGAAATAACATTAACAGAATAACAATAAAGCATAACTCGGTGATTTACATGCGGGAAACTCTTTCAGAAGAAAAACCCCACACTCTAAAACCTACACAATGTATTATCAAATCTTGAAATAGATTACAACACACTTGCAATGCAAGTGCTTACAGGAGTCTTCACCTCAACTCAATCTAGATGAATTTTAGCAGCATTCCGACATCATACAGACTTGCAAACTAAACTCTCACCCATGACTATCTCAAAGCACCAATATATAATATTACATTGCATATGAAAACCTTTTAAAGATAAAACATTCCATTTTAGAAACATCTAATAAAATAGATAATGGCACCAGTCATAAATCTCATAGCCAACTTACCTCTATCTCCGTGTAAAAGATACTTCTCAAAATAGTCGCTTTTTACCTATCACAAAATCTTCTTTTCTTGGCTCATTCTACTTTTATTTCCATGCAAGGTTGAGACACTTTTTTTTTGTTTTTATTTTTATCTCTTTTTTTATGTTTAAAGCATGTTATTGTTAGAACATTCTCCCACTTGTCGAACACCTTGCAAGAGCCTATAGAAAATAGCTAATTAATTGCTAGGGGCCGAAAGGCCCATTAATTCAGAACACCATCTGAACTTCTCTATGCTCATAGGCTTTGTCAATGCATCTACAACATTCATCAAAGTTGCTACCTTCTCTAGCTTTACTCTACCATCCTTGACCATATATCTCATGAAATGATATTGTACATCAATGTGCTTGGTCCTGGCATGAAATGTTGGGTTCTTCGCTAAGGATATTTTACTCTGACTATCACAATATATTGTCACTGCACCTTGTTTGAACTCTATATTTGAACACAATCTTTTAAGCCAAATGGATTTTTTGCACACATGAGTAGCTTCCATATACTCTACTTTGTAGTGGACAAAGCGACCACAGCTTGTTGCTTTCTCATCCAACTAATTGCACCACCAAATAATGTAAACACATAGGGCTAGTGATCTTCTGCTATCAACATCACCAGCCCAGTTTGAATCCACAGTCTCTAATATCCAAGGAATGTTTGTCTTGTGTTCCATGAAAACATATAAAGTACTCTGAGGTACGCCACAAGTATATGAAGACTCTCTTTACTACATCCCAATGTGCTCTTCCTAGATTAGACTTGTAACGGGAAAGAACTCCCACTTCTTAGGCAATGTATGGTCTTGTATAGACCATAGCATACATTAAGTTACCAATTGCACTCTAGTATGGTACTCAACTCGTGTCTTCCATCTCTGATGGGGATGTAGGACAATGCGAGATGGAAAGTGTAAGCAAAAAATTTGGATAAATGAAAATGATAAAACAATACAATGCATTACCTAATCCAAATCTTCAATACCTCAGATAGATAGAATGATGGATGCAAGATAGATTGATTGATTGAATTTGATATGTTGGTTGCTCAATTCCCAAGCATAACATTTGCATAGGATGATAGATGGAAGATGATAGATAAGAAGATAATGGATGAAAGATTGTAGAGAAATTTTGGCAGCATGAGGATGCATGAAAGGTGGATCATCAAATGGCTTGTAGAAGGCTTGATTTATAGGCAAGGTTTGGTTTGAATGGATGGTTGAGATTGAGAGGCTAAATGAATGATATGGACTGCTAGGATTGATTAGTTATTCCTGCTCTTTAAGGAAGTTGTAGTCATGTGACAAGTGTAAGGAGAAGGATAGAGCTCATGTGTGACCGTGTATGCAAAAATATTTATTTAATAATTTTATGTTTGATCGTGTACACAAAAAGGATATTAAATGAAAGTTGTGCTACCACACAATCAATTGAGAGATGGACAAGAGTTGGAATGTGGTGAGAGGTGAGGACTTAATTCAAATATTTTATTTGAATTAGTTGGGATATGTGAGGGAAATTAATTAAATAAATAAAATTTATTTAATTAATTGGAAAGTGGGATCAGGAATGTGAAATTAATTGGCTAAATGGGACTAGGATGGGTTTAAGAGTGGGATTAGGACAAAATGCTACATGATGTCTAAGTAATATATTTGAATAGGTGTTGTAAGACATGGACAGATTTGGGGACAAATTTGGGTGTCTACAGAAAGCTTTGTTCCCATATTAACAAGAACACGCAATGGTATAACATCATGCATATTGAATCTTCTTAGAATAGTATCCACATACTTACTCTGGCCTAACCAAAGCTTCATGTTTTATCTATCTCTTCTAATCTCCATCCCCAAAATGTGTCTTACTGTACCAAGGTCCTTCATTGCAAACTTTGCTGACAGTTGAGATTTTAATTATGCAATCAAACCCTTTCCTTGGCCAATAAACAACATGTCAACATACAAGGCAATAACCAAGAAATGATCACCTTCACCATTTTAGCTACAGGAGAAAATATCTCACCATAATCAACTCCATGAATATGGGAGTAACCCTTCGCAACCAACTGTGCTTTATATTTCTCAATGTTGCCATCTGAACCCATTTTATTTTTGAACACCCATTTGCAACCAACAAGCTTCCATCCTTCAGGCAATGGTACAAGGTCCCATGTATCATTCTTTTTAAGAGCTGTCATCTCTTTATCCATAGCTATTTTCTAGGACTCTGCATCATTCATACCAAGAGCCTCTTCTATAAATAAAGGTTCATCAACATTAGCATTCAAAGCAAATAAACATCTCCAATCATCAGGAGAATACCCATACCATTCCAATGGTTGTCTATGCCTAGTAGACCTTCGAACAAGCTTAGGTTCAAGTTCTTCCTCTTCCTCTGATGATTCAGTACTCATAGAGCTTTCCTCAACTTCTTGTCTTTCTAAGGACCTTGATTCAACTTTCTTAGGTGTAGAGAGATATTGAATGACATCTTTCTTTTCTTCTTTATGTTCTAGTTGCTGCATTGTAACAGAAGAAGACTTAGTTTCTCTAAAAAAAGCACTTCTGGAATAAATTACCTTTTGTGCAACAGGATCCCAAAGCTTGTATCATTTCACACCATAACTATATCCGATGAAGATACATTTAATAGCCTTGTTATCCAATTTTGTCTGCTTCTCCTTTCGCACATGTGCATATGCCTCACAACCAAAAACTCTCAAATTTCTAAGTGAAGTCTTGTGGCCTAACCATGCCTCCATTGGCGTTTTATCAACAAGATGATGTAGGAAACTTGTTTATCAAGTAGCAGGAAGTGGCTACAGCTTCATCCCAAAACTTTTATTCTAGTCCAGCACCACTCAGCATACTCATAGCCTTCTCCATCAAGGTCTTGTTCATTTTCTCTGCAACTCCACTCTGTTATGGAGAATACAGAGTTATCTTCTGTCTTTGGAAACCACAATCATTACAAAAATTTTCAAACTCATTGGAGCAAAATTCGCTGCCATTATTTGTCCTTAAACATTTAATCTTCTTTTTAGTCTGCAACTCAACCATTGCTTTAAATTATTTGAAACGACTAAAAACATCATCTTTACTCTTCAAAAAATAAACACACGTCCTCTTACTGAAATCATCAATAAAAGAAACATAATAAACTGGTTTACCAATAGAATGAGCATCAACTTGACCAAATACATCTGAATGAATTAGATTCAAGACACATGAAGACTTATGAGAACTCGAGTAAAATTGAACGTGGTTTTGCTTTCCATAAATACAATGCTCACAAAAGTCAAATTCAAGATTACAATCATTCAACCCATTAACCAGGGTTTTATTTTTCAAGGTTCGTAGACTCTTCTCTCCTATGTGGCCAAGTCTCTAGTGCCATAACATGGTGTTCTCTACAGGCAACTTTGATTTGGTAGACAAAGCACCCTTGGTTACCCAAAAGCCATGACTATCCGTAAAAGAGGAAACCATCTCTTTTTTCAATGATGCAGTCTTTGGCTTAATCTTATCAGAAGTACTATTACACTCAATCGTGTATGCATTGAGATGGTATAATGTACCTAATCTACCTCCTCTTGCTATCACCATAGCACCTCTCACCAATTTCACACCTGCTTCAGAAAACTGTACATGCACACCCATATCTATTAGCTTGCTAACAAATAATAAATTTCTTACTAGTCCTGGGATATGCAAGACACCATCAAATCGTCTAACTCTACCATTAGAAAATTTCACATGAATACTTCCACGTCCAACAATGTCAAGGAAGAATTATCACCCAAATACAGCTTACCACCTTCATATTCTTCATACTTACTGAACCAGTTTATGTTATGAGTCATGTGGGAAGATACACTTAAGTCAATCAACCATGCAGTACCACGTGCATGAGTGGCCAAGGATGCAATAAAAGCATCTCCATCTTCCTTCTCGAACTTAGAATCAAAATCTTGCTTTTTCTTCTTCTTTTTCTTCTCTTCTTTACAATCCTATCAGAAGTGTTTAATTTTTCTATAGTTCCATCATATCACCTTGGACTTACCAGGAGATTTTGATCTCCCCTTATTCTTGGACTTAGAACGACCATGTTGCTTTTCATTCTTACCTTGTTCTTTTGGTCTTCCTTGAACACTCAAAGCCTCTTTAGCATATAGAGAGACCTTCCTTCTCATTTCCTCATAGAGTAGAGAACAAACAACATCCTCCATCTTCAAGGTGATTGAAGTGCTCCTTATGGCCATGACTAGACTATCCCATGAGTCTGGCAATGAACATAGCAAACTTTGGCACCTTTCTTCTTCATCCATTTTAACCCCAACTGAGGTCAACTGAGTCACCAACATATTGAAATTTCCAGATGCTCAAAAATATGTCCACCTTCTTTCATTCTCAAGGAATACAACTTCTTCCTCAAGAAAATCTTATTTACTAGATATTTGGTTTGATATATTTCACCCAGCTTTCCATAGCTTCTTTGAAGTGGGTTCTTCATGAACATTTATCAGAATTGAGTATGGAAGGCATAGTCTTATGAGACCTTTAGCTTTTCTATCCATTACATCATATCATGTAGCCAAAGTTGGATCTATAGGCCTCTGTACATTATCATCCACAATATCCCATAGATCTCGATCAATCAATAGATCTTCCATATTTATCTTCTACATTTCAAAATTTGTGCCAAAAAACTTCTCTACCTCAACTCTTCCAGATGTGCTCCCCATCTCTATTATCTTGCAATACAGAATATGAAATACTTTGCACAAGCTCCCACTCAAACTTGACTAGCTCAAAAAACCTTGTACCCAACAAATAGAACCAAAACTAGTCAGGCTTTGATACCACTTGTAAGGAAGCAAAGATGTGAGGACACACTTCCTACACTAACCTTGAGAGGACTGTTATGCAAATTTCAAATCAATTATTACAAAGATTTCAAGAAACACATGAAATAACATAAATAGAATAACAGTAAACCATAACTTGGTGATTTACGTGGGGAAAACCTTTTTGGGAAAAAAAGCCCCAAACTCCAAAACTTGCACAATGTATTATCAAATTTTGAAATAGATTACAACACACTTGCAATGCAAGTTCTTACAGGAGTCTTCACCTCAACTCAATCTAGAGAAATTTCAGCAACACTCCGGCAACATACAAACTTGCAAACTAATCTCTCACCCATGACTATCTCAAAGTACCAATATATAATATTACATTGCATATGAGAACCTTCAAGAGATAAAGCATTCTATTTTAGAAACATCTAATAAAATAGATAGTGACACCGGTCATAAATCTCATAGCCAACTTTTTCCTATCTCTATGCAAAAAAAATTTCTCAAAATATCCGCTTTTCACCTATCACAGAATCTTCTTTTCTTGGCTCACTCTGCTTTTATTTCCATGCAAGGTTGAGACACTTTTTTGTTTGTTTTTATTTTTAATGCGCTTTATTCCTAACATCCTTCTTAAATCCATTTTTTGTTATTCTAAATAGCCACAATAGTATCAAAATTAAATTAAATACATTTTTATCTAATGTCATGTCCCCTCCCCTTATGGGTCAACTCCATGAGCACCAACTCATTTACAAGGAAACAATATTTATGTCATTGATAACTAGAAATCAATTACAAGTTTAATGAAGAAAGTTTAAAGGGTATTTTCTTCTTTACCCAACAGACTAAACTAGAGAGCAAGAATACATATAATATCTCTAATATGAAATAACATACAGCCATAACGAAGGCCACTGGAAATAATACATTCAAACCAAATCTTGTATCTTTCTGGCTCAAAAATGGATTGTTTGAAATGAAATCTTATTTACGAAAATGGTAATGGGAACAAAGGACAACATAGCCCATACAATCATTGTTAAACATTCATCTGACGTGAGAGCTACCAGCAGGTCATACTTAATATTAAAGTATAAGTGAAAGGAAGCTAGGTGTGCAAAAATCGCTTCCTAAACTACTCTAATGAGGGGAGAGGTATGCAAATTCTTTACAACCTTTACAATTGCAGCAATATGAAACATATATCAGAGATATTACAGTAGCAAACACAAAACAAGAATGTAGACAGAGAGAAGTTGACACAAGATGTACGTGGGGAAAACTTTTTCAGGTAAAAAACCCCACACTCTAAAACATGCACAATGTATTATCTGAAACAGTTACAGTTTACAATACACTTGCAATGCAAGTTCTTCCAAGAGTCTTCAAATGTTGATTCTTGAGTTATTCCGACAGCATAACAGTACCTGTAAAAACACTATGCAACTACAACTCCAAACTATGCAATATATAGAGATTACAAGGCAAATATTGAGAGCATCTTGGGATAGGTGTCCACCTTGGCCACATGGCCATTATCCCACATCAAAGGACACTTGTCCTTGCTGTAAATACATCCCTTACATCTATCATACATGGAAGATTTGACTTTCCCAACATAGGAGCGCTCCATGCTAAAAATAAACTATGACAGATGCTCTTACGCATCTTACAGTTGTCATAGATTTTCCCGACATAACAACCTTAAATGTTGTAAGAGAATCCGTCATACAATGCTAAATATAGCATATTCCTCTTACAACATGTCATAGCCTAACTTGGGTGCCCAAATATGCCTTTCCCTCATGCAAATATGCTCACCGAAACTTGTCATCACTTGTCAAAGAAATCTCCAAACATGGCTCTTACACATCATAGATTCTATCATATGGAATATTGTCTTCCACACACCACAAGATGCTGACACATGGCATATTAGTGCCACCTCAAATGGGACGCCCAAATCCATGTAGGTTTGACATGACCATCCAAGTCACATTCCAAGTAAGATGACATGTCACCGTGCCATCTCAACTAAGTGACCAAACTAAATGTGCAAGTAATTACAACATTAGGCAATAAATTAATATACAAATAAATAAACAATGCTAGAAAATTGCAAAGGTTGAGACACCTTATTTCCCAACATTCTCCCACTTGTCGAACACCTTGCAAGAGCCAAAAGAAATGACAAGATTTAACTGCTAGGGGCCAAGAGGCCCATAGACTCTTAACACCATCTGAACTTCTTTGTGCCCAAAGGTTTCGTCAATGCATCTGCCACATTATTCAAAGTGTCTACTTTCTCCAATATCACCTTCCCATCCTCTACCATATCTCACACAAAATGAAATTGAACATCAATATGCTTTATTCTGACATGGAAAGTTGGATTCTTTGCTAAGCAAATCGCACTCTGACTATCACAACAAATAGTAATCTGCCATGCGTCAACACCAATATCTGAACACAACCTCTTAAGCCAAATGGCTTCCTTACATGCATGATTTGCTGCCATATACTCAGCTTCTGTCATGGACAAAGCAACCACAGGTTGTTGCTTACTCATCCAACTAATAAGCACCGGTGGACCTCCTGCTGTCAATGTCACCTGCCCAATCAGAATCCACAAATCCATGAATACATACAAAATGCGGAGGTCTTGTAGGATGACCATGATAACATAGGGAATACTCAGAAGTACCCCACAAATATCTAAACACTCGCTTTACTGTATCCCAATGTACCTATCCAAGATTATCCATAAATCGACTAAGGACTCCCACTGCTTAGGCAATGTCTAGTCTTGTATAGACCATAGCATACATCAAGCTACCAACAACACTAGCATAAGGTACTCTGCTCATATCCTCCATCTCAGAAGGAGACTTTGGACAATCATTCATAGATAACTTTGTCCCCAATGAAACAGGAACAATCAATGGTCTGCAATCTGTCATGCTGAATCTATCCAAAACGGTCTTAACATACTTTCTCTGGCTTAACCAAAGTTTTATGTTTGCTCTGTCTCTTCTGATTTCCATTCCTAGAATGTACCTGGTTGCCCCTAAGTTTTTCATCTCAAACTGTGCTGACAAATGATACTTCAAATCAAAAATCATATTCTTACCATTCCCAATCAGCAACATATCATCAACATATAATGCAATAATGAGAATACGATCATTGTCAAACTTATAATACACACAATGATCTGATTTCAATCTCAGATATCCAATCGACAACACAAAGGCATCAAATTTCAAGTACCACATCCTAGGAGATTACTTCAAACCATACAAATACTTCTTTAACTTGCAAACCAAATTTTCTTTACCTTTTTCTATGTAATGCTCTAGCTGTGACATATAAATCTCTTCCTCCAAGTCACCATGAAGGAAAGTTATCTTCACATCCATTTGTTCCACTTCTAAATCATAAGCAGCTACAAGAGATAATAGGAATTGAATAGATGTTAGCTTTGCAATGGGAGAGAAAATTTCACCATAATCAATTCCCTCCACTTGTGACTACCCCTTCACAACCAATCTGGGTTTATACTTTTCAACACTACCATCTACACCAAATTTCTTTTTGAAAACCCATTTACATCCAACAGGTTTCTAACCATCAGGCAAAGGCACCAAGTCCCAAGTTTTATTATTCTCTAAAGAAGTCATCTCATCTTCCATGGCCTCCTTCCAAGAACCTGCATCTTTCATGCCCATAGCCTCTGTCACAATTCTAGGCTCATCAACATTAGCAAGCAAATAAAAAGCACAACTAGAATCAAGCAATGTATAACCAAACCTCTCAGGTTGCTTCCTGATTCGTGTGGACCTCCTTAAAGGTTGAGGTGGAGGTTCTACTTCATCTTTTGAACTTTTAGAACTGCCAGAGCTCTCCTCATCATCAGGTCCAACAGGGTCATTCAGTTCAGTCTTCTCAGGGGTAGAAGGAAACTGAACCACATCCTCTTTCTTTTCTTTCTCTTCTAGTTGTAGAACAGTGGAAGAAGGTGTTAGCTCTCTGAAAATAACACTTCTGCTATACAACACTTTTTCAACCACAGGATCCCAAAGCTTGTATCCTTTCACACCGACACCATAAAATGAAAATACACTTAACAGCCTTGTTCTTTAATTTAGATTGTTTCTCCTTAGACACATGTGCATATGCCTCACAACCAAAAACATGAAGATGTCTAACTGAAGGCTTCTTACTAGACCACACCTCCATAGGTGTCTTACCAACAAGAGCTAATGTAGGAGACCTATTTACTAGGTAGCAAGTAGTGGCTACAACTTCAATCCAAAACTTTTGTTCGAGGCTTGCTCCACTAAGCATACTCTTAGCCTTCTCCATCAGTGTCATGTTCATCCTCTCTGCAACTCCATTTTGCTGCGGGGTGTATGGAGTTGTCTTATGTCTTTCAATCCATTGCTCTTTACAGAATTTATCGAAATCTGTCAAACAAAACTCACCACCGTTGTCAATTTCCAAACACTTAATCCTTTTACTAGTCTGATTTTCAGCAAAAGCTTTAAAATCTTTGAATTGACTAAAGACTTCATATTTGCTTCTAAGAAAATAAATCCATGTCCTTCTATTGTAGTCATCTATGAAAGATACAAAATATACAGATTTAGAGATTGAAGGAACATTAACTGGACCAAACACATCAGAATGAATAAGATCCAATACACCAGAAGACTTATGAGAACTTGAGTAAAACTGAACACGATTTTGCTTTCCATATATGCAATGTTTACAAAAGTCAAACTCGAGATTACAATCATTTAACCCCTCAACGAAGTTTTTATTTTTTAGGGTTCTAAGACCCTTCTCACCAATGTGACCAAGTCTCTTATGCCATAACATTGTCTTCTCAGTAGGAAGCTTAACTTCCAAAGCATGAGCACCCTTAGGTATCCAAAATGGACTGCCATCAGAATTTGATACAACAAATCTTTTAGTTGTTGGTTCCAATGGTGGGGATGAAGTGACTGCAGCTCTTTTCTTTGAGTCAGAATAACTATTGCATTGTGAAATGCATGCCTCCAACTGAAACAGAGTACCTCTTCGAGTACCCTTTGCAAGCACCATAGCTCCTCTAGTCATCTTGCATCCTTCTTTCAAGAAGACAACTTGCACACCTGGATCATTCAATTTACTTACAAAAAGCAGGTTCCATGCCAAGTCTGGGATGTGCATAACCCTAGAGATCTTCTTCACTCATCCATCAGGGAATCAAAGTGTGACTCTCCCGCGGCCAACTATCTTCAAATGAGAATCGTCACCCAAGTACACTCTTCCACCATCGAACTCTTCATACTTTGTAAACCAGTCTCGATGCGAGGTCATGTGGAAAGAGGCACCAAAATCAATCAGCCACACATCATTAGATGCATGGGTGGCCAAGGCTGCAATGAAGGCATCACCATCATCTTGTGACTTGTTAGAATATGAATCTGGGATATTCTTCTTTTTCTTCTTTTTCTCCTCTTTGCATTCCTTTTGGAAATGCCCAATTTTCTCATAGTACCTTGGACTTTCCAGAAAATTTGGATCTCCCACGGGATTTGGATCTACCCTTCTCAACTTTCTTGTCTTTCTTTTTCCCTTTCTCCTTGGGTCTTCCACAAACTGCAAGAGCTTCTTTCGCTGACTCAGATGACTTTCTCCGCATCTCTTCAGATAATAGTGAAGACACCACATCTTTCATTTTGAAAGTGGATGTGGTACTGTCGATGGCCATAACAAGATGATCCCATGAATCTGGTAAAGAACAAAGCAAGGTCATACACCGATCCTCCTCCTCCATCTTCACACAACGGATGTCAATTGTGCAACCAACATATTGGAGGCATTCATTTGATCAACAATAGATCCTCCATCTTCCATCCTCAGAGAATATATCTTCTTCTATCAGAACAACTTGTTTACCAGGGATTTAGCCAAATAAACATCACCAAGTTTCTTCCACAGATCCTTCATAGTTTTCTCCTCATGAACATTTTACAAGACAGAATCAACCAGACAGATTCTCACAAGACCCTTGGCTTTACGATCTTTGAGATCCCAATCATCTTGGGACATTGCCACTAGTTTTACACCAGAAATTACTTCCCATAGGTCTCAATCAACGAGCATGTCTTCCATTTTAAGTTTCCACAACTCAAAATTGTTGCCATTAAACTTTTCAACCTCTATTCTTCTGGATGTGCCTGCCATCTCCTTCCTGCAACAAGATTTTAGAATACTCTGCACATACTCTCACTCAATCTAAGATTAGTACAAAAAACCCCTACCCAACAGCTAAGACCAAAACAGGTCAGGCTCTTATACCAACTAAAAGGAAGCTAGGTGTGCGGAAATCGCTTCCTAAACTAATCTAATGAGGGGAGAGGTATGTAAACTCTTTACAACCTTTACAATTGTAGAAATATGAAACATATATTAGAGATATTATAGCAGAAAACACAAAACAAGAATGTAGACAAAGAGAAGTTGACACAAGATGTATGTGGGGAAAACCTTTTCAGGTAAAAAACCCCACACTCTAAAACCTGCACAATGTATTATCTGAAACAGTTATAGTTTACAATACACTTGCAATGTAAGTTCTTCCAAGAGTCTTCAAATGTTGATTCTGGAGTTATTCCAACAGCATAACAATACCTGTAAAAACACCATGCAACTACAATTCCAAACTATGCAATATATAGAGATTACAAGGCAAATATTGAGAGCATCTTGGGATAGGTGTCCACCTTGGCCACATGGCCATTATCCCACATCAAAGGACACTTGTCCTTGCTGCAAATACATCCCTTACATATGTCATACATGGTAGATTTGACTTTCCCATCATAGGAGCACTCCATGCTAAAAATAGACTATGACAGATGCTCTTATACATCTTACAATTATCATAGATTTTTCCAACATAACAACCTTAAATGTTGTAAGAGAATCCATCATACAATGCTAAATATAGCAAATTCCTCTTACAACATGTCATAGCCCAACTTGGGTGCCCAAATATGCCTTTCTCCTCATGAAAAGATCCTCACCAACACTTGTCATCACTTGTCATAGGAATCTCCAAACTTGGCTCTTACGCATCATAGATTTTGTCATATGGAATATTGTCTTCCACACACCACAAGATGCTGACACATGGCATATTAGTGCCACCTCAAATGGGATGCCCAAATCCATGTAGGTTTGACTTGACCATCCAAGTCACATTCCAAGTAAGATGACATGTCACCGTGCCACCTCAACTAAGTGACCAAACTGAATGTGCAAGTAATTACAACATTAGGCAATCAATTAATATACAAATAAATAAACAATGCTAGGAAATTGTAAAGGTTGAGACACCTTATTTCCCAACAATAAGAAAATATTAAGGAAATCCACATAAGAATCGTTTAGAATATTATTAAGGAAAGTGGCGCTTATGCCATTGCTTCAAATATTATTAAGAAAGGTAGCACGTGGGAAAACATGAGGAGGCAGTGCTTAAGTTTGAAGAGGGTGTCATGAGCCGCTGATGTCAAATAGACAAAGCCAATTAAGTAAAGACAAATTAAATTAAAGATTTAATTTATCAAAGATAGCACCCCTTCTCAAGTGACCGTCCATATGAAGAGACACAACTCATTAATGAGAAGACATAAAAGAAGGATCAGGTCAAGGAGATAAGAAGGAAAAGCAAGCAATAAAAATCCTTCATATAGCCGATCATTCGAGCAGTGATAAGGGGAATGAAGGAAGATATTAGAAGAGACAATTACAGCAGATCGCTAAGTATCTCAAATTTCTGTCATCCAAATAAATATTCTGTGGTATATCTATTATGATCATTATATGCATAGATGTATACATATTGTTCATGCATAATAAAGAGTGCTTAAGTATATATTTATATGATAGATATCATATATGTGTACTAGTCTGAAACACATCTTGTAGGGAAGGACCCAAGATGTAAGCAAAATGGGTTTAATAGGGCTAAGTAAGTAAGCTGTCCTAAAGAGGACCATAATAGCTCCTAGGACTAGAGGGCACTTACATAGAAGAGCCAAGGAACCTACTTACGATCTTCCCCCAATTTCGCAAGATGGCACTTATCTTTAGGAAGATGAGACATTAATGGGAAATCAATTACAAGCCACTAAGAAAATGAGAGGGCTTTGGCAGACATCCACTCTTAAGATTAGTGTAGAAATGGCTTCAGGCAAATCCCTCATGTCTCTCTTCTAAATCCCAAACATGCTTATCTAGCATTAGTGGTAATATGAGAATATAATGAAGTCTTGACTAACCATAATGATTGAATATATATATATATGCATAAATATGTATATGTTGCTTATGTTTTGATTGCAGTATTCAAATCCAGAATCGCATTATTTAAAGAGATATTTATATTAGTAAGATGTAACCCTAACCCTAATTTGTTGCATTGTAAATCTAAGGTAAATTAGGAAGGGAAGATCACAATTGGTATTAGAGCATCCTTCCTGCCATCCTGTGAATGATAGTTGATGCAATGTATATTCAAGTGTATACTTCATGACTTACGTGTATTCAAGTCTATACTTCGTGACTTACGTGTATTCAAGTGTATACTTCATGACTTACGTGTATTCATGTGTATACTTCATGACTTAAGTATATTCATGTGTATGCTTTGTGAGTTATGTGTATTCGTGTGCATACTTCGTGTATTACATGTATTACGTGTATGCTTCATGCTCTGTATATTACGTGTATTTATGCGTATACTTTGTGTCTTACATATACTTCATGTATCATGTGTATTTATGTGTACGCTTCATACTTCATATGTACTTATGTGTATACTTCGTATATTACGTATATTTATGTATATGCTTCACACTTCATGATTTACGTGTATTTATGTGTATGTCTTATGTTTCACATGCATTTATGTGTATACTTTGTATATTATGTGTATCTATGTATATGCTTCATGATTTGTGTCTTAAACTTCGTGTATTGTGTGTACCAATGTGTATGCTTCATGTATTATGTATATCCATGTGTTTGCTTCATGTATGATGTTTCTTCAACAAGTTTACTCCATGTGTGTTTAAGATTACTTTATGCTTAAAAATTATGAAAATACCAAATCTATCAAAGCTTTATTTGTCAAACACTTCTTGGGTTAAGAAGCACTAACAAATTAACTTATGTACTAATGAAGAGTTGTAATTAGTAAAGTGAAAAAGTGTGACTCCCTCAAAATTAAGATATAAAAAGGAGAGAACAATTCATTTGAGAAAGATATCCAAAACATCATTGAAGGATTCAATTGAGAATAGAACCCTAAGAGATTTTAAGAAGTAAATTAAATTAGGTTCTTAAGATTAATGACGATGCGAGAAAGGATGAAACCCCAAATACAAAAAGTATGACCCTTCAAATGTAGTACTTTCTTAACAATAAAATATTAAAGGGGAATCATTTCCTGGTGAAGAAACCATCAATAGGAAATAAATCTAAAAATCAACTCAAAAGTAAAGTATTATTCTCAAAAAAAGACAGCCAAGAAGAGTAGTGGCTCCTTCAAGAAATAGATATAAAGGATAAATCAATTCATTGACATAGAAATCGTCATTCATCTATTCATCAAGAAATCAAGCAATCAAAAACATCAAAAGTTTCCCAAGGAACAATCAATCATAACCACTCAACATAGTTTCATCTAATGATATACTTTGACTTCAGATTGTCAATTGAAAATCTAGTTGTCATGGAAACTTAGGCATAACTAAGGATACAAAGATGGATACAAATATTAAGGAAATCCACATAAGAATTTTTTAGAATATTATTAAGGAAAGTGGTGATTATCTCATTGCTTGAAATATTATTAAGAAACGTAGCGCATGGGAAAACATGAGGAGGCAGCGCTTAGGTTTGAAGAAGGTGTCATGAGTCACCTATGTCAAACAGACAAAGTCGATTAAGTAAAGACAAAATAAATTAAAGATTTAATTTATCAAAGATAGCAACCCTTCTCAAGTGACCGTCCATATGAAGAGACACAACTCATTAATGAGAAGACATAAAAGAAGGATCGGGTCAAGGAGATAAGGAGGAAAAGCAAGCAATAAAAATCCTTCATATAGCTGATCATTCCAGCAATGATAAGGGGATCGAAGGAAGATATTAGAAGAGACAATTACAATAGATCGCTAAGTATCTCATATTTCTGTCATCCAAATAAAGGTTTTGTGATATATCTATTATGATCATTATATACATAGTGTTCATGCATAATAAAGAGTGCTTAAGTATATATTTATATGATAGATATCATATATACGGATTGGTCTAAAACCCATCTTGTAGGGAAGGGCCTAAGATTTAAGCAAAAGGGGTTTAATAGGGATAAGTTGTCCTAGAGATGACCATAATGGCTCCTAGGACCAAAGGGCACTTACATAGAAGATCCAAGGAACCCACTTACAATCTCCGCCCAATTCCACAAGATGGTACTTGTCTTTAGGAAGATGAGACATCGATGGGAAAGTAGTTACAAGCCGCTAAGCAAACAAGAGGACTCTGGCAGACATCAATTCTTGAGCTTAGTGTAGAAATGGCTTCAGGCAGACCTCTCATGTCTCTCTTCCAAATCCAAACATGTTTATATAGCATTAGAGGTAATATGAGAATATAATGAAGTCTTGACCAACCATAATGATTGATTATATATATGCATAAATCTATATATGTTGGTTATGTAAATTGCTTGCAATATTCAAATACAGAATCGCATTATTTAAAGAGATATTTACATTAGTAAGATGTAACCCTAAACCTAATTTGTTGCATTGTAAATCTAAGGTAAATTAGGAAGGGAGCATCACATCTAAGATATTCACTGGTAGAAATATTAAATATAGCCATAAAATAGATCAGGTTAAACTACTATGAGCAAGGTACTCAGTGCAGAGGATCTCATAATAGAAGATTTTTACGAGTACATTAATTATTATTTTTCTTGAACAATGTGAAGACTATAATAAGAGGTAAAACTTTATAGTTAATCACATTGTTAATAATTCGTTTTTAAAATATTTCTAGTAAAAAAAATTGCATCACAACTTTATAAAAATAAATATTTGATTTGAGTAAAAATAATATTAGCATATGTTTTGCTCACACATATAAACAATAATAATTAGTTAAGAGAACTTATTACAACAATATACTTGTCAAATTCAAGTAGTAATAATATATATAATGGGGGTGTGGGTTTACATAAAAAGTTGTTGTAATCCTAGGGCACTTGGCAACTTCTAAATGACAAATTCTATGACAAGAATTTAATGAGGAACTACAAGACAAAGTGAGGCTATTTTTAGGAAAGAACCTCATTAATATTTTAATTGTTATCTATGAAAGGGAAAATGAAACTTGTTTGTGCTCTATATTCAGGAGCTCATTGGTCTTTGACACATCTCCCAATTTGTTCAGTTCTTTTATCACAATTTAAGTCGTGTGTTTAGATATAAGATTCAAAGATTAAAACCTTTAGATTCTAGATATTTGAAAATGAAATCTCTTTAGTTTTATAGAGATAGCAGTAATGCTAGATGATATGATAGAGAGATTCTTTCTGTCCAAATTGTCTATGGTTGGTTCTAGCAAGTGGCACATAATTCTTGTCAATTCTCTTCATGCCTAGGCATCTTTGTCATGGGGAGATAAGGTTTCTTTGTTTTTTCTTTCATAGGGTTTCTTTATATTAAAGTCTATCAATCATTACCAACATTTATCAATCATATATATGCATATACCTATATATAGGGTCAATGCATAAAGTTGAGGACAACCACTTTTTGGTCCCATATAAGCTATAACGCGAGCACGCTATAACGCACTCGTGTTATGGTTCAGTATTACCAAGCCTAAAATGAGAATGCATTATAACATGCTCACGTTATGGCTTGGTATTACCAAGCCTAAAATGCAAACACATTATAATGTGAGCATGTTTTAGGTTTGTAAAAAACAAAATAAAAAAGAGAAAAAAGTGAAACCCAAGGCTCATTTGCAAAAATTGGTCGCAAGTTTCACTTTTGCTACTGCAAGCGTGTTATAGGAGACATAGAAACAATAATTTCAAAGAGAAATTAACAATTTCACCATGTCAGCTCGCCAATCCTGCTCCCGAGGACATCGTGGACAAAGTGTAGAGGGTATAGCAATTGAACAAGGTAGGGTTTGATTTTTTTTGTGAATTTGAAAAGAATTGTTTAATTTTGCAATGTTTTTGATTGGATTTTTATCTTGAATTTTTAGCCAATGAGCCACCACAAAACCCTAATCCAACAAAGGAAGCTCAAAACAACCCCCCTCAAATTGAGGAGAACCCTCAAAAACCCATGTTGATGGTGTTTTTAGCACGTAGCAACGTAGGTAAGACACGAAGGTATCTCACCTCTCTTGAAAGGAATCCTATCCCAAACCTTCAGAATAGGACCGCCCCAAGGTTTATATAGCTAGGTCTTAGCTTGCAGGATAACTCGGTGGATATGTGTTTCGTTGTTCCAACCAAGGGGACTTACATGCAATGCAAACAAACTTTAGTGCATTAGGGTTTGATTGCACATGACTTTGATCAGTTTTCTGATTTGATAATGCATAAACAAACTGATAGACTTAGATTGCTACATAATATGTGATTTCAACCTACAACCAGCAATCTGCCAACTTGCATTCACTAGGTATGAATTATGTGATAACAATATGCAAGCTTATGAAACCTATTCTAACAGGATCTGAAGAATAAAATGTAAAAGGGAGAGAGAAGGGATAGAGAGATCCTATAGACAATTGTAGAAATGATCAACAAACAGATAGATAGATTCCCAACAATAAATTAATCATTGCTTAACCAGGCAGCCCACAATGCTACAAAGACTATGGAATCTTCTAAGGAAATGTAAGAGTTTTCAAATTGTGAAGGATTCATGCAACACCCAATTCCTAGCGTAGTTCAATGAAATTACACAATCAAACTTAGTTCATAAAAATATGTCTAGACTAACCATGCACAATGACATACAATCAACAAACCATCAATGGTATGGACAGGAAATCCATCAAATATCTGAATAATTAACCACAAATGCAACTGAATAGCTAATTGGAAAGATGAAGAAGAACCATGATAACCATATCCAACCAACAAAATGAACTCAAATGGTAGCATCAAATGAAATTTTGTTTGTATTGATTCAGAAAAATGGCAAAGTTTCAACAATTCTTTCTTCAATGCTTCTTTTCCATCCTTTTACAATGAGAGAGGTTGCCTTTATATAGAGAGGCAAGCATACCGAGTTTTTCAATGGATAGTGAGGATCAATTCATTATCAAGGGCTCAAATTACATGGCATTTAATTTTGGTCGGTGGGTAGTTGCATTCCTGGATTTGCTTTTGTCTTGTAGGAAAAAGACAAAATTACAACTTTTTAGCACATGGGAACAAGACGAAATAGCAACTTTTTGAGTTGTCTAATGGGACTTGAATCACTTTACCAATGTGTTGGCTGGTCAAGAAGAGTATGTGGCACATTTTTGAGGAAGACATATCCAACTAGATGCTTGTTGGATTGACATTGTATGACCAGATGGTTGGGATAGCTGTGAACATGTCTTGGACATTGAACTGGATCTGCAGGAACAACAGTGATGTAGGCCTGATCTCCTATGTTTTCTATCTCCTGGGACTTATCCACATCACCTTTTGACATCATGTTGACTTCCTTTTGCAGGTATAGTAGTGGTTTGGCCGATGAAATGATGATTCTATATGTTCAGGTCAGCAGGGTACCTCTAGGTTTTCATCCTTCATGACGGCTCCAGCTAGCTCCTTTGTCCTCTCAAACCTGCAATTGTTAATGTCAAGCATCATTTTTATCATAAACAAGTCATTTTCCATCAATATGGATAAAAATATATCCATTTGCAGCCATGGATCAATCTGGGACAGCTCAAAATCAATTTTGCTTCCTCATGAACAACTTCACAAATCTAGTGTTTTTCCATGATTTTCTAAGTTTTTCACCAGTTTTGACTACACATTTTGCATTTATGGTGATTTGGTATGTTTTTGTGCCCATTAGGATCTAGTAGGAGACTGTTATTTCACGTTTTTAGACCCTTTTTTGCAAAAAGTAGGATTTTTGGGGGTTACTAGATATTCATGTGCAGTAGCATTAATTTGATGCAAAAGATGCTCAAAATCCACACTAACATGATAAAAATGCTTAACATGATGTAAAGAGGTGATATGCAGATCAAATTTATCAATTAAATCTAGTTTCATGCCTTAAAAATCAATGTTCCAGCCCAACTTATGAAAAAGTGGAGTCTTTGGGGTCAACTGGATATATGCAGTAGGGTCATATTTCAGCGCTGGTAGGGAAAATGGAGTTAACAGGATAAGCGCTACTTTTGGGGTCTATTGGATATATGCAGTTGAGTCCTATTTTAGCGTCAACCTTACTTAACGCCTTTAGCGGGGATTTCAACAACAACCAGATTGCGCGATTTTTCGCGCCTACTAGATATATGCAGTGGGGGCCCTTTTTAGCGTAGATCTTATCGTTGAACATTTTAGTGCAAAGATTAATCAAACAGTTTAAAACCTTCTAGCGGGGAATTTTAGAGCAACAAGATGGCAAGGATATTAAAGTCAAGTGGATATATCCTATTGCAACTCATTTTAGCACAAATCCAGTTGGAGGTCTTTTTAGCACTAGACTAAGTCATGAAGGTTTAGCGCTAATATTCGGTACCACTGGATATTAGAGCAAAATGTAGTAGAGGCATTTTTTAACGCCAGATTTTGAAATGCCCTGACTGATAGTATATTTAAAGTATATGTTTAGATATTGAATTTCCTATACTTCAAATATTTTGAAATATACTATGAAGATGTTTGAGATAGGTCTCAGATCCATGGGATTTAACATGCAGATTCTAGATTTTGGAGAATCCACCAAATTTTAGACTTAACCAATTTTTCAGGGTTTCAAGGCTTCAAGAACATGCGTCAGGGTGAAAGAACATGGACCCCTTAGTGAAATGTTGTGGAATTCGACATGATTTCGCAATTCTAAGGCATGGAAAGTAGAAATCCCAACATGACACATCCTATAGTAGCAATTTTAAGCACTATATCCAGTGACACAGGATTTTGATGCAAACTGCAGTAACACCCACTTTTAGCACAAAAGGCAACAAATTTCTTTTTATTAAGCACAAAATCAATTAAGACTCCTCTAAATCAATCATGAAAGGCATCAAACAACTTCAAACATGTCAAATACCAAATTTGGAACAAATCTTGCATTCTAAGCACCATTTCACTTTCTCATCATCATAAGGAGGAAAGGTTGAGACGCCATGCCAAAGTAAAAAGAGGGGGTCCCCATTTGGCAAAATGGGGCACATGTGCAGGGCACAACACCACCTACCGTTATGTCCTCACCATCAAAGAGACAAACAAGAAAACTATTTAAGGTGAATTGAAGAAAACAAAAAACATCTTGAATCCCTAATTGAAACATTAAATACTCCAAATGCAAGCACCGATCACAGGAGAGCCCTTGCCAAGTCATTAGAGGTCATTATTTCTCATATTGAATAAGTGACAAACCAAATCACCAAATGGAATGACTATAGGGAGAGGAGTCGACAATACTATGCTGACAAATTGTCTTACCAACAAGTTAAGGACAAAAATTATAAAATCTCAATTATGTTCACATTTTATCAATCCTAAAATTAGACAAACACTAGAAGAGAGTTGCAAACGGTTCCCAATTCATTGGTGTGTGCATGATGGTATATCCCAAAACTTTTGGGATAGATGGTACATGGTCTTTGATGAGCGTCCTTGTAATAACAACGAGGTGCTGCAATATTTATTGAGGAAACTCTATTTTGAGTTTGTCCTCAACCAAATTCCTAATTACGTCAACATTCGAGAGTTCCAGGGCAGAGGTGGTTGCTCTACCCAAGATAGACATGGGGTACATCGTGACCAGAATCATGTACCTAGACCTCTCATGAGGCCAACACATATCTCACTTCCTTCAGCTTTGAAGGAGAGTGTTGAGGTGGCAACACTGCATTCATTGAGTTCTTTCACCCAGTCTCTAACACAACATGGTGATGATCTTACCCAAGCCGATGAGGGTGAGAGCAGTAGGAATCATTTGTCCCCACATCTGTGCAATTTATGTGGGAACTAGTTAGATTATAGGATCCGGGACTCTCGCCATTTAGGCAATCCAAATGATGTTGCAGAGTGTCAAGACGCTATGATGCAAGGGTAGCAGCCAATGATGGACACATCCATGTTGGATAATATTGTTCTCATAGATGACTTCTTACAACATACGTTTGGTATTGACTCCCATGTATTTTTTTACATTGTTCAACTTGATTTAATATATTTGTATTTGAAATTTCTAATTAATTATATGACTATCTATATTATAAGTCAAAATTAATATATATAATTATCTGCACTATGAAATTCTAGGGTCAAAGTATTCATCCTGCATCTGTTAGTCATCCAGTGTAGGGTTATGAGAGGACATCTAGTCAACAGGTATGTAATTTATCACAAGATCGTAAATAAAGTACATATATCAATGGTAATCTTATTTAGTGACAATTTGATATTGAACAGGGAGCTTCACCACCACCACTACAATTTCTTTGGTCCCCTGCATACTCAAGCACTTTCACTGAGGTAAATTTTACCATTTGTAATCATTATGCATTTAAATAATGTTATGTATCTATTTTGGTCAAATAACCTTGAACTTTATTTTTAGATGTTGAATATGGAGACTCCTCATCTTCATCAGTCAACAGAGGTGGGCACTGCTGCAATTGTTTTGTCTGTAAATCCTTTAACCGAGGTATGAGCCAATAACATATAAATGTCATTTTGTATTTCTTGTTTTATCTCATGGCATTTAATGTACATAAATGATATTCATGTTTACTCAATTTTGCTTCTTGATGCTTCTCACAGGAGGTCACAACTCCAACCCACCCAACTACGGATGAAGAGAGACAAAAAATGATCGAGAGGGATCATTAGCTAATGGTAAGTGATTGATTACATATGTCATGTTATATATTTCATGTTTTCTATATTAATGTGGATATTGTTTGATTGTATTAACAGGTGGAGCTTCAAAAATCTTTGTTGAGGAGGTCTAGTCGACAAGAGAGAGGATGAATCACTAATTGACTCTCCATCTTCACGGCCAAGCAAAGGTCATTGATTATTTGATAGCAGTTCATAGGAAATTAGATTTTGGGACATTTTTTTGTATGCCTAGATGGCTTTGTATACATACTTTTGTATGTTATCGATGCATATCTTTGTATATGCCGATATGGCTTTGTTTGTACATGCCTATATGGCTTTATATATAGACTATATGTTATGTTCATGACATTATGTGTATGATTGTTTACATTAAATATAATATGATGATCAATTATAGTTACAGAAATTTGCTTTTACACGCGCCAATTGCATTTGCATGAAAGTTTATAAATCCTTTTCAAAAAATCCATTTTGTACATATCTTGCAATGATTGCATTCCATGAGACTATACATTTCTTTGAGGCATCATGTCAAACAGTTCACGCGCCTTGTCTATGCTTCCACACTTTACATACATGTCTACAATGGTAGCTGCAAATACAACATGTGACAAAATTCCTATATCCTTTATGCTTTGATGGTTGTCCACACCCTATTCCGAAGATCCCATTTTGTCATAGGCAAGGAGGATGTTGGATAAGGTTGTGGAATTTGGTTTTACATGTGCCAATTGCATTTGCTTGAAAGTTTCTTTTGTGCATTTTCTTGAAAGTTTCTAAAGCCTTTTTGAAAAAATCCATTTTTGTGCATATCTTGCAATCATTGCATTCCATGAGACAGCATTTCTTTGAGGCATCATGTCAAATAGTTCATGTGCCTTGTCTATGCTTCCACACTTTGCATACATGTCTCCTAGGGCAGTTGCAACTACAACATCTGTTAAAATTCCTATATCCTTTTTGCTTTGATGGATGTCCATACCATGTTCTGAAGATCCCATTTGGGCATAGACAAGGAGGATGTTGGCTAAGGTTGTGGAATTTGGCTTTACACTCATCAATTGCATTTGTTTGAAAGTTTCTAAAGCCTTATCAAAAAAACCATTTTGTGCATATCTTGCAATCATTGCATTCCATGAGACAACATTTATTTGAGTCATCATGTCAAACAATTCACCTGCCTTGTCTATGCTTCATCACTTTGCATACATGTTTCATAGGACAGTTGCAACTACAACATCTGACAAAATTCCCATATCCTTTATGCTTTGATGGATGTCCATACCCTGTTCTGAAGATCCCATATGGGCATAGACAAGGAGGATGATGGCTAAGGTTGTGGAATTTGGCTTTACACCTACCAATTGCATTTGCTTGAAAGTTTCTAAAGCCTTTTTGAAAAAATCCATTTAGTGCATAACTTGCAATCATTGCATCCCATGAGATAGCATTTCTTTGAGGCATCATGTCAAATAGTTCATGTGCCTTGTCTATGCTTTCACACTTTACATACATGTCTCCTAGGGCAATTGAAACTACATCTATCAAAATTCCTTTATCCTTTATTCTTTCATGGTTGTCCATACCCTATTCCAAAGATCTTAATTTGTCATAGGCAGGGAGGATGCTTGCAAAGGTTATGGAATTTGGTTTTACACGTGTCAATTGCATTTGCTTGAAATTTTATAAAGCCTTTTTTAAAAAATCCATTTTCTGCATATCGTGCAATTATTGCATTCCATGAGATGGCATCTCTTTGATGTGTCATGCCAAACTATTCACATGCCTTGTCTATGCTTCCACACTTTGCATACATGTCTACAAGGGTAGCTACAAATACAATATCTGACAGAATTCTTATTTCATGTATGCTTTGATGGTTGTCTATACCCTATTCCGAAGATCCCATTTTGGCATAGGCAAGGAGGATGGTGGATAAGGTTGTGGAATTTGAATTTACACCTGCCATTTGCATTTTCTTGAAAGTTTCTTTCAAGCCTTATCAAAAAATCCATTTTGTGCACATATTACAATCATTACATTCCTTCATTTGTGATGTGCATAACATGCTATAATTGTACATGCTTACAACAAGTGATTCATGCTACAATGAAGCACAGCATGATGAAATAAGAAGATGCGTGTTTACAACACTTAAGAATATGTAGTAGTGTTGCTCATGTCATCAATACATGTTATATCCCTTACTTGCTCATGCAAATGGATAAACTATGTTTTCATCTTCACATACATGGCTTACAACATGTGACAATAAACCACTACAAGTTGTATATGTGCTTAACAACAAGTATACATGTGATACAACATTCCAAAACATGCATTGACTTGGGTGAGTGGTTCTTTTATTAGTGGTGGTGTTCATTTTGGACATAAAATAATATGGTTATTTTTATACAAATTATTCATGGAACTTGTAATTTGTAATCTTGTTCTTTATGCCTATTCCTTTTGTAATTTGAAACAAAAGATGGAATTCTTACCCACATTCTATGCACTTACATTAGTGACCAATGTACTTTAACACATAGGGAGAGAGACATAGGGAGAACATCATTGATGAAAACCAAGGTCTTTGTTTATGATTAAGACATCTTCTTGTTGCTACTACAATCTTAGGACTGCCACAATTTTGCATGCTTTTGACATTGATAATGAGGGTTTTGGATGCTCAACAAGGTTACCCTCCACTCATCACACCCTCATAGTATCCTCATAATGCTTTCCTCGATGATCTAATGACTAACTCAATAGGATAACTTCATGGAGTCATTAGAAAAAGGCAAGCCCATGATGTAATACTAAAGACAAGAACCCTAGTAGCCATATGTAATATCCCTACACACAAACATTAATCAAATATGCATGGAAGACCATGAAACCACAATGTAAGTCTGAAAAGATGAAATTTAATCAATTTTGAAACTTCTACCATAGCTGCAATAGTCAAAACAACAGCAAATCCTTCCATTTTTTCCAAAAATCATCATAAACCCTAGTTTGATATCCATTTCATGTGATTTTTGTAGCACATTCTTTAAGGTGTGTTTTCCCATTATGTTTTGTCTACTTAAAGGCTAGATACATGTGCTTACAAGATTATATTTTGTTATTTTAGATGATGTTATCTATCCCATTATTACATTTTTATTGTGCTAACATGATCATATCTTTTACATTTTTCTTGTGCTAACATGGATTGGAATGGGTTCATCATCTTCAAGATTGTTTGAACCTTTGATTAATGCCCTACAAAACATTGGATCAAGTGAGAACACCATATCAACCTAAGGAGAGTAGAGGAAACACCTAAAATGGAGATTACAACATAGCTTTTTGTTTAGTTTCATCTACTAGAAAGGTGCTAGGATTGAATTTTTGCATTCGTCATCTCTTGGACCAAATGGACGACGCCAACACATCTAGGTGGGAAGGTAAATGCTAGGGGAGGTGTCTTTTTGGTGGTGAAGCCTCCTAGTCATTCTCAACTACATTGGACAGAAACAGTCTCTTAAGAGCCCTAAGACAAAAAAGGTGTCAAACTTTGGACTAGTTCTTTCATCAAACCGTGACACCTAGGAACATTTTCTTTGCATGTATAGGTGGATGTCAGGTCCACCTACAAATACCTACCTTGGTTTTTTTAAATCAATTCCGTTTGTCTGTGGTGGCAAGGAACACATTGTTCCAAAATGCTTCAGTTTCATGTAGTGAAAAGGTGCTAGGAGTGAAATTTTGTATTCCACACCTCATGGGGCCCAATGGACTACGCCAACACATCGGGGTGGGTGGGTAAACTCTAGGGAGGTCTATTTTTGTGCACCAAGTGCCCCAGACATTCTGGATTGTAGGCTACTGACAAAGTCACTTGAGATTCCTAAGAGCAAAAAACTATCAAACCATGGCACCTGGGAATGTTCCATTTGGAACTACAGGTGCACATGGGGTCTGACCACAATAACCTCTTTTAGTTTATGTCAACTCCAATCTGTTTGACCGTGTCAAAATTTAATGCATTCTTGCAAAATGCTTCAGTGGCATTCGGCACAACCTTGTCAAGAGCCATATTTTTTATTCTGCTCGTTGTGGGACCCAATGGACTGCGCCAACATTTTGAGGTGGGCAAGTAAATGCTAGGGGATGTCTCTTTTTATGCGCCTTATGCCCCAGACATTCCAGGTTGTAAGGTACCAACAAAGTCACTTGAGATCCCTGAGAGCTAAAAACTATCAAACTTTGACGAAGCGGTTCTCAGAATTTGTGGCACCTGGGAATGTTTTGTTCAAACTTTCAGGTGCACATAGGGTCTGTCCACAATAACCTCTCTCAATTTTTGTCAACTCCAATCTGTTTGACCATGTTGAAATTAAACACATTCTTGCAAAATGCTTTAGTGGCATTCAACACAACCTTGTCAGGAGCCATATTTTTTCGTTTTACTTGTCATGGGGCCCAACGGACTACGCCAACATGTCGGAGTGGGTGGGTAAATACTAGGAGAGGTCTCTTTTCATGCTCCAAGTGCCCCAGACATTCCAAGCTGCAAGCTACCAACAAAGTCACGTTTATGGACTTTACCAATAGCCTGCAACACGGAACGTCTGGGGCACTTGGCAAACGAAAAGAAACCTCCCCTAATGTTTACCCACCCACCCCGACATGTTGGCATAGTCCATTGGGCCCCACGATGAGCAGAACGAAAAATATGGTTCCTATCAAGGTTGTGTTGAACGCCACTGAAGTATTTTGCAAGAATGCGTTTAATTTTGGCATGGTCAAACGGATTGGAGTTGACAAAAACCAAGAGAGGTTATTATGGATGGACCCCACATGCACCTATAGGTCTGATCGAAACATTCCTAGGTGCAAGGAATTCTAAGAATCGCTCCATCAAAGTTTGGCAATTTTAGCTCTCAAGGATCTCAAGTGACTTTGTTAGTAACCTACATCCTAGAACGTTTGGGGCATTTGACGCATGAAAACAGACCTCCCCTAGTGTTTGCCCTCCCATGCTGACGTGTTGGCGTAGTCCATTGGGCTCCACAAGGTATGGAATGCAAAATTTCACTCCAAGCACCTTTCCATTGCTTGAAACTAAAGCATTTTGGAACAATGTGTTACTTGCTACCACAAGCAAACAAAATTCATTTTAAAAAACTGAGGTAGGTATTTGTAGGTGGACCTAACATCCACCTATATATGCAAAGAAGATGTTCCTAGGTGTCACAGTTTGACAGAACAGTCGGTCCAAAGTTTGACACATTTTTTGTCTTAGAGCTCTTAAGAGACTCTCTCCATCCAATGTAGCCGAGAACGATCAGGAGGCTTCATCATCAAAAAGACATCTCCCCTAGCATTTACCCACCCACCCAAATGTGTTGGCACCATCTTTTTGGCCCTAGGAGATGCCAAATGTAAAAATTCAATCCTAGCACATTTCTAGTAGATGAAAATTCAGTACTATAAAGGTGTTCTCACTTAATCCAATGTGTTGTAGGGCATCAATTAAGGTTGCCCTTACCGTTGTTATCAATTGTTAGCACCAAATGTGAAGAAACAAATGAGGGTTTGTAAGATGAAATTCTTGTCATTAAAACGCATAGTAAAATCATGATATTATGGTCTTAATCTCCTCATAGGATATAACAAAGTCAAATTGAAATAAGATCCTTGCATGATTTCATGATGCAAAGATAAGTTTGATGTATAATTTGCAACTATGGTTTCGATGAATGAAACCATAATGTAACATGATGAAACAATCTTGGAAGGAATCCCTATCACTATGATGCATGAAGAACCATGGTTGCTCCCAAGCCTGATAGAGGATATTTTGGCCAATAATGTCACTATTGGTACTATGAAACCTTCAAAATCTTAGGGCCTGCAAGACAAATGAGAACAATCATCAAGTTGACTCCAAAGGACATAATGGCATGACCCTTCAAGCAAACATAATGGCATGACCCTTCAAGTGAATGAACAATCATCAAATTGACTCCAAAGGACATATCATCATGAAATAATAATGAAAAGCTACCTTACTTTCCTTCTAAAACCAACTTCATAAGGATTATGCCTACCTCCATCATACTCAAATCCTGCATGCAAATGCAATTGCACTATTTAGCTAAAATGAGTACACCAACATAATGAAATGAGACAATACCATCAAAATACCTCCACATGGTACAATCTATGTTTCTAAACATAAATATGTGTTTCTTGTTGTCCACCTATTCAAAGATGCAAGTTTTTGTTATACTAATCCTCCTAATAAAGGTATAAATCAAATGCTTTCTTTGAAAGTTGAAATAAATTAAATTAAAGACTTATAATTTTGATTTTTTTCTATTGCTATTCATAAGCTGAAAAGTAGTGATATTTTTCACACTCTGTTGTTTGAAATACCTTAACCTTAAATAATGAGTTCAATCAAACCACTTGACTTAGTTTGATCAAACCAACTTACCAATCACGACCCTAGAGATTATCCAAATGCATCAACAACCATGTCATTTAGTCATGAGCTCTATAATGAAACGAAGCTAATCAACCAGGACTAAGGAGTACATATAAGAAGGTAAGAAACATGTCAAAAATATAGAAAGGGAAATGAGGATAGCAAAGAAAAATAGCATACCTTTCTGTCATTCCACTGATTCAATCTAATGAACCATCTGGGTCTGCTCTACTCTTTATTGTGTCGATTATTGCATCATGGTCAGACTCACAAACTTTCCACAAGTTTTTATTCAATGGTCTACCCCCATATTTGATCAAATGAACGTTTGATGCCACAACAAGGTTAGAATAATGAAGAATCTTCCTATGTGTGTCAACGTCCTCAACCAACCACACATCAAACTTCTTCATTGGGTACCTTCTAAGTCATTTTCCAAAAACAACCATTGATCCTGTAGGGTACTCAATATTTTCTCCATCTATAACAAGGGCATCTATTTTTTTTGCCTCAACACAACGACACATAATAATATGTTCCTTCTTCATTGTCTTCAGCTGCATTAACTAAATAAACATGCCCTGCATTGATATGTGCATTCAGTTCGATAAATATAGTCAATACAAAAAAAGACTACAAAATAAGATGGAATATTGAATTTTATTAAATTTGAATGCTGATAATATCTGGTTGAACTAGATCTAAAACATGGTCAAAGTTAACTAATGATTCAATCTTTGTGAGGTGTAGTGTTGTCGAGAGTCGATACATGTCAATCAGACTTAGATTTCTTGTACACCATTCATTGACCCACTCCTTTGACTCACATTCATACCAAGTTTGATCTATACATGAAGAACAAAAGCATACCATCCGTCGTGTATGAATACTCCATGAACCTGCATTATAGCTTCTAAAAGAGTGTAGTTCACTCGATCATATCAATATACAACAGTCCTCATATTTTGCAATGTTAGTATCATCAACCAACCAAAAAAATATATTAACGGTAGACTTACCTTCATTACCTGGACCCATTGTAGCATTACAGCATTCGACAATAGATCTCGCATCTATCAACTTTGCATTGTCTTTGTACTTCAACTCTTCTCATGATAATGCTCTTTTGATACATGCTCATGCACCATCATGCTCCCCCTTTCCATGCCCGACCTCAGAGAAATTCCACATATGTTGAACATCATTCATCATATGCATCATGCTCAACCAATAGAACATCCACAAGTTCTTGAATTGTGATGCACAATTATCTGACCATATGATATGTTAACCAAATGATATGCTCCTGCTAGCCAAATCATTGTAGAACATTTGAAAGCAGCCTTGCACAAACTCTGTAGAATATGTGTGATCATCACTAATATAAAAATGATACTCCCTCAAGATCTTCTTGTCGTCCTATGTACTATCATCTGCATGAATGAATGTTATATGCACAAATATAGCAACCTGCGTAGAGTTGTAATACTGCGATTACACCTCATTTTGTGGTTGTAGTGTGTAGTTTTCTGTAGAGTCAACAATTGAAATGATGGTATCAAGTGGAAACGTGTCCTTGCATAACTTGAATTGCAAGTCCAACCATCAAGCTCTATGGGTATGCCTTGCATACTCGTAAACTATATTATCTCAGAAAATAGAGATAAACTGATACATTGGAATCTTTTCAATGACCAATTCACACATTTTGGCTCATTCCCTTGGTATTATGATGATTTCTATATGCATCATGAATAAGACAGATAAATTAGTTCATCTTGGTCAAATAGAGTAAAGTAATCCCATACACAAAACTCAAAATAATAATATAATTAAAGTGAATAAATGATTATAAATCTAAAAATTTATAGTTTATGTTAGCAGGTTACTTGACAGTGAACAAAGCCGACCAAAGGAGATTATACAATATGCGGAGGTCGGAAGCTGACAGAAGACACATCCCTATGTAATAGATATAGTATATATAAATATAGGAGATAGAATGTAAGTAAGCATGATAGGAGAATAGGGATATATTCTGATGTAAGCAATGACATAGAAGTCATGTATGTAACTGTGCAAAGGATGGACAATAGATGTATATTTTTTTATTGCTGCTAATATATATATATATGGAAGTCTGTAGGTACCGGATAGTTATGTGTGTTATCTTATTTTGATGTGTATGTGTTGGTCTATTTGGTTATTCTTTATGTTTTGTTGTCAATGTCTAACTATCTGACTGGGGTATAAACTAACTACAAAGACTTGACTGAGGACCAAATCTCTGAACCGTTGTTCCCTCTACATTTCTTGATAACATTTTCCTAGGGTGGTCCAAGCCAAAACATAGAGATCGCACACATGTCATATACTAGCAATCTTTTACAAATCAAGTTTAAGCTAGGATAACATTTGAATTACAAGTCATGATGATATATCGTACCATTCTTGAACTTCATGGAGTAACTAACATTCATCATTCAGATGATATTTAAGAACTATCATAGCAATACAAAGGAACTTTTCCAACACTTACAATGTCTTTTAGATCTCTCTATATATAGAAATCAACTTTTCCATACTAAGTTTTTAGCATTACATCAATGGCCAAGATTAATTTGATCCTAAGGGTTAGATTTAGTCCTATGATCTCAAGTCAAAATCATTTTATTTTGGCTACAAGAGTTCTCCATTGTTGGAATAAGGGTCTCTTAGGATATGGCCAACATTTACAAATGGTGGTAGGCACAATCTCTAGGTTAATTTCAAATTTTCTTAGCATATTTTCTCAAACACGCTTGTCTCCTTCACTCAGGTGAATTGCGAATACAATTTCCAAGGTAACAACTTTAGTTGACAAGCATAAATTGTTCTATAAGGATCTTCAAATCATGTACTATTCCTTCTTTTATCATAAATCTTCAATAGAAAGGCAACTTCCTTATAGCAATAGAATAATTCACTACCTTTTTTACCTTCTTTTATTCTCATATTTATAGATAAAATTGTATGGAGCTTGGTTTTTTTAGAACAACAAATCAGGTCATCAAATCAATAATTTGTCCTTTGTTCATCTCATTCTCCTAGCCAACATTTTGCTTGATCTTGTCCTAGGTTTTCTTTTAGTACTTTCTTCATCTATCATATTCTTGTTAAAATAGTGTATGTAGAGCAACAAATCATGTCTCTAGATCAACATTTTTTCTTGATTATCCACCTTTCTCTTGCAACCACAAGACAAAGTATCAAACTCTTTCTAAAGACCACAAACTACCTCCTACTAGTTAGCAAAAAATTGAGATAAATGAAAAATCAAACACATATTTTAATCAAGATCAATGAAAGATCTGAAAACATGACAAGTTAGATTAAAGATGCAATATATTCATTCCTATTTAGGACAAATCCCTTCTCTAATCCTTCTCCCAATACTGGTAAGGGTTTGGTTCGGATAAGGGTTGGTTCTGTGCTAGGTTCGCCTAGGGTACTGCCCGGGCACCCCGGGTTCCCTGTGGATCCTTCTGGGGCCAAACTTGGGTGAACCCAGGGGACCCACAATGCATGGGCACCAAAAATTTTTTAAAAAAACACCACTTTTTTTACATTTTTTAAAACAAAAAAAACATCTAAGGGCACTAATTCACCCTAAAGTGAGGGCATAACAGTATTTGTCACTCTATGTCGAGTGGTGTGGAGCTCCCAGCTCCAATTCTATCATCAGTCCTTCCAGCTTCAGGTTCGAGTGCGTCCCCCTCCCTACGCAACCTATCTCTCCCTCCTTTCCCTCATTCTGAGGACTTGGACTCCGAGTTTTCTTGGATGCTTATTCAAAGAAGAAAAAAAGGACTCCCTAAATTTGTCTCTACCTTGCACCCTCAGGTGAAGGGAGTTAGATCTAACAAATCAGGTTCTAGAGTTGTCTAGATCTTGATGTTTCATTTTGTTGTATTGCGGTGTGGTCGCCATCCTTGTGATGTTTGCACCATATCTCATGGTACTCGTTCCATTTGCCTTTTAGCTTTTTTGTAAAAGGGTTCAGACCCCCTTTCAAAAACCCATTTTTATCTATATCAAAAACAATTTGTCACTCATTTCGCAAACATAAAAGACCAAAACAACATTTTTTTTTCCTCCAAGGTGCCATTGTTGGGTTTTGAAGATTTCTTCATTTTTCTTCGAAGGTGAGGGCTATAGGAGAGTTAAATCCATGTCAACAAGGGAGAAATAGTTGCACAAAGAATATTTAACCATCAAAAGTGACTAAATCTTCCATTTTTTTCAAGTTTTCAATAATTTTTTAAAGATTTTTCAATATTTTTCAAGTTTTTTTTTAAACTTTTTATGCATAATAAGGGATTATAATGCCAATTTTTATTCGTTTTTTTAAGTTGTAATGTTATAAATATGTAATGTTTTTTTTTGTAGGTTCATATAGAATCGCTGGTAGTTCCAATTCAGTTGCCCACAATGCAGAGTTCATTTAAATTTGTTGTAGCGTCAATGATTGAACAACTTCCTAGGGGTGGGGGTTATCGTTGGCATTGTAGCCAATGTAAAACTAAGTATAACAGCTCATACAATTGAGTGAAAGCTCACTTTTGTGCTATTCCCAACTTGGGAATAAAATCTTGTCTAGGGCCGAATAAAAAAGGGTTGCCAAAGCAACAAATAATGAGATACATGAAAGAAAAAGAGGACGCCGACATGGTAAGTAGTACATCAAAGGAAAAAACACATCCTCTTGCCAAGAAAAGTTTGCAGAAGCCTCCTAGTGGCTTGTCACAACTGGCTAGCCCACATCCTTTCATGCCATTGCCACCATCTTCCCAAGAAGAAAATATTTTGCGTAAAAGAGGCCCATTGGAAAAGGCCTTCAAGAATGAAGTTAGGGAGGTTGCTGATGAGAGCATTGCTCGTTGCATTTATGGCAATGGGCTTCCTTTCAACCTTGTTAGATCACCAAATTGGTGGGATATGGTGACGACCATTGCCAATGCACTTGCTGATTATGTTAGTCTTGGGTATGAAAATGTGCAAACCACCTTATTGGCGAAGGAGAAAGCTTTAGTAGAGGCATCATTGAGAGCAATCAAGGATACATGGCCCAAAATAGGTTTGTCCATCATTTCTGATGGATGGAAAGATTGCAAAAATAGACCACTGATAAATGTCTTTGTTGTGTCTTCTAAAGGGGCGATGTTTTTAAAAGTAATGGATTGTGAAGGACAAGTGAAGGATGCAACTTCATTTCCAACATCCTCATAGAATCCATTGAAATGGTGGGCCTTGAAAATGTTGTCCAAGTCATAATGAACAACGCCAAAAATTGTAAGGCAACTAGTACTATAGTGGAGGGCAAGTGTGGGCATATTTTTTTGGACACCATGTATTGTCCACACTTAATTTGATATTGCAAAAGATTGGCACAAAGATTGAGTGGGTCAAAGAAATCTACACGGAGGCTGAGGAGATTCAAATGTTTGTGACTAATCATCATATGTCACAAGGCATCTTCAACACCTTCTCCAACTTGGAGTTGCTGAAGATAATTTAAATTTTATTTTTTAGTATATTTTTTAATTTTTTTAATGTTGATATGTGACATGTCATCTACCTTTTAATATTTTAATTTGTATTTTTTTACACCATGTTAGGTTGTCGAAACTCGATTTGCATCACACACAATCGTCTTAAGACAACTTGTGAAGGTGTGAGATGCATTGAGTGTTATGGTCATCAACAATCTTTGGAGTGTATGGAGGCAATCAAGTATAGAGAGCCCAAAAAATCAAAGCATTGATCCTAGATGAAGAGTGGTGGGTTCGTGTGGAATATGTTTTGAGTTTCACTGAGCCCATCATCAGCATGATTAGGTATGCTAATACAGATCGCCCATGTTTGGATGAAATTTATGATGGCATGGACTCCATGGTTGAAAAAATAAGGACCATCATAGAAGCTAAGGAACATGACCCAACATAAGCATTTTCAAATGAGTGCAAAGGATTATCGTTAACCATTAGAACATGACCACACCCTTGCATCTCCTAGCATTTTCTTTGTCCCCAACGCATTATAGCAAAGAGATACTTTCCTTGCCTAGGAGAGTGGTACCATATAGGGATGAAGAGGTTGCTACTAGCTATTGGGTACAAGACTGCATTTAGAAGAATATTCCTAGATGTAGATATACAAAGTGTTTTCTCGAGTGAGTTTGACCACTTCACATCTTCAAAGAATCATGATGTTTGTGCTCTTCAAGACAAGTACAAAAAAGATGCTCACAAATGGTGGTACATACAATGCCAAGGCTCTATTTACTTGCAACCTCTTGCAATAAAAATTCTCTCCCAAGTATGCATCTTTTTATTTTTTTATTTTTTCATTTTTCATTCATTGCTATATATCATAATTTATGTTTTGTAACTATAAATGTTGTATGCAAATTCAATAGCTTACAAGTTCTTCTTCAACTGAACGAAATTGGAGTACATACATCTTCACCCACTTAATTAAGTGCAACCAATTGCGTGCAAAAAGAAAATAAGGATTTGGTCTTTGTGCACTCCAACCTTTGTCTCTTGTCACATAACTTGAATACAATGAGGGGGTTACAAAGAATTGGGATCAAACTCTTGAGTGTACCGACTTAGACGCTACAATTGCACAGCTTGCCGAAGTCTATAGATAAGGCAACTTTTGCACGTGACACGACTAGTTGAAGGTGCCACTGCAGCTAATTGTGGTTCAAATGAAATTGAACCAAACGTTGACATTGATGCTCTAGATGAAGAGAAATATGAAGAATATTGAATATTGATTGTAATTTTGAATTTTCATTGTGTATTGGCATTTGACAAATCACTAAATTATGAATTTATGAGTATTTTCATTTTTGCAAGTTACGAGGTATTTAAATATTTTGTTTATTGGCAAATATGAGTATCAATGTTATATATATATATACATACCCAAGGAAAAAAAATTATCGTCCTGCCATACTGGTACCAAGACCGACAAATTAGCCAGTCATCTATAAAGCTTCAAAATAAGTTAAGAAGCTTGTAGAACTCCTCAAACAATAGGAAATCAAATGGATTGGGTATAGATGTCAACCCTTAGTTATGTGGGAACCTTTCAGAAGTTCAAATTCTACAGTAGAAAAAACCCATTGAGGAAAGAGTTGATGAATAGACCACATGGAGATAGATTGAGAATGGAAGAGGGTCTGATCTCCCAAGGGATGATTTATACTTAGAACCAAGCGACTTGCTTAGAGTTCTGCTAATACAATTGCAGCCAGCCGAAGCTGCACAGCCATTGGTAATAAAAGACTGAAGAAGTTTTCACCAATGAGCCCCTGCTTGTGGCTTTATTTTCTTGCTTTTATATGTTTTATTGAAAACTTTGCCATGCTACTTTATTAGATTTTACCTTGTTTATGATGGTCAATAAAATTTTGATTGACCTTAACTATGTAGTCATAAAACACCTATTTTTTGTGGACTCTGACAATATATCTCATTCATGGTTAAATTAGACTGTGTGTGGCATGGATGTATTAGACTTCCATATTTTAGGTTGCATGTCCTATTTTATCCTTTCATTTGGTTCTACTTAATTTGAATGAATGAGTAGATCTCAAACTATGATGCACATCCAATCCTAATGTTGTGAATGTGATATATAGATTACCATCCATTTGCAGGTTTCAGGGATAATGTTTATGCAAATTTTTTACCTCCATTCCATGTTGAAAAAGAATGTCCTTACCTACATCTACAATTAAGGACTTGAGTAGTACTGAAGACCCCAAATATTCCATGTGTGTTCCAGAACTTTATAAATTAATGTCAGCATGAAGGAATTATTGCCTGTGATTTGGAAAGCTACAACGTTATGATTCTTTTTCTTAACTTTCCACACATGCAATGTGAGAAGATGAAGATAAAGTACCATTTTGAATTGCCCCGTTGTAGTTCCTTCCATTCAGTAATCTTTGTCATTATTCTCTTTCTTATCTTTGTGTAACAATTCGTGAGTATCGTCATGTCTTGATGTGTAATGAGAAAAGCTCTAATGTAATGTAAAGATAAACTGATGAGAGAGTGGCAGACTTGTCTTGAGCATCCACTTGAGGTCATCTTCTAATTAAGTTGTAAAAGGGATGGTACTTTCAAACTGCTTGTAGGTAGTTTCCTTTACTCCTATCTATTATATCCATGCTAAGAGGAAGGGGATTTGCTTGATTTTGTTGGAAATTCATACTCTATAATAATTCTGATATTGGTAAGAGCGGCAATGTTTCTCCAATTGTATGAATTCTAAAGAGGACCAAATGACCCCCTGAAGTAGCCTTGGTAACTTTGGGATTGTTTGTAATGTCCCCTAATTGGAACAATACTAATTTTACCCCAATAAATTCAAATACCACAAGTTAGGGTTAGGGTTTTAGAGTTACCATTTAGATTACCTTCAAATTGCATCATTCTTGTGCTCTAAATCTGTAATCATAACATAGGAAACATATATACAAAATATAGGTATACAAAAATACCTCTTGAATTGTTAGTGTTAGATAAGATTTCCCTGCATCCAAATTCATAATCAATATTTCATATATCCATTCACTCAACTCCATTATAGTGGGGATGACAAGACATTCATTGGCACGTGATACCTCCATGCAGGCCCTTACAGGGGGCATGGCAGGTCGCATGTTCAGTTCCCTACATACAAGCCCTAACGGGGGTTTGGTAGGATCCAAGTTGTCATACAAAGCCTCCATACAAGCCCTTACGTGGGGTATGGACAGGGTGCAGATCAGTCTTGCCCCCAAACAAGCCTTAGGGGGGTATGGTAGGATTTCTTGCCTATTGCTTGCTTGTCATTCCCCCTATGATGGGTGAGCTGATAATGATAACAATAAAACATTCATATGGATTCTAATATGACCTGTCCACGATATTATATATGATGCTCAATAATATAATGACCTTGAATATATATAAATATGCTTGCAGATCTGATTTTATGATGAGACGGTCTGCATTATATTCCATAGTCCAATTGTTCTTTCAATTATAATTGCTTGCTGCTTTTTAGTAATGGATCCCTGCTATTTAGAAAGGGATGTTGCTATTTAGAAATGAATCCCTGTTGTTTAGAATACTTAGACTGATGTATTCCTTCTCCTCTTTACCATTCTTATTCTTCTTCCATTCAGAAGTATCTCTCTTCTCCTATGTTCAATGCCTTACTACTAGTTACATTACTTACTTTATACTTATCTATGTGTTGTGATGCTCACAACACGCCCCATTTCACTTCTTAGCAAAATGAGGACCCCTGCTGTAGCTGGTTTTGTTGCTTCTGTGTGTGTTTTTGCTTGGTGGTTAGTGGGAAAAGGGAACTGAAAGTTACAAACCTGATTGAAAATAATGAAAAAATCGCATTGAGTACCAAGGCATAGTATAGGTGAATTCCTTGTGAAAAATGAATAAGGGTTGCTTTTTGAACCATTTCAAAATTTCCTATATTTTGCAAGTTATAAGCATTTTTGGTAAATGTACAATCAGAGGGTTTGTGGTGTGTATATACAAAGTTGTTTGTATATACAAAGTCATTTCATATGCAAATGCATTTGTATATCGTGCTTTTGTGTGAGTTGCAAAGGGGGAAGTTATTGGGTTTTGTATGTTGCTATACTTGTATACATTTCTTGCTAAATGTTTTATCTTCATATACAAGTCAGGCCCGAAATGAGTTAAAGTTGAAATGAATAAACGTTGAAATCCGCTATGTATTTTTCGCTTTGTATATTTGGCAAATGGAGGACATACAAAGTAAATATACAACGGGTTATACATAGCACGGAACTGAAACGGTATTAAAATTGACATAATCGTTGTATGATTTGCACTTTGTAACATTGTAGTTTATATACAAAGCGGAATCGAAAAAATCATGAAATAGGGAATAATGGATGTATATTTTGGGGTTTGTATGTAAGGTTTTTTAAGACATGCATCGCAATATACATCACACTTTATACAAAGTGGAACCGAAATAGTTATAAAATGGAGTTAAATTGTTGTATATTTCAGCGCTTGTATGTATGTTCCGAAACATACATTGCTTTATACATACAAGCTGGAACTCAGGGAAAGTGAAATACGATGAATACAATGCATTACATCCAAAAGGTAATATCAAAGGATGCATTGAGTTATGTACATCGCAGATCTGAAGGTAAATTGAATATGATTTATAAGAGGTTGAAGTCTGAAAGTGATATGAAGGTTATATGCATTGCGGAAATGCAAATTCAAAAAGGTAAGGCGGACCCACCGGTTGTATATTAGTTTGTATGTTTATAATGCATATCCGATATACAAGCTAATATACAGGGCCCGGATGTCAAAGAAATTAAATAACGGAAAATTCTTTGTATATTTGGGCGTTTGTATAATATACAATCCCGATATACAAAAGGTCGAAGGCATCGCGAAAGAGTACAAAGGAAAGAGTTTGTATAAGGTGTTTGTATCTGCGCTCATACAAAGGAATATACAAGAGCGATATGCAAAACCAAAGATACAAAGGTGTACGGAAAAGTTTTAAAAAAAAGGTAAAAAGCGTTATTTGTTTGCATAAAATGTTTGTATGTCGAAATATACAACGAAAAATACAAAGGAAACATACAATGAAATATACAAAGAAAAGGTATGTATACAGAATTTCACTAACGGTAAAAAAAAGTTCAAAAAAAAGAACTTAAACGCTGAAGTAGGAAGCCGAAGGTTGTAGTGCATTAATGGCTGTAATTAATGCAGATTTAACACTCAAACAAAGTAAAATTTAACGAAGGTTAGGGCAATTTTAATGTTATTTCGTTTTCAAATATACTGCTGAGAGTGAAAAATTGCAGAAAAGAGAACCGTTGCAATGAATGAGCAGAAATTACCAGGGAGACACAGTTACAGTAGCTAGATAAAGGTGAAAACAGTAAAAGTAAGTCAACGATAAACAGTCACGAAAAACAGGTGTTTATCCAAAACGCCGTTTATTTTCAGTTGATAAATACTATTAATTTCAGTAATTTCATTGAAACGTATGCATTTTGGCAAATTACTATTTTAATTGTTGATTAGCTAAATAAAGCTTAAATGAATTTAGAGGTTAAAACAGGAAGGGAAAAATGAGTTAGGGTAAATAGTAAAAAAATAGAAATTCATGGTAAAAACCCTAGATCGAGAATTGAAACGAAAATTAAAAGAAATATGTTTCTACAGGATGGCCCCAAAACAGAAGAAAGATGCAGGGGAAGAGGTGAAAAAAGAAAGAAAACCACGAAAAGAGGTGGAGAAAGAAGAGTTGCCGTTGCATAGGGGTTATCCATCGCTGATTAGTACAGGTGGAATAGGCACAGACACGAACATTGGAAACTATGATGCAGAAGATGTATTAAAGAAAATCACGGTTGCGGATGCTTCTCCTGATATGAAACGTATTTTGCAGAGTGGATTATACCGAGCTGCAGGTTTCCCACTGGCAATGGAGGGCAGAGATTTATGCTTAGACTGTATGACTTTATATGATCCATCCACAAGGAAGATAATGTTATATGACAGATTAATTGTTGATCTAACCACAGAAGGCATTGCAGAACATTTGGGTTGGAGATTACGGAGAAGATGCGGGATATTGACATTGACCAATATAATGAGGACTTCTATACCAATGAAAGAAGGGGCAAGGGTAAAATATTTCAAAACTGGTATAATCCAGAAAACAAACCCAAGGCTGTGGCCAGGATACCAAAAAACCTGATGAGGATATACTTTAAAGAAGAGATTTATTTGATGATAACCATGTTGAGTAGGTTGGTTGGAATGAGAGATGGCACTAAATGTGAACCATGGATGTTTACTGTTATTGAATTCATAAGAACAGGGGAAAAGGAGCAAGGGCAGATCCATTGGGCCAAAGCAATAAGCATAGCCATCTGGAGGCAGGCCATGCAAAGAAAACATAAAATGTTGCCCTTTTATTTGTCTTCTTATGTGTTATAGTCCTGTGCTGCAGAAATGAGACCCTATATTCATGGAATAGAAAGGATTGGTGTTTTAGGAAATGGTCCTAATCAGAGGTTAGTGTATGAACATTATCCAGACCTACAGGAAGAAAAGGCATTAAAAAATTTTGCTCTAGTTAATGATGTCTTCTACACTTACCTGGTAAGGATATTGAGAGAGGAGTCTGACAAGAGGTTATCTAAAGGTGCAGAGGATGCAATTGGATTGCACAGTTCTTGGTTCATATAGTTTGAACATTTTACTTACATAAGGACTAAGGGCTTTGAAGGGAAACCATTTATGTTGCCTAGATATCCTTCTGACAAGTTAATTGTCCTGGAATTTTCAAGACAGAATTTAAATGTTTTCAGAATGTACACAAGGAAATTTAATAATAGAGGAAATGTGAGATTGCCTTGGGCTATTGGCAGATATTCTTGCTACAGTGAGGAAGTTGCAGGGTATTCTGAGCAAGAACTAAGATACTATGGTTTTCAGGAGTTTGATTTAACAAGGAGATTTGATCCTTTCCATAGGATTCAGAATTTTGTAGACAAAAATTATAAACATCTAATACATATTGAAGATTTCTGGGCTGACTGTAAGAACGACAGGGAGGTAAGAAAAAGAGCTCACAAAAGATTAACTATTGAGCAGATGAAATCTATAGGTAATATATATGTGCCTCCAGAGGTTCAAGATGATGACAGATTGTTGCATCATAGTTATGCAATAGCAAGGTTGGCTCCTATTACAGAGCCTGATTGGTCAAAACCTTGGAATACATCTCTGGATGTAGTGTCTGAACCAATAATATTATTTACAAAAACATGGCTGAAAGATAAAATTGAAGAACTCAAAGTTGAAGGCAAAGAGGTCACCTACCCGAAGAAGGGGAGGAAAAGAAAGGTGGAGCTTAGTGAAGACCTACAATGTTTTTATAAAAAGAAGAGAAAATTTGTTGAAGCCAAAATTGTAGAAAAGGATAAAAATGCTACCCTAATGGATCCATATGCATTAGGCATAACAATAGCAGTGGCATCAGACACTTTTGTTGATGCAAAGTCAATGAGTCATGAAATAAGTGCAGAAGAAGCACAGACTGCTAAAGAAGTAGCAGGACAACATGTAAGAAGAGCAATTCCAATAAGTTTGTCTAAAGGTGAAACTTCTAAATCAGCTGGTGTAATTGGAGCACAGGAAGTAGGTGAAAAGATGGGTAATATATCTAATGTCTCCACTTCACCTGAGCAAAGAAAAACATATGTTTAAGGTAAAAGCAGAATTGGCTGAGGAGATACAACAAGAGTCAGAAACTCACAAGGCTAAATAAATTGTAGAAACTGTGAATATTGAAAGCAGTGATAGTGAAGAAAAAACAATGTATAAAGGAAAGGAGATTGACATAGAAGAAGATTCAAGTGATTTTCTGAGCGAAGAAGAAGGGCCAACCATTCAAGCTGAAGTAGGAATTGAGCAAGGCATGGAACAGGAAGAAGAAAAGGTACAAGAAGAAGCAGGATCAGTAGATCCATTTGGTACCTTAGTTCCACCTGAGATTATCCAAGATGTGCAAGAAGAGGCACACAAGATTGAAGAATCTGAGAAAGAGGAAATACCTGAAGAGATGATTACAGAAACACATGCTTCAGCAGAAGAAGAAACAAAGGAAGACACCTCAGGTATAGATGCTCTAAACATGTTGAATATGTATGGTGAGCCAAGTGAGGAAGACAAGAATGCAGAAGATGATGCAAAAGCAAGGTCACCTGTACATACAGAGCAGGTACAAATAGAAGGTATAGACAAAACAGAATGTGAAATCAAGGGACCTGAAAGTACAAAGGGAACAGAAAATATAGATGAAAAGAAAGCTGATGAGCAAATAGAAGAAGTTCAGCTACAAGATAAAGAACAAGCTCATGCTGAAGATGATCAGGAGAAAAGACCATCAGAAGGAGAAGCTCATAAAGAAGAGGTTGAAGCTGAAGGGGATACTGAAAAAGAAGAGGAAGAAGAAGAGGTTGAATCAAAAGAACAAGAAAAAGATCCCATGGAACAAGAACAACAGCAGCAACCAGAGCAACAACTAGAGCAACAGCAGCAGGAACAGCAATAGCAAGAAGGAGAAACAGATAGATCTCATGAAGAGGTGATTGATGAACTTAAGACTACAGAAGGCACAAAGGAAATTCCTGCCTAGTTAGGAGGAGAAATCAGAAAAAAGAAGTCCAATTAGCACCAATCGACATTAAAAGTTTATTAGGTGAAAAGACTACTCCAAGAAAAGAAAGGAGAAAAGTTAGGACGATGTCTGCTATTCAGAGAGGTCCAAGTGGATCTAGAATGTTAAACCTAGCTATACCACAGAAAGAAAAGGCAAAAGGTGAGATATCCTTGGAGGAATATAAGATATTGAATATTGACCTAGGGCATTCAACAAGAGAACAGCATATTAATGAATGGGAAGACATGCATCAGGTGACAGCAGAGATGCTGAGGAAAGACAAAGACAAACAAGATTATTTAAAAGGATACATTGTCCAACTTCAACAATTCATTAAAGGGATTTTGATCCCAATGCCCCAATTCCAGAATTACCTACTAATATTGCAATAATATCAAAAGAAGAAATAAAAGACATGGACAATAAAAAGCTAAAGGCTAACATTTTTGATGAGTGGTTTAATGACTTTATACAAGAGGGTGAGCAAACAATAAGGCAAGCTGTAAGAAGTTGGAAGGTAAGTGCAGAAGAAAAGAATAAGTGTATGATGCTTACACATAAGTGTCAAACAAGAAAAGAGGAATGCAGGTCTGAAATTGAATAGATGACAGAAGTAGAAGGAAGGGCAGAAGAATTGATTAATGAAGGAGCACTTACTGTCACATTGGCAAATCAAGTGCCACAGATAATATTAGAGCTCAAGTTTGAGGAGGACAACCTCAGAAAATGTGTAACAGTTATACAGGATTTGGAAGAAAAAGTAGGTGAAATGATTCAAATGCATAAGAGGATAACAGAAAGATTCCTGCAACATGAATGTATGGAAATGCCAGCGTATGACTTGGAAAGGGCATTAACAGAGTTCAATGCCATATTTACACCATGCTTGGAAAATCCTGATGCGAATCTCAGCAAATAGATGATGGACACATTGATGGAAGAAAGAGTGAAAATGAAGAAATACAAGAAGAAAAGAGAGGGATCAGAGAATAGGGAAAAGAAGTTGAAGGAGGGAGTTGCAATGCAAGAATATATTTTTGCTAAGAGTCCAGGAGGGGACCGCACCTTTGTGCAAAATGTAATCAGCAATTACAAGAAATATTTGAAAAGGTGAGAAGACAAGCAATAGTAAAGGTTTGAAGAAGAAGTCCAATAAAGAGCCTCAGCAAGAAAAGTCAACAAAGAAAAGGGGGAATCTTATTTTGTAAAAGATTCCAAAGGCATCCTTTGAGGGCAGAAAAGATGCCAAATAGATATTTTGGCAGACGGTTAGAGACAAAGAGACACTGTCGATCAGAAATAGAAGGATCTCAACCGTAGATTAAAGTGGTAGCCGTAGCAATTTGAAAGTTCAAAATCTATATAAAGAATGTGGCTACTTGTATATTATTTACACAGGGATTTGTAGAAACTAGCTAGCAATTGTAATTTGTTCTGAAACTTTGAATAGGAGTATTTTAGTTTATAAGAGGTCACCTATGTCTACACTAAGGAATGCGTGGAACATCCAGCTTTCTTATTGTATCTGTAAAGCATTGTAAGTTTTTTGTGAATTTGGTTAATGAAGCTAAGAGTCATTCTTACATTGTAAATCATTTATGACTGTGTTTTGAATATAAGTGAATCTAGAAGTCTGCATCTATTTTCTGAGTGTCTTCTGGCTCTTCTTTATATTTGAAACAATTTCTCTTAAAGCTCGCAATCTTGGATGCATATTCGTGAAAATACTCAGGATATTCGCATTTAATGATTTAGTCTACTGATTTAATTGAATTTGTTGTAATTCTTACCATGTGCATAACAGAACATTTAGATCCTGTAGCAAGTGATGTTGAATTTGAATTTTCTCTAACTTTTCCCAAACTTTGAAATAATTAGCTGAAACGCAGAAATCTAAAGGAGATTGTCTAACATTCGAAGGAATTGAGATCAATTGAGTTGATATTTGGCAATCTTTATACATATTTGAAAAGGAAAGCATGTTTTGATATTAAATCTTACAAAGCTTCAGGACATAGTAACAGATTTGTGCAAAGATGTGAATAAGTTGTTAATATTTGCAACAGTTTGCATAATTTGAGTCTAGTAAGTAGTCAAATCACCTTAAATCACGTAAGGCCCCTTACATATTACAACTTCATAGTAACCTACTGAACTGTCTAACAGGTCAAGACCTGACCATACGGAAACTTGGGATTAAGTAATCTTAATTGATTTCTTCATATCTTTCAAGATAGTTAGGTTCATTTATGAATTTTAACTTTTGTTATGAATGTGTAAAAACAATCATCAACACTATGGAGATGCCTTTTTGAGAGGAAAGGACACACCAAATACTAATCGTTGCTTTTCTAAATCATACCACTTGTTAAATGGATCACAACCTTTGTTAATGACTATTGATCACTACCTTGTATGTTAGTTTGTTTTCTTAATAACATATCGCACTATTAAATCTCTTCACCAGTCGCTTGAATGCAGCATATGGGATTGTCGGCCCAGGAGGCGTATAGGAGTCGACCAATGTAACTTTATTTAAGTTTAAAACTTGATCGGTCTTCTTCGTCTTCTTAATAAACTTTACGAATGAGACAATTGTTGTCTTACATGTGTTTTGTCTTATATGGATAGGACTTGTCTGCTCCATTTAATAATTCACTTCCCTTTGTAGTATAAAAAATATATTTGTATCATAATATTTAATTTATGTAATATCTTATATTTATAATATATATATCTTTTTTAATTATTTATATAATAATATTATATATCTCTATCATTTGAACTAAACAAAGCACTTCACCGCTTTTTCTTACCATTAAGTTTAAATCTTTAATTTAAACAATGCCTAAATATTGGGACAGCACATTGTTGGAAGATGGGGCCCTCTCACCAACAAAGAAGGAATCTCTAACCCTCTATTTGTTAGATTTTATTTTCTGCAATTTACTTTCTTGCTATGTACTTCATTTTCTAGAGATTGTTTACAAGTAGAAAAATAGAATTGGTGGTACCTTTACAATATTTAGTTTTGATGGTATATCAAGAAATTGATGTTGAAACATGTCTAACTACTATTAAATTGTCCTTTAAAAAATGGTAGCATGTGATTTTTTTATGATGCAACATCACAAGCAATCAATAAATTTAAAGAATTATGGAATGAAATCACATCATATGGATATGTCAATGCATAAAGCTTGCAAATTAGCAACTAACATATATAGCAACCATGAGCTGGAGAGGGCCACAGAGATGTTAACATAGATTTGCATGTTATAGTAATTTTGTCTTGTTGGGCTCCTTGATTACCAATCACGTGTTCCCTGAGATGCTTGAGGTTCAGTTTTCCTCCCCATGAGGAACTAATGTGTGGCCTTCTTTGGGTTGTTGGATGGTGGACCTTATCAAATACAACTTTATGGTACCCTCAGATCCACATTTATGTTGGGCCTACCTTGCTATTGATATACTCTCCTCTATTTTCTTTGTATATTAGAAGATCAACCTAAATAACTATTCTAGGTATGGAGACTTCACATGTAGATGAAGATTAGAGTTTTGTTTCATCTAGCATTCACTATTCAACTGCTGAAGTGATATTATGTATGCAAAGTTGTCTCTCTCTATTGTTGCATATCTTTTCTAATGGAGTGAATGCTAATGGAGTGAAGTGTTTGTCACATCAACATGGCATTGTCTTTAAGGACTTAAGTAGATCTCAAAGAAATAAGAAAATCTATTTTGACATGGTACCAGAGCCTAGGGTTTTAGCTCACTAACATTTGGAGATTGTTAAAGGTTGATTGAGGCTGAAAATTATGACTTCCATATTGTGGAGAAGAATAGATATGTAAAGAATTTGGAGCATGGAAGAAACATAGATATTTGCAGTCTTTTTGGTTCATGAAAAACACAACTTGCGGAGATTCATTCTCCAAGGAAAAATGTCATTAAAGAGATTCTAGTTCCATTGGAAAGGAAATCTTGAAAACTTTCCAATGCACAGTCACATTAAAAATGTAAGTAGTATCAAGGAGATGAGGTTGTTGAAAATTAATTGAAGATTTGTTGATCTCTATCCAACATAATTTTCATTTGGGGTTTCAGAGAATGACTGGAGACCTATTCAATAGGAACACTCTTGAAATCCTAGGTTCGATTTTGTTAAAAAGGCACCCATTTAACAAAGGTATGGTGTACATTTACTAATGATCTTACACTAGATGGGTGTTTATTCATCTTTATTGTGATTTAATGGCATTCTACAAGTTGTCTGTCATTCTTGGAGGTTGTGACATGACTTCAAGGAAGGTCTCATATGATATGTTAGGATCAAATATATTAGGGAGATTACCATATTGCATATGATAAGCAATTTTTTATGAACAAAATGATATGATTAGCATGATTACTTTGCACAAGGTACTAAAGATGATGAGATGAAGGACCTCGTTTATATATGATGAGCCTTACTAAATGACTCTCCTATTCTAGGAGGAACTTGTCTCCTCTTTCTATTGTGCGCATCACTACCATTCTTGCTTGTTTTTCTACTTATGTATCCAAGGTTGAGGACAAGACCTACTTCAGGGCGAAGTGCCCCCAAATGTTTTGGGCTACATTATCTGATATCTAATGGCCATGTGCTTGGGTTTGAATCCGCCTTTACACGTTGAGACCATCATGATATACTATTGCCATCTATAATAGCTTCTTGATCTACCATTCTCGATTACTTCGTGGATAACTTGATTGATGAATAGCATGGATGCATTGAAGATTACTTACTTCTACATTTATAGTTACCTCTTGATGACTAAACACCTTTATAACTCTACTCGTCATGGAATTTTCCATAAGATTATTGTGATGAGGTATTCTGATGACAATGTTGGTGATATGATGGACCCTTATTCTATATATTTTGTACAAGTTCGATGGGTCTGGAAATTTCTCAAACAATGAGTTCCTTGGTTTAGAAATTTCTCAGTCAATGAGTGTAGGTTGAGGAAGGATGTTGGTATGGAAATCTAAAATCCAAGCTTATGGAAAAATTTAATCTAGTATGGCATTCGTGCATTTTGTTTGTCTCTTGGAGTTAGGAGTTATTGATGTGCATTGCTATGGCTTCCTCTAGCATGGACTACCCAATTAGAGAGTTACTTCTTGAAGTATCTGGCCTTTTGATGGATTTGCTTCCAATGGCTTATGATGGTATATGATGGGGCAATTGGTCAAGACAAATCTTAACCAGCACCTTCATTGGTTGTCACAAATAGCCATTGTTATCTTCAACTTCTATTCGTGAAGAGTTTGGGATGGTTTTCTTGGCACTATGAACGCATATTTTCCTTCTTGGAGAAGTTGAGTTGTCATTTGTTCTTGGGCAGCACTAATGATCCTTGGCTCTTTGTGTTTTAGCATTCATCTAGTTATGTTCAAGACTTTGATCTTGTTCTACTTTCAAGAGAGTGATGTCAGCTCTTATAATTTTCTTTGGGAGAAAGTGTTGTTAATAGGATCCCTTTTAGAAATTGTTGTGGACACCAGCTTCTATTTTTTGCTTTTAGGTGACACTATCAGCACTATCTTCCTAAATATGGTGTGGGTTCCAGTTTTTTGTTCTTTGCCTTTGAGGAGATATTGTGGCACTTGTTTTCAGTTGCCAAATTCTGTGGACATTGTGTGTGGCATCTTCATCCAATGGAGATGTTCTAACTGCCATCTTCCCTTGTCAAAGCTGCTGCAGGCGGCAACTTTTTTCCAAGAAATTAAGGGTGTTGTCTTCTGTCAGTGGAGATGTTGAGGGTGCCATATTCATTTGCTGAAGTTTTTGTAAGCGTATTCTTTGTTGATCCCTTCAAGTATTAATTAAGGGAGGACGTTAGTGCATTTTTGCAATTTACAGTAATCCTGCCTTGTCAGGCTCCTTGATCACATGTCACAAGTATTCATTGAGACGTTGGGGGTTTGGGTATTATCCCCACAAGGCACCACTATATGGTATTCCTTGGGTTATTGCATCGTAGAACCAATCAATGACAAGTTTGAAGTGTCCAATGTAAAGAGAGAATGTAATAGACCAAGGTAAAAATGGTATAAATTTAGTCATAAAATAAGGAACAAGTTTGAATTAAGCAGAATTAAACTATTCAAAACAAAATTTAGATACTTAATATTTATATATTGAATAAATGTAAAGATTAAGAAGAGGAGACGATTGGGAAGTTGAAGCAGTCTAGCTCCCAACCATTTTTTAGTTGTAATAACTATTTTGTATAGATATAATCTCATGTGATAGATTGACGTGGCATCCACCTGGCCAATGAAGTTTAGGCACTGATGAGGTTTTGGTTGAGGTGCAAGTAGAATGGTGTTCATAAGATGGCCAATTATTCATTGATGTGTTGATAATCTTGTAATTGAGGATGTCATTGCATAGGATTGATGAAGCAAGCTAGCATGCCTAAAATTTAGAAAAGACATTTGTTGACATTGACCAACATTGATACAAGTAACTTATTTAGTGAATGGTTGTATAATGCAGTTGACTGATGGTGCACCATCTCCTCAAATTGTGAATGGACATTATTGATCTCAACAATTGCTTTGTGAATAATGGGTTTAGCAAAGAATTTTTTATCTTAACAAATATGTTGTGGATAATTGAATTTCCACTTGAGTATAGAGCATTAATCACCCCCCCAAAACAGTACTTGCCCTGAATGCATCATCTTCAAAACAAGGTGTAGAAACTTTGTCATACTTGATAGGAGATACTTGAATAGCCACTAAGCATGTTTGTCTAGCTTTGTTAATGCAAATTGGCATAAAGTTCTTCTCATGTCTTTGACCTGTGTTTTATGATCTAATCATATTCCATTCAAATTATATAACTCCCATCGAGACCTAACAAATGTTCAACATCAGGAGTAAATTTCTGTATAAAAGGCAGAAAATAGAATTCTTGTAACTCACACAAAGACCAAATACAGACTAAACACGAACTAAAGTATAAGAAGCTTGAAAGCTTTCTCTCCAACATGCTTGCTGATTGTTTAGGATGGAGGAAATTTGACGCCATTTTCCTTCTCTTTTTAGCACTCCTTTTTAAGATTTCTACTTTTGATATGGTGGATTGCATGTTCGAAATGTTCATGGGATATAGACTATTAAGGTTAACTACAAGAAATTACTAGCCACGAACTCCATACTGTTCAAACAGCTATGCGAGCCCTTAATTATGGTTATTATATGCCAGGAGCAAAACGCTATCCCATATTCCTGAATCCTGATTCCCATTTACATTCCATTATTTCACGTTATTAATTTTGCATCAGATTATAGAGGTTGGAGTGGGGTAAGCTTTAACAAACTGAATACTAGACTACAAAAAGGTAAGCAGAGCACTCAATGATAAAATTATATGGTTGACTAAACAAATTTATGCTAACCATTTACAGTATAACTGTCGTCTTTTTAAAGTTACTGGTTTTTTGTCTTTCTGGTTTCTGATATTCAAATATGTAATTGTTAGTTATTAAAAGGTTGAGGTGAAGCCCCGCAGCTTGTCTCCTAGTTCTCTTTTAGTTTTACTTCCTCTTCTATACCATCAAGGGCTTTTGCAATTGCCAACTTAATCAGCTTTTTAGTGATATATAATTATCCTTTAATCAACTTTTTTCTCCATTAAATACTGATTAATTGTTTGGGTCAGCAGGAATAGGAGCAATTTATGACGGGAATGACATGAGGATGCAAGTTTTCTAGACTGCAAGTCAAATAGAATGAAATGTGGTTTCTTGATGAATTTGCTTGATTCTGGCAGATCTGTAGTTGCATTATTTCTAAAAATTTTGCAATATCCGTGAAATCAATTACAAAAGAACAGTCTATTTTACAATTGTAGGGATCAGTATGATGTCCAAAATTCAAGTATGAAGAAGATATATCAGTTAGGAATGTCTGGTAGGAAGACATTTGAATTTCCAGTAATTGTATTCTGTTTACATCTGGCATATCCGTTTTCTGTCAAGCAGCTATGCAGAATGATTGTTCGAATGTGTGAATTTAGAGAAAGTCCAATTTCAAAGAAACCCTAAAGGATTCTGCAGGAAAAAAAAAGCTAATTTCACAGGATCCTCTGATGGTTAAAAAATCCAAATACTCATGGAAGGTCACAGCATATATACAAAGCCTGGAGATGTGCTCCAACAGTTAAACAAAATGCTTGAATGTGATGTGGTCTAATGGACCAAATAACTTCAAAGATGTGCATAATTTTGTTTTCTGGGGAGACCTTTGAACTCTTTTGTGAAATGTAGCCCTCAGGGACAACAATATACTGGCTCACCTCCTATACTGCTCTTAAGGTTTGAGGTAACTCAGCATGTACATAGCTGCATCATCAAATTAGGTAAATAGTACCTTAGTTTTGTTGGTTGATTATTTCTTAGCTAGACTAGTCTCTCCACATCCCTGACATTTCATAAAAAGGTAATGGTTATTTTTTAGGTCAGGACCATGCCAGATGCTAATTTGGGGGCATGAGACCCCCATCTACTTCCCGGATTTTTGACCTCATGTCCAAGTTTGAGAGTAAACTAAATCTTGCCAATCCTCCTACACCTCGGGTACTCAAACATACAATATGCAGGGTTTTCAATATATCAATTAAAACTGAAATCTAGAGTAGCATACTGAAGCCTGCCCCAGTTATGCATTCTAGAGTTGGGCCTAGTTTTCATATGCAGATAAGTTTTGCTAAAAGTTTAATTTTCAACATTAACTTTTAGGTTGATTTTTCACCACTTCTGTTTCATTGCTTGGAACATCTCTAAACATATGTATCTCACTTAGTGAGGAACCTCACCAAACAAATGTCGGGCAGTGCAGGGCAGAAGTTATGGTACACAGGAAAGTCCACAACTGCTTGTTTTAGGCACACAAGGCATGCAAGGAATTTTTACTAAACTAAAAGCAGCTGAAAAATATTGGGAGCATGTAGACCCTGATCTCCCACATGCGAAAGCTTCTACTTGGTAATGGGTAGTTATTATTAAATCGTATTTGTAGTGGACATTTATATTATTAATTAAGAAAGGTAACCAAGGTAGTCCCAGATTAGGATTGTTTTTTATTTGTGATGATATTGAGCAGATTATGAATCAAGACTATTTTGAGCTATCTGAGAATGAATTGTAAATCTGTGGTGGGAATTATTTAACATATGCTATAGCTATGTATTAAACTGTGCAATAATTGTGTTTTCTAATTGAAAATAATGTAACTTTGTAGGTTAAAGTAGAATAAAGGTATTATAATAATAATGAGATCAGAGTAGTGAAAAGGGGTTGGGCTTAATGGCAAGGCCATAAGGTTCTCAAGATGGAGATCCAAGTTCAAATCCCCCAAGTAACATCTATAGTTGGAACTTCAAGATGTGGCTCTTGGACTTCCGTGGTGGTTCTGTTGGTGGTTTCTCGTGTGGTTCTATGTGGTCACTCTTGGTCTTCCAGTGGATTCATGGCTCTTGGACTTCCATGGTGGCTCCGTTGGTGGTTTCTAGTGTGGTTCTATGCGGTGACTCTTGGTCTTTTAGTGTCTCTTACGTGGTTTTGAAAGTGTGTGTGGCTCTTAAGTCTTAAGTGGATTCTAAGCTATAAGTTGAGAATATGTTGATGGGGAAGAGATCCCCTTGTGACCTCCGCTGGTGTGGGGCCAGCCTAAAATAATCCCTCCTTACGAATACAAAAAAAAATAATGAGATCAGAGTAAATGGAGAGGGGTTGGTATAGCTTCATGGCATCAGAATAAGGGCAGGTATAGAAGGCATTTTAAGCCTTTTTGGCAGAATCAGTTTTTGAAAAATCCCCCTTTTTCAAACCTGTCTTTAGGCAGGAAAAGAATGTTCCACTTCTTGGTGGCCCCTCTCTAGAGTACCGGTGGCATCAGGGGCTAAGGCAAAAGCTCTAGGGAATAGGAGGAAATGAGAACCCTCAATACCTTGTTTTTCTCTCCCTCCTGATAGAGACTTGGTTGCAGGCTCTACTCTGGCAGACCCACTCCTTAACTCCAGCATTGGTTCTGAAACTGAGGTGCTTGAGGATACTACTTTGGTGGGCTTTTGTCAAGATAGATGGCTATCTGTAGATTTTGTAAAGGAATGGATATTACTTGGACCCCGATACCGCAGAATTGCAGATACTCTTTCTTCCCAAGGGTTTTTTCTGTTATGTTACACCAAGCTTCTAGGAGAGGGATGGCATGGGACCGGGGGGCGCATTTCCGGGACGAGTTTTTTGAAGGCCATTTTAGGGGACGGTTAATAAAAAATAGGGAAAAATTTTAAGGATACTACTTTGGTGGCCTTTTGTCAAGATAGATGGCTATCTGTAGATTTTGTAAAGGAATGGATATTACTTGGACCCCGATACTGCAGAATTGCAGATACTCTTTCTTCCCAAGGGTTTTTTCAGTTATGTTACACCAAGCTTCTAGGAGAGGGATGGCATGGGACCGGGGGGCGCATTTCCGGGACGAGATTTTTGAAGGCCATTTTAGGGGACGGTTAATAAAAAATAGGGAAAAATTTTAAAATAGGGAAATTTCAAATATTCATATGTAATGTCCCCGCAAGAAAAAGAATAGGGTATCATGATGGAAGCACCGATCTCTTTTAAAGTTCGAAGGCAACAAGAAATAATAAGTAACAATCATAATAAAATCGCTTAAGTAGTCAAGCACTACAAAAACAATAGAAGGATACGATTTAAATCAACATGGAGTATGCTAAAGAATGCCATTTAAAAGAATACATGGTGCGATTTATAACTACCAAGAGAAGAAATTTAAGGAAGTAATTATATACTCTTCATGTGGAGCGATTAACATATATGAGACAAAGGATGCGATTATAGGTAATGTACGAATTGTTTGGGTGGAAAATCATTAACAAAAGACAAATTAAAATGAAAGGCAGCGATGTCTTATAAAGTAAGTTGGAGATTCATGTGAAGAAGAGCTGTGATTTATGATATGAAAAGGTGCAGTTCTTAACATTTGATAGAGGGTGATCATCATTGTTAAAGGACAGCGATTTATTTATGAGGAGGTGTGACTCATTGAAGAGTCATTACTCTTGAAAAAGACAACAATTACCAAAGGTCACCACCCTTGGTGAAGCATATAAGGTGAGAAGAAGTTTGGTTAGAAAGGAAGCGATCAAGGAAAAGAAGTGTATAACTGAGATAAATCTGCAGAAAGAATAAGGAACGATAAAAACAGGGATCTGCAGTCTCACTGTTAAGCAGTGAATAAACTGATCACATTTGGTATGAAGTATAATGCATGGCATTTTAATTGACTAAATTGGTATCTATCTATCTGATAGGAAGTAGTATGTTACATAGATAACACATTGCTACTGTTATATATTGTTATTCTTGCTATAAATTGGCCAATGCAGAATAGAATCAATATAACAATTTCCTTAAGGTTCTCACCCAATTGGTCAATCCATTTTGGAGGGGAGGTAGTGTATACAAGGAATGCAAGTAGCTAGGACTCCATTCCAGTAAGATCACCCTGAGTGGGGCTGGGAGGCCGAATGGCGGGTGTCATTCCATGCTCCTGAGCTGGATGGAACGGCTCAAGGCACCTTGTATGAACTACCAAGTGGTGCTCCATAATAAAGATGGGCTGTTTGGGTAGAACCTTAAAAGGGAATCCCATATGATTAAGATAATGTTCCTAACCCTAGTATGAAAGATCTATTTTATGGATTATGCTTTCAATGATTCTCTAACATGATTGCAGGTTCTCAACCAAGATCTATCTTATTCAACAAATTAAATGGGTAAATGATGTCGCTAATTCTCTTTCATTTCTTGCTTTGCTTGGAATTGTGATTTTAGGGCAAAAACTAGGGCATTTACAAAAGGGGACATTACATCATATGATAACATTGATAAGGCATTCATCATATACATTATAGATCCTTAATACATAACAGGAGGATCTTTCTACCCTGGTCTCCATTCATACAATGCCTCCTGATCATAACAAGATCCAACCTGTTGATAAGGGAAAGAAAATCATGGAGAAAGGACCCCCTGCCAGCCCCCTTCGTAGTTCCTCTATTCCCTATGTTGAGGCTTCCAGCCCCCTTGCTACCCTTCCTGTGGACGATCTAACCACCCGACCTCCAAGTCTAAGAAGGACAATGCTAGGCATTCGACCTCCAAGTCCAAGAATCCCAGAGATGATGTGATTGTGCAAAAAGAGACAGTTGACCCTTCATGTCAACCTAACAATGTGCAAGCCCCAAACTGCCCCAACTACATCAGCCTAAACGGCTGTATTGACACTCTTCAGAAAAGTCTAAATCTTCAAAACAATGTCATGAAGCATTTCCTATGGCAGCACCAGAACACCAGGAAGAGAATTCAAGAGATTAAGATGGAGCTCTTCAAGAAGGGTAAGAAACAAACCAAAGTCCAAGTAGATGAAGAAAATTGGTAGGAAGTGAAGAATATCTCTGCTACTTTCAAGAGATGGGAAAACCTGGAGCAGAAGTTTCTCACTTTGCAAAAAAAAACAGGAGGAACTGAATGAGAACTTAACTCAAGTGGTGGCTTTTAGCAAACACACTATAAAGAACTCTGCTACTAGTCTCTATGTGCTTCAGAACGAGCTCCAAAAAAGGCAAAGGGAGACCAAGCTGGAGGCAAGGCCAAAAGAACAAAAGCTAAGACTAGAGCCCAAAAAGCTGATACCATTGTCATTGAGAACCCCCTGGAAGCCTCTTTGCTGACCAAGTAAACTTTCTGACCAAAAAATGGCAGGCAACCTTAGGACTGCAGAAACTTGCTAATAACAAATAGGTGGTATTGTTTTGTCTCTTTACTATCTTTGTGTTGTGTTGTCATTGTTCCTCTTCTTTTTCTCTATTCCTATTGTTTTGGTTAGTTTTGGTGGTTCCATATCTCATGGAACTTGTTCCTCTTGCCTGATGGCTGCTTCTATATAAAAGGGTTCGAGCCCTTTCAAAAACCTGTTTTCTATCAATATCAAAACATTAGAGTTGAATTAAGAGTTAACATCCTAAAATGTTATTCATATGATAACATTGATAAGGCATTCATCATATACATTATAGATCCTTAATACATAAAACTAGAGTTGAATTGAGAGTTCACAGCCTAGAAAGTTGCAATTGCATCTCTTGCTTCCTTGAAACATATATTCTTCATTCAAACTCAGCTTGTGGATTGGCCTACATTTATCAGACCACGTCTCATTCTTTCCGAAACAAAGTTTGCAATAACAACCTTCCTACAGATGCCATTACAACAGGAACACCTTCTAAAACAACCTTGGCCATCAAAATTCTTCTATCTAATATCATCGTGCCACCAAGCTAATAAAAATAACCAGATGGAAAAGATAGATCAGAATATTCTTTCAAATAACAAGGGGAATACAAATTCCACCCATAAAACATCCTGAACCACTAAGCCCATGATGGGATCCCATTCAACATGAACTCGATGTGGTTATCTACCAGGCTTACGCGGCCAACTGCTGCTGCTACATGACAAAAACAGCAGCATGCCTAGGCAAGGCCAACATAAAAATGTCTGAAGCATTCCTGGCTAGTAAAAATGTTGGCTCATGTTGTTCCATAAGAACAGTAAAATAACAATCAAATGCTCAAACAGCTTACCATGGATTTAACCTATTCTTGCCAGCATAGAATGACAGACCAAATAAACAACGAAGCTTAGCTTAACCAGATTAATAATTTATTCATTACATAATTTAACCATGAAGATTAACCAGATTAATAATTTATTTATTACATAGGCCTAATAATTTTTAACTCTTTTTGGGCTTTTTTTTGTTAAATTAGAGCTTTATTGTGCAGGCACGGTTGGTTTCCAAGACGATTCCGAGACATTACGACAAAAAAATAAAAATAAAAAATTGATCGGGGACGGCGGTGAGGCGCTTCCGAGGCATCCTTGCATCCCCAAAACATCCCAATATAGGTACATGTCAAAAAATGCCAGGAATGCATCCCCAAGTAACATAGGTTTTGTGCAGCTCAATTCCAAAACAAGGAATAACAACAGAAAGCCCTTGCTTTAGCCTTTCCAAGAATCTTGGATTGGGATCTCTCTCTACATCCATGGTCGCCAAGGTTTACCAGCTCATCCTCCCCCTCCTCCTCTTCAGAGTTTTGGGTGAGACTTTATGCGCTACCCCTGGAATACTGGGGTTGTGATAGTTTAGAGGCTATAGGCGACAATTTGGGTGAGTTGATAGAAGTGGATCCTCGATCCATGCATAGGTCTCATACAGTTTATGCTAGGCTGAAGGTTGCGTGGGATCTAGATCTACCTCTACCAAAAAGAATCATCCTTTCTCTTTCAGAAGGCTCCTATGTTCAAGAGTTGGATTACGAAGGTGTTCCTTTCAAGTACTTCATTGTTATAAGGTGGGACATGTTGCAAAGCAATCAGAATTTCTCTACATAATTGTCAAGAAAAAGGTAAGAGACTCGAGAAGGTATAGAAAATTAAAAGAGTGTGTTATTAGGAAATGTTTATTCCGGCCTCACAACCACAACTAGTTTTTTTCTTTGGACCCTTTTCCACCAGTTTGGAAGAAGTTTGTAGATTCTCATAATCATGTTGACCCTACATCCCCTAGGAAAATGGTGTCCCCCCAAAGGCTGGAAGACCAAAGTCTTTCCTAGAAGTTGTGGCTACGTCCATCTTCAAAGGTTTTCTCCTGTGAAGGGCTCTAAGAAGCTCAATTTTAGTTTGTCTTCAAAAAGAGAGCCTTCTAATGTGCAACATTTCTTAGGATATTCAAATGTGGAGCAATCCCTAGAGGCCTTGGGAGGTGTTTCCAATGTAAGGCTATCTAAAGCAACACTCCCTAAGAATAGCAAGAAAAAGAGAGGGAGGTAATCAAAGGTGGTTTTGTTGTAGGGTAGAGAAATGTAGAGTGGAGGGTGAAGCTCCCTCCATTGATATAATGACACACCTTGCATTGAATGTTAGGGGCCTCGATGTCCCTAACAAAAGGCAGTTGGTTAGAAACCAACTAAGTTGTTACAAACCTGATTTTGTTCTACTTCAAGAAAAAAACCTCTCTAAAGCAAAGCTGCTTAATTTTCTTTCCTCTTCTTGGAAGACTGGCAAGGAATTGCTATGAACATGATGGAAGCCTTGGACAATTTTCATATTCTTTGGAATCCATCTACCATTTCAATTGCTCTTATGGGTAAATTTCCTAACTGCATATGTTGTTCTTTTAAATCCTTCAAGGTAAACATCTTTTGTTCCCTGTTCATAAGTCTTATCTGAAAAAGAAATCTCTAAGGCATCTCTTAGAGTAACTTTTTCTTCTAAAGGATCAAAATGTTTTGTTGGGAGTAGTTTTAATGCCATGGCTGGTGCAAAGGATAAATAGTGTGGGGTTGGCTGCAGCCGCTGCACCACTCGGACTGAAATTGATTTCAAGGATTTATGGGATATTGTAATCATCTACTAGACTTAGGTTCAAAAAATGGTATTTCAACTGGAACAATCAGCGGAAAGGCTTTTGTTAGATTGCAAAACATCTGAATCTATTCCTTGTCTCCCCATCCCAATTTCAAGATTAGTGGTTGTTTAAATCTTTTGTTCTTCCAATTGCAAGTTTGGATCACTTTCCTCTAAGGCTATTTCTTCAACATGATGCCCCAAGTCCTTTCAAATTTGAACTTATGTGGCTTCAACATATTGATTTGCCTAGTGTCATGGTGTCATTGTGGAGAGAGTGCCCTCATGTGGTTGGATCTCCTATGTATCACTTCTTTGAGAAGCTCAAGTTAATGAAAAAACACCCTTTTACCTAGAACAAAGAGACCTTTGGGAATATTTTTGTGGATAAAGCAATCATACCTAAGAAATTAGGGAAGCTCAGTTTGGAAATTCAATCTTCAAGCCTCATTAACTCCCTATTGGAGGAGGAAACCAAGTTATTGGAACAACATAAACAAATTCTAGTCAAGGAAGATTTTTTTTGGCATCGAACGTCTTGAGATCAATGAATCCAAGAAGGTGACAAATTTGAAATATTCTCATTTTGTAATAGAAGCAAGATGACAAGTGAAAAGAATTTTCCTCTATTTTATCTTCAATTATTACTGGCTTGGAATCCCCTAAGGATATCGCAGTGGAAACAATTTCTTTTTCGAAAAGTCTATTCTCAAATGATGGTTCTATAGATAGATTGGCCTCAAACAGACTAGTTTTGGGTATCCATAAGCTCTTAACAATGAGGATTTATTGAAGCCTTTCCTTGGAGGAAGTTAGGTAGTGGTCTTTGAGCTCAATGGGGATCGTGCTCTTGGTTTAGAAGGTTTGCTTGTGACCTTCTTTCAATCCTTTTAGGGCCTCTTGGGTCAACAGAAAATCAGGGACAATTTTGAAAGATTTCAAATGCACATTCTTAGCTTTGATCAAAAGAAGCAAACTCTATCCTCCTTTCAAGATTTTCAGCCCATGGCGTTGTGCAACTCTACTAACAAAATTATTTCTAAAGTGATTGTTGAGCATCTAAAAATCCTCCCCTCCGCCCCCCCACCTCATTTTGGTTGGAGCTTTGTGGTGGGTAGACAAATCCTACATAGATGGAATCATTGTCTCAAATGATATTCTTCATTTGATTTCCAGAGACAAAGTGAAGGGGATGATTATCAAGTTAGATATTGCAAAAGCTTAAGAGACAAGGTGTGTTGGCTCCTCTTACAAGTTGTGTTGGAAGCTTTTATCTTTTCTACCAAAAGAGTCTATTGGATCATTAATGTAGTATCAGGGGCTTGGTTATCCATCTTGGTCAACAGTTGTCTAGCAAGGTTCTTTCAACACTCTTGAGGTATCAGACAGGGTGATCCCCTCTCCCCCTATCTATTTATTCTCATGGGAGAAGCTCTTAGTGGGCTTTTCCTATCTCTGCTGTGGTGACCCACTGCCAATTTGTTGATGATACTATCCTTTTTGGTAGCGTATCAATGGCAGAAACACATGTTTGGAAGAATATTTTGGATTGTTATGGGGCAGCTTCAAGGCAGCTCATTAATGAAGCTGAGTCTAAATTTTTCTCTTTAGAGTTAGCCCTCATTTGGATCCAAAATAAGATAGTGGACATTTTAGGGTTTCAAGTGGTCTATATAAGTATCTAGGGATCCCTCTCTTTATGAGCCTTAGTAGATCAAAACTTTGGGATGAAGTGGTGTCCAAAATTCAAGATCACTTAACTACCTATAGTGGGAGTTGGCTTGGCACGTAGGTTGATTAAAATCAAAGCAATTCTGCAAGTTGTTCCTATTTATCTTTTATCGTTTCTGCTAATCCCTAACGCCATTCTAGGGAAAATCAATCGTATCTATTGAAACTTTCTTTGGCAAGGTACGAGCAATGATAAAAAATTCCTACTTCTCGGTTAGGAAAAGTTTGCAAATAGAAATCTCGAGGAGGTGTTGGAGTTAAAGACATGAAATTACATAATCTTGTGCTAGGTGCTAAGCTTACATATAGGTTCCTCGACAAATCCAATGTCGATTGAAGTTTGATGTTGAAGCTTAAATACTTAGGAGAGGCAATGTTTTTGCATGAGGATCTCCCAAAAGGTTCTTCTATTTTAAATTTTTTGGTAAATTCAAGAGATATTGGATCTTAGCTTTCCTAGGATCTAGGTGATGGTCGTTCAACAAATTTTTGGTGCAACTCCTAGCTTGCTAACCCTCCCTTGTGTAATACTTCAAGTCTAGTGGGAAACTTTGGTTTGTTGTTGGGGCTAGAAGGTGCGTGATTATTGATTCAAGGAAAGGAAAGAAGGTTATCTCCTACATGGCTGGAAGAATTTTGAGGATCTTCCCTTCCTAGAGGATTAAAAAGTCCTTTTGTCATCTCTCCTAAAGGATATGAGGATCCCCTCTCTCCTTTGGTCAAATTGCATTCATTGGAATGGTGACCCCTCCAAGGGTACTCGATAAGGGCAGGCTACTCTCTACTACACAATAAACACTTCCCTCCTTTGCAAGATTGGCTAGTAAGACTTATTTGCTGGAAGGAAGCTCCCCCACAGTGCAATGCCTTTCCTTGGTTGGTTTCTCTTAATGATGTTTTAATTATGATAACTTGATCAAACATGGTTTTCATGATCCTTCTCGTTGTGCTCTATGTCTAAGCATTGAAGAATTAGTAGACCATTTTCTCTTGTATTGCTCCTTTTTGTTGAGCATTTGGAACCAAATCATGTTGTTAATGGGGCTTAGTTGGGTGGCCCCTAATATGCTTAGAATACACCTTTATAGTTGGCCAAAAGTATCACAAAGACTGAATTCCTTGTGGAAAATTTTGTTGACATGTGCCTTATGAGGAATTTGGCTAGAAAGGAATAAGAAAATTTGCTTAGAATACACCTTTATAGTTGGCCAAAAGTATCACAAAGACTAAATTCCTTGTGGAAAATTTTGTTGATGTGTTTCAAACCATCGGAAGCTCTTTTGTAAAAAGATTGCAACGTCCATTACAGCCTTCTTTTCCCCTCAAATTCAAGATAGGAAGGGTTCTTTGTCTTCCTATGAATTTGTCATCTTGAAGAGTTGGAATTTAGAGCTTCCTTCCCCCTTTAAAGGGTTAAGAGACAAACAATTAGAAAGAAAGAAAGCGATTTGACTTAAGCCACCAGCTGGTTTTACCAAACTGAATTTTGATGGTGCTTTGAGGGGAAACCTAGGCAATGTAGGTACTGAGATGATTTTCTACAATGAGGATGCTGGCTTCATACAAGGACACTCTCTTTTTTGGATATCATACTAATAATGAAGCAGAATAGGAAGGGGTAGTTGTTGGGATTGCACTTGTCTCTTCCTTGGGTGTTCAACAAGCGGTGATAGAAGGTGACTCATTAGTAGTGATTAATGGTCTTTGTAAAGGTTCTTGCCCAAATTGAAAACTCAAAAGGTATTTGGAAGAAGCAAAAGCCTTAGGCCAGCCCTTTGAGGAAAGTTGGTATGTCAATTGGTTGTGCGAAGCTGGCAAGCCATTAATAGTAGTGTGTGTTATTTCCCTATAATGAAGGCTTTCTAAAGTTTAGTTGCCTATGTTTTTTGCTTCTTGGTGTGGTTTGTTCTTGGATTGTAGGGTTCAAAGGAGTGGGGATTTGTTGTTGTGGGTTCTCTGTCTGTTTGGACTTCTTTTCGCCATGACTTGTGGGTGAAAGTTCCTAGAGCCATGGGACCCCTTTCTTTGTGGATGAGTATCAAACAAATGCTTAAGCACAATCTTTAATTGCCTAACTTAGCCACCATGGGCTTTGTGAAGGTGATCCTTGGAGATTCGACAATGAAAATCCCAATCCACCTAGGTCTAAGGCTTCCATAAGAGAAGATTTTGCGCACAAGTTGGAGGTAGCAATGCTAGCTATAGACCATCATGTCTAGTTAAGGCGTCTCCTACTCTCCGTTCAGTTTGGGGAATCAAATTACCTAAGTGCAAGGCCAAAAAGCACAAAGGGGAAGGATAAGGTGTCTTCGGTGGTGATTCCATAGGTGGACATGAATGTGGGCTAAAAGGAGGTGATGCCAATCTATAGGGAGCTAAGTGCATTGAAAGATTATTGTTCAACCCTGGGCAAGGTGGTGGACCAGCTGATGGTTACATACAATAGAGGGCACTTGGAGGTATCCAACTGTTTCATGGTCCCCTTTTTTGACTCTCGAAAGCTGGTTAGGACAAACAAACGCCAAGAAATCTTTCATGGGGTGAAATTTCCTTTGCTGGATGCAACAGCTTTGGCTGGCAAAAATGTGCAAACATGGTAGTGGTCCACAAATTGACGGGCTGGGGAATGTATTTTTTCAGTGGTTTGGGTGTTGGGAAGTTTGTTAGGCTCCTTGTTCTGTTCTCCGTGTTGGTTGGTTGCATGGCCGTTCATGCTTTTTTGGTTGGATGGAGGTACCTGGTTCATTCGGCTCCACTATGTCTGCTTTTCAATTGGTTGGTAGGGATAGGTTGTTTGTTTGCAGGTTTCAGACCCAGTAGTATTTCTGTTTTTTGTATTGTGCTTTCCATGTTGACCTTTACAGTCATTCATTTTGTAAAAGCTTTATTCCTAGGCAAGGGCCCCTACAGAACCCCCACTAATTAATCAAAAACAAAAATGTAATTTTGCAGGTTTGTCCATTATGAAGGTTTATTACTGTAAATTGTAAAAGCAAAGTGAGGGCTCTACATCAGTTCGCATCAGAGCAGAATTCTGGTGAAAGTTAAGGCAGTGAAGTGTATTGCTGAAGTGAAAAGTAAATTTGTTTAATATTGAAAATATAAAAAGCAACGACCTGGCCCCTAAGAGAGATTCAAATCATAGTATTGGGACTCAGTGAGTCCCAAGCCAAGCGGGCAGCAGTGAGTCTCTTCCAGACTCAGAGAGTCCCAAGCTGAGCTGGTATAAGTGAGTTTAGATGGCTCAACTTGGCAGACTGGCATCCTACTAGTAGAACCTGTTATTTTATTTAAAATTTAGTGAATACTAAATTTATTACTTTTTAATTGTATGAACCTACTCGAAAGGGTTCATTGCAGTGTTGAAGCATTATTTACCAAAAGGAAAATATCATTAAAAATTAGATGCAGAAGTTCCAGTTCAGTAAATGATGGAGATAATATTTTGATGTCCACACTTACCATTTAGTGTGTTATATGACTCAGGAAGTATGCACACCTCCTGTATGAAGGGAATAAATTTGAGATAGGAAGCCATTTTCCACATGATATGCTTTCATGAATAAGTCAAATGGGAAAGAGACAAGAGACGCTGCTTTGAATTTTTGTCATATTAAAAGATAAGTGAAAAAAAAATCTCCGTACTTTATTTCTTGTGAATTTGAAATTTAATTTTCTATGGGTCAGTTTTTTTTTTTAATATTATAATTGATAGAAATACATTATTTTTAAATACAAGTTACACTAAATGGCATTTTAATATGAAGGCTCTAAGAGTATTATTAAAATGCATTTGCTTTGTCTACAATGAACAATAAGTAATTTGGGGCTTAGGCAGTGTAGCTAAAATGACATAAGAGTTGCAAGGAAGCAAATTAAGAAACTATTAAAAAATATAAACCTTAAAACTTATTGGTTAGAGGGAAAAGTTAAAACACTAAAACAAAAATCCATGCTTACATGCCTGTGTCGTGCCTAACCTTTATTTTATTTTAGTTCTTGTTTTAACTTTTTTCTAGAGTTTTTAAATTATAATTTACCGAGTCATGCCAAGTATTTCCCAAATTTCTTTGTCAAGCCCAAGTGCAAATCTAAAATGCATCAGCTGAGTCCAAGTCTCAACACTATAGTTCAAATAAATTTAGGCTAGAAGAGGCAGAAGATATGTAGGGAATAAAATGAATATTCCAGAAGATTTAGTGAGAATGACTGGAAGCCATTGGAGCCAAGTGAAGCTTCAAAGAGAGTCATCACCTAAGCATGAGACTGTAAGAGCAAATAGTTTGTAAAGCCTATGAAGGCATTAATAGAAACAACTGAAAAGCAAAAGGAAGCAAGGTGAAGGCAAAAGTTTCAGATTTTAAAAGAGAATATAATCCTAAGTTACTTTAAAATTAGATACAAGAGTTGGAGGTACTTTGAAATGTAAAATATTCAACATAACCCTGTGAGGACGAAGTTTGTTGTAGCAAAAATGAAATCCCATGCTACACTTTGATGGGATCATGATCATTTGCAAAGTGAGAGAATCCAAGGCAAAGATAATATTATAGTTTAAAATTGTACTATGTTTAAGAGCAAATTTGTTGCCCTCTGACTACCAGCAGAACCTCTATAGTGAATTCCAAAACTTGAGAGAAAAGGACAGTTTAGTGTAGGAATTCACAGAGCAGTCTATGAGATTCCAAAATAGGACCAATTTGCAAGAAGATGAAAAGCAGGCAGCAGCAAGGTATTTTAAACAGCTGCAATTCCAGTTACAGTATGAGATGGCTTTTCTGAAGTTGCGGTTAGTAGATTAAGCATACCAGAATGCTTTAAAACTTTAAAAGCTGAGGAGCTTAGGTTCACAGGCAGGGGGTTTTAACGATTGTATGCAAGACTTAAGATGATCCTGACCATATTTGGAAGAGAGACACACGGTCTTTAAAGGAGCTGAGCTTTAAATTTCTCTGTTGACCTCGAGCTTTAACATTGACTTTGAGTTTCTTAGTAGAACTCCAATCTTGATAAGACTGTTTGGCCTTCCATTAGAACTTTGGAAGGAAGTGTATGCATAAGATTAGAGACTCAATAGGGAAGTTCTGCTTTTGTGTTGCAAAGGCTATGAAGGAGAAAGCCCTGGCAAATTATGGAAAAATGTGTCAAACTGGATATCTCTGAGCCACTTCCAGCAGAGTTTTAGATCACCTTCTTGGAGCTCTTTCTCTCAAGACCGACAGTGAATCTTTGGCAATAAGGTGCCATAAGGTGGGCCACAAAATGAGGGAGCACCTTGAACCTGAGGTAAAGTATCTCCAAAATTAGAAAAGGCCCATTCCATGGTTTGGCACTCTAGAAGCCAAACTGTAGAAGAGTAAATGGCATGGAAAGATAGGCATGAGATTTGTTTTCTTCTTTAGAAGGGAGATCTTCAACTTAGATCCATGGAAATCCTAGAGATTTTCAAGAACCGCAACTAGGGAACTGAGCTGCACTAAGAAATGCCTCTACCTCCCCTATAGTTGTTCTGGTCCAGGATACGCACCTGACTCTTGTAGAATTGAGTCCCCCCTGCAACCAAGGGGCTTAACTGGGATGGACGATAAAGAGAACAGTTTATGTTGATCCGGCTAGGGCATCAAGGCAAACCTAGGGGAAACCATTGATAAAGGTTTAGAAGCTTGAAGCCCTTCAATGGACAATACAGTCCCTTTGACAGCAGTGATTCAAAAGGGGAAGAGGATGTGGAGAAAGCGATGAGCAACATCTTATCTAAGGTCTTGTGGTGAAGGTCAAGCAAACAAATTGAAAATCTTCCCCAAATTAACACCAAGATAAAGGCTCTGCATGTCAAAAAAATAGAGGTATACGTTAACAAGCAACAAAGAGAGCTAAGGAGGCAAAGGAAGGCATTTTCTCAAGGACTCAACTTTGATCACGGTATTTCATTATTAAAGGGCAGGTGGATGTCTCCACAAAGACCGGGATATTCTTTTCATGGAATGTTAAGGGCATGAATGCCCCTAACAAGAAACATTGGCTTACAGAACAAGGCCATATCCACAAACCCAATATAGTAAGCATTCAAGAATTCAAGTTGTCAAGTGTACAAGAAGATTATTAGCTGAAACACCAAGGTCTCATAATGTGGTCGATGCTTTAGGCTTTTGGCCAATCAAGGGGACTAATTACACTATGGAATCCAAATAATTTCCTTGGGTCTCCTTTCATTCAACAGGATTGGATGGTTGTTTTGCTCCAAAACTACATGGTAAATCTTAAGTTTGTCAACGTTAACATGTATACGTGAAACTCCTCAATTCTAAAGCTAAAAATGTGGATTGATCTGCAAATTTTCTCGGAAACATTAGGGGACCCTGATGCAATCCCCACTGGGGATTTTAATTCCAGCTTAAACACAACAAGAAGATGGGTGGTATCTCAAAAGAAACTCAATTGCAACTAAACTTTATGCAACTTGTACAACATATAGCTTTCTAGGAGATCAAGCCCAAGTCAGCTAAGTTCACCGGGAACAACATAAGGAAAGGCTTTTCCACCATTGTAGTGAGAGTAGACAAGTTCCTATTCTCAGTACAACAGCTAGAAAAGGTGGCCACACCAGTTCAAATATTCTGAAGGAATCTAACTTAGAGCATGGCTCTATTTCACTTCACATCCATCCTAACAAAGCTCCCTTAGAAGGTCCCTTGAGATTTGAACTCATGTGGCTCCATGACAATTCTAGTTTTTATCTAATGGGCTCTTGATGGAAAGACTACCTTGAGGTTGTGGGGTCAAAGATGTTTCAACTCACCCACAGGTTAACATTCATAAAAAAGTGCTTGGAGGATCCGAATAAGGCCTCCTCTGATGACATTTTAAAGAAAAAAATCAACTAGAACTTTAGATGGTAGAAGACAATCGGAATTCTTGCAAATGAGGTTGACCTAAGGGGTAAGATTGAGGTTATTTATGCCAAGGGTGAAAAATTTTGGCACCAAAACTCATGAGAAACTTAGTTGTCAACCTATGATTGCAATCATAGTTGATGAAAAACTCAAACTCGCCAATAACTCATCTGACCCCAAAATTTTAAAGACTTGGGACTTGGCAAAAACTCGGGGAAAAACTTGGCAATAACTTGGTAGATTTATCAAACATTAAAAAATATATAATTTTTTAAAAATATTCTTCAAAAACATGCATATTATTGAATTTATGGAACAGTTTACTAATTTCTTTCATATATAGATCAAAATTAGAGTTCAATACACATCATAGACCAAAGAAAGAGTTCAATACATATAAACTTCAAGATTCAATATCAATAAAAATTGCATATCCGTGAACAGTTGTGTAAAGATTGCATATCTGCATGTGAACAGTTGTGGCATATCTATGTGTGAAGTAGAACATTGCAAGATCCAAACATCATTGTTGTGTATTGTATTACCAAAAACAAGAAATGGGAAACACAAACGAAATAGCAATGCAATGGACAACGAGGTGAGATGAGGTTGGGCATACAATATAATTCTATTATTTATACTATATGATTAATTATTATATTTGATATTATTATACAACTTGCTACCCCTATCTATAAAATGGCAATGCCCATATACTTATTAGGCAACTTTCCTAGTTCAAATTCCAAAATGTTAGCTAATCCTTGTAGAAACTGAGATGCTTTTCTAGTGATGTGACATAGACCCACCACCCTTCGAGGGGCGATTATGGTTTTCATTGTCTTTGATTTTACTAGACAGTTCGCACTAACTACTTTCCCCTAACAATTCTTAGTGTGGATCATTAAGACTCAATCCATTTGATTTGAAAGGGCAAGCAAACTACCTCTTCTCTCTGAAACTCTTCTTAGAAAAGTCGCCTATTTAAAAAAAATTGAGTTGATTTGAAATTAATTCATTGAGTTCGTTGCTGGCAAAACTTCGGGAGCATGGCTGACAGGGCAAGCTGGGTGTTTTCTATAAGCAAGTTGAAAGAGGCGTTTAATGTCCTTGACTGCTTGACTCTTGCACACAATCCTGGACTTCAAAGATTCAAGCTTCAAGAGACCGTGCGAGGAGTTGCAAGTTGTCTTCCTCAAACGCTTCGGTCATAAGGTCAAGGACCTTGACATCTACAACTTTTTACATCAAGTGTTAATGCAGGGTTAGGATGAGAGGGTGTCAACACTAGTAGTACAGTTGGATGCTTAGAGCTCAAAAAAATGTCATAGAGGTAGAATTAGAAAGATGGGAAAGCATTACACGAGAACTTCTAAACTTTACACAAGACTGTGTGGCACTCGCCTTTCCAGTTTTGTTGTCCTTCAAGTTCTAGTTCGGGCCTTGCTCTTTCATTGCCTGGCAGCAATCATGCATCATATTTGACCCATCCCAAAGCAGAAGTATGGCTGTTCATTCACAAAAGAGGTGAAATTGAGGAAGGCTTATAAGTCCCTGCTTCTCAAAGATATGTTGAGCCCCGTCGCTAACAAAGAGAAGGATGCTTAACCTCTTGAAAACATGAAATGTGCAGTTGTTGGTTCAAGCAAGGGGTTGTCTGAGCATGATTGCACTTAAGAAAAGTATGTAGGGAGAGTTTGAACTATGGATTACATAAATATCTGGGCTCATATTGTTGTCTCCTTTGATAGTTTGGTCATATTTGCTTTAGATAACAGATTACTTAAGCTGTTGTTTTTTGTGGCCTTGTTCGTTAGTTTATGCACCTTTAAGGTTAGAGTTTATGTACTTGGTCTTCATTGAGGGGTAGTTTGTGCCTCTGTTTTCAAGGCTGGTCTAGCCCTTGTCTTGAATATATTCTGACTCTTTTGCATTAACTAGGAGATCGTTGTGACATTACATTTTCTTCCATAAATACAATGTTGGGGTATCATCAACCTTCATTGACTTAACAAAAATAAACTATGATCATATCTAAGTTAGAGGTTCCTTAAGCATCACATAGATAATAGATATATTCAGGGGAAAAAAGGTTTTGTACTAGTTTTAATCTACTCAAAATTAGAAATGCTGATTTAAGACTATGCTCTTGAATCTTTAAAACACTATACCATTCTGAAACACACTTCGATGATGGTAATCAATAGTACATATCATGAACCTCTTCAGAGATATGAAAGGGTCAAGTTAGTATAGTTCATACTTCTGTAGAACCATATATGTACTTTTGAATGGTACAGCATTTGAGGTTTTGCAACTTAGAAAGAACGATCCTCCTTAAAATACATTAAAAACTCAAGAGATTGGAAGTTCCAATGGAAATCTGGACAGCTCAAAACACGTACATCTATGGACAATTGTTGCTCTGTTTTACAATCACACAATACGCCTTTGCATAAAACAATTAATTATTTGTAAATTAATGCCATAACAGACCTTTGTGAAAGCGAGCAAGTAAATGCCATTTCTAATTTGGTCTTTATTGAGGGCAATATCAACGATAGAGATACTTTGACAAGGGAAAATTGACACTCCGTGCAACCTATCAATAACAAACAAAATAAACTATATTAAAACATTAAACATTCTTAGTTCCCAGGACAAAGTACTAATACAAAAACCTGCATACAATTTACTAGATCTAATAGATTCCAACTAAAACATGATCCCATTGGTAATACCATTCAAAATGCAGCACACCGACACCAGATATTAACAAATCACAATTAGAAGCCTACCTTCAATGCAAGTTCTTGGTCAATGTTGCACCGGTATCTAGCAGCACCTTCTAAAGGGCAACTTGATCCTTTATACAAAAGGTTGATATTGCAAAGTGTAGATAACTGCATGAGAGCATCAGACATAAGCTCCATACTTCCTTCATCATTTGGAGGTGTGTCAATAGATTGCTGACTTTCCAGATCTTCATCTGTTGCTACTGTGATGCATTGAAAAATTGCAAGCAGCCTCTCGAGTGGGAAAGAGCCAGGACCTTTGAGGACCTTCTCTTGCTCCTCACACTCCCTTTTCTGCATAGTTGATGCAGAACTCCTACTTACAAACCAAGAAAAGGGTACACACAAGCATTACACTTTGCAAAGAATTTAGATGAGCTAGAATCAATTAATTGAGAGAAGCATTTATTTTTATGGCATCAGATGATTGAACTCTAGATACATGGTCAGGATAAAAGGCAAAGCATTAGAGGAGTAAGAGCAGTCACTTTTTTTTTCGTTTTCGGCTCTCTAATCCACCAGTGGAATCAAACAAGGTTGCATCAAGAGTAGCAGGGTTCCGTGATGCAATGAAGGCAGATATGAGAAGATATTTACCACAAACAGTAAGATAAAAGTCCAGCTCCTCTGTAGCTTCAATAAAACCAGGTCTTTTTGGTATGAGTTTTCTCCTAGCCTTGTCAGCACCAGATTTAGACAATCCCGAATAAGTGGGGACATTACATATTTGGTTCAGAGCAGGGGTAATGTGAGGCTCAAGAAGAGCAAACAGCCTCCGCTTCCCCTTTTCATTGGGAATCACTGCTTCTTTGTTGATGGGTTCACAGTATTTTTGGAACAATGGTTCCAATGCTGCAGAGAGTTCTGTAACTCGCCTGCAAGCTCTGCTGAAGGGCTTCAAAATAGCACTGTTCATAAGCATAAGCAAAAATTAAATAAGATAAAACTTGCATCACAGACATATATACAACCTTTGCAATGCTCTTTATTTTGAATAATAAGAGAACCATGGTGGATTGAGCCCGTGCAGTCATGGAGGCCTAGATTTTCTATTGTGTTAGGAATCGTGTTGTCCGTGCAAGTGTTAGCACTCTCCAAGAAGTTAAAACAAAATTTACTCTACATTAGACTTAAAATTAACAACACTTAGAGGGCAACACGCTCCAGTTGGTCTAAAATGGTGGACAAATACTTACTTTAGAAAGGAAGCATAAAGCTCCGGATTAGGCTGTCCTTTGAGCAGAATTTGACGCAACTCATCATCAGTATAATCCCTGAAGTAGACTGTCAACGGTTCCAAAGAACCCGTTTGCGAATAAAAAGAATCCGGTGTAACATTGCTGATAAAAATCAAACCCAAATTAGGCATCCTCGTCAAATCGGTCAGCTTAAACAATGCAGAAATTAAACCAAAACCATTGTTCCATTCATGTAACAGCTCTATATTATCAAATATCAAGTACACCACCTCAGAAGAATCCAATCCTTTAATCTCCTTATTATTAGGATCATTTCCCAAATTTTCTTTATTCTTCTGCTTAGAGACTTCAAAGCCTGAACCCCTGACCCCAATTCCCACATTTTTCTTGGGGGAGCCCTGAAAAGCTAAATCCAGAGACCCTTTCTCCAAGCTTTTTCTGACTCCCTTTTCTACATTTTTCTGGTGAGAGCCCTTAAAATCCAAATCCGTATAACCTTTCTCTAAGCTTTTTCTAACATCTTTGTGAGGGGAGCGCTTAAACCCCGAGTCCTTAAACCCCTTGTGGACATCCCTTGATGGAGAGCCCATCAAACCCTTGTGGGAGCCTTTAAACCCCATGTCATGGAATTCCTTGTGCCTATGACCTACTTTTTTCTGAGAAATTTTCTCAATGATCTCATCACAGGCCTCTTTCAAAAACTGAACAAAATCTGCAATTTTATCACAGCGCTTAACACTGGCATAGTTATTAAGCTTGGTTCTTTTGTGGGCAAATAACTTATTGACAAGAGATTCGAAGAGCAGACGTGGGTTGTGACAGGACCTGCAGCTGGCATAGGCATAAGGGCGACCGAGATACTTAAATGTCTCCACAACTACACTGGTTTTACCACATGAGGGTCCCCCATATATAAGCAAGGGCGTCATGAAATCTTGGGGACCTCCAATAAGGTTCAGAAGCTCTTTGATCTGTGTGTGGCGCCCGGGAAAAGTATCAAACAGATGTCTCTGCAGCTCTTCTTTGTTTTTAACTGTTTGCGTTTCTTCATTATCTTGAATACATTGAAATGAAGAAGAAGTGGTAGCTTGAGTTTTGTTAACTTGAATACATTGCCGCGCTGGAAGGGACTCTTCTGCATGATGAGCAATGGTGCTTCTTGTGATCCGCCTGGACGGAGTTGAGACATTTGTTGTGGCTTCTGAATCGTTGGGTTTCTGATTATTTGTTTCCATCCTGAAGCAAATTAATGAATGGGCATTAGACTTGTATGCAACAGTGAATATGAGGGGAATGAGCAAGCTGTAGGGATTGAAGGATTTTGTCCTGCGCCTCTTCTGTTCACCGTGCGCGGGAAAACAAGCAACGGGTAACAATTTTGATGGTTTATTTTATTCTTGTTGTAAAAGCTATCTGATGTGGCATCATATTGATGATGTGGTCCTCAAACTTTGGTTATAAGCAGGGGTCTTGTCAAGGAAGCTGCTGTAAAAAAATTTGGAGTAATTTGAAATTGTCATGTATGAGGGTGTTCAACTAGTGGTTCCTCTCCCCTATTACATCTAATTAATTTTACAAACATTGGATAAAAGCACACTAACCTTTTTCTTATTAGTCCCTGTAGGCAGGATATACCCAAGTCTTCACATTTGCTGCTTGCTAATTACTCCTTTTGCCTAAATATTTTTTTTTAAATATTATAATTTTATTTTCTGATTGGTTTGCATGAATATTGTTGGAAGAAAAAAATATTATTTATTAGTTAAAATCAAGGAAAAAAGTTATAAGTAAAAAAGAACATTTTTTACTCTCCAAGTTCAAAGGACAGTTTTCATGTGAAGGTTGATAATATGATTATTAATTTGAATTCAATTGTGAGTAGGAAGCCTCCAACATTTGAGATTCTACAACTTTTATCTTATTTTTTTGAAATTATATTTCTTCACTTCATTATGATATGGTTCTTTGACCTCTCCTAAGCTTTCTCTGATCTCATAGTTGGGTATTATTTGGTTGAACTAGGTCATCATCTAATTTTTTGTTTCCTAATGGCGTATGGATCGTATTCTATAGTAGGCAATAGGATTTTAGTAATTTTAGTTGGACATAACCATTTGAAGAGAGTTCTTTTGTTTTTGACTTGTGCTCTCACTTCTTTGGCAGTGGGGGTTTACTTGCACCTTCTCTAGGACATTGGTGGCATTCACACAATGGTTGGAACCATTGGCACCATCATTTGGTTGTTATTTGTTCTTCCAAGTCCTTGTAATGAGGTAAATGCACATTAAGCCTTGTCATAAGAGGTGATTCACTAGTCCTTGCACAATTTTGAGGTAATTGTGAATTTAGGGTTTTGCTATATGATTGTGGGTTTTAAGTTTTGAATATGGGGTTTTCTAGATAATTTGGAGGTTTGTGAAGTTTTTGCGTAATTGTAGATTTGGGTTTTGGTAAATATTTGTGGGCATTCCTTGAACATGGGAAGGGGGTGAAGTTACTAATGGTGGTTGTGTAACGTAGAAAATTGAATAGTGTTTGGACCCATTGTGGCGTCCGCTCTTGTAGCATGTTTCTAAGGCCACTTAGGCCTAACCTTGGCCTATTTTCTCATTCACCGAGGTTTGCCAAATTTCAAATCACACTATTATTTATTTTGTCATTCTAGGAACACGTGCTAAAATTATAAAGAATTTTCCCAAGACACTAGCATGACGCTCACGCGTCTCGAAAGTTTTCAAAATTCAAACCATTGTTTTCCCATCTACCTTCCAAATTTGGTCGATGGTAATGCTCGTCCAACAGAGAAACGGTCCCTGTAAGCATACCTAACCCTTTGAATCTCTCCATTTTCAATATAAAATGTAATTTTGAAATCCTTCCTCTCTCTTTTTGGCTCACACAATGCTTGGCTCTCTATTGTTGGTTTTGATGCTCTCCTTTGGCTAAAGCATCTCTCTTTCTCAACTTCCATTGAACTCACCCTTGTGTCTTAGTTATTGTTCAAGCTCTTACAAAGGGATTTGTGTCAATTGCACATTGATTGAATCCTCACAGAGCTTGCAACCTTTTCCATTGTTGCAAATTTGGTAACATTGTTTCATTATAGTTGAATAGCATTGTTGCATTGTTTATTGCATATTTCGTTATTTCTATTTTGGAAAATCTATGGTGTAGACCAACACCTTATTTTCTTTTATGCACACTAGGGTATTATTACATGTAGACCAGGGTTGATACTCAGAGCTTTTTATTATTGTCACTAATCTTATTTTCCTATAAGCACTTGGGAAATAAGGTCACACGCTTGTTTTTCAATAATGGTTGTCCATGGAGGTCGAAGGACCAACATAAGGGGCTTGACCTGAAGGCAAGCTCCCAAACAACCCTAACAAATTTTCCTTTGTATTGCAATTGTAGGAATTTTAAGGAGATTCAACCACACAGATGTTTGTTGGTTTCTTCTCCTTCATTTACTCTTCTCCATTTCTTGTTCTTCATCATTTACATTAGTTATTTCAATGTGTTTTGTGATATATTTCATTATCTAGAATGTTGTTGGGTCCTCTTTATGGTTTACAATGCAAACTAAGTAACTTGTTGGGTTGGAATAGAGGCATCTATTGAAACTCTTTATTTTTTTGTCATATAGACAATGGAGACACGTAGACATCCATGCAATGTGCTAGCATCCTAGGCCATGATCTCTTGCCTCCAGTGCCAAGTTCTTCATTTTTCCCTCTTTTCATTAATGTAACTTTTTCTTTAACGATGTATTATGTTTTCTAGACAACATCTTTTTTGTCACTCCTTATGCTTTAGCTTGGTCAAAATAGTTATTTTCTAAGCTCAAGGCAATCATAGTATTTGGTGCAGTCATGGTAGGAGGGTTCACAAAATGAACTGTCTGGACCGTGTAGCAAGAGTAAACACAACGGAAATAACTCAAAGAAATAGAACAAATGTAGATTCAGTCATTCAGTATATCATAGAATTCAAATAGAGATCGGCAGGTAACATGCGGGCTTACAATTAGGGCTCACAGGCCTGATTACATACATGGACAAGATAAAGCTTTAAATCTCTTTTGCACAAAATCTGAACTATCAATCTTCTAAATCATGAGAACTATTTTCCTAAGGATCTATTACATCAATATATATCATGTCTGAATCAATAGATTCTTCGCGTCGGCCAAGGAAGATCACAAATTCCAAAGAAGAGATGTAATGTGTGTACACAGATAGGTCAGACCTAAATGCATATAACACTTCCAGAAAATGAATGGAATGATGTGCGGATCTCCAAGGAAGGTCGGCCATGAACCAAAGATCATTAAATGATGTGTCATTAGGCTTCGAAGATCGAGAAATGCTTCCGCAAGTTTCTCCTTCAGCTGGTTGTCTGTGATTATCCGGATGCTCTACTCTGAGAAACAATCAAACTTCTGATAGCGATATATTTTCGGTATTGAAGTGCGGATCTCTAAATTCTAGATATGATGTAGATGAATCAATGTAGATGCTAAGTCCAGCTCCACAAGGTCTGAAATGCAACTGTGGTAAAATACCAAACCAAGATGCAGAAACTACTTCTGACTGAATTTGTCTGAACTGAACTGGAAAAGAAACAAACTGAACTGCAAACAAACTAAAATGCAAATGTTTTTGGTTGATGCAAGATTGCTCTTGAACTAGGGATGCTCCTACATCAGACATCCGGGGCTATTGAAAAAGTGAGTCCCTCACTTTGTTGGGGCTAGGGAGAACCAAGATAGTCCACCTCTGCCTAAGAAATCCATGATGAATCTTCTTCTGGTTTGCCTTTCCACTTCACAAGATATTCTTTGTATTATTTTCCTCTAGTGCTACGTCCAACTTTGCTATCCAAAATGTCTTCAATTTGCTTTGGTTCTTGTTGTGGTAACTGCTTCTTCAAGTCTTATTCCATGTTGTCATTGAACTCTGCTTCATGATACTAATATAGGTCTGCAATGTTGAAAATAGGTGAAATACCCAATGTCTCTGGTAACTCCACTTCATGTGCATTTCCCGAATCAAATTTTTTGAGTATCTTACAAGGTCCAAACTTCCTCATCTTCAACTTGTTATATGTCCCAACTGGAAATCTTTATTTTCTCAAGTACACCGTCACTTCATCTATAACTTCAAATTCCTTATGTCTTCTCTTCGCATCAGCCTTCTCTTTGTATCTACTGTTCATAGTCTCCAAATGCTTCTTCACCTGATTATGCATTGTCTTCATATGATCTGCAAAGTCTTCTGCTTTTGCACTTCTCTTTTCCTCTATATTGATATCTCTTAATTTTGCAACTCCGCTGGGGCTTATTCCGGTCACAATCTCAAAAGGTGTTCTTCCAGTGCTCTTGTTCACTGAATTATTATATGCAAACTCTGCTTGTGAAAGAATCAAATCCCAACTTCGTGTCTTCTTTCCAACCAAGCATCTCAACAAATTTCCCAAACTCCTATTCACTACCTTTGTCTGTGGATGAAAAGATGAATTGAACTTCAAATTTGTCTTCATCTTCTTCCAAAGTGTCTTCCAAAAGTATCCAACAAACTTTGTAGCTCTATCTGAAACTATGCTCTTAGGTAATCCATGCAATGTCACAATCTCCTTGAAAAATAAGTTAGCTACATGAACTACATCAGTTGTCTTCTTGCAAGGTATGAAATGAGCCATCTTTGAAAATTTGTCCACCAATACAAATATTGAATCATGTCCTCTCTATGTCTTAGGCAATCCCATCACAAAATCCATGCTTATGTCTTCCCAAGGTCTCTCTGGTACTATCAAAGGTTTATACAATCCAGTATTCTGACTACTCCCTTTTGCAACTTGACAAATTCTACAACTCTACACAAATCTCTGAACATCCTTGTGTATCTGAGGCCAAAAGTAGTTTTCACTCACCAAAGCCACTGTCTTATCAATACCAAAATGTCTTGTCAATCCACCACTATGCTTCTCCTTGATCAAATTATCTCTCATTGAACTTCTAGGTATGTACAACTGATTTCCTTTGAACAACATATCTTCTTGAATGAAATAGTCCAACCACTTACTCCTATCTGTCACAACAGGTTCTTTACATGCTTTTCAAGGTTCTGCAAAATCAGTGTCTCCCTCGTACATGTTCTTCAATTCATCAAAACCCAACACCTCAACTCTCATCTCTGTCAATAAGTTTCTTCTTATACTCAATGCATCAGTAACTTTGTTTGATTTTCCACTCCTATGCTTCAACACAAAAGTATAACTCTGCATGAACTCTACCCACCTCATATGTCTCTGATTCAACTTACCTTGACTGTTCAAGTATTGCAAAGCTTGATGATCTATATACAACACAAACTCCTTAAGCAACAAGTAATGTCTCCACTTCTTCAAGGCTTGAATTATGGCATAGAACTCTTGATCATAGATTGAATATCTTCTCACTGCATCATTCAACTTCTCACTAAAATAAGCTACAAGTCTACCTTCTTGACTTAATACTGCTCCAATTGCACTTCCGCTTGCATCACAATCAACTTGAAATACTTTATTGAAATCCGGTAATGCCAAAATAGGTTGCTCTATCACTTTCTGCTTCAACAATTCAAAACTCTTTTCTACTCCTGATGTCCACTTAAAGTCTTTTCTGTCACCTCTCATTGTCTCTGTCATAGGGTTGCAAACTGAACTAAAATTTCTGATGAACTTCTAGTAGAAACTAGCCAATCCATGAAATGATCTAACTTCTCCAATGCTCTCCAGTGTAGGTCATTCGATAATTGCTCACTTTCTCAGGGTCCATCTTCAATCCTTCCACAGAAATCACAAATCCCAAGTATACTAACTCTTCCTTCATGAAACTACACTTCTTGATGTTTATCAGCAATTCCTCTTCTCTTAACCTCTGCAAAACTTGTCTAATATGCCACAAATGTTCCTTTTTTGTCTTACTAAAAATCAAAATGTCATCCAAGTACACAATAACAAACTTACCCAAGAATTTCTTCAAGACTTCATTCATCAGCCTCGTGAAAGTGCTCGGTGCATTTGTTAGTCCAAAGGCATCACTAACCACTCATACAATCCTTCATTTGTTTTAAAAGTAGTCTTCCATTCATCACCTTCTCTGATTTTGATCTAATGGTATCCACTCTTCAAGTCTATCTCTGTGAAATATCTTGCTCCACTCAAACAATCCATGATATCATCCATTCTAGGTACATTAAATCTATACTTAACTATGATCTTGTTTATTGCTCTAGAGTCAGTGCACATTCTTCATTCTCCATCTTTCTTAGGTGTTAACACTACAGGTACTACACAAGGGCTCAAACTTTCTCTAATCAAACCTTTTCTCAACAATTCTTGTATATGTCTATTCAGTTCTTCATTCTCTGCCGGTGTCATTCGATGTGCTACTTTATTAGGCAAACTTGCTCCAGGAATAAGATGCATGTGATGACTGATACTCCTTATAGGTGGCAATCCATTAGGTACATTATCTGATATAATGTCTTCATACTCTGTCAGCAACTCTCTTATCTCCTCCGGTTGTGATCTTCATTTTCTTTCTTAATGTTTTAGGCTTCTTACACAAATTCTCATGTCTCAAACCATCCAAAAAATTTCTTCCATCTACCAAACAGATTCTAGCATTCCCACATACCACATCTTTAGGATCATCCTCTAAAGGAATCAAAGTAATTCTATTCCCATTTGCTGTTATAGTATATGTATTCTCTCTCCCATCATGTATAGCTTTTCCATCATACTGCCAAGGTCTACCCAACAAGATATGACATACATCCATAGGCATAATATCACACAAGACTTCATCATGATAAGATCCAATATGAAATTTCACCAAACATTGTTCACTCACCAATACCTTATGATCATCTTGAATCCATGCTATCTGATATGGCTTAGGGTGTTTCAATCTTTCCAACTTCAGCTTAGTCACCGTCTCCTCTGAAACTAGGTTATCTGAACTACCACTATCAATTACAACTTTACAACACTTACCTCCTGATTTGCATCTGGTTCTGAACAGACTCTTCCTCTGCGGTGGTTCCTCATTTGTTTCTATTTGAAATAGTGCTCTCCTCATTACCAATGATTCTCCTTTCTTTAGTTTACCAACAGAACAAGGGTCACCTAGTTCAACAAGTTCTTCTTCAACATAGGCTGCTCTCCCACTATTTTCTATCCTCTTACTTGTACTACCCTAATTACACTCAAATGCTCTTTGTCCTTCACCTCCACACTTGAAACAAGTACCTCTGAATGTTATCTTATCCAATCCTCTTCCTTCTCTTATGTATCCTTCATTCCAGTATGCACTAGGGTTTCCTCTCCGGTAAAAAATTATGTCATCTCTCTAGTAAGCATTGTTATCTCTGTCCTCCTTAAATGCATTGTCAAACTTGTTCTGCTCTAGATATGATCTATCTCCTCCAGAATAAGTCCTACCTCTCTGAAATTTACCTCCTCTACCTCTTTGTCTCTGATCATGTCTTTTATTCAGCTTCTCTTCAACTTTCAGAGTAAACTGATATGCTTCCTCCAAAGATGTCATCCTCACCAAGCTTAGTTCCTCATGAATGTTCAATCTCAGTCCATTGATGTATCTAACCACTTTCTCCTTGCTTGCTTCACTATGTCTTGTCCTTATGATCATTTTATGAAATTCTTCAGTATACTCCTTCACAGATTTCTCCTTTTGTCTCAGGTTCTGCAATCTTTTCAACAGTTCCAACTCATAGTCAGCAGGTATAAATTGATTCTTCAGTTTTGTCACCATCCTATCCCATTTTGTAATCTTTTCTTTTCCTCTTTTGTTTCTTTCCAACTGAATTTCTTTCCACCATATAGCAACATGTCCTTTCAACTTTGTCTTTGCAAATTTCACCTTCTCCAGATCTTCAATTTCCTCATATTCAAAGTATTCTTCCATGTCGTTTATCCAATCAATCAATTCTTCAGGATTCAAATTACCAGTATAGTTCAGCATATCAACTCTAAGTCTCTTTCCAATCTTTGAAATAGCTCGTGGCATCTTTACTTGATCTAATTCTTCTTCTTCAGCACCTCCTAGGGTTTCACCAGTTTGTTCAACAGATTGAAATTCTTCCTCATCCTCACTTTCAACATTAGGTCTCGGTGTCAATCCTCTTTGCCTATCTTCAACAACATCCAATCGAATTTGCATTGTTTTCATTATCTCCATTATCTAATCTATTCTACTAGCCATTGTTCCAATAGCAACAACTCTCCTCGGTGGCATTCTTCCTAGGATCAAGTGTAAACTGCCTCAGGTTCAGTGATTGAGCTACAAGGTGACAACTGCCTCACAATCGGCGATCGGTTGCAACACAAGTAACCTGCCTCAATTGGGTGATCTGTCCACAGCAAGATCTTACTGAATTCCCTTGCCAACTTCGCTCAATTCGCTCCCAAAAGATTCAAACTTTTGCTATGATACCACTTCGTGCAGTCATTGTAGGAGGGTTCACAAAATGAATTGTCCGAATCATGCAGCAAGAGTGAACACAATGGAAACAACTCAGAGAAATAGAACAAATGCAGATTCAGTCAATCATAGAATTCAAATAGAGATCGGTCGGCAACATGCAGGCTTACAATTAGGGCTCATAGGCCTGATTACCTACACGTGCAAGATAAAGCTTTGAAGCTCCTTCACACAAAATCTGAACTATCAATCTTCTAAATCATGAGAACTATTTTCCTAAGGATCTATTACATCAATATATATCATTTCTGGATCAATAGATTCCTTCGTGTCGGCCAAGGAAGATCACAAATTCCAAAGAAGAGATGTAATGTGTGTACATAGATAGGTCAGACCTAAATGCGTAGAACACTTCCGGAAAATGAATGGAATGATGTGCGGATCTCTGAGGAAGGTCGGCCACGAACCAAAGATCATTGAATGATGTGTCATTAGGCTTCAAAGATCAGGAAATGCTTCCGCAAGTTTCTCCTTCAACTGGTTGTTTGTGATTATCCGGATGCTTTGCTCCGAGAAATAGTCAAACTTTTGATAGTGCTATCTTTCTAGTATTGAAGTGCGGATCTCTGAATTCTGGGTATGATGTAGATGAATGAATCTAGATGCTAAGTCCAACTCCACAAGGTCTGAAATGCAACTGTGGTAAAATGTCAAACCAAGATGCATAAACTATTTCTGACTGAATTATCTAAACTAAACTAGAAAAGAAACAAACTGAACTACAAACAAACTGAAATGCAAATATTTTTGGTTGATGCAAGATTGCTCTTGAACCAAGGATGCTCCTGCATCAGTATTTGTTTGGAGTTTTTGCTCTTCCTACTTGGACAATAGCAAAATACTCTTCTTTTGAAGCTAGTTAGGTCCTTGTGTAATATTGTTGAAATTTGTTATAATTAGCAAGCATAAGCATTTTGATTTGAAATCCAAATTTTCTTTACTACAGATTGTAGCACTCAAAGGTTCCACTCTTAAAATAGATTCACCAAACCTTTGTCTATTCATAGAACTTAGGTCAAGAAGGGAACTCATTTGAGATACATTAGTCCCAAGTGCTTCGATCCATGAAATTAAAGCCCAAAATATAGTGAAATGACTATGGAAATTTTACTTAGTTGTTGTAATCTTTTCTATTTCGAAAACCACATATACTTCCCTTGATTTCAATGGTTTTCTAATGCTTACTCTGATACATATAAAACTATTAAGAAGAATTGATAGTTGATTAATGACTAGGTATAACCTCCTTCAGGGTCATTTTCATAATTCACAAACATCATCTCTGAAGCTCTCCGATGTGTAGCATTCTCTAATTATGTGAACGTTGAGTGTGAAAGGAAGCTAGGTGTGCGGAAATTGCTTCCTAAACTAATCTAATGAGGGGAGAGGTATGCAAATTCTTTACAACCTTTACAATTGCAGCAATATTACACTTATATCAGAGATATTACAGCAACAAACACAAAAAAAAAATGTAGACAGAGAGAAGTAGACACAAGATATATCGTGGGGAAAACCTTTTCAGGTAAAAAACCCCACACTCTAAAACCTGCACAATGTATTATCTGAAACAGTTACAATCTACAATACACTTGTAGTGCAAGTTCTTCCAAGAGTCTTCAAATGTCAATTTTGGAGTTATTCCAATAGCAGAACAGTACCTGTAAAAACACTATGCAACTACAACTCCAAAATATGCAATATATAGAGACTACAAGGCAAATATTCAAAGCATCTTGGGATAGGCATCCACCTTGGCCACATGGCCATCATCCCACATCAAATGACACTTGTCCTTGTTGTAAATACATCCCTTACATCTGTCATACATGGCAGATTTGACTTTCCCGATATGGAGCGCTCCAGGCTAAAATAGACTATGACGGATGCTCTTACGCATCTTGCAGTTGTCATAGATTTTCCTAAGATAACAACCTTTAACGTTGTAAAAGAATCCATCATACAATGCTAAATATAGCATATTCCTCTTACAACATGTCATAGCCCAACTTGGGCACCCAAAGATGCCTTTCCCTCATGCAAAGATCCTCATCGACACTTGTCATCACTTGTCATAGGAATCTCCAAACTTGGCTCTTACGCATCATAGATTCTGTCATATGGAATATTGTCTTCCACATACCACAAGATGTCGACACATGGCATATCAGTGCCACCTCAAATGGGACATCCAAATCCATGTAGGCTTGACTTGACAATCCAAGTCACATTCCAAGTAAGATGACATGTCACCGTGCCATCTCAACTATGTGACCAAACTGAATGTGCAAGTAATTACAACATTAGACAATAAATTATTATACAAATAAATAAATAATGCTAGGAATTTGCAAAGATTGAGACACCTTAATTCCCAACATTCTCCCACTTGTCAAACACCTTGCAAGAGCCAGAAGAAATGATAAGATTTAACTGCTAAGGGCCAAGAGGCCCATAGACTCCGAACACCATCTAAATTTCTCTGTGCCCACTGGTTTCGTCAATGCATCTACAACATTCTTGAAAGTGTCTACTTTCTCCAATATCACCTTCCCATCCTCTACCATGTCTTGCACAAAATGAAACTATACATCAATATGCTTTGTTTTGGCATGGAAAGTTGGATTCTTTGCTATGCAAATCGCACTCTGATTGTCACAACAAATTATTGTAATCTGTCCTGCATCAACACCAATATCTGAACACAACATGTTAAGCCAAATGGATTCCTTACAAGCATGAGTTGCTACCATATACTCAGCTTTTGTTGTGGACAAAGCAACCACGGGTTGTCGCTTACTCATCCAACTAATTGCACCACCAAACATAGTAAACACATAAGCACTAGTGGATCTCTTGCTGTCAATGTCACCTACCCAATCAGAATCCACAAATCCATGAATACATACAGAATGCGGAGGTCCTATAGGATGACCATGATAACATAGTGAATACTCAGAAGTACCCCGCAAATATCTGAACACTCACTTTACTGCATCCCAATGTACCTGTCCAGGATTAGCCATAAACCTACTGAGGACTTCCACTGCTTGGGCAATGTCTGGTCTTGTACAGACCATAGCATACATCAAACTGCCAACAGCTCTAGCATAAGGTACTCTATTCATATTCTCCGTCTCAGAAGGAGACTTTGGACAATCATTTACAGATAACTTTGTCCCCAATGAAACAGGAACACTCAATGGTCTGCAATCTGCCATGCTAAATCTATCCAACACGGTCTTCACATACTTACTCTGGCTTAACCAAAGTTTTATGTTTGCTTTGTCTCTTCTGATCTCCATTCCCAAAATGTACCTGGTTGCCCCTAAGTTTTTCATCTCAAACTGTGTTGACAACTAAGACTTCAAATCAGAAATCATATTCTTACCATTCCCAATCAGCAACATATCATCAACATATAGTGCAATAATGAGAATACGATCATTGTCAAACTTATAATACACATAATGATCTGATTTCAATCTCAAATATCCAATTGACAACACAAAGGCATCAAATTTGATGTACCACATCCTAGGAGATTGCTTCAAACCATACAAAGACTTCTTTAACTTGCAAACCAAATTTTCTTTACCTCTTTCTATGTAATGCTCTGGTTGTGACATATAAATCTCTTCCTCCAAGTCACCAGGAAGGAAAGTTGTCTTCACATCCATTTGTTCCACTTTTAGATCATAAGCAACTGCAAGAGATAATAGGAACCGAATAGATGTCAGCTTTGCAACAAGAGAGAAAATTTCACCATAATCAATTCCCTCCACTTGTGAGTACCCCTTCGCAACCCATCTGGCTTTATACTTTTCAACACTGTCATCTGCACCAAATTTCTTTTTGAAAACCCATTTGCATCCAACAGGTTTCCTACCATCAGGCAAAGGCACCAAGTCCCAAGTTTTATTCTTTTCTAAAGAAGTCATCTCATCTTCCATGGCCTCCTTCCAGGAACCTGCATCTTTCGTGTCCATAGCCTCTATCACAGTTCTAGGCTCATGAACATTAGTAAGCAAAGCAAAAGCACAACTAAAATCAAACAATATATAACCAAACCTCTCAGGTTGCTTCCTGATTCATGTGGACCTCCTCAAAGGCTGAGGTGGAGGTTCTATTTCATCTTCTGAACTTTCAGATCTGCCAGAGCTCTCCTCATCATTAGGTCCAACAGGGTCATTCAATTCAGTCTTCTCAAGGGTAGAAGGAAATTAAACCACATCCTCTTTCTTTTCTTTCTCTTCTAGTTGTAGAACAGTAGAAGAAGGTGTTAGCTCTCTAAAAATAACACTTCTTCTATACAACACTTTTTCAGCCGTAGGATCCCAAAGCTTGTATCCTTTCACACCGACACCATATCTAATGAAAATACACTTAATAGCCTTGTTCTCTAATTTTGACCGTTTCTCCCTAGCCACATGTGCATATGCCTCACAACCAAAAACACAAAGATGTCTAATTGAAGGCTTCTTACTAGACCACACCTCTATAGGTGTCTTGCCAACAAGAGCTGATGTAGGAGATCTGTTTACTAAGTAGCAAGCAGTGGCTACTGCTTCAGCCCAAAACTTATGTTCGAGGCTTGCTCCACTAAGCATACTCCTAGCATTCTCCATCAGCATCTTATTCATCCTCTTTGTAACTCCATTTTGTTGCGGGGTGCATGGAGTTGTCTTATGTCTTTCAATCCCTTGCTCTTTATAGAACTTATCGAACTCTGCTGAACAAAACTCATCTCGTTGTCAGTTCTCAAACACTTAATCTTTTTACTAGTCTAATTTTTAGCAAAAGCTTTAAACTCTTTAAACCGACTAAAGACTTCATATTTGCTTCTGAGAAAAAAAATCCATGCCCTTCTACTATAGTCATCTATGAAAGATACAAAATATACAGATTTAAAGATCGAAGGAACATTAACTAGACCAAACACATCAGAATGAATAAGATCCAAAACACCAGAAGACTTATGAGAACTCGAGTAAAACTAAACACGGTTTTGCTTTCCATATATACAATGTTTGCAAAAGTTGAACTCGAGATTACAATCATTTAACCCCTCAATGAGGTTTTTATTTTTCAGGGTTCTAAGACCCTTCTCACCAATGTGGCCAAGTCTCTTATGCCATAATATTGTCTTCTCAGTAGGAAGCTTAACTTCTGAAGCATGATCACCCTTAGGTACCCAAAATGCACTACCATCAGAATTTGATACAACAGATCTTTTAGTTGCTGGTTCCATTGGTGGGGATGAAGTGACTGCAGCTCTTTTCTTCGAGTCAGAAGAACTATTGCATTGTGAAATGCATGCCTCCAACTGAAACAGAGTACCTCTCTGAGTACCCTTCACAAGCACCATAGCTCCTCTAGTCATCTTGCATCCTTCTTTCAAGAAGACAACTTGCACACCTATATCGTTCAATTTCCTTACAGAAAGTAGATTTCACGCCAAGCCTGGGGTGTGCATAACCCTGGAGATCCCCTTCACTCGTCCATCAGGGAATTGGATTGAGACTCTTCCATGACCAACAATCTTCAAATGAGAGTCGTCACCCAGGTACACTCTTCCACCATCAAACTCTTCATACTTCGTGAACCAATCTCGATGTGAGGTCATGTGGAAAGATGCACTAGAATCAATCAACCACACATTATTAGATGCATGGGTGGCCAAGGCTGCAATGAAGACATCACCATCATCTTGTGACTTATCAGAATCTAAATTTGGGACATTCTTCTTTTTCTCCTCTTTGCATTCCTTTCGGAAATGTCCAGTTTTCCCATAGTTCCAACATAGTACCTTAGACTTTCTAGGAGATTTGTATCTCCCACAGGATTTGGATCTACCCTTCTCAGCTTTCTTGTCTTCTTTTTCCCTTTATCTTTGGGTCTTCCACGAACCGCAAGAGCTTCTTTGGCCGACTTGGATGACTTTCTCCACATCTCTTCAGATAATAGCGAAGACACCACATCTTCCATTTTGAAAGTGGGTGTGGTACTCTTGATGGCCATAACAAGATGATCCCACAAATTTGACAAAGAACAAAGCAGGGTCATACACCGATCCTCCTCCTCCATCTTCACACCAACGAATGTCAATTGTGCAACCAACATATTGAAGGCATTCACGTGATCAACAATAGATCCTCCATCTTCCATCCTCAGAGAATATAACTTCTTTCGTAGGAACAACTTGTTTACCAGGGATTTAGCCTGATAAACATCACCAAGTTTCTTCCACAGATCCTTCGTAGTTTTCTCCTCATGTACATTTAACAAGACAAAATTAGCCAAATAGAGTCTCACAAGACCCTTGGCTTTACAATCTTTGAGATCCCAATCATCTTGGGACATTGCCGCTGGTTTTACACCAGAAATTACTTTCCATTGGTCTCTATCAACAAGCATGTCTTCTTTTGAGTTTCCACAACTCGAAATTGCTGCCATTAAACTTTTCAACCTCTATTCTTCTGGATGTACCTGCCATCTCCTTCCTGCAACAAGATTGCAGAATACTTTACACAGATTCCCACTCAATCTAAGATCAGTACAAAAAACCCCTATCCAGTAGCTAGGACCAAAACTGGCCAGGCTCTGATACCAACTGAAAGGAAGCTAGGTGTGCGGAAATCACTTCCTAAACTAATCTAATGAGGGGAGAGATATGCAAATTCTTTACAACCTTTACAATTACAGCAATATTACACTTATATCAGAGATATTACAACAACAAACACAAAACAAGAATGTAGACAGAGAGAAGTAAACACAAGATATATCATGGGGAAAACCCTTTCAGGTAAAAAACCCCACACTCTAAAACCCACACAATGTATTATCTGAAACAGTTACAATTTACAATACACTTGCAATGCAAGTTCTTCCAAGAGTCTTCAAATGTCGATTCTGGAGTTATTCTGGCAGCATAACAGTCCCTGTAAAAACACTTATGCAACAACTCCAAACTATGCAATATATAGAGATTACAAGGCAAATATTGAGAGCATCTTGGGATAGGCATCCACCTTGGCCACATGGCCATCATCCCACATCAAAGGACACTTGTCCTTGCTGCAAATACATCCCTTACATCTATCATACATGGCATATTTGACTTTCCCAATATGGAGCGCTCCAGGCTAAAAATAGAATATGACGGATGCTCTTACGCATCTTACAGTTGTCATAGATTTTCCCAAGATAAAAACCTTTAATGTTGTAAGAGAATCCATCATACAATGCTAAATATAGCATATTCCTCTTACAACATGTCATAGCCCAACTTGGACGCCCAAAGATGCTTTTCCCTCGTGCAAAGATCCTCTCTAACACTTGTCATCACTTGTCATAGGAATCTCCAGACTTGGCTCTTACTTGTCATAGATTTTGTCATATGGAATATTGTCTTCCACACATTATAAGATGCCGACACATGGCATATTAGTACCACCTCAAATGGGACGCTCAAATCCATGTAGGTTTGACTTGACAATCCAAGTCACATTCCAAGTAAGATGACATGTCACCGTGCCATCTCAACTATGTGACCAAACTGAATGTGCAAGTAATTACAACATTAGGCAATAAATTATTATACAGATAAATAAATAATGCTAGGAATTTGCAAAGGTTGAGACACCTTAATTCCCAATAGAGTGATAGTCCAGGCATCCATGGGATAGAAATGGAAAGTTAAACTTGAAAATGTGGTATTCGACCCCCAAAGTATAGAGGTGTTCGTGCGGGTTAGTTGGTTGTACTTCTTCTAGAAGTTCAATGGGTTTGAACTGGAGCTGGTGGAAGAATTTGTTAGGAATTTTCGCCTAACATTTACAATAGTGAAGGGGGTCTACATTGCAGTCAGTTTCATGATCATTAGTCAGCTTGCGGGGATTTTAGAGGTAGGCAAAAACATCTCGCAATCCAAAGTTTCTTATGAGGAGATGAATAAAAATTTCCATGTCACTCTAGAGCCTCTACCTTGGTACATCATCAGTAAGGGAGCAACCAAAGGAATAGATCAAAACAATCTCCCAGAGCCATAATCAACCGTCATCCTTTGGGTTATGAAATTCTTCACCTGTGACAGGCAATATGGTATGGTTCTAAGGCCAAGGATGCGAATGGTAATCCACCTTTGACATGGGATTGATCGGCCTGAGTGCCTCATTAATTTGTCCGCCTTCCTCTACAACTGTCTTTAGGTTATGATCAAATTTAAGTGGGCCAATGGGAAAATCATCCACCATGGCCTCATCCACTTGATCATCAAGCACCATTTCCTATAGTAGGATGATGGACAGAGACAATGGGAGTTGTTCCTACAAAGTAAGCCATAGAAAACCAAGAAAAAGAAGGTGGCACCTGACCCAGTGTCTACTACACCACCAATCATTGATATAGAAGAGATTGAAGCAACTTGCTCTACCACAACTCCAAAAAGAAAATATTAGAGGCTTGTCTTGCAAAAAATGACGAAGAGGAAGAACAAGTAGGGGCTGCTAAAATTTTGGGAAGTATGTCCTCGGGCCATTTTGCACTTGAAGAACAACACTCTGAAGCACTCTGGAGGGAAGGAAATAACCATTGATTAAGCCAATCATAGACGAAGAGCACGAATAAACTCTGTAGGCCCTCACTTTGTCTAGAACAGAGCATTCTCTTCAAGAGTGTAGACGATAAATTAGGGAACTGCAACAACTTCTTGCTGATAAGACTACAGAATTAAAAGAGATGTAGTATGAGGCTGCACAAGAAAGGGAGACACACAATACATTGGTCTCCGACCTCCAACAAGCCCTAAAGTAGGAGAAAGATGGCGTCATTGCAAAGGATGCCCACATTAGCTCTCTCTGACAACAACTACCTCAACCTGTTGTTATTCAAGTTAAAGGTGTGTAAGTTTATTTTCTACTAGCCCACAACTGATCTCACCAGCCATGGCCTGATTCAGAGAAGAAAATGCTCAGCTCTAGACAACTCATGAGACCCTTCAACAGGACAAAAATTTAGCAGAGGAGAGAGTGGCTCGAGCTTGTGAAACTAGGGAAGCGTTGTTGGCTTTGTGTTAGCCCTCTAGTGTGTACACTCTCTTTTTGAGAGAATAATTTTTATGCTAGAAGCTCTTAAGAATTTCTTGCAATCTTCCATTTGACTTTGATAATGATAGGGAGTTTGTGCAAAATTATTTTGAAAGTACACTGGAACAAAAAGAAATGCTATGTGAATTCCTCCAACATGGGTTCCTAATGGAAAATCACCACAGATCCATGATGAACTTCTATGTGTGTGAAGTTTAGTTAAGGGGTTTTGTTTCTCTCCTTTGCCATCAAATAAAGTGGCAAAATTTTTGGAAAGACAGTTGTCGTTGCACCAAAATATTGATCTGTTAATGCTCGATACAACCACCAGAGTTAATGAATCCATGGAAGGTGGTTAATCCTTGTCATGAACCCAAGCGCTACGCTGCACAACACAAGGATACCAAGGGCGCACACCTTGCAACAATCCCCCCAGTGCAAGTGAGGGGTTCAAACCCATGACCCAGGCTCTAATACCAATTGTTGGAAAGACAGTTGTTGTTGCACCAAAAGATTGACCTATTAATGCCCGATACAACTGCCAGAGTTAATGAATCCATGGGAGGCGGTTAAATCTTGTCACGAACCCAAACATTGCGATGCACAACACAAGGAGACCAAGGGCACACACCTTGCAACAAAAATTGGACAAAAGAATATCACACTGTTGAAGTCACAGTCGACTTCTTAATGCATCGTGAATACCCCAAGACCACCTAGTTCTCTAAAACATTTAGGGCATGTGTGTACCAACCAGAGTTCAAGGACTAATATGTGTGAAATATCTTCTCCAACATTGCCGCATTATAGGATCACAAGGGGTATCCTCCTCTGGTTGCCATTAGGGCATGTATAAATAGGTGGGAGGGTATGGCACAACATTTGAAGAGGAGAGAACCCATCGCACCTACTAATTTACGATGGAGCCCTCACAATAGCCATGAACCTTATAATCAATATTCAAGGAAGGCGGCATGAGTGGATTGGAATGTGCTTCAGACCTCCTTTGCTTCTCGCACCAACTCCTCTTACAACTTCCACAAGGTAGATGCTACAAGGAAAAGTGGAGAAGTGCTTTAAAAATATTTTAGATATAGATGGATATGTAGAAAAAGGAAGGCACTTCATCATGTATAAGGAGGAGGATTATGACTGCAACCAAATACTGGAAGATAAAAACTTGACAAATGAAGATGTGAAAGTCATCTCATGAGGAGATGGTTTTATTCTAGTAGGGAGAAATGATGAGGTGTGGCATTGTCTTTTATTTTCATACAAACATTACTTAATTTCCTTGATTTTTATGGACTTGGTATATTTAATACATGACTAAATATCTATAACTGTTTTAAGAATAGATAAATAATGTGTTGTACTTATTTTCTCAATGGTTAAATATGCTTGAATGTTTCTAGAATTTCCTATTTCTATGCATATATATCTATGTTTTTATGACAAAAGCAGCCACGGGTTCAAAGAATTGAACATTTTGGATCTCTCCAGAGACAGTCACGTAGGAAAGACAACCAACTTGATTGGGTCACAAAACTCTAGAGTGGCACTCATAATCATAGTTGTTTGTTCATCTTCAAGACTGGTGTCAATTGACAAAATTTAGTGCCTAACTTCAGTTTTGGTATGCACCTCACGAGGAGTAGGATGGACCCAAACAACTCCAACTAGTTATCACAAAACTCTTGACTAACTTCAGCTTCCTGTTTCCATGCCTTGTTCTCTCCAGTTTGATATTTAAGTTATGAAAATAACTTAAGTGTTTCTTCATGTAGTTTTCCTTTAATTTAGGTCATTTTTGCATGTCCTTCCCCATACCTTTAATCTAGGACATTCCTTGATTAAGGTTGATGGCATCTCTTGCTGGAATAAATGACTATTAGTCTCAAATAAAGTCAGGGAGATTCAGTTCAGTTGAAAATCTAAGGCTCGGATGTATAAGAAAGGGAGCCAGTAGATACTAGGATAACATTCTTTTAGCGTATTTTGTGATAACTTCATTTTCCTTTTAGAAATTTTGTAGCAAGATTGTATGAGGTTCCATATATTGAAAATAAGAAGAAAATCCTTCTAATTCTATTTTAGCATAAGAATTCCTTCCGGATGGGGAGTTGGGACCACTCCACTAAAAGAAGGTGATCCTATGGTATTTCTTCTCTTATGTTGAATTCATTTGTTATGCTTTAAAACTTCTTTGTTTTATTATTATGTGACTAGGATAATTTTATTGTGTTCATTTGTCTTTGTTAAACAAAAAAAACCTATAGGTAATTATACAAATCATAAAACCAAATCAAAAACATTTACCTTTCAACATTAGTTCTTTTCAATATTCATTTCATCATGTATGTGTTTCTTTATCTTTAGCATAGATGGTTGTTTCAAGCATGAATGTTTACTTTTGCAATTAGAATAATGTAGAGAATGTTTGCTTTTTAGCAACATTTAAGTTTGATTTAAATTTCATCATAGAAATCTAGGAGTAGAAACACAACCTTGAGACCTAAAATCCCTATCACAAATAGCTCCAAACACCACCCAGATTGATAAGATTAAATGATAGGTAATTGGACACCTACAATGACCTTGTCAAATATCCTTACTTATCAATCTCTCAAATATGCTTGTGAATATAACTAGTCTTTATTATAGGTCTAGGGGTGAGTGCAAGATCATTATGGGCAAACGATGGCAATGGAAAAAATGCTAGATAGAAAAGTGTTAACATTTAGATTTGGATGGAAAAAGTGTTAATATTTCAATTTCAATGTTGGATTCTCTACAAAAATCTCTTGAGATTACTTTTGATTTAGGAAATTGGGAGTCCGAAAACTTGCAAAATTATGCATTGTGTTATCCTAAAGAAAACTAAATTTTATACAATAAAAAGGGTTTGTAAAGGAAACTCTCACGATTCTAAAAATATATTATATATTTATTATAATTTTAATAGGTAATTATTATTAATTTTCTACATACAATATGTTTGAATTCTTGATAGATACACATATTGAAAAACATTCATACTTTCAAACCATTTATCTTTTTTCAAATTTGAAAGATGTGTCACACTCTAAAATTCATTGGCTATAGTTTTTTTAATTTTATATTTTTTGACCGAAAAAATGTTTTTAATATTTTAAAAAATTTCGTAATAAAAGATTCATAAATAATTATTTATTTACCAAAAAAATCACAAAAATATGTGTCACATTCACTCATGTGTTCTACTTATATCCAAAGTTTGAAGAAAAATATTTTTTCCACTCATACTTAGGTTGGCCAGAATGACCACAAACTTCTCTTTTTCAATAAAATTAGTGGTGCCTCATTGAAATATCCAATTTTTACCAATTTAATTTAAAAAATTTCAATAAAAAATAGTATCCCATAAACTAAATTCAATTTCCTATAAATTATATTACTGCCTTTATTTCAAATTATGTAGATAACTCATTCATTTTTTCAATGAAGTTACTCAAGTTTGTTTTTTAGAATATTTATTGCCACATAGGGGTAATGTTTGTCCATCAAGATGAATCTTTGTTTGTAGGTATAGAAGGTTTGCAAGTCATAAGGTTATTTCTTTGTGTCAGATTTAAATTTGTAGGCATGGAGATCAATTTTGTAGGCATGGATTCAAACCAAGGTAATAAATAGTTTCCTATTTCTATTCCATTCCTAATTCTGAGGTACACATTCATTATTTGTTATTTCATTCTATTTTAATGTGTACCTTGGAGTTGGAGATTCCTAATCTAGGGTTACTTATGCATATTCTACAAATCTTGTAGATTAACACACTAATTTTTAGGTTTGTCCTCCAATCCTCTTGGGGTTTAAATCACTTCCATAGCTTTATGTAGTTGAGTTCAAGTAGTGTTTTTAATTTTAGTGCTTGGATAAGTAAACCTTCCAACAAACTTCGCAAACTCAACAAATCTATATTATCTATTAGGCAAATGAATTTAGTATTCATATATGCAAGAAGATTCGAGTTCATATGTTCGTGACCAAGATCTTTGAGTGGTCTAGAGTGCTTTTGGACTCTCCCATGCTCTACCGCATTTCATTCTTAAAGTGACTCCTAATTTGACACTTTTTTCATAGAAGTTTCATGAGGACTAAGTATGTTTTGCTAGGTTTCTATCAACAGAGTTTGTTAAGGTGGAAAATGGAAATGTAGTAACTCTCAATGATTGCAGTCAAAGGATGCACTATGGGAAGTTAAGTTGTGCCCACCTCTATCTTATCTCACAACTGTTGATTTGGAGGATCTTATGCCACAGTGGATGGGAACCCTTGATTTCTGTGGGCATTTATTGACTCTAGCAATGAATAGAATAACATAGAAATTTTCAAGGAAAGTGTACATACATATGGTAGTTTCTTATTCAATGTAACGAATTTTGGACAAATAGGAATCAAAGTGCTCACTTATTTCTAATTTTCTAAAATTTTCTAACCATTGATTTGATAACTTATTCAATGACAAATACTGATCATTTTGAGTGATAACGAGTTAATGTGATGGGGAAATAAAGGTATTAAAATACATGATTGACATTATGCGGAATTTTCTCCATTGGTCAAGAGTGAAGACGTGGACTATATTGTGGTGTGTAATTTTAAGGACAAATGAGGTGCTTACACATGGCACCCAATGACATCTAATGGCATAGTAAAGTAGTGGGACCAAAAGAAACACTCAACCACCATCCATCCAATCACAAGTAGCTTTAGAACTAAAGCATCAGTCCCCTATGAGATTGCACTAGTTGAGGTTGGTGCCTTTCCTATGGAGGCATCAACGCTGACTCGGGTATTAATTTATTTAAAGAGGCTTGAGAACATGGAGATATCGCGATGACCCAAAATGGCAGGAAAGGAAAATTTAGAAAGAAGGAAGAGTACGTGGATGAAACAGAATGATAGTTGGATGAATAAGTGGGGTATTAGCATAAAAGAATGCCCAAATACTAAAGAGGATATTAAAAAATATGTGCAAGAAAAAGTCAAAGTAAGCATGTGGACAAGGCAATTAGGAAGGAAAAGACAATATTGCATAACACATTTCAATCCCTTATATGACCACACACAAAAGAGCTACCTAGGAGCGGACATAAAGTGGAAAGCGAAAATGTTAATGGCCCAACTAAGGACTAGTTCGCACGAGTGAAACCAGAAGGTGGATGAGGCCTAAAGAAGAATGGGAGGAGAGAATTTGTTGTTTCTGCAATATGGAATTGGTGGAGACGGAATGGCACTGCATTATGGAGTGCCTAGCTTATGAGGATATTAGGGCAAATTACAAGGATACTTTGAATGTTGACTCCTTGACCAACTTGTTTGAAGAAGAGAGGTTAACTAAACTTGTTGTCTACTTGATCAAGATACATAGTAGAAGATCTAATATCCAAAAAGCAAGGGAGTTTAGTTAGGTGCTATGCGAGCGGTCTGCTTTTGCAGCTCGTGGTTTTCCTGCGGGTTTTGGTTCTCTTTGCAACGTGTCTTGGTTTTTGTGGTCCCATAAGTTGTCTCGCCTCATGGACATTATTAAAAGCCTTCATTCATTCATCCATCTAAATCTAACGGCTTGCATAGGCTATCAAAATATAAATTGAAGTTATGTCAAAATACTCCAACACCATAGATTTCCCAAATCAAATGACTCTTGACACTTTTTAAGTGTTTTTGAAGTTTTGTCATAACAAGGGAGTGTGAGCTATTGAACTTGAAAGATTAACAATTCCCTTGTGGATTTCCAAGGTTTTTAAGAGATATGTCAAAATAATAGCCCTATTGGCAAAAGTTGGAATGACTTAGTATATGATGGAGTCCACTAGAAATAAAAATAATAGAGCTCATATAATTTATCAAGGTCTTCCTAGTAAGAACAAAAGAAGCTTGAATTAAATTTCTTGTTAAGGTTTTGCCTTGATATAATTACATGAATAATGACCCACTAATATTAAAATGAACATTTGAGATTGCATTCTATTTGAAGCTTTGATATTAATAAAAGAGAGTAAGACCAATAAGAGGAAAATTAGGGCTTTGTGTGGGAAAAGTAAAGCAAGTTGTTGGAGAGGAATTTCAAGAGCAAAATGAGATATTTTATTATATTATTCTTTTAGAGCTTAAGTCGTATTTTTCTATTATTCAACTTCACAAAATGAGAGGTGAGAGAAGTTGATTTGATCCTTTTTCTTATTATAAAGCAAGGTAATGATGCATATGCAAACATGTGCTAGTTGTGTATGGAATCTAGGGTAAATATTGGTTGTTTATGTAGGTTTTTACTAAGGTAAAAGGATTGGTCCTTTTGGACAAACATAAATCTCTTGGACAAATTTATATAGTGTCCTTTGGTCTTAAAGTATATTCTAGGGTGTCAAGTTTTAAATTCAAAGTATGAAGTATCGTTTAACTCATTGTTTTGTAGATTTGAAGAAGGTGCTTGCAAGCAAAATTCCTCTCCATGATTTAAATGTCTCCAAATGTGGCTAATAATTTTAGGGGATTTGACAAATATACGGGACTACATTTGCTAACTCATTGATGTTTTGGGTCATTCTATAGTCACAACAATTTTAAAATCTTTCCATATATCATGTGGCATTGTTTGTTTAGCTTTGGATTACTAAGAATGTTTAGTCGTGTGAAGTTCTTGAGACTTTGAATTGTATTTGAGTGAAAGTGCAACTAGACTAGTGGGATCTCATGTCCATTTTTGGTTCATTGTTGTAGGTTGATTTACACACTTGTTTTATCATTATTTATGTGTTTGACTCTATTGCCCATGAATGAAGACACCGGTCCTCTTCTCAATCATGTAAGTGAGCTTTTAAACGATAAATCATCTATCTAATTTTCTAATAAATTATTCATAATTTATGTTTTACAGGTTTACATAAACTCAATGCTACATACCTTTGCCAAATCCCTTGAGACTCTAGATTTGTAAGTCATCTTTAAGAGAGTTATGCACATTATAGGTTTCCAAGTTACATATGAAGCAAGAAACTATGAAGGGTTTTATATTCGGGGATATGAATTTATTTTTACATCTAAAGTTACATTGTAACCTATTGATTAATCTACATTGTTAAGGGATCTATGGTATAGAAGACTGGCAAACCAAGTATAAAGGATATTTAGTGACAATATTTTGGAGTATCCATGTGCATAGAGGATGGTTAATTCACACGATTAGTCTAGTTTATTCATTCTACAAGATCTCTAGGGACACCCTCCTTGGCCTAAGTAGATCCAAAAGAGTAGAAGAGTTGTCCTACTCTTGTTAGTTGTCCAAAACCAACTATAGTTTAATCATGAATCCTACTTGAGTACCTAGCCCTACTTTTCTTCCTTGGAGTTAATATTTAGAGTTTGCTTTCTAGAATTGTAAAGTGTGGTTTTGAACACCAACAATTTTTACTCTAATATTTTAACCTTCTTTATTATTTGATCTTTAGTTATGATGTTTTTATTGTTGTATATTTTATTTTAGATATGATTATGGTTTGGATCCACTCACTTGTGCTCTTTAGTTCTATAATGATTAGGGTTTGGGCTTTCATTGTTTGATATCTCTTTGTTTTATACCCTTCCACCCTTGCGTGCTTTGTGTGTTATTGTTAGTTCATTTATCATGGATTCTAATATACCTCTACCTTGTGCCTCTATCCATGCACGTGTCTATATGATTTTGATGTATTTGATCTTTCTATCCTTGATGCTCTCATGTCTTACTATCCTACAAATGGAGATGTATTTTCTATGAAGCTCCATAAATTTGGTTATTATTTTTCCTTCTCTCTTAAATGTAGACTCACTTCACTTGTTTATGAGCCTTGCTTTGATTATACATTTCTTATGACTAGTGAAAATGTTTCTCATGAACACCATGATGCTTTTAGCTCAAAGCACTTTCCTTCATTTTAGGGTGATAATGCATGCACGATGTTACTTTACGTGATTTGTTCACACCTTCTTTAGTTGGGATTTATCTATTCATGATGTTGTCAAGCCTTGTAATAATTTATTCTTCCTAAATGTCATGATAGCCTTATTTCCATACCCTAAGATTCTTGTTCCTATAATGATACATCTTGTGAGGAGTTTAGAGATATTGATATATGTGATCAACATTTTTACATACACGATGATGTTGTGCTTTATGATGATAGTTATTTTCTATCTCGTGATTATGTATTGTTCCATGACTCATTGCACAATAATCTTATGCCTTCTAATGACAGTTCTTTACCATCTCATGTTGATACTCTCTTTACTCATGATGATTCCTTACTTTGTACTACATCTCGTGATCATTTTCCTCTTGCATTCATAGATTCTACTCCATGTTTTTCTCTTGATACATCTTTCTCTGAGGAGTCTCATGTTGTAATCAATGGTGACTTGGGACCACCTATCCATAATTACTATCCTAATGATATGCTTTATGATGTTTGTATTTCTCATACTACTAGTGATGTGCTCTACATAGTCACACTTACTCTGTGTCTTCTCACAAGGTGGTTGATGGATCTTTGATTCCAAATGCTATTGATGCTTTATTATGGTGACATTGTAGTTCATGTTTCTAATGTACATGTTATTTGTGATTCTATGCTATCTTCATCTCATGCTTTAGCCCTAACTTCTTCGGGTACATATATGATTTTTAACTTATGTGATGATGTTGCTACAATTAAAGATGATGATGTGTCTTCCTCTTCTATTAATGATTTATCTGATATAAAGCTTCATTTCATTTGTTTGATTGGTGATATTTTACTCAATTTTATAAATAATTATTATTGAATCCAATAATTGTCTTCATCCAACTCTATATTGCCCTAGAAACCCCTTGTTTTCACAACACTTGCATATCAATCATAGCCTTTTCTAAGTATTATAATCATCCATATTAACAAATAAGTAAATATATTGTATTCATTCATTGTTATGGTTTAAAGATTGATTTCTAGATAAAATAGTATGGTTTATTGTTGTATCAATTTGGTGTTACTAATGGTGAAGGACGAATATAATTATTCAAGGTTATAACCCTTCTTGCAAAATATTTCCTATAGCAACAATTATATAGTTTTCTTGTATCAGTAATTTTGTGTTTTCTTGTAGCAACAATTTTGTAGTTTTCTTGTCATAACTCTTGTAACTCACCTATAGTAGTGTTGTAGCTTTATATGGAAAAAAATGGTTGTGAGCACCTATTGCACTTTTATAGCATATTGTAACAATAGTTGTAGCTTGTTCTAAACTATTTTGCAATGTTGTTGTTGATTAAGTTCAGGTGGTGCCAAAAATAGAAGAGGAATAAGTTGCAACAAATTTGATTCACACACACTTCAATTGGATAAAGGTATTTATTGCTACATAAATATAGAAGACAAAGTCATTACCAACTAAACTTGCTTCCAAAAGTTCTTGATTTATTTCATTTACTTTATTGGGTCGTGACTTGTAATATTCTCCTTTATTATTATTTGACTACAACACTCTCCATAAAAATTAGATGCACATAAGAAGGATTGTGAATAATAGTCTGTACTAGGAGATTTTCCAAGACATTCCTTGATTCACTCCCTCCACTTTTGTTGGGAGTTGAATAATTATTTTAGGGGTAATTTTATACTCTCCTATTTTGAAGGTTCATCTTTGCATTTAGGAGATGTTGTAACTTATGCTATTCCTATTGTTGTTAGAGATTTATTATTGTAACCATTAGATATTAGGTAGTTAAATAAAGTGTTTCTTCTCGTCTATATAAGAGAGATATAGATGTGAATCAATACTCAACAATCTATAGAATCAATAGTTCACTATTTGAATTTGTAATCAAGTGTAGAGCTATAAGTTATTCCATAGTGATTTATTTATTACCAAGAGTTAATCAAATAAAAGTCTCTTTGGTGTAATTTCATTTTAGCTCGAGGAAGAGATTCAATCATCACGCTAATCAATGCAAGGCCCACTTATGAAGACCTGCAAGGAAGACTTGTATATGCAATTGAAATTTGAAAACATAAAATGTAAAGCTCAAATCAATGACTAAATCCTACTTTCAAATTCAAATGCAAACCTCCGATAAAGCATAAGGAAAATCAATACAAAAATGAATGAAATAACAATAATATCTCACCCAAAAATTATCCTTGTTGCACCAATAGGTGGTTGTGCTCCAATGATAATGTTTCCAAGTGCTCAACTCAGCAGAATAACATTGCATCAAGTTGTGGATGATTATGGCTCGTGAGAGGTTCAATTTATAGATTTGTGAGAGAGATGATCAATGGTGGAGAATAATTTGGAGGATTAATGGCTATGGTTTCTTGAGAGGATTTGGATGGATGAGGAGTCAACAAGTGTCTTTATTCTCACACAGATCAAGGAAGTTAACATGTGTAACATCCAAATCCATAAAGACGAGAAAAACTAGGTTTTCACAACCGAAATAAATTTTTATTTATTTATTTTTACTAGGTAATCAAATACAAAAGAACTTTACTATTACCAAGTATAACATTTTTCACTTTAATATAAACATGATCTCATTTTCATAAAACTGTAAGAAATGATATACATTAAACATTTTGTTTTCTAACAATTAGAAATTTTCTTGAAGCAAACAAATATTGGAAACATACCATTAACATGCATCTCGATTGTCGACCCATCACATTCAAGACTCGGCAATCCTCAGTATTTGGAAGAGAAAGTATCTTCAAGGAGCATAACCTCCAACCACAGACCATCGATCTCCTGCACTCCTTCCTAACCGGAAGTGGCCCTACCCTACTCAAGAGGATAGACTTAGGATAACCATCGATGTTTGCCATCTGAGCTCTGGTGTTGTAACCTACGTGTCTTGTTATCGTGCAGATCCCTAGATACCCTCTAGTCATGCACGACTCTCCACAAGAAACACCATCTAGTTACAGTGAACATTCGATGCACTTGAGGATAGTACACCACCTTGGCCAAAGGATTTGTTTTTAATTAGCGTTCTAAGAATGCATAAACTTGGTTCACCCACCCTACTCGACTTGAACTGATCGAAATCCTACAGTTTCCTACTTGTATAGTTTGAACTAATTGACGACCTTGATGACCTCAAGGTTTTAGGATTTCCTCCTGTAATAGCGCATGGCGCAACATTTACTCTAACCCCGAGTTCATAGTTTCATAATCTCATATTCATGTAAAAACATTTATTAATAACGCCCACTCCTAAGTGGTTTCACACTTGTTTACTCGGTTCCCATGTTTGCACAACACACTCAAGTATCTAAAACAATTTCCCGTTATCCCGAAATTCAAGGGTTCTAGACTCTTAAGGTCTACAAAATGTTACTAGAATTGTCGCATGCAACGTAATCTGGATTCAATATGCGGGTTTCCCACTCTACTTGCTTGATACAAAACCATGACGGTTTTCGACCAACGCGAAAACATTAACTCCCTATTCTCCTTTCCAAGTCAATTAATTTCGCATAAGTCATTGAGGTAAGAATCGTAAAATAAAATAATAAAAGATTTGGATTCTTTCTTACGACTTTAGAGATGACTAAACACATGTTCGACCTCTACTAAAGATATAAGACAGATGAGACATTAGCTATTTACAACTACATTTTTCGGCTGTCAAACACACTAAATTTTACATCAAAACATGCTTAAAAACTGTGGTTTTGACTCCTACACAACATGCACGTGGAGCAACGTGTTTTCTCGCTGTGAAGCTATCGTTCAAAAGCTCCAAGGGCAGTTTTAAGTTTAATACTACAATCTTAAAGGAAACTCTTTGCACATACGTCATTGCCAATCATTCAAGGAAGGTAATTTACATTTTGTATCACGTAGAGTTTGTTCCTAAATGCATGTACGTTAGAGAACTGTGTTTCTTTTATTATACAGTGTCGTTCATGACAAGAAATGCTACAGTTCCTGAGTTCACAAATTCTAGAAGACAGCAATACTTCTATTTCTGAGTTTATGAATCTCAAAACACAGTAATGATTTCATTTAATGATCAACTTCATACAGAACTCATAGTAGAGGACAATGTCATCATATTTGATTGATTGAACGTATTTATTCATGCACAGCTAAGACACATTTACAGATCTACGCTGAGAAAAAGGAAAGTGTGGGAAATAAACATGTCGAAGGACTGAAGTTTGTTGTGGCTAGTTCCACGTACTCCTCTAGCAAAACGTGCTTCCTCCGAACTCCTAAACACAATCTCCTATCCCAATCTCTGCCTGACCACCACTCAAAGTGAAGACCAGCTCCCACCGTTATCTTCTCTGTCGATTACTACTCAAGACAACGACAGCTTTCCTTTTACTCTCGTCTCTCTCTTTCTATACTGTGCGAAACGACTCCCTCACTGCCCCTTAGCAACCTCTAAACTCTCCTCTCGCAAACTCTCCCAAAAACTCCCCACACTTCTATGATGCAGGAGTAAGTAACTCCCTATTCTCTGTCGTGTTCCACTTGATTGCAACAACGATGCCCACTAAACACTATCTCTTCCCACAGCGACTGACTTCCTTTTACTCTTCTCTTCTCCGCTTCTAAACTCCTTGTCGATCCCTCCATTCCGCAGTTACTTCTCCTTCTTCATAATCCCACGACGGCCTTCCCCCATTTTTCTCCCCACTCGCCATCGAATATCTCCCTCCTTCAAGTCTCCATCCCACTCTCTAACTACCACCTGCCTAACTTCCCTACAGCGTAGGAAACTCTCTGCGGTTTCCTCATGCTTCTGCACAACACCCCCGATGCCTTCGCATCCACCTTAATGATGGGGCATCTTTCAATAACTTGCAGTTTCTCGTAACTCAACCGCCCATCTTCCTCCCTCTCGCGCTATGGCGAGAGTAGTTAAAGCACTAAAAGACTACCGAAACATGCCTAAACTCAGGGAGGTTGACATAACTGATTTTAAACCTGACTTCCCACTTATCACGACCAAACAAAAGGTGATGGCTCCTATAGCGACATGACTTTGCTAAAGGACATAACAATTCCGTCCTTACTCGAACATAATGACATCTAACTTTCCAAGACCAATTAAAAGATGAATTGTGGAGTTAAGCTCGACACGGCGGTGGTTAGGAAATGATTAGAGCATCGTTTTGGTCGAAAAGGAAAAAGAGACAAAGACCATCTTATTACGAAAACTCAAGGTTAGATTGACAACAACTCGCGGTCAAAGCTAGAAGAAGAGACTCACGCTAAACGACGACCATAATAAATTATTACATGCTATGGCTTCAAATCGACATTCGTCGATCTAGAAGAAAGGAATAAATTCACAACACAAGTTCGACACGTTTTACGACAATCACGACGGATTGATCATAACGCAAACGAGTTTCTTACATCGTTAGACGCACAAAGCTGACTTCTCGCATCTTTCGACTACGAGACATGATTTACAATTTCGCCACAAGAAGGTTCATTTAATTACTTATAAATGAAATAATAAACATCTATATAAGTCGACTTGCTATGGAGAACTTATGACGACATCGACGACTCCAAGATTCTATATGACGACTTTCGACTAGGATGTTACAATTTATCCTCAGCCGTCGACATCTAGTTAACTAACCCAACCGACAAACAAGACTAAAATGATGGTTCCAAGGTTTATCTACCTGTTTGGCGTTCTTATTAACAAACACCCATGGTTAATTTCCAGAGTCTATACTCTCTCTCGAAGATACTTTCTCTTCCCGTCGAACACAGTCCACCTGTTCCTGCAACGACAGTCTCACATACAATTTTGTGGTCAAAGCACCTTTATTCCAAATCACATCATAATATATCCAAAACATCATTTCACTTAACATAAAGGACATTTAGTCTACAATATCACATTGATCGTAATCAATAGATTCCAAAATTTCATATAACAACTTTGTAAAATAAATCGTCAGTTTCCATGTCGTCCACAACATATTAAATTACTGAAATTTGCAAGAAAGTAAATAGCATAATTGTTTCCAAAAAGAGGGATGTAACAACATGTCTTTTATTTGAGTCTTGTGCATGACTTAAATTATAAAAACAATTAAGTAGTTAGCTAATTGTCTCTTTTAGTCAACTAGATTTGATTGATTAGTTAACTAGGTTGATTGATAAGTTAACTAAATTGACTAAATAGTTAACTATTTTGATTAAGAGTCGACTAAGTTGATTAACTCAGTTAACTGAATTTGATTAATGAGTGAAAGGTGGAATTGGATAGTGTATAATTCTTTATTTATTTTAATTAATTATACGTGCATGGATAAATTAGGAAACTAATTAATTAATTAATGGTAATTAATAAATTAAATGTGGGATGAGAGGAAATTAGGGAATTAAATAAATAAAATATTAATTTTATTTATTTGAAATGGATTTTTTGAAATTAGATTGATTAATTAAATAAATTGTGTTAATCTATTTAATTGATACCTAGAAGAAATGTTAGTTAATTAATTAAATAATTACAAATCATTTAATTAATGTTGAAAGGGGAAATGAAATGATCAATTAAATAAATATGATTTATTCAATTAATTTAGAGGAAAATTATGTGGATGAAGTCTTGATGATAACGGAAATGCGATAGTCAGTTTTAGTTGTCTACATTTTGCCCCTCTTTAAGAGTGTTTTTATAGCATCATTTCAAAGAAAAATAAAATATAGCACTTGAAGGATGACTAGGATAGTGATATGCCCCAATTGATGAGAGGATTGATGAAACTTGGTGTTAATATGATGAAGGGATGATGCCCCCTCGAGAGGATAAGCAGGTTTGAAGAACACGGGTGTGCTCTTGAAATGGGTGAAAATGATATGAGGGAATAAATGAATAAGAAGGGGTATGATAGAAAATTGGAGGTTAATGATGGATGAAAGGGATTGAAAGATCGTATATAAGTATTAGAGGATGATGGATAGAAGGATGTTAAACAATGAATAAATGCAAATGGATGGGATGAATGAGAGGGATGTTGTTATGATTAGATGATATGGTGTGATTTATTATGTGATGATATTGTTAGAAGGAAATAAATGGAATGAGGTGGTTAATTTTATTAAGTTGTTGGAAGGATGATGTTAGATAGCCAGCTCAAAAAGAATAATGAATTAACTAACTAATTATCTGTATAATCTAAATCACGAGCACAAGACTTAAGAATGGATCTAATGACAAAGGACAGATGATAATGGATAATGTGCTTTTGGGATAACGAGTGAGTGATCTTGAATGCATGTATTATGTTGATATGTGGTGAGCACCTATTTTAATATAACACGAGATATTATGCACCATGACATAAAGACCAAGGTGATGATGTATCCCATGCATAGAGGACTGACTCAAGCAAAAAAAGGATGACCAAACACATATCAAGGCATTTGACAACCTTGGTGGGTATTGTGACAAGATAACCAACAAACAAAAAGATAACACACACGAGAAAGAAAGCAGGCATGCACAAATGATCATAAAGACAAATGAGCATATGTCATATGGCACCATGATATGAAAGATCACGATGTCATTGTGGTGGTATGCTACAAGGACCAGTGCAAATGCAAACAAAATGATAATATACACAAGCAAGGATCGAATATGTTTCAACTAAATCTATGTGGTTAAGAATATAAAATGCTCTCTACATCTCTACATATTTGAAATGAGCCTATTGTATTCAATCGTGTTTTTATGTGGTTGCAGATTGAGTTCTCTAGAGAAGTGTATCATTTGATTTCTCTCGCCTGCACTTTTTATATCTGAAACCCATGGCTTTTTTGAAACATCGGTTGTAGCACCATTCTTGTCGACTTTTTTATTTTTAAATATTTTTGTTTAGCAATGTTTCGAGAGAAATTTTGGGCAAGCCCTAAATCAATCACCCAAGTTGGAGATGACCAAGGAAAAAGAATGAGTTGTTCATAGTTTTCCTCTACAATAATAAAAGGAATTGGTCGTAGACATTACTAAAATATTTATTTCATTCATTCGTTGTTTTTGGTTTTGGATAGTTGTGTGAGAAGACACGTCTTTCCTCAGTATTTCAACAAATGGATCTCTGGATGGAATCAACACCTTGGGAATACCTTCACAAGCAATATGTTGCCTAGATAATTGCGAAGTCGTAAGTTGTAACTTTTTCTCTAAGTCATCTCTTTCATTGGGCGTATTCATACAAGCCTTGTTGCATAGGAGTTTGACATGTTTGTTTGTGTTGCGGTATGTGTTGGTGTCCATTAGGGGGTTCAATGCTGACATAAACAAGAAGCTCAATGCAACCATTTCCAACATTCTCAAATCCACAATATCTATACCCAAGTCTCGATTTTACATCCAATTCTACTATGTCAAGTTTGGTTTATCCTCTTTTTTCTATTTTTACTCGTTTTAGCATTTGGTATTATGAATCCCTTTGCCTTTTGTTGGGATTGGGACAAGATCAGGCATGCACAAAAAATGTGTCAATGCTTGGATGGTATAAATCAATAGTATTAAGAGATTGTTTCAGTTTCAGCCCCTACCTAACCGTCTCTATCATAGGAAAGCAATCACGATTTGTTTGATTAGTACCCATCCACCACTTTTTGTTTCATTAGGATTTTTTTTTCTCCTTTTTGGTTAGGGTTTTTTGAGGCTTGTCATGCTGGGTTTGTTTAGATCTTGGGTTTCAGAGTTTTGTAATCTTTTTTGTTTCATTGGTATGAATTCAAGGGACACTATTTTTCAAAAGAAACTAAAGTCGTCACTGCTTATAGAAAAATTTCATGCTCGATTGGGGCTTTAATTAATGGATGGTGAAGAAGATATGGGTGAAGCATGATTTGAATCATCAGATGAGGAAGAGATATAGGAGAACAAGGGTCAAGTTGGCTTAATGTGACATAGGGAAAGTATTCATTGATGTTGTTATGGCCAACAATGTCCTCAAGGAAATTGTTTAGATAATGAAAATAAAATGGAGTGGAAGAATAATTAGAAACAAAAGTAAGAGAATTCTCAAGAATAAAAGGAAGGTCATATGTAAGATTATAGAAGGAAGTGAAATAAGACAAGGAAACTAAGATTAAGAAATGGAATGGGTGGATGAGCTCATGTCATAAAAGTTAAAAATGTCACTAAGAGAAATAGGGTAGGTGTGGAGGAATTGAAAAATAATAGTAGAATAAATCATATGGTGATGTAGGGAAGTCCAAGAGAGATCATAATACACTCAAATGGTAAAATATGTGGAGGAAGAGCATCATCTAAGGGAATGGGTGGTGAAGAAGATACGGGTGAAGCATGGTTTGAATCATCAGACAAGGAAGAAGATGTAGGAGAACAAGGGTTAAGTTGGCTCAATGTGACATAGGGAAAGTATTCATTGATGTTATGGCCAACCAATAATGTCCTCAAGGAAATTGTTTAGATAATGACAATGAAATGGAGTGGAAGAATAATTAGAAACAAAAGTAAGAGAATCCTCGAGAATAAAAGGAAGGTCATATGTAAGATTATAGAAGGAAGTGAAATAAGACAAGGAAATTAAGATTGAGAAATGGAATGGAAGGATGGGCTCATGTCACAAAAGTAAAAAATGTCACTAAGAGAAATAGGGTAGGTGTGAAGGAAATAAAAAATAACAGTAGAATAAATCATATGGTGATTTAGTGAAGTCCAAGAGAGATCATACACTCAAATGGTAAAAGATGTGGAGGAGGAGCGTCATATAAGGGAATGGGTGGTGAAGAAGATATGGGTGAGGCATGATTTGAATCATCAAACGATGAAGAAGATGTAGGAGAACAAGGTTTAAGTTGGCTCAATGTGACATAGGGAAAGTACTCATTGATGTTGTTATGGCCAACAATGTCCTCGAGGAAATTGTTTAGATAATGACAATGAAATGGAGTAGAAGAGTAATTAGAAACAAAAGTCAAAGAATCCTTGAGAATAAAAAGGAAGGTCATATGTAGGATTATAGAAGGAAGTGAAATAAAACAAGGAAACTAAGATTGAGAAATGGAATGGATGGACGGGCTCATGTCATAAAAGTAAAAAATGTCGCTAAGAGAAATAGGGTAGGTGTGGAGGAAAAAAATAATAGTAGAATAAATCATATGGTGATGTGGGGAAGTCTAAGAGAGACCATCATACACTCAAATGGTAAAAGATGTGGAGGAGGAGCATCATCTAAGGGAATGGGTGGAATAGACATAATCAATCATGGGCCACGTATCTAAAACAAGTGGAGTAGGAGGAAGAGATAATTTATGTTTTTTCTTTACTAGCTCCTTTAAATTGCTCAGAACATTCACCCCAATGAGGGAACCATTCATAACCACCTCAGAGAGATGGAATTGACATTCCATGTCACCTTTTTATTGTGATAAATGTTCTCTTGATCTTTTCATTGTTGTCAAACATGTTTTTGTGATTGGATATCATTGTTTCGGCCTCTTAATTCTCCATTGTCATAGAGTGAAATGGGAAAAGATGTGGAGGAGCATCACCTAAGAGAATGGGTGCGATAGAGATAATCAAGCACAGGCCATGTGTATAAAACATGTGGAGTAGGAGGAAGAGAAGTGTGGCTAGGTGGATCAGTATCATGGTCTATAGAAGATTGTCCTTGCAATGACATAGAACAAGGGAGGAGTTTGAGAAAGTGATTGTCAATAGTCTATGTTTTTTCTTTACCAAATCCTTTAGACTATTTAAAACATTCACCCCAATGAGGGAGCCATTCATGACCACTTGAGAGAGATGGGCTTGACATTCCACCTCACCTTTTTGTTGCGATTTGTTCTCTTGATCTTTTCATTGTTGACAAACATGTTTGTTCGATTCGATGTCATTGTTTTGGCCTCTTAATTCTCCTTTGCACTATCAAAGTCAAGGAGGTAAATGACAACACTTCCTCTAAATTCCCCTGCTCTGACACCACAACGCTTGAACTAAATCATCTATTACACACTCCTAAATCGATATAGCTTTAGGGTTTTATTTATACACATTACATAGATATAGACGTCTCAAATACTTTATTTATGTTTAGGAACAAGTTTAGATTTCTAAATTTATTCTATATTATTCCATACGATGTTCATGATTGCTATGATGAGTCATGTCAAGATTCACCAATTAATGTTGTATCAAGACTTGTAAATGATCTACGTGGCACCCCTTTCCAATAGTTTTTCAAATATATTTATTTAATTTTGAGACTTTATCATAGATTAGCAAGTCAATAAACTTTTTTCAAAGATTGATTAGCAACTACTTTTGATGTTGTATCAAATTTTTATAGATTACTTATGACTACAACTTAAGACCTCTTATAAAATGATCCATGTCTCTATTAACCCAATGCTATTTTCAAGTTTATAGAACATTCTACATAAATTGTAATCGGCGTAACTATTGCACCTCCTTTCGGTGCAAGTGCTCGTAATATTAACTTAAAGGTTGTGTAATTTGGAGGAGGTTGTTGGCATTAGAATCCTTTTCTTTTCTTTTTTCAATTAATTATTTGAGGATTTATTATGCCCTTGCCTTTAGATAAATATAAATTAAATATTTATATTTTATTATAAATAAAATAATTTTAACGAAGTACAATATAATTGAAAACACACAATATAAAATATAGTGGATCATAAAATTCACAAAGCTCATAAACATATACTACACTCAAGTAAAAAAAAGATCAAAAACCATATGACATGTTGGGACACTCAACATTCTTTCCAATGGTTCATCCCATAGGTGCCTTCACCTCCCCAACCTGCTACCTCTTCCACTCATATGTCATTGTGTTGTTTGCCAACCTCCCCTTGATACACATGGGTCATTGCATCAAGATTAGGGAGCCTTGCACCAATGTGCAATTCCTCCCTTCATCGAGCTTTGTGTATTTTAAGCCCACAAGATACCAGGAAGGTATGGTTGTTGTAGACATCTAGGCAACCCTTATCACGAGTCACCATATGGCCCTCCAAAATCCTCCCCACAGTACTCTCAATAGACATATTTCCCTACACACCATTATTAGGTTCAATTCCTCCCAACCTTTCTCTATTTGAGGTAACACAATAGCAGGTAGAGCTTTTGATGCCTTTTTATTGCTCTCTATATCATACCCACCTCCTCTATTACCGTATCTATATTGCCAAATTTAATGGGGAAAAACATACACTACCAAAGACGCAACCTACAATGGGTACCTCTCTATCCAAATTTGATATGAAGTCAACTATAATTGATGCTTTAGATCTCAATTCTCTTGAGAGACCTAGTTCCTACTCACCCAATGTTGTGCTCCTAATTATATAGTGTGCATAGGGTTATAAGTAGTCAGCTTTTGGTTAACTTAACTCTTAATTAAGATAATTTGATCATTAAGAGTCTTACATAGGTAGTTAAGTCAACTTGGGTGGCATCCAAGGCATAATTATGGTATTTATAGGAGCTAGTGGTTAGTTTATGATCATCAGATTGTGAATTGTGTTCTTCTTGGAGACTTTTGGAGGTTTGGCCCCTTGAAGTGGCTTATTATTCTCAAGTATTTATAGCATATTTCCTATTATAGTCTTCTCTTATGCAAACTATTTCATACAAGTGGTATCAAAGCTTGATCTTGGCATTCAGAAGGCAAGAAACAAGGCAATTTTTTTCAATTCAAGAGATAAAATTGTGAAGTGCATATCTCTCTCAATTTGGTGATTTTTTTTTCTATTTTTTGGAGGGTTGATCAAGGACATATCAAAGCTTTTACAATCCAAATTTGAGATCACTTGGAGTGGATTTGTAGGATTTATTGAGAAATTAGGGTTTCTAACAATTTTTTTCTAAATTCTAAAGGGTTGATCAAGGACATATTGAAACTATTATAGTCCAAATTTGATGTCGTTTGGAGTAGAATTGAAGGATTTTTTATGAACTCAGGGTTTCCACCAAATTTTCTCCCAAGACTGCAAATCAACAAATTTCTTGGATTTTTTTAAAAAGCGAGATATAGGCCTAGATAAGTTATAGTAAATTTTTTAGATATTTTTTTGGGTAAGTGCCACCAGAGGGGGTAACTCCCCATATTGAAAATAAAAAAAATTCCAAGACCATGTGTATGATAAGCATAAGACCATTAGCACATTCATACATCTTGTAAATTTGTGATGGGGAGAACATATTCCCATTAATGCTCAAATGAACTACTTAGGCCTCAAGAATCCTCTTTTCTTTTCCTTTCTTGTATCATTTCAACGTACATTTAACCTCCTGTCCCTTATACACTACATTTTGTCCATGTGGGCAAGAACGGGAACGATGGCAGCCTGCTTACATTCCCATTACCCATCGGGACTACCCGCCCACTATTTACAATTCACAGGAATTCTACACGCTACCAACCAACATGTTACGTATAGATAGAACCAACACCCCACTATAGACAGATACACAAAGACACGGATAGATACAACCCATCCCCCCACTACTAGAGAACCACACACCCAACAGCACCCATCTCTCTAATACTACCCACAACACACCCACCATAACCCGAAACCCACCAATCTCCAATCCCCACATTACCGGAAAGGGGCAGAGGGAGGATCGGGTAGGGACATGTTACGTATAGAATATTACATCCCCCCACCCACCAATCTCCAATCCCCACTAATCTGAAACCCACCAATCTACAATCCCAACATTAACACCCACCTATACCAACACCCACAACCAACACTCTCTAGAGCCTACAAACCCACCCCTACATTGCTAATGGAGTGAATAGCTTCCAACACTGCATCATGTTTGTTCTTGACCTACAGTGAAGAGATTAGATCTGTGTGACCATAGACCTGTCCATTGTGAGCCTACCCATTCGCCCACACCCCTCAACCATTCGTTTTGTTCCGCTGGGCTTAAACAACACACACTAAGCTTTGACTTGCTTAGGTGGTTGGTGGACCCTTTCTCTTACTCCCACACAGTAAGCTTTGACTTGCCTAGGTGGTTGGTGGGCCCTTTAAGCTTTGACTTGCTTAGGTGGTTGATGGACCCTTTCTCTTACTCCAACCACCTAAGCAAGTCAAAGCTTAGTGTGTGCTGTTTAAGCCCAGCCGTTTTGTTCACTGTCTCCCATGCAGATTCCTCGCGCTTGTAGAAGAGCCGCTCAACCTGCGGTTCCATCCCTTCCTCTAAGCACCCATCTGCACCGTTGTTGAAGGCTAGGTAATACGACCTTCAGTATTCTGACCCAACATTCCACCCCAATCCAATACTCCCCAAGAAGCGTCATTCCAAAAACTTCCATCGGATACGAAACTTCTTTTCAGACTATTCCCACTGTCGCTTCTCAATCTTCCCCTTCACATCCTTTTTGCATTCGTCCTTAATAATTGCAGATGGTTTCTCCTAGCACTCAGGATACGAACCCACAGTCTCCAACCGATCTAATAAGATACCCACGTTGGCAAGGAAATTCGCTACCTTATTTGCCTCTTTGTACACATGTTTGATAGTGAAGTCTAATTTTTTGAGAACCTCCCAAGCCCTTCGGACACCTTTGTTTAATTTCCAGTTTACTGCAAATTTTTTTCTTGATGGCATTAATGCAGATCATTGAATCACCTTCGATGTCCACAGCAAGAACCCCTCTCTTCAGGCATTCCCGAAGGCCTCTTACCAAAGCGGTCATTTCAGCTTCATTGTTCGTGGCTACCCCCAATATTGCCAGTAATTGCCCAAATCATCGATTTGCATTCATCCTTGACAATGCAACCGATTCCAGCTAAACCTGGGTTGCCTTTTGAGGCCCCATCAAAATTCAATTTCAGTCTTCATCTGGGTGGGCCAACCATTTGGCCATGTTTTTGCAGTTTGCACGACCGCATCCCCTTCCAGCTCCTTCTGACACCCTTAGATCCGGTTACCTTTTCCTCATCTCACCATCCCACCACGTGAACTGTGACTCTCCATCCCTAGACACCTTGTTATTCAGGACTTCTACTATGCCCCTCTCAATTTTCCTAATGACATTAAGCCTCTTGGTTGTTGAAAATACGTCCATTCTTCTCTTTCCATATATGCCACATTACCATAGAGGGAAGCGCCATCCACAATCCTCCCCAAAAGCACCTTCCGTTTAGAATCGGTTACCCAACAAGAAATTCTGCAATGTCTGATCCTCTTGGATTCGATGAATTCATCTTTTCTTGCGCCCAGTCCCAACATTGAGCAATAGAGGAGCATTGAAGAAGAAGATGGTTAGCATTCTCTTCACTTTGCTTACAATGAATGAATGAATGAAGAATTTTAATGACGTCCACGAAGCCAAAAACAGTCTAAGGGACCACGAGCCGCAGCCCTAAGACACTTTAAAATTCTTTTCAATGTCATCTCTTCTATTATGTAACTTGACCAAGAAACTGGTTGTCACAGGAAGCTTTGCATCATCAAATAGGACGTTTAAACTTCCCCCCTTCAAAAGTTTCCATATTGCAGACGGATATCTCCATATGCAGCACATTCAAAGACGAAGTGTCATTTAGTTTCGACGACCCTTTTGTTGCAGAACGTGCAAATCCTATCCTCCCAAACTTCCTTGGGGACCGTCCATCTACTAGTTTCGCACCTTAGATGGTGAGAACTGGTCTTCAACTGTGCAATAAGAAGTCTAGCTTTACCCTTAAGAGCGGCATGCAAATAGGCTTTTTCCTCGTGCTCCCATGTGGTGTTGAACTCCTTAACATAATGCATTTTTTTTGACCTAGTTGTTTGGTCCACATGGCAGTCCTAAAATTTTCCAGCACAAACTATTTAATTTCAGCGTTGGTTTTAGGACAATCCTACAAATTAATATTCCATTTGTTCATCCACTTGTTCTGCTTCATCCATATCTTTTTCCTACAATCTAACATTTCCTCCACCACTAGCTTAGGCCAATGCTGATTATCCATGTTTTCCACCTTCTTTAGGTAGCAAAGGAGCCGAATAATCGCAACAGCCTCCAACGGGTAGGTGCCTGCCTCGGCCAAAAGAATCTCATAGGGAACAATAGCCTTGACTTTAAGACTACAAGTGATAAGACTACAAAGTACACACCAACAGGGGTCCTCAATACCGATTTTCTTTAATTGGTCTCCCGTTAATATGCTGCTATAAAGAACTGTCCATGAAAATGCGCTTGCTTTGGGAGAGATTTTTTAGATTTGTTTTGTGTAATTTATTGCAAATTTATTTTGCTACATCATAATGGGGGCTTCAACAAGAGGTAAAGGAAGGAATCCAATCACTCCTAGACTCTTAAAAAATGTGATAGAATAATAGATGAGGTGGATACCATAACCATGATAAATGAGGCAACCACCAAGCTTGAGAAGGAAATTAGGCCAAAAATGGTGGAACATGAATCTTCATTAAAGACATATTCCCTTGATAATTTATTGGGACATGAGTCTTCACACAATAGTCACACCACAAGTCTTGGGAGGAAGAAGTGTCTTCTAAGGGACATGATACTTTTAAATTTGATTCAGGTCTAAAGATGGATCAACACCCAGATATTTTGTATGGATAGACACTTGACACCAAAGATGGATATATGAAAGTTTGATGGCAATGATCCAACCAATTGACTCTGCTAAATAGAGTAGTTCTTTGATCTTCATCATGTTTCATGTCAACAAAAGGTTGCACTGACATCCTTATACTTGGAACCCAACCAACTCATTTGGTATCATTGGCTTTGTGAAGAGAAGAAAAAAAAGGGATGTGTTGTCACGTGGTTTGTTTTCCAAGAGGAGCTCACTACACATTATGTTGACAATCTTATTGATAGCTACTTCGGCCAGCTTACCAAATTAAAGAAAATAGGTACAATTAAGGACTATACTCAACAATTCCAAATTGTCTTTGAGAGTGGAGCATGTTATAGAGGAAAATTTGAAGGAATTATTTACAGCGGGTTTAAAGGACCGCATCAAATATGAAGTATGCATGTTTCTTTCAAATTTTGTGTCTCAAGAACTAATAATGACGATATAGTAGAGGAAAAGTTTTTGGCTGATAGACAACAAGGGTTTGTAAACATAAGAAATAACCACTCCTACATAATCATTGCCTTAGCCTACCAAATTGACTCCACAACAAATAAAAGAGAAGAGGGCAAAAGGGTTGTGTTTTAACTGCGATAGCAAATATAGTCAAGGACATAGATGTACTGAAAATAAATTGTTGCTGAGTGATGAAGAAGAGGATGAAGAAGCAATATTAGAGGGTGGCAATGAGATAGATGAGGAATCAAGAGATACTCAACCAACCATTTCTTGTCATGCACTTTTTAGAATTAGCACTCTACAAACTCTCAAGGTAGTGGGTTTCTTGAAGAAATAGAGAGTAACAATGTTGATAGACTCAAGAAGCACTCACAACTTCATCAACAAGAAGTTAGTTGCTTGTTTGAATTATTTTATATTTCCAACCCCAAAGTTTTAGGTCTTGATTGAAAATGGGGGTACTGTTAGTTGTTTCCAAGGAAATGCCATAGCATTAAATTGACCATGGAAGAATATCAACTATTGAATTGGTGCTATTTATTTTACCAAGCTTTATCTTTGTTATGTTTATCGTCAAATCATAATTAGAGACGAGGATAAACAGAAGACACTTTTTAAATTCATGAGGGCCATTATGAATTTTTGTCGATGCCTTTTGGCCTCACAATTGCACCATCTATATTTCAAAGTTCAATGAACTCTATCTTTAGGCTATTTCTGCAAAAAAATGTTTAGGTATTTGACATCTTAATAACAAAACTTGGGAGGAACACTTGCAACATGTGAATAAGGTTTTGGACATTTTTGAACAACGTCAGCTTTATGGTAAGCCATCCAAGTGTGTGTTCGAAGTCAAATAAGTGGAATACCTAAGGCATATTGTTTAACATGAGAGAGTCAAGGTGGACTCTCACAAGATCAAGGCCATAGTTGAATGGAAAATACCTAAGACCCTCAAGAATCCACAGCGTTTCTTAGGGCCTACTAGTTACTATCATCAATTTGTAAAGAATTATGGTAGCATACAATAACCTCTCACAACTTTATTGAAGAAGGATTCCTTTCAGTGAAATGAGGAAGCTACTATCTAGCATTTGAGAAGATAAAAGGAGCCATGTGCACAACTCTAGTTCTAGCTAGGTCCCAGATTTCTCTAAAACATTTGTGGAATGTAATGCTTTAAGATATGGCACAAGAACAAAACTCATGCAAGAAGGAAAACCCATAGCATTTGAGACTCACCAACTCAAAGGTAAGAAATTGTCAAAGCTAGTTTATGAGAAGGAAATGTTGGCTATCTTGAATGTAATCAAACAATGGAGACCTTATATAGTAGGAAGACACTTTATGGTAAAGATAGATCATGTTTCTCTCAATTACTTATTGGAACAAAGGTTGTCATCCATAGAACAACAAAAATGGATCATAAATATGTCGGGATATGACTTTGAGATCATATATAAGAATTGAAAGGAGAATGTTGTGGCTGATTATATTACCTTATTGAAATGTAAGCCAATTTAGTCCGCCTCCTCAAGATGTCTCCCAACCTTCCAATTTTGGCAACTACCCTTATTGAACACATTGATAACAATAAGTGAGTGTCCTTCCATTATCAAAATTTGCACTCCATTAGATAATGTTAGTTCCATCCCATTCATCACTTCTTCCCACTTTGCTTCATCTCATGCCCAAGAAAAGAGATCCACCATGAAAAAAGGTTCCGTCATCCTTCCTAAGGTCAATACTAGCCTTAATCGACCTTGGGTTCCCACACAAAACCCCATCAAAATTGAGCTCTACAAAACCTTCGAGGGGGTGCTACCAAGCCTCAAATTTATTTTCATTGACCTCTTGTCCTTTTCCCCATTTTGATTTATGGTAGAAGAATTTGCCCTTGAATTAATTACTATCCCTTAGCCCTTTAAGACATGACACTAGAACCCTTTTCTTACTAGTTTTTATTTTTTTTTGGTGCCTGGTAAACCTTTTTCATGTGATCGGTGACGCTGGCACGACACGCCCTCCGGTACCACGGGGGCAGGGGAGACTGGACCTCGTGACCATCTTTATCACAATGGAATTACTTAGCCAATCGAGCTAGGGCGCTCACCCAGTTTTAAAAACAATTTCATCTTGTGTAAGAATACTATTTTTTTCTTCTTTTAGAAACCCTACCAAGCAATAAAGTTGAAGCGATTGATTGAATAAATAGTTAAAAATCACCAGATCTATACGCATAATAACAAAAGATAAATCACACCCTTGCAAATGCATGCTTCCTTCACATCATGGACTACAATTTGTTCAACTATGTTATGCACCAAAAATATTTACCATTGTTGGAGCAATGAATGAAGTTGACATGGTTGCGACCGTGCTTCTTGTGCCTCCATTCCTCCTCTTCAATGTCTGAAAATAAGCAAAAGCCCACCCTTCATCCACCTATTTCAATACAAAGAAATAGACTAGCACTTGCACCCATAGGATGTTCAAGGAATACACCGATAGGAATGAGTTTAGAAAAAAATTTGGCATGATTTTTTTTTACGGTGTGAGACAATTCCGAGCACTACAATGCTCATATATAAAAGCCTATCGGCTAATAAAATAAAAAAATGAAATAGTCATGAGATTAGGTACTAATAAGGAAGCCATCCAATGGAAGGGGCTTGGGCTCCTATTTTTTCTTTAGAGGAATCCCATGAAATTAAAAAATGCAGTTATACATGATTAAAATGATTTTTCTTTTAAAATAGTAGCCTCACATTATGGTTGCAAATTTTTACTAATATTAGAGAGGGATTGAAAATTTCCTTCACCAACTTAAGAACTTTTATATCTATGTGACAACTTTCATACTATTTTTTAAAAAATAAAAATTTGTTATTATTTAGTTACGCTGAGAGGCGTTCTACAATCACAACAGGGTTGGAGTTGAAGAGCGGAAAGATTCTAAGATTCCGGTGTAATTACGTTGAGAGACGTTCCTACATTCAAGCAGGGGTGGAGTTGAAGAGCTCAAAGATTTCGATTTGTGTAATTTTATAAGACTCCAATCTAAAAATTAAAAAAAAAATCCAATCTAAAAAAAAAAAATTGGTTTTTATTTTTTATTTTGTCTAATTTCTTTTTTGGTTCCATGATTTTCTTATTTTCAATTTCTTTTTTGGTTTTTATTTTTTTTATTTTTTTCCAATTTATTTTTTATTTTTATTTTTTTCCAATTTCTTTTTAGGTTTTTATTTTTATTTTTTCCAATTTCTTTTTTGGTTCCATAGTTTGATTTTCTTATTTTCAATTTCTTATTTTCTTTTTCTTTTTTATTTTTTCCAATTTATTTTTTAGTTTTTATTTTTTATTTTTTATTTTTCCTAATTTTTTTTGTTTTTTTGTTTTATTTTTTCCAACTTATTTTTTGGTTCCATAGTTTTTGTGATTTTCTTATTATCAATTTCTTTTTAAATCATCAAAAATATCAAACCAAAAAAAATTGAAAAATTAAAAAATAAAAACCATGCAAGAAAAAAAGTGAGAAAATCAAATAAATTATGGAAAAGAGATATCTCCACATATTTTACATATATTTTTTTAAATATAAATATACTAGTCATATAAGATTCCAATCTAAAAAAAGATTTATTAACGTACAATAAATACACCACTAAACCTCATTCTCAAAGATACTTTTGCTATTTTAAACTAAAATGGAAGAATAAGAAATATATTTATAAAAATAAAAAATAAAAAAAATAAAAAAAAACAAACTGGTAGACATCTCTTAGCATAGATATATTATTTTAAATATAAATATACTAGTTATTATAATTCTCATCTATTTTTTTTTTTAAAACTGATTTTTTTTTGAATATTTTTAAGGAGAAGAATTTAACTAATTTTTTTTTTAACTGATTTTTTAAAAAATATTTTTAAGGAGAAGAATTTAACTAATTTTTTTTTTAACTGATTTTTTTTTGAATATTTTTAAGGAGAAGAATTTAACTAATTTTTTTTTTTAATATTTTTGAGGAGAAGAATTTAACTAATTTTTTTTTTGTTAACTGATTTTTTTTTTAATATTTTTAAGGAGAAGAATTTAAAAAGAAGAATTTAACTAATTTTTTTTTTTAACTGATTTTTTTTTTTAATATTTTTAAGGAGAAGAATTTAAAACGGGAGCTTTACTTTAAAAATAGGCTCCTAATTTTTTCAACAACATAGCCTAGCAAATTTAACAAGCACCCTCCATAGAACCGTAGCCTAAGCGAAAGACTCGCGCTAACATAAAATTCGACAATACTTAAAAAAAACAGCTGACTTAAAAAGGCTAACTTTCCGAGTGTTGATAGAGATCATGAAAGCGGAGATTTGAAGCGGTAAGGGATGAAATAAGCAGAACCAGGGAAGAGAAGAGCAGAATGATGGAGAAGATAGGGTTTGCAAAGCAACTGGCTTCCTGTGAGAAGAAAACGCGGGACAGAGCAGTAAGGTTGCTGGAGTCATGGCTCACTGTGCAGGCGAGACAAGTTTCTGATGAAGAGCTCAAGAAAATGTGGAAAGGGCTCTTCTACTGCGTCTGGCACGCCGACAAACGCCACATTCAGGCCGATGTCATCGAAAAACTTGCTTCCCTGATTCGAACCCTCGACCTCCCTCTCGCTACACGCTACTTTCAGGTATTTCTCCTCACCATGAGGCGTGAGTGGAGTGGAATCGATCACCTCCGCCTTGACAAGTTTTATCTCATGCTCAATCGTTTTCTGCATTTTTTCTTTCTTCGCTTAGATTCTCAGTCATGGGACACACAGACTACAAGCACTTTTATTAATGTTCTCGCCCAGGGTACGTTTTTCGCCCTCGATACGTTTCCTGCGCGGGGGATTAATTTGCACTTTGTCGATGTTTATCTTAACGAGATTGCTGAGTTTTTGCCTCTGTCTCAAGATGTGTTTGACTTGGTTTTTGAGCCGCTTTATGGTGTTTTGGCAAGGGTTTCCGATAGGGTTTTGGTGGAGAGGGTTAGGTCTAATGTGTTTGAGCGGCTTGTGGAGAAGGGGAACGAGCTTCTCAGGCGGAGGAAAGATGAGGACGTGGAGAATGATGGGGATGATGATAATGTGGAGAAATTTGGATGTATTGCGCTGACTATGGGGATTGGGAAGCGGCTACTGGAGCTGGCTGCGGAGGAAAGTAGTCTGCAGCCGAATAGAAAGGTTTTGTATGCTCTCCATGAGCAGTTTAGTAAGCTGGAGAAGCTCTCTTTGGCGTCTGGAGTCGCTGTGTTTCCCAAAAGGGTTAAGAGGCGTAGGGTTTCTCTGGAGAGTGAGGAAGCTAGGGATTTTGCAGAGGAGGAGGAGCCTATAAGTCACGGAAATCATCATGTTGAACATAAAATGGAATTAGATGAGGAAGACAGGTCAAAGGCTAAGAAGCTTAAGCGGAAGAAGATGAAGAAATCGCCCCAAGCAGATGGTAAAATGGAGATTGTTGAGGATAAAACGGAGCCCCAAGCAGATGATAAAATGGAGATTGTTGAGGATAAAACGATGATTGTTGCGGAATGCACAGGGGGTGATATGAAGAAGGTCAAGAAGGGGAAGCGGAAGAAGGTGAAGGAAGCAGTAGATCATGATAATATTATTGTAATTGTTGCGGGAGGTGGCACGGTTACAGGCAATGGGGTGAAGATCAAGAAGAATAAAGCAAAGAATGTTAAAAAAGAAGCGAAATCACACACGTTTGAAGAAGGCACAGAAAGCAGCTTTGGAATGCTGGTTAAGAAAAAGAAGTTAAAAACCAGCCCGGAGCTTTGTGAAAAGAATCTGAAAGAGCGAATGAGTGTAGCAGATGAAGCAGTAACTGATAATGGTGTGCATGAGGAGCAAAGTGTTGATCCTCAGGACGTGAACAGGGTAGATTCCTTTGGTTTTGAGGATTCGGTAATCTCCAACCTACAAAAGGAGTTTGAAAAGGTTGCAGCAGAACTAGGCGAAAAGATGGACGGTTTCAGTTCCCCTGATGCCACTTTGACAGCACCTATATCCCCTGGTTTAAAAAAGTGGAAGGGAGTAAAGAGTGCTTTTAAAGAGGTTTCCAATAACTCAAGTTTAGGACAGGATAATGGGGGAAGCACAGCTGATTCCGTGCACCCTAACGGAGTCAAATCTTGTGGTAAAAGTGTTGAGAAAACTGCCAAGAAGGTTAGGTTCTCTATGAAAAGAAATCTTGTCTGGAAGCCTACTAGCCCACTTCCACCAGAGAGCTTGAGGATGCCTCCGTCTGCTACCCCGAGGGGCAGTGCCCTGAAGAAGGGAGTACCACCAGGTCCAATCCGCATTGTGAAAGAATCTCCTAGTCCCCAAAGAAGGATGCTTTTGTCCCTTTCTGCACGGAAAGGCAGAAAGAAGTTGAAAAGCATTTCATCAGGTACCAAGCTGGTTCGGAAACGGCAGGCAAAAATTTGGAAAATAAATTCAGTGTAATTTTTTGTGGAAGTGCAACCATTCATGTCACAGTTTTTATAGTTAGGCTGTGGATTCTCAACCATTTATTTCATAAGTGCATGATTTTTTGCTGTTTGCAGCTGTTGACAGAATATCAAATTACTTGTGGTAATTTCTTTAACATTTTCAATGGAGATGGTTGAGCAAAGCTCATTTGTAGTTTCATTTTCCTTCTGTGCAAGAAAGGTACAGTCTAGGTTGTTTGAATTAACATTTTGGTCACTCTTTAATTGCAGCATTATTTTATTATTTGAGTTGATAAAACGGAGGATGATTTCTGTTTTTTGCGTGTTGGAGCACCAACTTTAGTACTTATATGCAACAATACCTTGAACCTTGGTCATTATTTAATCATATACATCTAATGCCTACAAGTTGAACAACAGTTCTAATGTTCGTTCTAAATAAAAATCCAAATATTCGTAAGTTGACTATATTGAATCATTGCATTATACGTTGGAGGAATTATTATCGGAATATGACAATATGTTTAGGCTGAACAATTTGCACTGTTCGCCTTAGTTAAGAATAAGACAGTTTTAAGACTAGGGTGACAGGAAACTAGATCAAATCAGAATTTGCAGCAGGGAATTTTTATTTAGTTGGTCACTGGGTGACATTTTAATGAATTAGGTTTTTGTGTATTTCCATTTAATGATAAACTATTGAATTATTTTTGAAGTCAGTTTGTGGGCAAAGGTTGATCAAATTCTCACTAGCAAATACTAATGGTCCTTGCCATCCTTGTTCTATAGTTCATAGTGCAACAAATTTTCTTCTTTACACCTGATTCGATATTTCAATCTTCATGAATGATTTGTCAACAAATTGTTCAACCTTTGTCCTGTTGATCCTAGCTCAGCCAGCATTCATCTTTGCCTCTGATTTGTTTTTAATGGCGCCCTCAATGAATTGGTAGTTGTTTTTAAGTTTTATGGTTCAGGATGAGTATATTAATTTCCTTTTTCCTCAGAAGGAAACTGTTCCAATTTGAACTGCACATTTCATTAAGGGTCTGATCAATTGTTTTGTCCTATCATATGGGTTACAATCATTTGATCCATTTATGTTCAGATTTGGCATTTATATTTAACTTTTCCAACAGGCATGAAATACTCACTTTTCTCTAGGGGTCAAGAAATCTTCTAGATGGTGGTGGATTTCGTTGAGATACACAATGATTATAACAGCTGATGTCTTTGCAATTTGGTAGATGCATACAATAGAGTGCACTTCATAATATATAGTCCAATGCCTCCTTGGTTTCTGCCTTGTCATAGTATGCACATCACAATATCGGATATATAGTTCAATGTCTACCTGGACTTGTGATTTTTGTCTCGCCACAGGATGACTATTAGCCCCCCCAAGCCCTAGTTTGCAAATAATGGCACTAACATAGGACAGGTTGCCAAATTCCACTTCATTTATCTGCATAGATAGAATAGATCAAAGTGGCATCACTCAATATATGGACGACATTCATCATTTCATGGACTAAACAAAAAGGGGTACCAATACGATACCATAACAATTTCTTGTGTCACTTGTTGCTAACCTTTTAATGCCCAAATGACTTGTAAAAACACATTCTTTAGATCTCTCTAGTTATTCACAACTCTTGGGAAATGAAGTGTAGAACACAAACAGAACTGTTATTTTAGTATATCAACTTTTCCTACCCTATGAAACTTGAAGAGTCTCTTTTGTTATGCTGGTGGATGTTTTTGTTTGACAGCTTAGCATACTTCCACTCTGTTCGGTTCAGGGTTGATCTCTGCATTTATTAAACTGATTTCCAATGTGCTAGTATTTCTCAATGAAACTCTATAGATTGGTCAATCTCTTTGCTTTGCAAAGGCTATTCTTCACAAGATAATATGGTGTTAGTGATGCTGTGTCAGTAAATTATTCTTATGCTGCAAACCAGATGATTCTCTTCGATAAAGTAGATTTATCTTCAGAGTGATCGTGGACTGTAGGTGAATGTTTTCTATCCTGTTGCCAATTACTCCAAAAGGAAATGGACAGTCAAGTAAAGCAACTGCTGCATAACAACACTTTTCAGGTGGTAAAATTAAAATTTTGTGTGACATGGATCACTAGTTTTAATCCCACAGATGACATCAAAATTTTGAAGATGTGGCATTATAAAAAGTGGCCTATAGCCTCCCGTTTCAATCAAGTTTGAAATATTTTGCACTTTACATGCATTTTTTGGAATGTCAAAACATGTCCAGTGAAGACTGAAATAATTGCACGTTCAGGATGCTTCTGCCTTTCTTAGTTGTTCTAGAACCTAGGCTACGATAGAACTGTGTCAAGGTTGTTTGTAGCTATTTCCATGGTGTGGGCTGAACCTTTTTTCTTTCTAGAACCCTAGGACATGATAGCACTTTTTCAAGGTTGTTGATAGCTGTTTCCACGTTGTAGGCTGAACCCTATTGGGTGTTTCTTGAAAAAGCAATATTAAATATCTTCTTTCCTTTTGTGTCTCCATTGATAAATGCATCTTTCTGCTGCACTGCTGATCTGCTTCTTCTTAATTCTCATGCTCTGAGATTTCAGGTCTTACCGTGAAGGTCTGCCAAAAATGACTAAAAACAGCATCCCCAGTGACAATCTAATATGATGAATCACTCATGGTGTTCTTTTCTCTATCATCACATCCAGAGTGTACAGATATTTAGACCAGTCCTCATACTACACCCATTTTTTGTTGCATGTGTTTATTCCATGCTGGTTTTGATTTCAGATTTTTTGTTTTTAATTTGAGGAACATTGGATGCAAACTTAACTCCAGCTGTTAGGTATACACATCTAAGCATGGCATGGGAGGCACATGCTAGTCATGATGTATCAATGGATCTTTGATATCGGTTGCCAAGGGGCATTCTCCATTGACTTATCTTTACGTGCATTGGAGACTAGTCATGATCTACACGTTCTTCTCTATTCACACTTTGCCTCTTCACGTAGTGTGCTGCAGCGGAGGATCTTATTAGTCCCTGCTGATGCAGGGGCATATAGTGATGAATCTTCACTAGCTACTTTAACTAGTGAATAAGAGCGATACATGCCAATGAATAAGGAAAGGATATATTTTTTCTACAGTGCCAATATGTTTTCTGTTCATTGTAAAGAAGCACATTTCTTAACCAAAAATCGTTTTTAGAAAAATAACAAATGAAATGATTTCCTATCTGAAGTTCTTATTGTTGTAGTTGAAGGTATTTATTGCCATTCAGATGAAACAGACACAGTACACAGCAAATTTCAACAGCTTTTATTTCAGACTTGTGTATAGTGGCCCAATTTTCCTGCCAGATGTATTGTATGGGGCAGTGTATTTGCAGTTGCTTATGGCTTGAATTTCACTCCTCATTAAAGATAGTGCCTAAATTAACTTGGTTAACTTCTGTTCATTGTAAAGATGCACATTTCTTAACCAAAAATCGTTTTTAGAAAAATAAAAAATGAAATGATTTCTTATCTGAAGTTCTTATTGTTGTAGTTGAAGGTATTTATTACCATTCAGATGAAACAGACATAGTACACAGCAAATTTCAACAGCTTTTATTTCAGACTTGTGTATAGTGGCCCAATTTTCCTGCCAGATGTATTCTATGGGGCAGTGTATTTGCAGTTGCTTATGGCTTGAATTTCACTCCTCATTAAAGATAGTGCCTAAATTAACTTGGTTAACTTCTCCATGTGTATAATCAGATCATATACGTTCTAACTACTGTCTTGTTCATTGACATGAAATGTCTGCTAGCTTGGAAATTGTGTCCAGTCTACAGATACAAGAATGTGGAATTATTACCAGTCATACCTTATATTTCAGAAATCCATGCAAAACTTCTCCCTGTCGATGCAGGCATATATTAAGAAATTTGTTTTAAAAAAAGGAAATAATTCCTGTTGTCGTGGTTGAACAGTGTTTATTATTTGTCAGGAGTTCAAATTCCCAAACATGTAGGGTGCAGATTCATTCCAGAGAGCTTTGAGTGCAATCCATAGAGCCTGGAGTGCATGTACACTGTCCCATGCAAAATAACTGACAGGAAATTTGAGCCACTTTATGCAATTCTTAATATCCGAAGACAATTGTCTATGTACACAGCCTTCACTTATTAAATTTAAAATTTAATATGTTGGCAACTGGTGGTCAATGGTGGTGGTAAAATTATATACATGTTAATGTATACTTATTTCATACATTTGTAGATATTGGTGAAGGGTTGCACAAACAAGGAGACTCCTGTTGTTGTTCTGGAAGTTTTCAGCCATGTCACCTACTTTAATTTGCATTATTTATTTATTTTGGATTATAGATTTTTCCCTGCATTCCATTTGTCAATGAAGCTACCTTCTTCCTGAAATTACTTTTCCTCTAAAGCTATTATGCTTTCAATGAAAAAAGCTGTGGCTTGGGTTTGTCCAGCAAAAGTGGTAAAGCTTAAATGGTATGTAAGATCAGCTTCCATGGCACACTCAAAATATCCATTTGTGTAGCCGATGATAGCATAGCAATGTTATTTTGAAGTTAAAACAATAATTAAATTGATGCATCACATATAATCTGCAAGATGTCATTCTAGATATGTTGACACTTCGATTATTACTTTTTTCAGTCTCTACTTATATTCTCAATGTGATAGTGATTGTTGTTTGTAAGTTGCATACAAATCATCTGACAGGCAATCACTATCTTCTTCTTTGGATGGAATTCTGATATATCATATTTATAGTTTTGATTTTATGGCTTTCTTTGTACTTAAGGTCCCAATGGTAAATGTTTATACATAGTCATCAGGAGACATGTCTGTGTATGGGGACAGGAACACCATCTTCTGTATTAGGGTATAGGGTACTTATGTGTGTTGTATGTTGGATCTACACACGTACAAACATACAGATTTCAAAATATTCAAAATTAAAATGGACTATCATAAACAATCAATTGTAAATGAAATGAGGTTCTTCCTCTCAATTACCCTCTCCTGTATCATAATTTTCCTTGTGAATCTATGATGTCCAAACTTGCAGTTCTTTATAAATCATGTTCATTTTTCTTATGAGATCCTACATAATGTTTTGCATGCTCTCCAGATTTCCTGCTAGGTCTTTTTTGAGTAAGGAATGGCTTGGGTGGCTTCTTTAGCCCTTTGAGCGTTTATATTATTTCATTTATTTATTTGTAGTGGATGTTTTCTGCCAGCTAGAATTGTCTCCGACAGATCTCCCATGTTTGAGGTGCATATGTGTCTCTGGTAAGTGTACTGTATAACCTAGTGCGTGACTGTTTTGGTTCCAGTGGTTTATCTATTCATGGTTAGACGATGAAAAATTGAAGCCGATTGTGCCAAAAGGTTGAAAATCCACATGTGTCAAACATTGTTTGACAAGGATATACGTATCTTTAACAATTAGTGCAACAGATGGAATTCTTGCCGGCTTGGATGTATAGCAGTTCAAAAAATTAATAATGTTTTGCTCTCTCTCCCAAGTGACAAACCACCATACCAACTTGTTGCACAGGTAGTAAACCCAGGCACAACAATTCCATACTATAACATCTCAGTGTTGGTATTCCGTATTTTTTCTTACAGCTGGTCAGATCCACAGATACTATGGATTTTTTAAGTTACAAAACTACCTTCTTCTTGAAGGTATTCTTCCTCTATAGCTATCATGCTTTGAATAAAAAGAGCAGCAGCTTAAGTGTGTCCACGAAAAACTATATACACACTGTTGGTCCAATTTGTTTATTGTAGACCTAGATACATTTTATATTGATGTGGACAAAGTGATGGAAGGAGCTCTTTTGAAAAGACAACATGGTGCCATATCAAAGATTTAGAAGGTCCAAAGGAACTGCAAGAGTCACAATGCTTGGAAGCAAATAAAGATGCAATGTATGAAAGGTGTTAACTATGTAGAAATGATATCAAACTGAGTTTGCACAAGAGCACAGAGTGATAGATAAAACCTAGACAAAGGAGGAGAGAGACATTGGGCTCCCAAGGTTTGAAGAGATTTAGGAGAAAATTCATTTACGCAATGAAAATGTTGACAACAAACAATGCCATGGAAAGTTGTAAGTCTGATGATCAGAAATCAAAAGAAAGGATGGCAAGACTGAAGCCTAAATCCTACCAGAATGTTGCTCTCTGTGTTCCTCAAAATTTGAACCCTTAACCGTCCTCCTTACCCTCCCATTTGCCTTTGCTTCCACCTCTGTTGAGGACCCTGCAGTCCCCTTTGAGGACAAAGGAACATCATTTTGCTGATGCATTTTTGGAGTTTTGGGTGTTGATTGGAATTTTAACAGTTTTTTGTTGCACATATCAGATTTTCAGTAGTGGATTTCTTTGGAATGGAAGCTTCAGTTTAAATGTAGCTGACCATTAACATTATCATAACATGAGCACAAAAATTAGTTTAAAAAACACTCCTATCTTCTTTCATGTGTATATGTTGTTGTAGACATATGCATGCATAAGAACTGTCTGAGCAATGAAAGAAAAAACTGAAGTATTCTCAGCAACAGATTGTGGCCTCAAGGGTTAACACTTCCATGCAACGTCACACATGCAGGTAGTCTCATTGCACAGAATGTCCATTAATTTTTCAATTTCGTAGGTCAAATCGCATTTTGCTTCTGCCAGTGGAGCCTTTTTTTATACTGTAATGGCTTTGACATGCGTATGCTTTATATTTTATATGTCTACACATAATTTATTTGACCTGCAACGTTCTTTCTATATGAATTTCCTTCTTTGTATGGGCATCTCGCAACTTGGCGATTTTCCTTCTTCAAAACTCAGGGAACTCTCAAAAATTTTGCTTTCCCTTTTGTTTTATTTATGCATCTTATTCCATCTTGTAAATGAGATCTTTTTCTCACATTTCATTGATTTTTTGTTTCTCTTTTCATTTAAGCTCACGAACTTTTGTTTGCCTTATTTTAGGGCTTTCCTGTTCTTTCCAACCAATGTTTTTTCATGTATTGGCCTTCAGTGCTATTCTAGTGTAGGTTTAAAATGTGCACAGCCCCATGTATCGGATTAATTCTGAGCACTCATTTATTAAGGCAATTGATTGAATCTGGTAATAATTGCTTCTTGGTCCCCTTCAAAAAAAGCTTCGCCTATCTTCATAGTCTTCATCAACTTTCAAATGCATGGCCATCTAGATTCTATGTAAATATTTGGCTATCTTTGCCTTCTCTTTGTGCCTTTCCAAATAATCTCCTCGCAGCTTGTTCAAGCTCAACCATGCCCCTGCTCGATTCAAATAAGAATAAACAAGGGCGTCTGGTACTTGCTGGCTGTAGTTTTCTACATGTGAAGAAGTCAGAATTTGTGGGCGTTTCTGATCGGTTAGAGTGACATATATACATGTAGGGTAATATGCCATTGCCCCTTTCCAGTCCTCGTGTCGAAAGCATTCATTGCCTTTGGTCCACAGTTGAAGCAGATCTACACCAACACAAGCATTAGACTCTTTTGCTTTCAACCTCTTGTGAAGGTTGAAGCCTTTCTTCCAAGTATCCTCCGCTGCTGGCCATTTCCGTATTTACACTGTAGAATGGCTTTGATGAAAAACCTAAGATATGAGTTAGTGAGGTTCATGCACTGACAAATGCATGTAAATAATATGTATTTAAATAATTACGAACTTGGCTGGCAGAAACTTAATTTCTCCGGCTTTGGCTTTCTGAGTAATACAAACAATGAAAACCCACAAATTTAAATTATTTGCATTTCATGACTAACTATCTCAAACATGATTAGAATGCAAGAAAATTTGTCAATTGTTGACAAAGTTTTATGCTATGGATGACGTTTCGGGTGCGGTGAAAAATAATAAATTTTGTTTTAGTTTTAGGTGTCACTTTAGAAACTAAATTTATGAGATTTTAATCTCAGATTTGGAGCGCAATTATCAGGAGTCTATGATGAAGTTTTTCATTTACCAATAAGATGTTTTAGAGGATGTCAGTTGTATTTTTTTAGGAGACAATTTTTCGGAGTTTTAATTTTACTTTTAGAAGGCTCGAACAGTAATTTTAGACGCCCAGATTGTAGTATTTTTAACGCTTAGTTTTTTCTTATTATTTTTAGTAAGTTGTGAACTCTATAATAGATGCCCGATCGCTGATTATCGTGTAATGAAAAATTAGTTTTAGAGCAGCCCTTGTTCCATACGTAATTTATTAATAGTGGTATTAGAGCCAAGTTTATCAATAAGAGTTTATTAGTACATGTGAGAATTACATCGGTTAAGAGTTTATTAGTACATGTGAGAATTACATCGGTTAAGGTTAAGTTTAGATCTAAAGCTCCTTCACCACAGTTGGAGATCTTGACGCTTTGAGAGAAAACTTCAGTTTGTTTGGTTTGCTATAGTGATAACTAACAATCGTATAGTGTTAGTACCATAGTTTAAAGGTGAGATTTGATTATTGAAGTGATCATTGGAAAATAGTATTTAATAATATGGAAATGAGTATGGGATATAGTAGCAAGTGGGTATGCAGAATTTCAAGGCATTAAATGTAAAAGATAAGTTAGAGAATAAAGAAAAGAAGAAAAATGATGTTAAGCATTTTTCTATATTAAGAGTGTTCTAAGTTCAAGTATTTATCTAAAAATTACGAATCTTAAAACCGTAAGAATGAATTGAGAATTTAAGAATGAAAGACAACAAAAAAGAAGAATGGGGAGGTAGGGAAAGATGATATGGTCATATGAATAAATACTTGAAATCTCTTCCACCCAAGTTGATCCATATTGTTTTTACGTTAGAAGAGTGCAAAGATTAAACTACTTAAACTACTTTAAAATTTGAAGAATTTGAAGAGTTGGTTGGATTTTTACTTGTCCATGAAGAAAAGGTCAAGCGTATGGGTGGTCTAAATGAAGTACTTATGTCAAAGGTCAAGATTAGGAAGCAATAATAACAAGAGCCTACAAGTAAATTGACACAACAAGAAACACTTGGAGGCCAACAATTTTCACAACGCTTGATCCTGACCTAGAAAATCACACACTCGAAGCCCGGAGCCAGGAAGATGAAATTGATTTAGGAAGGCCTTTCTTCCTTATATGAATTGTAGTCCAAGACGTGTCATTATCAAAATCATTAGATTGAGGGGAGAGGGACTCCTCAGTAGATGCCACCACACAAGATATTCCCCTTGAAGGGAAAGAAGGGCAATTGGAAAAGCCCTGAGGTTGCATTGAAGATGAAGGTAGGGGAAGAACTAGGGCCCATCGCAGTCCACCGAGGGGGTGAAGGGAACAATTGAAGAAGTAGACCACACCGGTACCAAAGAAGGATCCTCGACAATATCTAAGGATAAGATTAGAGCTGTATTGGTCCTAGGGGAGCCACTTGGGCCACGCTAATATCCAAAGCAACGAGACTCGAAGGAGTGTCGTCCTCAAAATCCACAGTCAGATGTTCAGGGAGGGCACTCTGCCACCATGTAGTTGAGCCAACATTCATGCGGCAAGTATGAGGACAATTTGAGGCAAGATGACTAGTAGTGAAACATTGTCTGCAATGAAAAGGAATGCCCTCGTAATCCAACAACTGAGTCCATGGTTGATCCTCCATGAGAAAAACCTCCCTAGGAAAAGCCTTGGAGGTGTCAATGTCCACCAGAAGATGGGCATAAGTAGAGTGGTCTATGTTAGATGTGGAAGAGTCCACCTTCAGAAATATGCCGATAGCATCACCAATACCTTCAAAGCAGGGTCTTCTCAGAATTGGAGGGGGAGATTAGGCAATTAGACCCAAACTAGCATGAAATTTAATGGCTTTGTGAGAGGGTTGAAGGAGGTGAATGATGGCTTGAGGAAGAGTGAGTGCTCTCCCCAAATCTACAGTTGACCATCCAACACTGCCTCCTTGTCTTTAGAAGACTGAAAGCTTGTTATGAAAAAACCCGTCGCACAGGGGTATAACTCAATATAGCCCTTAGCAAGTGGCTTCTAGGACTCCAAAACCCACCTATGCAGGTCTAAGAGAGAAGGCCATAGCCTGTTAAATCTCCCTATCAAGCCATGTCTCGCAAAGAAATCCTCATTATCCTACACTTCTTGTTCATAGATCACAACAAGCACGGTATAAGAATAGGGCAAAGGGTGAGTTTTAGCCAGTAGAGGAGGGTAAGGTGAGAAATAACCAGTACCAATCACTTTAGTGTAGGATAATCCATTAGCCAGGGTGCTAGCAAAAGAGCAACGCCTAACACTACCCTCCAAATTGCGACACAAATTCCCATCGGGTGTGGCAAGGACATCAACACCAAGGTGAGGTCACAACAGGTGCCTGCACCACCATAATAGGCCACGAATTGCCCAATCCAACCCTAAAATCAATGCCACCAACACCCACACCCTCAATAGGAGAAACTGCTCCGATAGAACCGACCACACCTCCAATCCTAGCTGCAGTTGCTCCACCAGGAACAAAACTGCCACTAGAATGAGCTCCACATGCAAAAGAAACCTTGCCAACATAAAGGATTGGAGGGAGGGGAGTCAACAAACAAGGGTAATGAGACAGGGCTGCATCTAGACTGCATGAATAATTTTTAAAGCTTTTTAGTCCAAGATTATGTTTAGGAAACTAAATTTAGGAGATTTTAATTTCAAACTTGGAGCACAATTTTTAAGAGATTAAGTTTTTAATTTATTAATAACTTGTTTTAGACGTTTTTTATTAGATCAGCTGGAAAAGAGGGTCCAGAACCCTATACAGAGCAGCCTCCAGGGCAATACAAGGCAAAACGAGCTAGAAACAACACATCGACGACACACAGATAAAACAGCTGCAACAAGGCAACGAGGAATAATTAAACAAGAGAAGAACCTGATCTAGCAGGATGAACACCCTTGGCCCGAAAATGGGTCAAGGAAACATGCTTAGGAAGACCACGCTTCCTACGATGAACAACAATCCATAAGACATCATCCTCTCTGACATCAAAAGTGGGAGAAGGCATTGAAACATTCACACAAGCCTTCGAAGGGGAAGGAGCAAGTGGAGAGGAAGAACCATTCCCCATAGTAGTAGCCCCAGCAGAAGAAGGCACCCCAACAGCAGCAATAGAGGACATCTCGGCAACAAAGACCGAAGCTAAAGAAGGCAAGATTGAAGAGGAAGAAGTAGGAACAAAGCTAGAAGGAATCTTTCCCGAGGCTGGAGGAGCCGACAAGTGAGCAGAGGAATGATCAGAAGAGTATAGAGAAAGCGAGGGAACTGAAGCATTAGCCACCCCCTCAGGAACAGTCCCAACAGGAAGCTCATCCTCATTAGAGGATACATCCTCCCGGGAATCACCAACAGTCAAGTGCATTAGGAGAGCATCTTTCCACCAAGTAGCAGCGCCCTTGCGGCGCGTGAGGGGACAACCAGAGGCCAAATGCCCTGTAGCAAAACATCTTCTACATCTGAAAGGGATGCCCTCATAATCTAATAGTTGTTTTCAGGTCCTATCCCCTACCATCAAAACCACATCTCCATGAAGAGGTTTGGAGATGTCAATATCCACAAGGATGCGGGCTACTATGGAATGCCCTATGAAGGACATAGTAGAATTAACCTTGAGGAAATTACCAATAGCATTGCCAATGCCCTCGTAGCAAGAATCCTCCCAAAACTGGAGAGGGAGATTTAGGAGACAGACCCAAATGGGTCTGATGTTAAGAGGCTCTGTAAGGGGGTTAAAGGGAATGTTCTCCCCATAACCAAAACCTGCCATCGAGAACTAAGTCTCTGCTTCGAGGAAGCAAAAACCACAATAAAGAACCCTCTTGCATAAGGAAACAACTCAATCTTACCTTCAACGAGCGGCTTCCATGACTCCATGACCCAAGAATGGAGGTTGGGCAGTGAGGGTCAAAGTCCATTAAATCTACATATCACACCATTATTGTGATAGTAGTCCTCATTTTTTATGATCGCTGGACCACACAGCACAACAGGAGACTCTCAGACACAAGGGATAGGCCAAGAGCCAAGTTGAGGTGAGCGAGACCGAGCCCCAGAGCCAGATACAACAGCAGAAAAGGATTTCTTTGGGCCCCCAAGAACTCTAAGACCTGCATCAGGCACCCCACTACCATCATTCTCGACAGTGTTGCTGCAGTCACAATCTCCTCTTAGTCCATTGTAGCAGAAGACAAGCCTTGCAGCTCAGAACCCAAACCCTGAATGCCTAGAGGACCCTTATGGCCAACATCTGGAGCAAACACCTTGCCGTCCTCAGCAGGCTTATCCTCGACTGTTGCAAGCACAAACCTGCGCACAGGCTCATTTGAAATCTCCGCAGTTGTCATTTTTTAACTCGTTTTAGATGTTTTTTTTTATTGGTAAAAGGCCGTGGCCATTAATATATAAAATCAATAATAAAATACAACTTTGTTTAGTGCGAGCACCGGTAGGAAAGAACAGAGTGAAGAAAACCTCCGATCTAGCCCGGGACTTTTACAATCCAATACATAATGTTTATTTATAGATCTTGTTCGGGGTAATGCCCAACAAGGATGAATCCTTTCTTATACAGTTTTTGAGATACAAGTAAATCATTGCCCTTATCAAGAGCCTTTATTCTAATATCCTCTTGCTATATGTCTTTTTGGTTCACCGGCTTTTGGGATGTCCTCCGGGACATCTATCATTGGACCAACTATCCATGTGAGGGAGCTTCTTCTGTCTTGCTCCTAACAGTGTACCTGTCTTACCTGAAAACATAGGATAAACTTCCAACTCTTTTCGAATGTTAGCTATGCATAAAAGGAGATAAGTAAAATTCATTTTCCTGCAACACTTGTTAGATCTCTATATCATTAGCTTGAGAGGAAAGGATAAAGTACTTGCTCTTTCCAAGCTTATCAAAAGTATCCAAACACACTTGCTTCTATATAAGAACATATCCGGTTACGAGGGGGAGTCCCAGACTAGTTGACTGATCCACTATATATACCAACATCTATGTAAATATACTTGTATATTGTACCTAAATGTGGGTATATATATGTGGTCGGCCATTTAACTATATAATGTTGACAAACCAAGGGATTTCCCATTCGATTTAAGCTATTCTATCCCATCATAGAGATAGTAATTACCTGTCAAATCATAACATTTATATATCTCAAATGAGCTGATATGATAATCATAGATATACTCGAGACCTCATTATTGCCTTTCTAATTTCCTGCTTTCTCACATGACAATTGTGATTCAAATTTCAAGCAAAACATAAGTATTTCAGACCTCTGCATCGAGACAATCTGCTTCGCACATAATGTCATAATTATTCATTTATGGTGATCTAATCAAATCTTAAGCATTTCTTGCTTGGGTGTTGAGCCCCGTGCTGAGGGGAGTCGAGCAAGATTTTAAGTAAAATCAATTGGGATATATATATATATATATATATAAGAAAAGAAAGATGGTACCTTAGAAGAGTGTAAACAGGACAGGAGCTCCAACTTAAACAAACATGATTGATACTGCGTGCTCCATATAATGCTTATCTGTGGATGAGACAATGCGCAGGAAAGTTTTTATTTTATAGCACACCAATTTCCTCTTCCAATGATCTCAATGCCATTTCAATTTAGAGTTGTCTTTTCAGCGAAAGCCATCAATTGTGGAGGGATGGAGACCCCTGTGCGATTAATAAGTACCAAACGTCAAATGGCCTTCCTTGGCCTTGTTACTTTGCTTAGATTGCAACGAATGCTCCGCTGATCTGATGAATTAATGGTTGGAGCAATTTGAATGATCGTTGGTTGAAGGTTTATGGGAGGTGCAAAAAGGTATAGAGTTGATATCGATATTTCTTCTAGAGTGCTAGCCATGTTACTTGAGTTGGAGATTGACAAAGGAATCGCAAGGCAGATGATGAAGGGCTTATTCAATCCTGAACACTTAGGGGGTTTGGAGGAAACCCTGGAGGCTGCAACTATCGGAATTGGGATGCCACGACCAAGGGATATGGAATCTTTACAAGATCTTGAAGCTATTCAGAAGCTCTATCCTTTCATTCTGGATCATGATGGTCAAGGAAAAGGCGCAGATAGCAGTAGGATTCATCCAAAGGGTCCTTGGTCTGGTGGAGGAGGAGGGATTTGAATGGGTAGCGTCTTTCAACCTTCAGTTGCTCGAGTATGATAAGGAGTAAGTTAAAGAGGGCTAAATTTTTGTTGTCTTAATGTAGGTTACCGGTCCATAGGCTTATAATACGCTACATAGTAGCTACCTTTTGAATGTAGATACAAGGAGGGGTCCCACAGTGGACAGAACCATGTGATCAAAATATAAAGTATGAATGGACCCTGCGAGGTCCTTGAATCTTCCTTTGCTATTGCAAATTCAACTAGACTTATATTTTAAATATATCCATAACTTAAATCTCTGATATCATAAACGGTTTGGAATGAATGTATGACAGTATATCCAAGTTTAGATCTAAATGGTTTAAATGGTTTAAAGGGAATAATAGATGGTTAAGAGAATGTATGCCGTAACATTCCTACATGGAGAAGTAAAGTAGATTGCTCTTCTTTTGGGATTTCGATATAGAATAAAATTGGCTTATTTGAGCTAAGTTCTGTAAAAAGGTTTCATTCCCTTTGTTTTCTTCAATATGAGCGAATAGTAGGCTAATTATAAGCTTCATTATATCTACCTTTTGATTGTATGAACAGAAGAAAATAAATCATAGGAGAAAACATAGAGAGATCATATGAGGTCCCTAAATCTTTCTCTGCAGACGTATTTCTGACAAGCTTTTTTTAAATATAGCTAAAACTGAGATCCCTGCTTCTGAAAGAGATTTATAGGTTTGGAATGAATGTGTGTCATTAGAGCATGTGAATAGCTGATTGGAACTAAAAATGAGAGAAAACCAGGAAATCGTAACCAAGTTCAGGGGAAAAGGTTTCGAGAGAGCTCTCTCTAGCATCGTATAGTCATGTTTGGACAATTTGGGATATGAACTTACAAGAGTTGTTAATGTGCTCTGCCATCCATTGCAAAGAAGTATGAGATTAACTCTTAGTTATTTTGATTGAATGGACATCCAATCGCTATCAAACTTCAAATCTTTAATTTGAAGTAATCTACAACTGACTTAAAAGGATCTGAAATCGTCCCAGCAAGTTGGGAGTCTGAGAAATGCTCTCAATTGGTTTTTTTTTCTTTTTTCTTTTTTTAATATTCCAATGCTGTCTTGAGATTAGAGAATCTGTGGATATTCAGTATTTGTTCAACTTCAAGGAGTGTCATTAGAACAAGTGAAGAACTGAGTAACCTCATGAAAGGTATACATATCTAAGAGAATATAAGCAGAAGCTATCTTGAATAGAGAGAAATAAACAACCCTCCTTCATGGTTTTAGATTGCATTTAATATTGCTTTATCAGAGCTGAGTTTAGTGGAAAGGCAGAAGCCATCAACCCCTTTGTTGGCCAAGGAGTCCGCCTTGCTATTACCCTCTCTGTAGGTGTGATTGAATGTGCACCTTCTAAAAGAAGCAATGATGTTGAGGGCATTAGCCAGAAGGGAATTTAGTCTCCAGTTAGGCATGCTCCCTTTCTGTAAGGCATTAATGACGAACGTAGAGTCTCCTTTGACCTCTAATTTTTCAATTTTCAGGTCTTTGCAGATTCTCAGATCTTCAATTAGGGCGGTTAATTCTGCTGTGTTGTTTGTTGCTTCTCCTAGGGGTTTGGCTAAGGTTGCAATTTCTCTTGTTTCAGAGTCATGGATTACGTAGCCTATTCCTGCAACTCTCGGGTTACCCCTAGACACCCCGTCAAAATTAAGCTTGAACCAACCTTCTTTAGGAGGTTGCCACTTACATTCCTGTCTCTTGTTGGAGGTGTTGTGGTTACCTGATCCCACAAAGGAGGGCAGTTTTAGTCCATCCCATTTCCCTCGCATCTTTTCATCCCAATGAGTCATTGTGGACTCTTTTTTGGGGTTATTTAGAACCCTATTGTTACTATCTCTATAATAACGACCTCAATCTTAATAATTAACTGTCCAAAAGTCATTTTTCTATCTTTGAAGATTCTTCTATTTCTTTCTTTCCACAACTCCCATAACATGATCGAAGGGGTAGTTGTCCACAACATATGGTAAATGCTTTGTTTGTGAGTATCAGGCCAGCCTTGAAAAGGTTCAGAATGTTATTAGGCAGGGCAGTAATCCATCCCAACTTATTGCTTAGCCAGTTCCAACATTTATTAGAAAATAGACAGTTGAGAAGAATATGGTCAGCTGTTTCTTGATCCTCTTCACAGAGGGGGCATCTGCTAGGCCCCTCATATCCCATCTTAGTAAACCTATCCACAGTTATGATTTTCTTCTGTAGGGCCATCCATGCAAACATCCCGGCTTTTGGGAGAGTTCTTGTCCCAACATAGTCTCAGTGGTAACTCCGGTTTTGGTCTGAGTTGCTGTTTGATTAAAGTTTTGTAACCATCCTTAGTTTTATAGTTTCCTGATTTGGCCCCATCCCAAACTAATATGTCTGAGTCTCCTTTGAGGGAGACCCTCCTTTTGTTGAGAATGTCAAGTAGTTTCTTTTTTTCATTATCCAGAATGTTCCTGTTATCCAGGGATTTCCATTTCCAACCCTAATTCTCCCCATGATTAGGGATATCTATGTAATCTTTTACATATTTCCCCCATTGGGATTCTAAGATCCTTTTGACATTTTCTAAGTTACCCAGGGTACTTATCGCTTCATACCCCCCCCATGAGTCATCCCAAAATAGTGCTTGGTTACCATCTCCAAGACTCCAAGTCAGTTTGTCCATTATGAGCTTTTTGCAGTCCATCATAAAATTCTAGAGGCGAGATCCTTTGGGGGGGTTGGCCATTCTAAATAGGAATGTCAGTTCCTCCCCTCTAAGATATTTGTTTCTAAGGATTTTAACCCACTTTAGGTTGGGCTGCTGGTACATTTTCCATACAAGTTTCGCACCTAAAGCCTTGCTCTGTTCCCTGAAGTTTTTTAAGCCCAGGCCACCTTCCTCTTTAGGTCTACAAATCTTGTCTTAGGCTACCAGTGCCATTTTCTTTTTATCCTCCGAGCCTTGCCATAGGAAAGTTCTTAGAATTTTGTTGATTTCTTCCCGTTTTCCTACTGGAAGATTCATACAGGATAATTGGTATATTGGGATAGCTGAGAGAACCGCTTTTAACATTGTTACTTTGCTTGCTGAGGAAAGCCCTTTACCTTTCCACGATTCCGCTCTTTTCCTAATCTTAGAGGTGATATGCTGCCAGAGATCATTAATCTTGTTGCTTTTACCCAAAGGTATGCCTAAATATTTACATGGCATTTCCCCTTTTTAAAAGACAAGATTCTACATATTTCCCTTTTAGTTTCAGGATCCGCGTTGAAAAAATAAATTGCTAATTTATCAGCATTAACCTCCTGTCCAGAGGCCCAACAATAAGAGTCCAGGATATCTTTGAACACCTTAGCTTCTTCTATGCACCCCATACCAAAGAGCATAGTGTCATCTACAAACTATTGGTGAGTTGTAAGATCGACACCGGAAGTGATTTTGATTCCTTGGATCTTTCCTTCTTCCCTAGCCTTGGTGATCATTCTCCCTAACACTTCTACCATTATAATAAAGAGAAAAGGGGAGATAGCGTCCCCTTGTCTCAATCCTCTTGATATCCTAAAAAAACCTTCCGGTGTCCCGTTGACTAAGATTCAGATCTTAGGGTTAGAAATACATTTGAAAATGAGGTTTATCCACTGTTTAGTAAAACCAAAAGCCTCTAGGGTTTTGCAAAGGAAACTCCAGTCTACCTTATCGTAGGCTTTACTAATATCTAGTTTAATTAACATACTAGGTTTTTTGTTTTGCTATATGGTATGGATGGCTTCTTGGGCTGTAATAACTCCATCAAATATAGATCTACCCGGAACAAACCCAATTTGCTCATCACATATGATGTCTGGAAGAACTGTCTGAATCCTATTAGCCAAGGTTTTGGTGAGGATTTTATAAATAGTATTACACAGAGAGATAGGCCGCAAATCCCCTAGGCTTTCTGGCTTCTTTTTTTTTGGAATGAGTGTAAGAAAAGTATTATTTTCCTCTTTGAGAATTCTGCCCGAATTTCTTGCCCCTTCTAGTGCTTCGACTACTTCATCTCCTACAAAGTGCCAACATTTCTGAAAGAAGAAGGTTGGGAAGCCATCAGGTCCCGGTGCTTTATCTGGTTGCATTTGAGAAATTGCTAGCTCTACCTCCGTTTTGGTGAATTTACCATTGAGAGCTTTGTTTTGATCCTCTGAGATAATCCTTGGGATATCTTTCAGAATGGCTTGTTGGTGTAGCCAATTCGAACCCTCCTGATTATTAAGAATATTTTTGAAATACCTAACTATTTCATATGCAATTTGTTGAGGATCTTCGATCCATGCATTGTTCGCATCTTTAATTTTGAGGATTCTATTTATATTTCTACATGCTTTGGTGCTATTATGAAAGAACTTAGTGTTCTTGTCTCCCTCTTCCAGCCAGGTCTCTCTTGACTTTTGACGCCAAAAGATTTCCTCTTTGGCTAGGATATCTTCATATTCAGTTTTCAATTGTTTTTCTTTTAAATATGATTTAGCGTCCATACCTTTAGTAATCACACTCCCATTTAGGATTTCAAGTTCCTCTTCTAGCTTCATTTTGATCTCAAAGATATTACCAAAGTTAGTTTTGTTCCAACTTAGAAGCTTACATTTAATAATTTTTAGTTTAGATACTAAACAGAAAAGCTTAGAACCAGATATTCTAGTTTCTTTCCACCATTTCTCAATTAGGGCTATGAGGTTGTTATCTTTGACCCACATTTGTTCAAATTTAAAGGGGCACCGTTTGGGTTGGCAGTCTTCTGAGATACTTAGTTGAACCGGGTAATGATCAGAGCCCGAGTATGGTAAGATCTCAGCCGTCAGAATATAAGAGAATTGAACCCAATTTCCTCTTAACAAGAATCTATCAAGTTTTTCTTTAATATTGCAAAAACCTTTTCTTATGTTGTTCCATGTAAAACCTTCCTGTGCAGTTTTAATTTCCAATAAATTATTCTTCTGAACCCAGTCTTTAAAGTCATTCGTTGCTGTGGATAGCCTTGCATAACCTCCCAATTTTTCTTTAGGGTCTAGTATTGCATTGAAGTCTCCACCCAGAATGCATACTTGATCTTGTAAAGTTCCCATGAATTGTTCTATTTCTGTCCAAACTGCTCTCTTATATTGGTTCTGAGGAGGACCATAAATGTTGAGGAGAAAGAAGTGAAGGTTGCTTATGATGCTTTTGACGTACCCCACCATCCAGTTCTTCTTGCAACTTAATACTGTAAATGAAACCACTCTAGGGTCCCAAATTACCCCTATGCCTCCCGAAGCACCCTCAGTCGGAACTCCAACTAGCTCCCATATTCCTAACTTCTTGTTTAGAATGTCAATCTCTTCTTTATTTAGTTTAGTTTCTTGGATCATTAGTACATCTGGTTTTGTGTTGGTTATACAGCGTTTTATGATACGCTGTTTGTTAGGGGCATTGAGACCCCTAACATTCCAGGTGTAGACTCTCATGGCCCCGGGGGAAGGCACTTCCCCTTCCCAACATAGAACAGTGTGGTGATCTTAGTTTGATCAGTAGCCTTGCCTGCCTTTTCTCTTAGCTCCAATAGTGATTTCCTACCCCTTTTCTTATTACTTTTGGCACAGTCTGGGGTATCCCTATTGAAATCGGTTATGGCAATTCCCAACCGTAGATCTGCTTCATCCACTTCTCTATCTCCCTGATCTTTTGGGTCTTCTTTCTTTCTATCTTGCCTTTTCTCATCTTCTTCAAGTTCTATAATCTTGGTGATGAGTTTTTCCTTCTCTTTGTTAACTTCCTCGATTACCACTTCCTCTAATGCCTTGTCGAGGATCTCATTGCAGAGCTCTTCTATATTTGAATAGCTGAGCTTGTCCATGGATTTCTTTTGATTCTCGGAGTCTTTATATTTTTCTTCTGTTTCGAAAGTGTTTGGAACCCATTCTGGGGTTTCTAAAACCTTTGGGTTTATACTTCCTTCTCCTGCTGTGGGGTTATTATCTCTGGCATCTTCTGAAGGAACTTGCCCCGCCTCTAGTTCCATCCTCTCTTTGCCAATCTGTGGTTCATAATTCTGCTTCGGGGGCTTAACTGCTGTGATAGTTTTTTTTCCTGAGCTGACCTGACCAAGATTCATATTCTGTGTAGTAATCTCATTATTGTGATTCAGAGTATTTTCTTTGTTAATTTGGGAAGATTTAGGGCTTCTCTTAGGCTGGGCTATTACCATACTCGGGTTCTAATTTTGCCCAGACAATTCCTTGTTACCACTGAGGTGCTTCTTAAGGGAAGAAAAGCTATTCCTCTAATAGTCCACAATAAATCTACCTTTATTATCATTAAATTTGATGTTAACACCCCCAGGCTGGAAAATGGGGCGCACCTTAGTGGGCATTTTTGGAACTCTGTTGTTAGTGTTTCTAAGGGTAGGTCCACGATGGAGAGCTGGCTTGATGCAGTAATTGGCCAGGTTAGTATTAATTTCAAGAGGTTTAAGGTCTTTGGTGCTAATATCCATTTTTACTAATAGGAAAATGTCTGAGTAAGATAAGAAATCCTTCTCCATTCTCATGAACTCTCCCAGGTGATTCCCTATCTCCCTCAAGATTTTACTATGGATGAGCTCGACCGGGAGATTCAGTAGCTTGACCCACCTAGCTACTTTAAGTTTTAGTTTACTAGGGTCGAAATTAAGTATCTAGTCTAAGTACTCGAAATTATGCCCTTTGTAAAACAAGCTTCTGTTGTTTAAAATTTCTTTTTTTAGGTTTGCACTCTTGCAAACAATGAATATGAATTCTTCAGAAGTGATATTGATACTTACCTACTCTTTGTAGAGGGTTTGGACCCATTCTGCAATTTCCTTCACAGGCTGCCCTATCCCACACCATCGAATATAGAAACCGCGGGTTCTACAATGAATCCACAAACCATCTGTGTAGATATTTTTGATATCGATTGATACTTTCTTTTCCATGGCCTCCGATTTTTGATGATACATTGAACTTATTTTTGGTCTTGACCAAGGGGTTCCAGGGTTTGCCCGCTCACGGAGAGTTGCCTGGTCTATGCCCTTCCAAAGAGTGTTAGGAGCCGAGTTGCTGAATTTAGGGTTTTTAGAGATTTGCCCTTGGTGGGGTGCCCTGAAATTCGATATGCTGCTTGTATGGGAATTTTCCTTTGCATGAATGAACCTGGGGGCCGGTTTTGAAAAACCCACCGCCTATCCTTGTCTTGGATAGGAAGGGTAGGAGACAACAGGGGGTTGTCGAGCACTTCGACTTCTTTCCCGGCCTAGAGTGGTGCGGTTTGCTCCAGTTACAAATACTGGGGTTGCTGAGGTTATTGGGATAGCCCACATTCCTGCCACCCTGGCTTGAGCTATAACTCTTGCTGTTGCCTCTGCCCTAACTCCCCTTTGCGGCCTCCTATTCTTCACAGTTTGCCAGCCCTGTTCATCCTGAAGATGCGAAGGGGGAGCAGCGCCCCCGTAGAAAACCTTCTCCTACCCCTGTATAATGCTGCAAGGGTGCTCTACCTTTGATTCATTTCTTGCATTCTTAATAATATTGCTTTGTCGCTGACTGCTTGCTCTTTTTCGTATTTTGTCCAATGATTATACAACTTGTTTTAGATGTTAGTCATTAATTTTCAGGAGAGATTCTTTTGGGGTTTTAACAACTATTTTTAGAGGGCTCAAGTCAAAATTTTTAGATACCCAAATTGTAGTAGTTTTAACGTCTAGTTTTTAATGACTATTTTTAGCTTTATTGCCTAGTTTTAAAAACAACATGAAGGGGCTCAATTTAGTTTCTTTCTTTCTATTATGTTTAATTAGTTGTAAACTCTATAATGGTCGTCCAATTGTTGGTTATAAGTGATTACTTGTAATGAAGTTCATTTTGTAATAAGTGATTCAAGGAAGATATTCATGGTTGTAATGAAAATTAGAAGCTTTTCAAGGAAGAATAAGAAATCTTCAGCATGCGGTTTTAGAGTAGCCTCTATCCCATACATAATTGATTAGCATATCAATTGTGCTACAAAACTAAATTATGTCTATTGAAGGTATTTAAAGGACCCATTCCTAAGTCATTTTGATCATCGATCAAATTGAGAACATCTTCAAAGAAAACATTTGAATACAATATATCTTTTACATGAACAAGCTCAGTGTGATTATTTCTCCCAATTATTTCATTTGCCAAGTTAAAAACAACAATACCACTACTTTGCACCGGGACATAACTAAATTCTTTTAGCTACACGAAATTCGCCCCTTAACATTTAAAATTCAAATGTGAAACATGTCTCAAGATTAACTCCTTTCTATAACCATTATATGCGAAAAATCAATATAAAGATAAGGACATATAAAACTTTCATGTCTACACGGTTTTAAAAATCTTGAGCAATGATCTTGAATATTTAGTTATCACATATTGCCACCTTTGCAAGCGAAAGGTATTTTAAGATTTTAAAATATATTTTCTAATACCATTACTACAATTAACCATCAATATCAATACCTATAGGTTCAATGGGTAGGCTGAAAACTTTATGAAGAAATTATAGAATTTGTTAGAATTTTTTTTATTATTTATTAATTTATAAGTTATTTAATCCACTAAATTATTTTATGAATTCTTATTGAAATTCCATTACATTAACTATTGCCTTTTTTTCACTTATATTAGTAAATTTCTTTTTAAATGAGATGAGATGAACAAACATAGTTGGGTAAAATTATTAATTATTACTATATATTACTTCTTACTACCATTGATAATTCCCCTTTTAACATAAACTACATATCTAATACCATTTGAATAATAGCAACACTTATTACTGTAGGTTTAGTTTTGCTTTATTCTTTTGGTATGTCTGCAACTATATTAGCGTGTTTAAATTTTGTTTATTAATTTGTATCACAAATGTTGAGTTTAGTTTTGTATATAAAATTTCCAAAATATGTTGAGATCTAAGATGGAAATACATAAATTGCTCATATTAAATTAATATAAAATTTTCATTATAATTATTCTTTAATTTATTTTGTTTATTCAAAAGAGAATAATTTCAATCCTAGAATCTAAGCTGAAAAATAAAATTAACATAGTTTTATTTTGAATTTTCTCAATTCATTTTATTAATCAAATAAAAAAATAATATAAATTAAAATAAATTTCAATGTTTAAAAAATAATTAATGCAAGGCCACTTGCCTACTATGCTAATTTCCTCTTGAAGTTCTTTTGAAGAACCTTGAAGAAGTTCTTTTTGAAGGTGTAATACCTCCTAACTTCTTCTTCCATTCTATTTATAGATTTATTTTTCTAAAAATTTAAATTTAATTAAATTTATTTTAAAAAATGCATAACTCAACCAATTAATTTTATTAAAATTTATTTATTTTTGAACATAAAATTTATTCCATGTCTTCTCCAACTTAATATTCTTCTCCCAAGGTTTAACTATCATCTAAAATATTTTAGAATTTTAATATCATCTAAATTAACAATAATAATATCATCTAATTTTAACCCTACTTTCAATAATGATAATAATAAATTATTTTAGGATTTTAATATCATCTAAACTAATAATATGGACGGCTAACTTTCATATTATATCTAACTACTTCAAAAGAATCACTCTCAATCGGATGTATTGATATATGTACACAGATTGCCCTTGAATCTCTAATGCAAGCAGCAATATAAAACTAATAATAACAATAAATAACCGAGCCTGGACAAAAATCGTGTGGAAAGAAGTGTCATGTCATTTAAATGTCCCCCGTTAGATTTCCTCGCATTTTTTATGAGATAATTTTCTCCACTGTTTTAGTAGGCATTGTCTGTGTTTTATTTATTTATTTATTTATCAATTGTCAAAGTGATAAAAGGTAAAGGGAGTTTTTTGTTTTTTATCGTTTATAATATTTTGAAAAACAATCAATGGACAAGATTGATTTCATGGTAGTCCTTTTAATCTAGGCCCTTCATTTATATAATTCGTCATGTGTTGCTCACATAGGGAAAGCTTTCAATCTAATTATTATAAATTATTTTATATAACATAAACAACAATTAAAAATGATTTTACCGACAACCCCCAAGAAAAAGAGGTCCACATAAACCATGACTAGAATTCAATCATTAAAAAAATTCCTTTCAATTCAAGTTTTAATAAAAGATACTCTTTTCCCATCATTTTTTTTAACCGGGCACATTAGCTTTATTAATTATAGAACGAGTGACCATTGAAATCAAAAGCACCATAGTTGGTGCTCATTACAAAAAATAAAAATCAGGGCTTTATAATCTTTATATGCCTACTTTCTTGCATAGCCTTGATAATTTTTAAGATGGTGGTGGATTTTGTCAAGATAATTAATGATTAGTGTTTTTTTGTATTGACTGGTCCTGTTCTGTTTTTCCAACCAGAGTTTCTCTGTTATGGTTTTATTTGTTTCTTACTTTCCTGTTTACTATTATAAGGGACTGAGATCCTTTTCCCTGTTTATTTTATCAAAAACCGTTGATGTCTTTGCAGTTTGGTAGATACATACAATAGAGTGCACTTCATAATATATAGTCCAATGTCTGGCTTAGACTTTGATTGCTGCTTTGTTATTATATGCACTTCACATTATATAGTTCAATGTATTGATTCTCCTCACTTCTTGAAGGATATTGTGTTCTTGTTTGATGAGAGTTCTCACATGGTTCAATTATGCTTGATTAATGTTAAAAAATTAGAGAATATTATTAAAACATTTTTCTTTACTTTGAATTGTCTTTCATATATTTTCTCTCTCTGTTTTATGTGTAGTATATCTTAATCTATTATATGGATTACATTGTTTGATTGAAAATATAATTTTCTTCAAGGAGGGCACATATTGTTGACCTTCGTATCTACATGTAGAAAAAAGTGAACTAGCTCCAAACACCTCTTTATTGTTTCTTTTATATCCTATTTTGGAATGGCAAGACTTTTGACATGCACCTGTTATCATTTCTCTTCTAAAGGAAGGAATTTTGCTTAATGGAAGTGGACCTTCATCATCCAATTTGTATATATCTTAATAAATTTGTAAACATTTTGTATATCAATTCACCATTTTGGACTTATAGAAGAGCAACAAGATGTTTGTTCTAACATCTTCATTGAACCCTTAAAATGATCAAGTTATCTTAAATTTAGTTATTTGTCTATTTAGTAATTAGGAACTTTAGAAAAATTAATTTGCTATACAAGTCAATGAATAAGAGATAATAATACAATCTAAGCAAACAAAACAAAGGGTAACATTATGTGGCCAACACAATCACTTTTAAGGTTAGATTAGAATTGTATAAGTTAGGGTTTCCTCTCTTTAGAAATATAAAAATGCAAGTGGATGAGTGTGATGATAAATTTTATGAGATAATCTTCATGAGAGGATTTTATTTAGAGTCTTATGAGAGGAGCTTAAGGATGTAATGCTATTATTTTATTTTCTATTATAACACCTCAAAAATGGTTGTTTATTATTATTGGATTATAAATAATGTTGTTGGAACATTGCAAACTTCAAAAATATTGGTTACATTTTTGTTTGCAAATTAGATTGATTTGTCATTACGGGATGCTTGTGATAGGATGATATGATTAATGTTCTCATTAGAGAAATTATTTTTATATGATTTCATTATGCTTATTTCAAGAACTAATCCATTTCTTGTCTTGGGTTTGCCCAAGGTGTTATGTTCCTGTGCAAATGGAAGATTTGGAATTACAAAGAGACCTACCTTTGAACCATAGGTAAACTTGTAAGTGTATTTGTTCATAGAGTTAACATTAATTATACCATTAGATTATCACCTTTAAGTCATTGACCATGTTGTAGTATATGGTTTCGGTAATATAAGGTCCTATCATTTACTTAATGGTCATGGATTGACCCCAATCGATGAGTTATACTAATTCCAAGCCATGTTTGTGCACATTGTAAGTTTGGAAAAAAATAAAGCTAATAACTAAATGAGGAACTAATGGCTTAGGCATGATGTTGTGAATTGGAATAATTTTTTGTTTTACTTGATGCTTTTTTTTTTAAAACTAAAAGAGGGGTAAAAATTTATTCAAACAAGAAGAAGTACAAAGCAAGGGCTTCACTCAGCCCTATCAAGCTCCACTAAGTGGTCCAACTTTTGAGACAAATCCAGGGGTAATTGGCCCCAATCCACAATGTTCCAATTTTGCATGTTATCAGAGGCCCATTTGGCTAAACAATCCGCTACTCCATTCCATTCTCTAGGAATATGAATGAAAGAAATTGAATCCAAAGAATCACATAGATTAAGAATCTGTTTAACAACCAAAGCTAAATGCCAACTTACATCAGCTAAATGTTGTCTACTCAACAAATTCACCACCACCTGGGAAACAGACTCACAAATGATCCTTATCCATCCAAGATGACAGCCACGCTCCACAACATATAAAATGGCAAGAGCCTCCATCAGATTGTTAGAATGAAGACCCTTATAAATAGAAAATATAAACTACACAGACCCAGAACTATCTCGACCAACTCCACCAATACCAGCATGGCCAGGGTTTCCCTGAGAAGAATCATCCATGTTGAGTTTCAAAACTCCCTGAGGAGGAGGGGTCCAATGCCCCTCCCTATTTATCTTTCGAAGAGAGTGTCGACATTTATTTCTCATGAATCAACCTTGTTGAGGAGGAAAATGAAGACGCTTGCAGCAAACAACCTCTTGAGGATCCACTGCATCCGCCAAATTACAATTTGCTGACATAGTTTCACCCAAAGAATGAAGAATTTTCCAACACAAGTGATGGGCCCCCAACATCACATCTTGAAAGATCCTACGATTCCTCTCCAACCAGATATTCCAAATAATAAAGGAAGGTCCAAGAGCCCAAGTAACTTGAAGAAATGATGTTTTAACAAGGGTTGTGCCCCAACGATCAAAAAACTCAGTCAAAGAGGAGACATGCCAACAGGCCTGGTTCCAAACACTCCACCAAAAATGCCAAATCTCTCTAGAGAAAGAACATTGGAAAAAGAGATGAGAAACACTTTCCTCACTATTATGGCACAAGACACACATCGAGGGACCTTGAAAACACCGCTTACTTAGATTATCCCAAGTAAGACACCGATTTTGAACCACCAACCACATGAAGAAGTTACACTTGGGCCATGACAACTTGTGCCAAACTTGCTTCCACCAAGGAACCTCAGTGTCTCCAAACATCTGCCTAACAAGCTGCACATAACCTGTAGAAACAGAGTCACCTTCCTAGACAAATCACTGCCAGCCCAAGCCAGAACATCATGCCCCACCAAAGTATTGCATTCACGAGAAGCAAGAATCTGAGCCAACTCTCGCCTATCCTCCTCAGACCCTCCCAGTGGCCATTCAGAAGAGTGCTTCCATCTAAAACTAACAACCAACCCACAATTCTGTGCAACCTTATAATGCTCAACTGTGTCCCAGCTTGCAATAGTAAAAATATCACAAAGGGACTGGAGGTGAGGAAAATAAGAAAGGATAGAAGGATGACCATCCCAAGAATCCAGCCAAAAAAGAGCCTGTGACCCTGAATGACAGATCCAAAAAAGCCCATTCTTAACCAACTTAGCCCCCATTTTCAAAGTATGCTAGATCAAAGAACCCCTTCCCTCCAAAGGAAAGCAAGGAACATCAAAAGAATTAACATCTTTAAGATACTTATGGGTGAGAATACGAGCCCATAGCTGATGCTGACTCATACACCAGTGCCAATATAACTTATCTGCAAGAACCTGTCTATTCAAAATAGCAAAACGTAAACCCATACCTCCCTCTTTCTTTGGTCTGCACACAGTTTCCCACTTAACAAGGCTCCACTTAGTAGTCGACACGTTACCATTCCAAAGAAATTGTCTTGAGAGTGCATCAAATTCCCTAAGTACATAGGAGCTACCTAAACAAAACACTTGTAAATTGGGAGAGCCTGTATAACAGACTTAAGAAGAGTCACTCTAGCAGCAGTAGATAACCAACGATGTGTCCAATGAGCAACTTTTCTACACAACTTATCAAGCAAAATCTGCCAGGAAGACTTGGGTAGTCTACCCACATCAAGAAAAATACCCAAGTAAATGAAAGGAAGAGACCCAATCTGAAACCTAAAAATATTCACAATCCGCCTTTGAATAGCCTGAGGAGTTTTAAAAAAGTAAATAGACAACTTATGCTCATTGACTTTCTGACCTGAAGCAGCTAGGTAGGCATCCAAAGCCTGCCTAAATGATTTGACTTCCCGAAGATGAGCCATCCCCATAAGAGAGGTGCCATCTACAAATTGGAGATGAGAAAGCTTGGGGAATCCATTGCCCCATTGCCAACCATGAATCAAGTCTTGAGAACCCTGAAACTTTAGAAATCGGCCCAACCCCTCAGCCATAATAATAAACAGATAAGGAGAAAGAGGATCACCTTGGCAAAGGCCCCTGGAAGCTCCAAAAAGCTCAGAAGGATCTCCATTCACAATAACCGAGAAAGATGAAGAGGTAACACAGCTCATAGTCCAACTCACCCATTCAGGACTAACACTAAAGGCTAAAATAATCTTCTGAAGAAAACTCCACTTAACTCTGTCATAAGCTTTGGCCATGACCAACTTGTTGAACATAGATTTTTCCTTAGAGATTGCCATAGAGTGAATGACTTCAGAAGCCACCACCACCCCATCCAAAATTTGTCTGCCAGGCACAAACCCCCCTTGCTCCTCAGAGATGACAACAGGAAGAAAAGTTTTGAGCCTCTCTGCAATCAGTTTAGTAATAATCTTGTATACCACATTACAAAGAGCAATAGGTCTAAAGAATTCAAGCTTATCAGCCCCTTCCTTTTTAGGAATGAGAACCAGAAAAGTAGAATTCAGGGCCCAAAGCATTTGTTTACTACGAAGAGATTCCCAAACAACCTCCAACAAATCCATATTAATTATATCCCAAAATTCCTGGAAAAATTCAATTGGGAAACCATTTGGGCCTGGAGCTTTACCTTTGTTCATCCCAAACACAACCTTTTCCAATTTAGGCATAGAAATCGAACGAATGAGAGAATCATTCATCTCATTAGTGATCAAAGAGGGAATACAATTTAGGATCAAATTCTCCTCATCTTCAGCCGGTTGAGAATCTTTAGTAAAAAGAGCAGAGTAAAACTGACGAGCCTCTCGAGACAAAGCCTGCATGGAAGATATTTGAAGACCCTCTGAATTAACCAGAGAAGAAATATAACTCCTATTACGGCCAACTTGCACCGAATGATGGAAGAAATCAGTATTCCTATCCCCTTCTTGAAGCCACTCAATCTGAGCCTTCTATTTCCAAAAAATCTCCTCACGAAGCTCCCACTCCTCCACATATCGTACAACCTCAGATTCAACTTTTCCAAGCGCATCTGAGAATCCATAGTCTCAAATTTGGCAGGTAATCACATCAAGGCGAGCCTGAGCTTCCCTTTTCTTGGCCTGAAGGTTGCCAAAACATAACCTATTCCATCTCTTAAGGTGATATTTAACATATTGGAGCTTCTTAACAAATGAATAAATAGTTGTACCATAGGCAGGAACCCCATCTCTCCACCACTGGGCCATGAGATCATGCAGGGAAGAGTCCCGAAGCCACATAAGTTGAAATTTGAAAGGAGGGTTCTTTGGAACTGAAAAATAAGAAGCTGAAAACTTAATTGGCCAATGATCAGAACCCCTCCAGTCAAGAATCTCAGAACAAGTAACCAAACTGCCTCCCACCGAAAAACTGGAGACAAGAAATCTATCCAACCACTCAAAGATTGCATCCTGCCCACTTTGTCTATTATTCCAAGTGAACATCCCATTAGAAGGCTTAACATCAACTAAAGCAAGAGAGTCCACATTTCCCTGAAAAAGATCAGAAGCAGGACCAAGCCTAGGCAACCACCCTCTTTTCTCTTCCAAACTCAACACAGAATTGAAATCACCAGCTAGGACCCAAGGAAGATATGGAGCACATGATCATATATACCTTATATGAGCCTAGAGCTGAATTTTACCCTGGATATCAATCGAAGCATGAACATTAGTGACCAAAATAGTCTCACTAGTTTCTAAAACTGAAGCAACCATGGAAATAGAAGAATGGCTAGAAATCCACCAGAGACGAACAATCTTTCGTGGATCCCAAAAAAGTGCCAAACCTCCAGAATTTCCCTAAGAACCAATACTCTGACATTGACCAACATACTAGATACGAGAAGCACACCGAAGCATGGAATCAACTGAAAGCTTAGTCTCCTGAACACAAAAGATGTCTGGAAAATTTACTGCAACCAAATCATGAATAGCCTTTTGACGGGAGGTGCTATACAACCCCCTTACATTCCAGGAGAGAATAATCATGGAGGAGGTTGGGAAAAGTGAACATCAATGGGTTTAACAGACCTGGATTCCACCAATAAATCCCCAGTTAATTTAATCTTCTCTAGATCCTTCTTACGACTAGCTTTAGAGGAATTCTCAAATGAACCTTTCTTCAGGGGGCGTTGAAGCACACCTAGAAACTGAGAAGACCCTCTTCCTTTACTTGGAATCAAATTTTCCAAAACAATATCATCCTGCAACCCTGCAGAGTCACCAGAAGTTCCCAAATCAAGGCCCTATAGGGATTGAGAACTACGAACAACCTCCTACTCATGCACCTCAGTCATATCCTTAACACCAATCTTCTGCTCCTGCACCATATATATACCCATAGCAGTGGCTCCAGAAGAAACCTCCACAGGAATCCCCTCCTCCACATCCAAATTATCCAAAACCTCAAAATGGTTGAAACCCTCTTCACTCTGTCGATCCTTATAGGACTGCTTCTGACCTCTCCCTATAGCCCGCGACTTAACATGCATAAAACCCTCCTTATCAGGCCCACCATCTTTCATAGGAGCCTTACCTTTATCCCCCTTGTCCACCAAAGGAACCGAGGAAGCAGAAGAAGAAACCCCAGTAGATTTGTTTACCCTAGGACATTGGTGCTGAAGGTGTCCATACTCATGACATATTCGACATCGAAAAGGAAGGGACTCATAATCTAATTGCTGAACCCAAGAAGCAGAGCCAAGACAAATTTCCAAAGAATCCGACAGCGGGTGACTTAGATCCATCTCAACACATATACGAGCATAAGAAAATACCTTTTTATCGAGGGTATTTTGTGCAATGGCAAATGGTTTCCCCAAGAAAGCCGCAATCCACTACAAAATATCCTCTCTCCAAAACTCCAAAGGAAGCCGTGGCAGGGAGACCCAGATAGGAACCCTTGAGGGCAATTCTTCTACAGAATTAAATCTCGCATGCCAGGGCTTAATGAACAAAAATACATGATTGTAAAAGTAGGTCCCTCCCTCAAAAACTTGATTTCGATCTAAGATGCAAGAAAAATCTACCAAGAAATAACCATTCGCGACCAGCATAATGTCCATATCTCCCTCAACCTACTAGGACCAACGAATGCAAGAATCCAAAGCCGGTAGAGAAATATGAATTCCAAGGAACTTGCAAATCAGAACATGTTGGCTCCAATAAGATATATCCTCCACGACCGATTCGGGAGAAATAACCAGAACAAGACGATCTTGACTCCGCAGCAAACACCCATTTACTTTCTTAAGCCTGGAACCCTCACCCACATAAAAAGAGTTAGATGGCTGTGCATGATTATTCAAAGGTAAACCACCAGTAGGGGGTGCAGCCCCAACAATAACTAGAGAGTTAGAGACTCCCTAAGCATCCATGCAGGCTATGAAATCCACCATGACTCACAGCAAAAACCAAAATGAAGGAAACACTGCAGCAAAAGGAAGCCAAAAAAAGGAAAAAATCGCTGAAAATGAGACAAAAATAGAAGCAAAAGACGCAGGTAAGGGCAGAGCCCTAGCTAGCACGCAGGCTCCTCATCCCATCTCCTACAACAAATCTTTTATTAATGATCATGTCATAGCAGAAATATTCTTAAATATCATACCTTGACTGTTCATCCATGAATCCGTTTTACTTGATGCTAAGATTAACATTGAAGAGGTGAATAACATATGATTGAATCATTTCCAACTCAAATTAGTGAGTTAGTCAAATACTAAATGTTTGAGTGGATACTAGTAATTACTAGCTGATTGCATGGATGATGATTGGATGATTGGACTTGAACAAAAGGTTTGGATTTGTTTGTTTTGATATGACTTTGATCAAGGATGGACAACATAGTTGTTGTTTGTTTTTGGAGATAACATATGTTGGGATAGGTGTGTCATACACTTTACAATCCCAAAGGGTGATTATTTATTATTTATTAATTATTTGTAATCCCTCATGGAAAAAGGGCGCCCCTATATATGTTTTGACATTATATGACATGTATATTTAATTGTATGACATGTAACAATTTGTAAGAGCATCTAACATCATAGAAACATGCAAAAACATCTTATGACATTGTAAGATGCATAAGAGATCTTATGACACTTCTATGATGTGTAAGAGCATGTAAGAGGGGGGTTACATAATGGAGTTGACTTGTTAACCAACTTCTGATTTGTAAGTATGACACACCATAAGACATCTTTGAATGGAGATAATGCATGGAGCACACAACATGAGAAGGTGGTTATAACATGTTATGTCAGGCCATGACATATGTAAGAGAATATGCTAAAAATAGCCTATTGACTCCTTTTGGGTAGGGACATTGGAGTTTGGGTCCTTGGTTTGGTTGCCACTTTTGGGTCATGGTTCGTGGTTCACCATTTGTGGTTTCTTGGTTTGCTTCTATATATTGGTGCTTGGGATGAAGATGTAGTATGATTTGATTTTTGTAGGGGATTGGGTTGCTGAAATTTCTCCAAACTTGGGTTAGTTGTTCTCTTGTGAAGGATTGAGCTTCCTTATAAATTGTAATTAGATTGTTAGTGTGAATATATTGATATTTGAAGGTTAAATTTTTTTTCAAAAGGGTTTTTTCAAGGTAAACAATGTGTCATTATGTTGAATTTTTGTGTGTGTATTTATTTCTAAAACTATTTGATAATATTTTCTATGTATTTCACTCCTCATTGATTAGTGTAGGATGTGTAATTGCTATCAACTTCTTTTCATTTGGTATTAGAGCCTAGTCAACTTTGTTTCTTAAGTGGTAGAAAAAAGACTTTTTGGACTAACCTAGGTTTGAGTGAGATCCCTGCGCAAATGAGATCTTTGTTTTAGGGAATATGGAAAGCACATCAAGGTTGGAGATGGAAAGGTTTAATGGAACAAATTTTGAACTATGGAAGTTTAAAATGGAAGACTTGTTAATAGACCAAGATCTATGATTGATAATATTTGAAATAAACTTGCATGAATGAAGGATGGAGATTGGAATGTGTTATATTAAAAAGTTAGAAGCCTCATTTGGATTTATTTGGTACATTTAAAACTTTTAAATGTTGTAGGAGAACCCACCATGAAATCTCTCTAGAAAAAGTTGGGGAACCTATTCTAGGAGAAATTCCAAATGAATGTGTTTTTCTATGAAAGTAGTTATATACTTTGAGGATGGGTGATTGGGATTTAGTTACCATGAACCTGAATGCATTTAACACCATTGTCATCTAGTTACAATATATTAGTGTGAAGATGGAAGATGACGATCAAAGCATGACTATATTATTTTCTTTGCCACAATCATGGGACAATCTAGTGATGGCCATTGGAGGTACTACTTCAATGCTCAAGTAATTGATAAGGTAGTGGTTGCACTTTTCTTTGAGGAGATGAGGTGAAAGTGCTTCGAGTCTACCAAATAAATATTGGTTGTTTGTGGTGGGTTAAGGGAATAAGGCAAGAAGGACAAAAAAAATATAAGTCTCATGGGAGATCCAAGTCTCCTAGTAAATCTAAGGTGAAATGTTGAATCTATGGTAAGAAAGGCCACATCAAGGACTACAAGGAGATGAAGAAAAAAAATATGAGTTAGATGATGATTCAAATTCTAAGGCTTCTTAGGAGGAATTAGACACATTTGTTACATGCCTTTCTATGCATGCATGGATGATTGACAATAGTGCCTCTTTTCACATGACTCCTCATAGAGAGTAGTTTTTTGACAATGAGAAGTTTGCTGGTGGAAAGGTCTACCTTGGGGACAACTCTTTTTTTACTATTATTGGGTGTGATCGAGTCAAGATCTCATATTCTCTAGTGAGAGGATCAAGGGTATTTTAGGAGTTTTGCACATCTTGGGTTTGACACGAAACCTATTATCGATTAGAAAGATGAACAATGCAAGTGTGTAGGTAGTCTTCAACAATCATGGGTGTAAGATGGTTCATGAAGCTATGGTTCTTACAAATGGAATCTAGGTTGGAACTTTATTTCACCTTGATGCTAGCTCCTACATTTAATATAATAGTTCAGTGGCTTCTACAACATTTGAGCCTACAACTAGTGCTCCTACAACATCTACACCCACGAGTTCAATATTTGCAACAAAGGGACCTATACTATTAGGACTTGAGACAAGGGGATTTGCAACAAAATGACTTGTAGCACCTATAACTACGATGTTGGTTCCTAAACATGTTCTCACCTCAAATAGCAAGTTACTAGCTAAAAAGAGTATGTTTTGGCATAAGTGCATTTGCCACATTTGTGAGAAGGTTCTTAGGACCTTGAAAAAAAAAAAATCTAGTAGAGGGGCCTGTTGACTATTCTCTTGACTAACTTTGTGAACATTGTATTTATGGTAAAAGAATTATGTTCAATTTTACTTGAGCTCTTGAGTCTGATGGGATTTTGGATCTTATTCTTAGTGATGTTTTTGGACTAGTAGATGTTCCTTAACTTGCAAAATATTTGTATTATGTTTTAATTATTAATAATTTCTCTAGGACTTGGGTCTAGTTTCTCAAGCATAAATCTTAGTCTTTAGAACTAATAATGGTGGATAATTTTGTTTAACCATATTTAATAAATTTTGTAAAGAGAACAATATATGTGGCATAAGACAATTCCATACAACCTTCAATAGAATGGAGTTGCGAAGAGGATGAATATGATGTTAATAGAGAGGGATAGGAGTTTTCTTAGTGGGTTGATTCAAAACATAAATTTTGGGCAAAAATGATTAGCATCATATTTTACTTGATTAATAAGTCTCCTACATCAGTGCTTGTTGATAAAACCCTATAGAGGTTTGGATGGGCAAGAAGACCTCACTTCAACATCTTTGAGTTTTTGGTTACGAGGCATATGCTCATGTGCCTAAGGAGAGGCAGTCGAAGTTGAATTATAACGTAGTGAAATTTATCTTTATCTACTACGACTGAAAAGGTACATGCTTTGGGATCTGATGAATGGGAAGATATTGTAAAGTAGGAATGCAATCTTTAGGGAGATTATACATTCTCTTACAATTGAGTAACCAGATGGGAGTGCAAAGTCTACAATGTAGTTGCTACCAAATATTGATATAGTTGTACTTGAGGTTGGACTAAGGGTTTAGGTCAAACCAAATGAGGACGATAGTACAAAGAGATCAAAGAGTTCAAAGGAGGAAGAATCTCTGCCTCAACTTTTGAGGAGATCCACTTAATAGAGGAGGAAATAAAAAATGGATAACTCGCCTAATTTCAAATGCAGTTTTCTTTGATTACTAAATTGATAAGAATCAAGCTGTAAAAGAGGCAATGAAAATGAATGATAGTGAAATGACCCTAATTTTACATCAGAACATAAATGGACAAAACATGGATGAACATTTTTTTTGCATTCCAATTGCAAAAACCACATGTCACAACCTGGCACTTGCACACGCAATGTCACAACATTAACATCACAAAGTGCATGACAACACAAGGTCAATGCAAAACCACATTAAAAAATTCTAGTAGAAGACTTACACAAGCATCATGGAATGATAGAACATAAGAAATGGAATAAATTGTACATCATGTAACTAATAATAGAGCACTCACTCACATTATCGACGTAAGCAGAGGATAAGGATGTAAGGAACTAAAGCCCATACTAAAGTTCTCCCTTCCCACATCTAACCCCACAACAAACACCCTACACACTCAACACTAAATTGTGACACAAGACAAGAAAAGAGGCACAAAACCCCAAATCAAGTGAAGGGCTAGTCCATAACAAGCCTACACAACTTACTCTTAAACTAGGTATAAGTTGAATGATTTACGAGATATTATGAAATGGTCCAAGCCATTAATTCCCTATGAACTTAAGCTATAAAATTCCATAAACAAAACTCAAAAGATGCCAATATTTGAATTTTCACCAAACTATGCTACTAATCATATGCAAGAATTTATTTACTCAAGATGCGACAATGGAACATGCAATCACATACAATCTCCAAACTTAAGAGATGTGAACCATAACATAATACCATTGAATTCCATATATGCACACACATATAACATGAGGCATAACATGCCTAATCCATCATTTTCATCACATGATTAATTTCAAGACTATTCACAATCATAATATTTCATTCCAAATTGATACTCATTTTTAACATAGATCACATTGATATTTACATAGTCATAAAGGAGATATCGCATCGCAAACATGGATGGATCATATTTCAATACAAAAGAATATGGTACATAGACAATTACCACTTTTCCATGCTTTAACAACTCACCAATAACCATATATTACAACTTACAACAAGATTACAAATTTTGTAAATATGACAAGATAATATAATAAGAATCCACCAAGAGCTACAAGAATCTCATGAAAACTTCATGATACTTTTCGATGATTCCAATAAGCAATCCCAATGGTGATGAACATGACTCAACCATGTGGGACCCTAAGGCTTACCCATCTAAACTAAGAGATGACTTCCATGGTTATCATACACAAACATGACATATAGGATTAACCACATATAGAAACACATCAATCAAGGTTTTCTCAAACACATGATGAAATGTACAAGTCCAGACAACAAGAAATACAAGGCAAGTTTAGGACAATGAGTGGTGTCCTCTCGGTTCTCCAAAACCAAGCTAAGACCAAATATACCTATGGTCTCAAAAGTAATCACCCCTCTTGGCAATGCTTGTTAATGCAATCTACCTTTTTAGACATCCTTTCAACCCATTGCAGAATTCCCAATTATAACCAACCCTTCTAGATGTCCTTTTGACATGTTACATTCCCAATGCAATACACCTTCCAAACATCCTTTCAACATGTTGCATAATTCCTAGTGCAACCCATCCTTCTAGACATCCTTTTAGCATGTTTCATTCCCAACATAACTCATCCACTCATTTCAAAGCAAGAACACATTAATTCTATGGTAAAATTTATATTTCCACAAAATAATTTTTAATTCAAAAGTCAAATTTCAAAAATAAATAATATATATTTTTTCAAAATTTTCCAATATCCAGGTTCCACCATTAGAGAACCTTTTTAAAAAAAAAGTAAAAATAAAAAATATAAACATACTCAAAATTTTAAAAATACCCTATTGTGCGAAATTCACCCAACAACACACTTTTACAATCACCTAATTAAAAAAAAAAAATTGCAAGGGTTTGGGTATGAAATTCATATTTTCCAAATTTCCTAAACTTGAAATAAAACAAACTTAATATTCTAAAAATACTCTCTTGTCCCATATTCACCCAACACACTTTTGTAGTCACATAAATTTTAAAGAAAATTTACAAGAGTTTAGGCACGAAATTTATATTTTCTAAATTAAATTTCCTACATCATGAAAATAAAATCTAAAAATTATCAAGCACATAGATTCATTTTTCTTAACTACAACACACATAAAACAACATGCCATATGCATCACCAATTAAATGCGAGAATAGCCATACACACATACTAACAAATTCAAATTTCCTTCTCATAAACATAAATAAAATCATACATTTCTTTCTTAAATCTAATCAAAATCACAAAAAATGCCTTTTTATTTGCAATGACTCTAAAGTTATAAGGTTGCAAATCTTTCCCACTCCAAGAAGAATCAACAAGTAATTTCAAGCTTTCACAAAGCCTCCTTAAACCTTTCAATGCAAGCAAGGGTTTGAAGAAAATACTCTCTCCCTCTCTCTAAGAAAAGAAGATTCAAAATATAATGAATATCTTTTGCATATAAACCAATACCTCATATCCATTTCCCTTTTGACCCTTTTCATACTCACCTTTTCAAATACAAGATAATATGTAATTTATAACAAATATCTATTTTTTACTAAAAATATCTAACTTAGAAGTCATTTGTCACCTTTTTGATAATTCACAATTATTCCTAAGCCATATATAAAGAAATCCCACTTCATTTTTGCAATAGAAAGATAAAAAATCATTTTTGTGGCACACACCTTTAAATTCCCCATTTTAAATCCGAAGCTATTGAATCAATTTCACTCATATGCATCCCAAAATGTACATAAGGAAGTAATCAAAACACACAATAGAAAAACATGTTACTAGGCTAGCAGAACAAGCATCCAGGGTCACACATGACTCAGATTAGGCTAACTAGTTTCACATATATATTATGTCATTACTCAAGGCAAGTATGAAAGGTAAACATAAACAAACAAACCATGTAAACCATCTTTAATTAACCACCACTGAAGTTTTATATGTGCCTACACATTCAAGTAAAACATTATACACATCTACCTAATACATAACAATAACAAAGCCCATAGTAAAATCAACCAATGTTATATAATCCACAATTCAATATTAACATTTCAATAACAACATTATCATATAGAATGGACAATACAAGATTTAATATTATTTAATTAAACAAGTCCTAAACACATCCTTCAACATAAACATAAAATCAAGACAAGTAGGATAACATGGGTAGGCATTACATCCTTCCCCCTCTAAAAAATAGACTTTCTCCTGGGAGTCACCCAAGATGGGATTAAAGTACAACACAACCTAGCTCTACACACACAAAAAGGAAAACATATCCCACAATCACTCAAGGTTGGCCACCTCAAGCACACACACATAACAGAGATAGTTAAAGAATATAAAACATGTTTATATACTTATCACACTTTCAAAACACTATTCTAATAATTGAAATTCAAATCACACAAGAATTACATAATCATTATTTACCTTCACACACAAGCAAGCATCCATAACCATACAAACATTCATAAAAAATACTCTCTTATACAACCTACCAAAGATCCAACTTGGATATGGTAGAGAAAGAACATTGAACAACACATGACTAGCAAACTCAAACATCTAGAACATAACACAATCATCATAGATTTCAAAAATATCAAAGAAAGGAATCTCAATCCCAACAATAAGATAAATAAATGTCAGTAACTTGAACAATACATCAAATGCACCCATAAAAGTGACGTGAAAATAAATCTTACATTGATGACCCTTACAAAACCCAAAAACAAGCAAAGAGCTAAGCCATAACAAGACTATAAACCTACACATAAACCGGGCATAGCTTCAACAATTTACGATCTATTACAAAATGGTCAAAGCCATTCATCTCCCATGAGCTTAAGCTACAAAATTCCATACATAAAACTCACAAGATGCCAATATTCATTTTCATCAAAAGATGGTACTAATCATATGCAATCATAACATGCAATTACATACAATCTCCAAATTCAAGAGATGCAAACCACAACATAATAACATTGAATTCCACATATAAACATATTTAACATGAGACATAACATGCCTAATCCATCATTTTCACCACATGATCAATTTTAGGATTATTTACAATCATAATATTCCATTCCAATTTGATATTCAATTTCAACATAAATCACAATATTTATATGGTTACAAAGGAGAGATCATATCCCAAACATGGATGGATCATATTTCAATACAAAGAATGAGATACATATACAATTACCACTTTTCCATTCTTTAACAAAACTTTTCCAATAACCATATATTCTAACTTACAACAAGATTACAAATTTCTCAAATATGACAAGATAATATAATAAGAATCCACCAAGAGCTACAAGAACCTTGCAAAAACTCCATGATACTCTAGCATGATTTCAATGAGCAATCTCAATGGTGATCAACACCACCCAACCATGTGGGACCTTGAAGCTCACTCCTCTAAACTAAAAGACAATTGTTAGGAAAAGGTGTGTTGTACACCTTGTATAATATTGATATATTTTATTTATGTAAAATAAACATTTATTTGTGGTACATCTTAATTGATGTGTTTAGCCACATTAGATATTTATTTGGTGCCACTTGTAAGAGTTGTATGCAACATTGGGTTAGTTATTTCTTGTGTGTGGGACACAGAATAATTATTTATTTATTTGAGAAATTATTTAATATTTGGGCATAAAGTGAAAACTTAATTGTAAATATTAAATGAGGGGTCAATGATTTTGTGTATCCATGGTTTTTGGAACACATGGTTTTCCCTATACTACATTTTATATTTGTGTGAGCTTGATCTTGTAAAATCAAGCACATGGTTAGTTGTTGGGGTTGGTTGGTTAGTTGTTTGGCTATAGTTTGTCATTGTACTGGGTTTCTCTTGTAAGTGCATATGTGAAGCATGGCATCAGATGTGTGGTTATATGCTTGGACACATGGAGGATGCATTGGAGGATCTTGATGTTTTGAGAGTATTCATGGAGACTCTGTAAGTGTATTGTAAAGTTTCATTGCTGAATAATACATTGAGTGTGGATGCTTTTGGAGGATGGGTTTTTCCCTCTTGAGGGTTTTCCCAAGATATATCTTGTGTCACCTTGTGGTATGTTTTTCCTATTCTTTTGTACGGTGGATTCTAGTTTATCATGGCTATGTTTTATTGCATTTTTATCTCTTGTGGGGTTATGTGGAAATATGTTTTCATGGCCATATTTTTCTTTTCAACAACCTCCATGGTTATCATACACAAACACGTCATACAAGATTGAACACATTCAAAACACTTCGGTCAAGGTTTTGTCATACACATGATGAACTATACAAGTTCAAACAACAAGAAAGATGAGGCAAATTAAAGACAAGGAATGATGTCCCCTTGGTTCTCCAAAACCAAGCTAGGACCAATTAGACCCATGGTCTCAAAAGTATGCGCCCCTCTTAGCAACACTTGTTAATGTAATCTATCTTTTTAGACATCCTTTTGGCCCATTAGATGATTCCCAATTGCAAACAATCCTTCCAGATGTCCTTTCAGCATGTTGCATTCTCAATACAACCCATCCTTCTAGATGTCAGGTTTCAACACATTGTGTAATTCTGAATGCAACCCATCATTTCAACATGTTGCATTCCTGATGTAACCCATCCATTCCTAGCCCTAACCTTCTAATCATTTCTATCATGCATTTTAAGGCCACTAACTTATGTAATTTCCCTTAGAAGAAAGAAAAATACATTTTAACACATGGCACACATTTCAAGGCAAGGGTTGGAAGAAAATACACACTCTTTTCTCTTCCAAATACTCATAAGGAAAACAAGAAGCAAAATATAATGAATACCTTTTTCATATAACAAATACCTAATATCCATCTCCCTTTTGATCCTTTTCACACACTTCTTGAAATACAAGATAATATCTAATTTTCAACAAATATCTATTTTCAGTCAAAATATCTAACTTAAAAGTCAATTTTAACCTTTTTGATAATTTCACTCATAGGCAACCCAAAATGCACATACGGAAGGAATTGAAACACACAATAGGCAAACATGTTCTTGGGCTAGCATGACAAGAATCTAAAGTCACACAGAACTTAGATTAGGCTAACTCGTTTCATACATATGGGGTGCTGCCACAATAATGAGTTACACTTTCTGGGACATCCTGATTTTTGCTAAAATCACATATTTTTAGAAAATATAATGATTTAAGCCTTGAAAGGTTCCATTTAAAGGATTTTAATTGAAGAGGGTTTGATCAAATCCCCTTAGATTCAAACCCCCTTGGATAGAACCCCGCTAGTTTTAAACCATACATATAATGGAGTCTCCTCTACACCTATCAAAATGCTGATAAAAGACCAATTTTGATTTAATTTTTGGGGGATCAAATGAATTCATTTAAAATTTATGATTTGTAAGTATGTAGTCCTTATTATAAGCTTCCCAAAAAGTATAATTTTAAATATATTTAATTTGATTATTATATTAATTTTTTTATTTCTTGTGAATGCAGGTTTTTCACCGAACATCAAGTTATTTGTTCTACACACATGGAAAATTATTAAATTAGTGAAAAAAAATTCTAAAAAATATCTATGCTCTAGGAATTGATGTCCTTGTTTCAACAAAAGAAAAAAATTAAATTTTGATACATACAGAAAAAGTTATGTTTTATGAAATATGCCTGTGTAAATTATAATTGGTTTGACTTCAAAACTTAATTAAAAAAATATTTAACAAAAAACTATGAAACCAAATGCATGCCCTATATATCAGTGTTACTAATCTAAATTCAAAAGAATTAGAATTTTATCCTTTGTAAAAAAAAAGTTATGTGCTACAAAATACAAATCACTTTAAAAAAATGTTGTTTACTATTAAAAACTAGTTATCAAAGGATACACAAAAAAATTTACAATTTAACTCTAATTTTTTTTTTAAAAATATATATTTAGAATCTACAAACAAAATCTCACAAATCACTAGTTTGCATCATCTTCAAATTCCTAACGGTTTAGCAGCTATAGATGTCAGAAAGTGAAAATTTAGTTCAAAATGTTGATTTCAATGTCAAGTTTGGCCAAAAAGTGTAACCCATTATTGTGGGATGACCCTATGTCATTCCTCAAGGCGAGTATGACAAGTAAACACAAATAGACAAACCATGTAAATTGTCTCTGATTAATCACCGTTGGGATTTTACTGATGCCTGCGCACTCAAGCCAAACATTATGTGCATCTATCCAATTCATAACAATAGCCGAAGCACATAGTAAAATCAACCTGTAATGGGTTAAAATTTGGATAGTGGGTGTTTGATTAGTTTGATGTCTATCCTCCTTTCACCAATTACATTCAAGGACTTTGGGTCGAGCGGCAAGGCACTATCAGAGCCTTGGTCACTTAGGAATGCAGGAAAGCTTGGATTTGTGTGATTTGATTGTCAATTATGCTTACTTATGTTCAATTTTACTTCAAAACCCTAATTATGCAATTACGAAAGCAAATGAACAAATTACTCAAAATGCTGCTATAGGAAGATGTAAAATGACAAATAAAAGTGCACTTGTTTTCGAAGTTCGGGAAGCAGAACAGTCAGGGACTAAGTAGCGGGCGCCCAAGTCCAATGCCCAAGTTTTTGTCGGGATCTGGAAACTTGACCTGTAACCTATTCCTGTTGTATCATAGATTTTCCCGCCACAGAATCTGGAGGACTAGGTAGCGGGCGCCCAAGTCCAGGGTGCTATTTTTAACTCTAATCTGCAAATCTGACACTCTGCAATGTCCTGCAACTCCACTTTTCATGTATCTTCAATCTATAACCTGCAATCATAGAAACTTTGGGAAGGGGGTTGTGGTGTTTAGAGGCTTGTCTCAGTCAAGCCCCAGAGAGACATTCAAGTCTTCTGAACACCGTTGTCAGAGAAAGTGTGTGCTCTTGGGAGGCAGAGGCAAAAACTAAATGATAAATGCTCAAAAACACAAAAAATGTCACCTTATGGTGTATTTTTTTACACCATGTTAGGTTGTCAAAACTCGATTTGCATCACGCACAATCGTCTTAAGACGACTTGTGAAGGTGTGAGATGCATTGAGTGCTATGGTCATCAATAGTCTTTGGAGTGTATGGAGACAATCAAGTACAAAAAGAGCCCAAAAAGTCAAAGCATTGATCCTAGATGATGAGTGGTGGCTTATTGTGGAATGTTTTGAGTTTCACTGAGCCCATCATCAGCATGATTAGGTATGCTGATACAGATCACCCATGATTGGGTGAAATTTATGATGGCATGGACTCCATGGTTGAAAAAATAAGGACGATCATAGAAGCTAAGGAGCATGACCCAACAGAAGCATTTTTCAAAAGAATGCAAAGGATTATTGTTGACTATTGGAACAAGATGACCACGCCCTTACATCTCCTAGCATTTGCTTTGTCCCCAAAGTATTATAGCAAAGAAATACTTTCTTTGTCTAGGAGGGTGGCACCATATAGGGATGAAGAGGTTGCTACTGGCTACAAGACTTCATTTAGAAGAATATTTATAGATGTAGATATACAAAGTGTTGTCTTGAGTGAGTTTGACCACTTCATATCTTCAAAGAATCACGATGTTTGCACTCTTCAAGCCAGGTACAAAAAAGATGCTCATGAATGGTGGTACATGCATGGCCAAGGCTCTATTTACTTGTAACCTCTTGCAATAAAAAATCTGTCCCAAGTATGCATCTTTTTTATTTTTTAATGTTCTCATTTTTCATTCGTTGCTATATATTATAATTTTATAATTTATAATTTATGTTTTGTAATTGTAAATGGTGTATGCAAATTCAACAGGTTGCAAGTTCTTCAGTTGAGCAAAATTGGAGTACATACTTCTCCATCCACTCGATTAAGCGCAACCAATTGGGTGCAAAAATAGCTAAGGATTTGGTCTTTGTGCACTCCAACCTTCGTCTCCTATCACATAAGACGCTTGAATACAATGAGGGGGTGACAAAGAATTGGGATCAAACTCCTGAGTGTGCCGACTTAGATACTACAATTGCATAACTTGCCGAAGTCTCTTAGACACTAGAATTGCATAGCTTGCCAAAGTCTCTATAGATGAGGCAGCTTCTGCATGTGACACGGCTAGTGAGAGTGCCACTACAGAAAGTTGTGGTTGAAATGAAATTGAACCAAATGTTGACATTGATGCTCTAGATGAAGAGCAATATGAAGAATATCGAATTTTCATTGTAATTTTAAATTTTCATTGTGTATTGACATTTGACAAATCACTGAATTATGAATTTACAAGTATTTTCATTTTTGCAAGTTATGAGGTATTTAAATATTTTGTTTATTGGCAATTATTAATATCAATGTTTGTATATTTTATAATTTTAAATATATATATATACATTTAAAAAAAAAAAATTGTACTGGTATCCAAGGAAAAAAAATTGTCGTACCACCATACCTGTACCAGCACCGGCAACTTAGCGAGTCACCTATAAATCAGCAAAATATAAAGTTAAGAAGCTTGTAGAACTCCTCAGACAATAGGAAATCAGATGGACTGGGCATAGATGTCAGCCCTTAGTTATGTAGGAACATTTTAGAAGTTCAGATTCTACAGCAGAGAAACCCATTGAGGAAAGAGCTGACGAACAGACCACATGGAGACATATTGAGAATGGAAGAGGGTCTGATCTCCCAAGGGATGATTAATATTTAGAACCAAGCGGCTTGCCTAGAATTCTGCTAATACAATTGCAGCCAGCCAAACCTGCACAGCCATTGGTAATAAACAACTGAAGAAGTTTTCGCCAATGAGCCCCTGCTTGTGGTTTTATTTTCTTGCTTTTATATGTTTTATTGAAGACTTTGCCATGCTACTTTATTAGATTTTACTATGTTTATGATGGTCAATAAAATTTTGGTTGACCTTAACTACGTAGTCATAAAACACCTATTTTTTGTGAGGGACTCTGACAATATATCTCGTTCATGGTTCAGTTAGACTATGTATGGCATGGGTGCATTAGACTTCCATATTTTGGGTTGCATGTCCTATTTTATCCTTTCATTTGCTTCTACATAATTTGAATGAATGAGTAGATCTTGAATTATGATGCACATCCAATCCTGATGTTGTGAATGTGATATATAGATTACTATATACAGTTGCAGGTTTCAGGGATAATGTTTGTGCAAATGTTTTTACCTCCATTCAATGTTGAAAAAGAATGTCCTTATCTGCATCTGCAATTAAGGACTTGGGCAGTTACCGAAGACCCCAAATATTCAATGTGTGTTCCAGAACTTTATAAATCAATTTCAGCATGAAGGAATTACTGCCTGTGATTTGGAAAGCTACAACATTATGATTCTTTTTCTTAACTTTCCACTCATGCAATGTGAGAAGATGAAGATAAAGTACCATTTTGAATTGCCCCGTTGCAGTTCCTTCCATTCAGTAATCTTTGTCATCATTCTCTTTCTTATCTTTGTGTAACAATTTGTGAGTGTTGTCACGTCTTAATGTGTAATGAGAAAAGCTCTAATGTAATGTAAAGATAAACTAATGAGAGATTGGCGAACTTGTCTTGAGCGTCCACTTGAGGGCATCTTCTAATTAAGTTGTAAAAGGGATAGTTGGTAGTTTCAAACTGCTTGTAGTTAGTTTCCTTAACTCCTATATATTATATCCATCCTAAGAGGAAGGGGATTTGTTCGATTTTGTTGGAAACCATATTCTATATTATTCTGATATCGGTAAGAGCAGCAGTGTCTCCAATTGTGTGAATTCTAAAGAGGACCAAATAACACCCTGAAGTAGCCTTGGTAACTTTGGGATTGTTGGAAGATGGGGCCCTCTCACCAACAAAGAAGGAAGCTCAAGCCCTCTTATTAGATTTTATTTTCTGCAATTTACTTTCTTGCTATGTACTTCATTTTCTAGAGATTGTTTGCAAGTAGAAAAATAGAAATGGTGGTACCTTTACAATATTTAGTTTTGATGGTATCTTTACCAAGAAATTGATGTTGTAAGGTGTCAAACTACTATTAAATTGTCCTTTAAAAAATGGTAGCATGCAATTTTTTTATGATGCAACATCACAAGCAGTCAATAAATCTAAAGAATTATGGAATGAAATCACATCATATGGATATATCACTGCATAAAGCTTGCAAATTAGCAACTATCATATATAGCAACCATGAGCTGGAGAGGGCCATAGGGATTTTAATGTAGATTTGCATGTTAAGAAATTTTGTCTTGTTGGGCTCCTTGATTACCAATCACAGGTGTTCCCTGAGATGCTTGAGGTTCAATTTTCCTCCCCAAGAGGAACTAATGTGTGGCCGTCTTTGAGTTGTTGGATGGTGGACCTAATCAAGTACAACTTTATTGTACCTTCAGATCCATATTTATGTTGAGACTGCCTTGCTATTAATATACTCTCCTCTATCTTCTTAGTATATTAGAAGATCAACCTGAATAACTATACTAGGTATGTAGACTTCACATGTAGATAAAGATTAGAGTTGTGTTTCATCTAGCATTCACTATTTAACTGCTAAAGTGATATTCTGCATGCAAAGTTGTCTCTCTTTTGTTGCATATCTTTTCTAATGGAGTGAAGTGTCTGTCACATCAACATGGCATTGTCTTTAAGGACTTAAGTAGATCTCGAAGAAATAAGAAAATCTATTTTGACATGGTACCAGAGCCTAGGGTTTGAGCTCACTAACATTTGGAGAATTGATGCTGAAAATTATGACTTTCATAGTGTGGAGAAGAATAGATCTGTAAAGAATTTGGAGCATGGAAGAAACATAGATATTTGCAGTCTGGTTGGTTCATGAAAAACACGTCAATTTGCGGAGATTCATTCTCCAAGAAAAGGCGTATCATTAAAGAGAGTCTAGTTCCATTGAAAAGGAAATTTTGAAAACTTTCCAACACACAGTCACATTAAAAATTTTAGTAGTATCAAGGAGATGAGGCTGTTGAAAATTAATTGAAGATTTGTTGATCTTTATCCAACAAAATTTTCATTTGGGGTTTCAGAGAATGATTGGAGACCTATTCAATAGTTACACTCTTGAAACCCTAGTTTGCACTCATTGTTTATTTTTGTGGGGTATCTTTTGAATGCCATAACTTTCTTAAATGGGCACCCTTTTTTGATTTTCCATGCTTGAACCATTAGACAGTTATGATATAGCTATATGCTTTGGTGGAGGTTACAACATACTTAGAGCAGGTGGTGTAGGCTTTCAAAAGAATCAAGAATGGTGTTTAAATAAAGTGTTTCTTATGGGACCAACTATATGGAAAGAATGATCCAGGGCCCAAGGTAGAACCCAATGGACAACCCAATCAAAGAGATTCAATTAGGTTATGTGAGAAAACAATTTGTGCGCATGATAGAGACTCAAGTATGCATAGTGCAAAAGAACAGGGGAAAACAAAGAAGACAATAGTCAACCAAATTAGAACTGTAACAACAAATTTGTATCATGCTAGTTCTGTACAATATCTGTGAGAACAGATGTATGATGTCTATCTCCTCATCTAACCATCATCCGACATCCTCATCTAACCATAATCCTACAAAGAATAGCTATGTACATTAATATACAAAGAGAGAGGAATATGAAACACTGGTTGGGATCATGACAAAACTGCAAAGGCTGCCAAGCAACACCCAAGATTTGCAATATGACCTAGTGACGCAGATCCTCCTAGATAAAAGAGAATAAAACATGAAGATTCCATTGAAGAAATTAAAAGCATTATGGAAAATTACCAAAGGAGACAAGAAATTGCCAACTACAAGAAAGGAGAAAATCTGAAAAACGTGTCGTTGAAAATATCATTTGAAGCTCATAAACTCATTATATGTCATGTTTTTGACGAATTGTGATCTTGCATCCAAGATCAGAGGAATTCAAGGAACATATGGGAAATTTAATGCTATTTCGAAACTCAAAAACAACAAATAACTTCACCACAATAACAAGAATTGCAATAAGTGTGGTGTTTTTTGTGAATCTTATTCTGCTACAACTTTTGATCAATGAATTGTTTTTTCCAACAATGACCATGAAAAACTTCTTGACTGCATAAGAAACGATATTAAAGAAATGTATGGTATTTGTTTGCCCTAAATCTATGGTGTTGGATTTGTACAAAGCCTTAACAAAATTTGACATGCTTAGGAATGAATATATACACCTGATGAAACAAAACAATCAATTAGACAAAGAGTCACACAGTATCCCTCAAATGGTAGATTGTTCTTGTGATACAAATGATTTGCACAAGATTTGATGAGAGAGAGCATAGATCAGGAATTTATTGCTTCTTATGCTTATCGCAGTCTAGGATATGATGATGCCTCGATTATATCTCATCTACTTGTTATTTGGATCAAGATGCCTTATACAACGTTAAAACCTTTTTTAAAAAATGACAAATCTTTTCTTGATAATAACGATGGGAAAGACACTAATGCACATGATGTTGATCCATGTATAGATGAATCTCATATTGTTACTGGTGAATCTATCTATACCCATGATTTGGTTGCTACTTCCAATTTCATGGAGTCTGAGAAACATTCAAAAGGCATTAGTTTGAAGGCATTGGCTATACAACAACAGAAAGGAAACTGTTGGTCCTAAAAAAAGAAAAGGGAATTGTTGATCCCATCAAGCCCATTATTAAACCTGGGCGAAATGATCTTGGTTATAAGGAGATGATTAATTCACCTACTTTTGATGATCATACATATATTGGTTGTTCCCTTGAATAAAAGAAGTTGGTCCATGAACCCTCACCAATTTTGACTTCTTGTGAGAAGAAGCATTTAGAGCATTAGTCATCGATAGCTAATCCATGTCAATATTTGTGTTTTAGACAGCATTGTCATTCTAGGTCTCATTTTAGACAGAGGAGGAATTATAGCCCTCAAACTAGATTCCAATACTCTCATTATCATACTAGGAGAAAGGAATTTGATTTTGAATAGGAGGAATTATAGCCCTCAACCTAGATTCCAGCACTTTTATTACCATCCCCGAGTTAGAGACCTATTGTGAGTTTTGATTTCAGATGCGTCAGTGATAACACACGAAGCTCCCTATGTCCATTCTTGAGAAAAGCATACAAGTGTTTTTCCTCATTAGTGAGTGTTCTCGGTCCTCGCCACTATTGATCAAATGATGGTATCTGATTGATAGATGGATTTGGACATGCAAGAGCCATCTCATGACTAATCATGCATGTGCATTGGGTCAATGTGATTGGTTGGATATGATGAAGAATAATTGATGCCCTTGGCCATGTGGATGTTCATTATGATCAATTGGCATATTGTGAGTATAATGGTTGTGTATGCCTTCTTCACGAGTTCTCTTAATTGGAGATGATGTACAGTTACTAATGATCTTACACTAGATGGGTGTTTATTCATCTTTATTGTAATTTAATGGCATTCTACAAGTTGTCTCTGTCATTCATGGAGGCTGTGACATGACTTCAAGGAAGGTCTCATATGATATGTTAGGATCAGATATATTAGGGAGATTACCATATTGCATATGATAAGCAAATTTCTATGAACAAAATGATATGATTAGCATGATTACTTTGCATAAGGTATTGAAAATGACGAGATGAAGGACCTTGTTTATATATGATGAGCCTTATTGAATGACTCTCCTATTCTAGGGGGAACTTGTCTCCTCTTCGTATTGTGCACATCGCAACCATTCTTGCTTGTTTTTCTACTTATGTATCCGGGGTTGAGGACAAGACCTACTTCAGGGTGAAGTGCCCTCCAAATGTTTTGGGCTACAATATCTGATATCTAATGGTCATGTGCTTGGGTTTGAATCCGCCTTTACACGTTGAGACCATCATGATATACTATTGCCATCTATAATAGCTTCTTGACCTACCATTCTCCATTACTTTGTGGATAACTTGGATGACTCAAAGATTCCCTCTCTTACTCTGTTGATGAATAGCGTGGATGCATTGAAGATTATTTACTTCTACATTTATCGTTACCTCTTGATGACTAAAAACCTTTATAACTCTAGTCGTCATGGAATTTTCCATAAGATGATTGTGATGAGGCATTTTGATGACAATGTTGGTGATATGATGGACCCTTATTCTAGATATTTTGTACAGGATCCATGGGTTTGGAAATTTCTCCATTAATGAGTTCCTTCGTTTAGAAATTTCTCAGTCAATGAGTATAGGTTGAGGGAGGATGTTGGTATGGAAATCTAAAATCCAAGCTTATGGAAAAATTTAATCTGTTATGGCATTCGTGCATTTTGTTTGTCTCTTGGAGTTAGGAGTTATTGATGTGAATTGCTATGGCTTCCTTTAGCATAGACTACCCAATTAGAGAGTTACTTCTTGAAGTATGTGGCCTTTGATGGATTTGCTTCCAATGGCTTATGATGGTATATGATGGGGCAATTGGTCAAAACAAATCTTAACCAGCGCCTTCATTGGGTTGTTACAGATAGCCATTGCTATATTCAACTTATATCCATGAAGAGTTTGGGATGGTTTTCTTGGCACTATGAATGCATATTTTCCTTATTGGAGAAGTTGAGTTGTCTTTTGTTCTTGGGCAGCACTAATGATCCTTGGTTCTTTGTGTTTTAACATTGATCTAGTTATGTTCAAGACTTCGATCTTGTTCTACTTTCAAGAGAGTGATGTGAAATGTTGTAGGTGCCAGCTTCTATAATTTTCTTCTAGGAGAAAGTGTTGCTAATAGGATCCCTTTTAGAGATTGTTGTGGACACCAGCTTCTATTTTTTGCTTTTGGGAGACACTATGAGCACTATCTTCCTAAATATGCTGTGGGTTCCAGTTTATGCTCTTTGCCTTTGAGGAGATATTGTGGGACTTGTTTTCAGTTGCCAAATTCTGTGGACATTGTGTGTGGCATTTTCATCCAATGGAGATGTTCTAAGGGCCATCTTCCCTTGTCAAAGCTGCTGTAGGCAGAAACTTTTTTCTGAGAAATTAAGGGTGTTGTCTTCTATCAGTGGAGATACTGAGGTTGCCATATTCATTTGCTTAAGTTTTTGTAGCGTAGTCTTTGTTGATTCCTTCAAGTATTAATTAAGGGGGGATGTTAGTGCATTTTTGCAAGTTACAGTAATCCTGCCTTGTCAGGCTCCTTGATCACATCACAAGTATTCATTGAGATGTTGGGGGTTATCCCCACAAGGTACCACTATATGGTATTCCTTGGGTTATTGCATAGTAGAACCAATCAATGAGAAGTTTGAAGTGTCCAATGTAAAGAGAATGTAATAGACCAAGGTAAAAGTGGTATAAATTTAGTCATAAAATAAGGAACAAGTTTGAATTAAGGAGAATTAAACTATTCAAAACAAAAATTAGATACTTAATATTTATATATTGAATAAATGTAAAGATTAAGAAGAGGAGATGATTGGGAAGTTGAAGCAGTCTAGCTCCCAACCATTTTTGAGTTGTAATAACTATTTTGTGCAGATGTAATCTCATGTGATAGATTGGCTTGGCATCCACCTGGCCAATGAAGTTTAGGCACTGATGAGGTTTTGGTTGAGGTGCAAGCAAAATGGTGTTAATAAGATGGCCAATTGGTCATTGATGTGTTGACAATCTTGGTAATTGATGAAGTCATTGCATAGGTTTGATGAAGCAAGCTAGCATGGCTAAAATTTAGAAAAGGCATTTGTTGACATTGACCAACATTGATAAAAGTAACTTATTTAGCGAATGGTTGTATAATCCAGTTGACTGATGGTGCACCATCTCCTCAAATTGTGAATGATGGACATTATTCATCTCAACAATTGCTTTGTGGATAATGGGTTTAGCAAATAATTTTTTATCTTAACAAATATGTTGTGGATAATTAAATTTTGACTTGAGTATAGAGCATTAATCACCCCTCCCAAAATAGTACTTGCCATGAATGCATCATCATCAAAACAAGGTGTAGAAACTTTGTCATACTTGAGATACTAGAATAGCCACTAATCATGTTTGTCTAGCTTTGTTGATGCAAATGGCATAAAGTTCTTCTCATGTCTTTGACCCATGTTTTATGATCTAATCATATTCCATTCAAATTATTTAACTCCCATTGAGATCTAACAAATGTTCAACATCAGGATTAAATTTCTATAGAAAATGCAGGAAGCACTCATCACGCTAGTCTTTAAACTGCATATATGGGGAAACACACACGCAAGACACGCCAAACCTCCCAAAATACAGGAAGCACTCATTGTGTTGGTCTTTAGATTGCATATGGGGCAACAGACATGCCAAACAAATCAAGCACGCCAAACACACACTTTGAAGACACAGAGAAAACACGACAGACAAGTGATGGAGTGTTCCCATTTCTAGGCTCATCACCATCTCAGGCACATTACAGGCACACACCGATGATTGGGCTTCACCACAACAATCGTCGAAGACACGCTTAAAGGTTGAGTTAGTCACAGAACCGCTCCCCGCCTCTCGATGAGGACTTTTTGAAAATGATAGGATGATGCAATTTGCTCCGAGAAGTACATCATCCTCGTCTCCGCAAAGGGCTTAAGATGATTGATTGATTGCAAAGAAATTCAGAGTGTAGGAGGGACTCATCGCCACCAGTCTTTAAACTGCACTTGAGGACAAGCACATTGTTAACATCTACAACATACATCTTACCTTATAAATGCCCCCACCTTAAGGTGGTTGATATCACGCATCGATATCAAGCACGTTAAGGTAGGACGAAAACACAAGGGAACACAGGCTTTCGCAAAGCGCATGCCCCCTGGAGGTGACATGTACTTTACGATCGCTAAATGCTCCCACAAACACATCCCTGCAAGAAACATGTTAGTGTCTACATAATCATGATAAACAACATCAATGCATAAAATTAACCACACAAAGAGCCAAGGTTATACCATGAATTCAGAGATCGAGGATAACCGTGGGGCTATATCATGAAAATCTCTGAACCAAGTATCACCAAGGCAAGATTCAAAGACAAATAAAGTGCACAAAGCAGTAGAATTGTTAAGGTTTGTAAGTGAGATAAAAACATCATCAAAATCACTACGCAGAAAGCAAGGAGTGCTTCTACTAGCCAAACTTCAGATAATTTATTTCAATCCCATCGTCATATTAGGAACTAAGTCTAATTTTTTATTTCTCGTTAAAGGGACACTAGGTCTACATTAGTATAAATGTTTTTCATCATCTGCCCACTAGATAGAAATACTAGAGGAAGGGAAACAATAAATAAGAGAGGAGAAACAAGTGTTTTAGGGACAATCACGTAGGAGGGTGCCCCCAATTCACCAACCGCAACGCTATGTCCGTAAGACACAACACACAATGATGAAATCAGAGAGAGGTAATATAGAAGAATGATGATACAAATAGAAGAAGGTCATAACAGAGGCGGTCTCCTAGTATCCTGGACCTTACAAGAGAATCAAGGGTCATCCTAGGAGGCCTAAACAACACATAACACATCACAGGAGAAGCACATCACGGGAGAGATAAAGGGTTAGAGATACTTACCTAGTAGGATATTCCAACTAAGTCTTGTCATCAAGCAAATCATCGTCATCTTCCCATTCCCAAATTTTAGAGGAAAGTGGGACATAAGGTACCATAGCCCAATTTTTGTCCTTGTCTTTAGATTGTTCATTGTTAGGATCATCTTTGTTTGGTTCAATGTTTGGATCAATGTTTTCTTGTTGAGATGTAAGGTTTATGGCATAAGCTTGTCTTCTTCTCCTTCTTTCTCTTATTTTTCTATTTATTTTTCTCTTACCACTTATCTCTTGTAAGATAGGGCTTTGTTCTTTCATAGGTTTTTGTGTTTTAGAGGAGGAAGCATCGGGATCAAATCTCATTTGTCTAGGTGGAATACTTTGTTGTCGACAATTACCCCCTGATCCTCGTAAGGATGGCGGGGGAGGAACCTCAACACAGGGACCTTGTCCTTTCGGTCTAGGGTTCTCTTCAAATGTGGGTTGCTTGTCTTTTGTTATTTCTTGCATAGAAGGATCGGCCATTGGATGTAATAGTTTTGCTTTGTAATTTCTATAGCTCAAGAAGTTAAAGTCTGTTCGCAGCTCCGGTTCCTTTTCAGATTTTTCCCAAAAGTAATCTAGTGTAAAATGTTGTGTAATTAAAGGCTTATACGTATTTCGATGAATAGCATGCACTTATCCGTTCAAAGGAAACTTTACACATTTATAAGGGACGACTTTCATAGCCTTTAACCATGGATGTCCAAGTTTTATTTGAAAGATATCAGAAATGGGGGTAACATCAAACCATTGTTCTACATGTTTCTCAAATACAGTTACCAACAATGATATCTTACCCAAATGATTTATAAAGGTTCCCTTATGTTCCCTTATGTGTTTTGATCATCATATCTAAAGGGTCATAAGATCCTTGCATCAAATTATGTGCATAGAGGAACTCTTCTGTGGCGACATTAGTCATGCAATTAGGATCAATAAGGGTTCCATCCACATGGTTTCCCATTATTTTCACAGTGATGTAAAGAGGTCCTTCAGTGTCTTCGATTGTTCTATCATGAGGTCTAAACACAATTTCAGGTTCAGGGACCTTTCTCTTCATGTAAGGCCTAGGAGGAAACCTATTGTTGTTGTTGTGATTAGAAGCCATGTGTATAAGTTTTCAAATCAATGCGATATCAGCTTTTAAAAGTTTTCCAAAAGTATGCAAAAGGCAAGTGCAAAACTATATGCAAAAATGACCTAGAATGCTTGATTTTTTTTGTACTTTTTCAATGCAAATATATGAAAGAAAAGGTGTTGTAAAGATTTTTATCAAGGGAAGAAAATAATATGTCTATTTTCAGTCCAATGAAACAATAAAACCCTTTACAACACGCTTTTGATGCAAATCTAAGATGATGACAAGTTAAAACCTAGTGAAAATCCCCTAAAATATGCAATTTTTCATAGTTTTTCAATCCCAAGACCTAATGAAAGAGTTGTTGTAAATAATTTTATGAGGTGAAGAAAATAATAGCAATGATATCAGTCACCTAGAAGCATAAAATATTTTACAACACGCTTAGGGTGCAAACTAGGTCAAATCTTAGGGCAAATATAGCAAAAATGTGCAATTTTTTGCCAAAATTTCAATACAAGTCCAATAAAGAGGTTTTGTAAATAATTTTAGGAGGGGAAATAGATAATAATCTTAATAATAGCTAATTAGTGCAAAAATATTCTTTATAACACACCTATAGTGCAAATCTAGAGAGTCGATAAGGCCAAATCTAGTGAAAATCAAGGTTTTTCAAGCCCTAGGTTCGAGATCTTGATGCAAAATGCTATATGAATGTCTTGAAATATTATTTATGATTAAAATTAAATGCACTCAGATCTGAAAATAATTTCCAAGCCCTAAGATGCAAAATGCAAGTGCAAATCTAATGAAAAATCAATGAAAATTGCTAGTTTTTGTTGAAATTTTCTATGTAAAAATGTAAATTTTTTAGATCTAAATGCAAATTTACACTAAAATGCAACACTATAGCCAAATGTAAATTTGAATGAGTGCCTAAGATGAGTAGAAAAATCTGAAACAAGATTTTACCTACAAACCCTAGTTTTTGAAATTACTAGGTTATATGCAAAATTCACAATTTCTAACAAAACCCTAGCAATTTTATGATGAAAATGCAATGAAAGCTATTAAATTTTTATAATTTTCTGCAATTTATCTCAGATTTAATGCAAAAATAAAAAAATTGATGAAATTCAAATTAATTGATGCAAAATAGAAACCTATATGAAAATGCAATCTAGGGTTTGCAAAATGTTTCAAGTTTTTCAATTTTTTTGTAATTTTTCCAATGCAATAAGATGAATGATGATATGAATGAATGAAATTAATGCAAATCTGAAGCAAAAACACTCAGCAAGGTGCAAACAAGTCCAACAATACGGGTTCACCAAAATGTAATCGGTTAAAATTTGGATAGTGGGTGTTTGATTAGTTTGATGTATATCCTCCTTTCACCAATTACATTCAAGGACTTTGGGTCAAGTGGCAAGGCACTATCAGACCTTTGGTCACTTAGGAATGCAGGGAAGCTTGGATTTGTGTGATTTGATTATCAATTATGCTTACTTATGCTCAATTTTACTTCAAAACCCTAATTATGCAATTACGAAAGAAAACGAATAAATTATTCAAAATGCTGCTACAGGAAGATATAAAATGACAAATAAAAGTGCACCTATTTTTGAAGTACAAGAAGCAGAACAATCAGGGACTAAGTAGCGGGTGCCCAAGTCCAATGCCTAGGTTTTTGTCAGGATTTGGAAACTTGACCTGTAACCTATTCCTGTTGTATCAGAGATTTTCCCACCACAAAATCCAGAGGACTAGGTAGCGGGCGCCCAAGTCCAGGGTGCTATTTTTAACTCTGATCTCCAAATCTGACACTCTGCAATGTCCTCCTACAACTCCACTTTTCTTGTATCTTCAATCTATAACCTGCAATCACAGAAACTTTGGGAGGGGGTTGTGGTGTTTAGAGGCTTGCCTCAGTCAAGCCCCGGAGAGACATTCAAGTCTTCCGAACACTGTTGTCAGAGAGAGAGTGCGTGCCCTTGGGAGACATAGGTAAAAACTAAATGATAAATGCTCAAAAACACAAATGATGTCACCTTATAGTGAAGATCTCATAGAAGAAAGAAGCTCTTCATGCCATGAGGAGATGGATGCTCAAATCTGCAAATACAAACACATAGACAACACAAATATGTTCTTGCCAAACAATGAAAGCCTTGAATCACCTTTAGAATGCATAAAGATCACAATTGCTAGCTAGTAATCATCTAGTTTACAAATGAATGCCTAAACATGCTTATATATGCAACTACAAACATTCCTGCCAAGAATTTCGTAATTCAAATGTACCGTGTCAGCATAGGACCTAATTAACGATCACAAGCCGACACTCAAAATTTGGGATTGACCTAAAATAGGGCATGACTAAGGCACAGGTGCCCAAGTCCTCCCCCTATTTTGGTCAGGGTTAGGTTCAAGGGATTCCCCTAGGTCCCATTTGTCATAAAACCCAGGGTTCATTTCATCGGGATGTCAAAATATGATGCAAGATGTCCTAAATGCAGATAAAAGACCCAAGAGCTAAACCTTAGGAGGTAAAAGCCTCCAAGGGGACATTTTCTGATGTTACACAACCAATATTATATAATCATAATTTAATATAACATTTCAATTATGACATCAACAAAGAGCATGAATAATACAAGATTTAATATGATTTAATTAAATAAGTCTCAAACACATCCTTTAGCACAAGTATAAAATCAAGAAGAGCAAGATAACATAGGTAGGCATTATAGATAGTGAGTTCTAGAAGTTGGCCATGGATAATGAAATGGTTGTATTGAAAAATAATGACACTTGGGACTTAGTTTAATTGTCGAAGGGAAGGACACCTATTGGTTGTAAATGTATCTTCATGAAGAAATTCAATATTCAATTCAGATGGTAGTGTTAAGAAGTACATGGCAATACTGCTTGTGAAAGGATATTTCCAACTTAAGGGGATTGATTCGGGTGATATTTTTCTTTAGCTATTAAGTTGGCATTCATTTGATTCTTATTATCTATTGCAATAGATTTTGGTACTTGTGGCACTCTGAGATCCAAGGGTTTGTTGACTTGGATTGGGAAGGAGATGTGGATAGTAGAATATCTACTAGTGGTTATGTTTTTAACCTATTTGGTAGTTCAGTCAGTTGGATGAGCAAGTGATAGGTTGTGGTCACTTTATCCACGATAGAGGAAAAGTACATAGCAACTACTCATTTCTATAAGTATGCAATCTAGCTTCAAAGATTATGTTCAGTTGTTGGGCTTGTAATGTCAAAAATTGCATACCTTACAATTATCACATCATGTTTTGGGCTTGCTTTAGTGTCCATTCCCCATAACATGTTATAGAATCATTTGTCCCATCCCTACCCTTTTCCTTCACAAATTTGCTAATTTCTACATCACATTCTAATATTTATTAGTGATGTTAAGCTATCTATCTAAGTTTTTATATTTTTTTCTAGGATGCCAACATGACACGTGAATGTATACATGACATGCTAGTACATAATTAGTTTTTAAAATTTGAATCATTGATTTCCAACCCAACCACCTACTCTTGCTTGTCGTAACACCCATCTACCAAAGACACTACTCTTGTGTTTGAATTTGATCTTTCAGATTCCTCACGAGCCTCTTACAAATGTAACTTTTGAAGATATATTTTCATACATGCAACTCTTTCTTGGCTACACTTTTGTTGGTTACACCTCCATTATTTTTTACTAAGGGATACAATAGGTTTTGAAAGGACCTAAAACCTTTTACATATGCAAGGTAACAACTACCATAAGCCAAATAACAACATAACTGTAGCCAAGTTTGCAACTTACCAACAACCAAACATAACCCACAAAACTAAAGGGTCAACATCCTACACAATGTCTAACCTTGTCCTTACAATCCACACACTGTTGACATGAGTATGGGATTTTGATATAGATTTAGGAAGATATCTCTATTACTTCTTTGAATAATCATCCAAGACACACCATTATCAAAACCTTTAGATCAGGAGAAAGTAGAGGGATATCCTCTACCATTGAATCACCCAAAGTAAGATTGTGCAATAAGTGAGAAAGTCTATTTAAAGATGCCAGATGTCGCACATATTCCATAGATAGATCAAGAGGAAGGATCCCATCACAACACACCATGGGGGGGAAGGGGTCTAAATAAGGAGCTACAAGAACTAGGTTTGAAAAAGTCTTTGCAAGAATCGATGAAATCTTCAAAGCTATGCCAACCTCATAGAGAACCACCTCAAGAGGAGCCACCATGGCATCAATGTGACTTGTTGTTAGGGACATGGGGGGCTCGAAGACCCATCATCTTTAGAATTAAAAACATCATAATCACCAACAATCAAGTGGTTAAGGAGGGTATTCTGCCACCACATATGTGTGCCCATATTCTTATGACAAGAATAGGGACAATCAGAAGCAAGGTATCTAATAGAGAAGCATTTCCTACAATGGAAGGGGAGACCCTCATAATCGAGCAAACGAGTCAAAGGCCTATCCACCATTATTAAAACAATATCTATAAGAAGAGCCTTGGAGATGTCAATGTCGACCAGAATACATGCATAAGTGTGGTTGATGTTAGTAGGAGTTGAGTCAACCTTTAGAAAATGATCGATAGTATTACCAATAGCCTCAAACTAGGAGTCTTCCCAGAAGTGGAGAGGGGGATTGGGTAGTTTGATCCAAACTGGCCTAATATTGAGCAATTCTATAAGAGGGTTGAAAGAGGCAACCATGGCTTGATCAAGAGGGAATTCTTACCCCACATCCATAACTTGTCACCTATTAGTAGCTCCATGTCATCTAAAGAATCAAAGGTTGTACTAAAAAACCTCTAGTGCAAGGATATAGCAAGTCAAGAAGAGAAGGCCACGACAAGCACACTTTCTTTTATTATCAATTACATCCTATCCAAGAATCATGATAGGGGAGGATTCAGAAGAGGAAAGGGATGAAACTTTGCCACATGAAGGAGGGCAAGAAGGAACCCTCAACCCAACCATGGCTACATAGGACAAGGGTGAGCCATGAATCAACCCATTCACACCACATAAAAGGGAAGAACCATCATTCGACACCTTCAAACTACCAACAACCAAGTAATTGTGACCAAAAGAAATCACATCTTCATGCACATTTATCTTAGGAGGACTCGCGCCACAACTAACCACAACCTTGCATCCATCAAAACTTGTAGTAGTAAATCCCACAACAAAACCTATAACAACAAGTATGTGAGCACCATAGAACAAACCAAGGGGCATTGCCACCAAAACACTAGTGTCACCACCAACAACATCATCCACGCCTCCACCAAAGGTCGCAAGGAATGATGGAAAATCATCAACTGATTGTATAGGTAGAGTTCTAGGAACGAGCATGAGCATGTACATTTTGATTGTTGAAGCTTGTTGTGGGTAGATGTTGTTGCACTTCTATTAACATCCTCAAATTCTCATTCATCTCTTATCTCTCTTGCTGGTAATATCATTCTAATAAGCTTGTTGTGTATTTTCATTTCTATTTGATTATATTGCAACTGCTTCTTCTTTATCATTTCATTTCTCTATTCCCATTAGCATATCTCTTTGGTCACTATCACCATCTCTTGTTTAATCTCACACACACTAGGATGTTTATACCCATAGACTAGGGATTTAGAATTTATCATTCTATTACATTATTGTTTTTAAAATTTTAAACACACCTATTGTTTAAGAGCATACACTTTCCAATCTCTCATTGATTCATCGACTACTCGTTGAGATTGAAAGACCAAAATAGGGGCTTGACCTAAAGGGAAGCTCCTAAGCAACCACTCACTTTCTCCCTATCCCAGGTTGTAGGTACTTGAAGCCTTTTCAACACACAGAGGTGTTGTATTCCTTCTCCTATCATTTGGTATTTTAATATTTTAATTAAAATTATTATTGTAGAGTAGTTTTAGCTTCCTATGTATTTCTAGTATACTTGGTGGTCTAATGTTGCCATCCTTGTGTCTCTGTATTGTAGGGTCATACAAATTCTCGATGTATTGATGAGTTTTGCATTAGTTTTAGATGGCATCTCACAAGCTGAATGAGAGTGCATGGATGATAGTCCAAAAATAGGATGATTTCACGATGCATTGTTGTCTAGGCTAGTGAGCTTCTCAATCTGATTTCTCAGTTCTTCATTCCATTACATTAATTATTTAGTGACCAGATTTCTATTTCTATTTCCATATCTTGTGTATTTCTATTTTTTCCTCATTTCCATAACCCAATTTGATTTATGTAATATATACATCAATATAGGTTAAATTCTACATTACAAGGCCAAGTCAAAGATGAATCAATTGGATGTCATAGTTAGAGTGCCATCAACTTGGAAATGAACCTTACTTTTCACACATTAATAAAGCATATAGATGTACAATATTTTTTGTTTATGACATGGTAGAGGATTGATTGGTGATGCTTGAAAATGTTGACATTTTGGTGAATGTTGAAAGGAAATACAGTGTTACATCCCTCTTTTTGGAATCGATTATGATATTTACTTTCTTGCAAATTTCAGCAATATAATATGTTGTGGACGACATGGAAACTGATGATTTATTATACAAAGTTAGTTCTATGAAATTTTAGAATCTATTGATTATGATCAATGTGATATTGTAGACTAAATGTCATTTTTGTTAAGTGAAATGATGTTTTGGATATATTATGCTTTGATTTGGAACATAGGTGCTTTGACCACAAAATTGTATGTGAGACTGTCGTTGTAGGAACAGGTGGACCATGTTCGATGGGAAGAGAAAGTATCTTTGAGAAAGAGTATAGACTCTGGAAATTAACCATGGGTGTTTGTTATTGAAAACGCCAAACAGGTAGTTAAACCTTGAAGCCATCAATTAAGTCTTGTTTGTTGACTGGGATAATTAAACTAGATGTCGACGTCTGAAGATAGGGTGTAGTATCCTCTTCGTAAGTCGTCATATAGAATTTTGGAATCGACGTTGTTGTCGCAAGTCCACCAAAACGAGTCGTCTTATATAGATGATTATTATGTCATTTGTAGGTAAATAGATGAACCCATTTGTGGCAGATTGTAGATCATGTCTCGTAGTCGAAGGATGCGAGAAGTCATTTTGTGCGTCAAACGATTTAGTAACCTTGTGATGCTTTACGACCAATCCGTCGTGATTGCCGTCAAACCGCGTTAATCATGTGTTGTGAATTATTCCCTTTTGTTAATCGACAAAAGTCGAATGGGAAGTTGATTTATGCTTTATCTATTCTTGTCGTCATTTGGAAGGATATTCCGAAATCGTTATATTCATAACTTAGTTATCACCTTGTGAGAGTTTCACTTCGCTAGCAATGATAGGTTGCATTCGTCGAAGGTTAGAAGTCTCCATGTGGATGAATGACGAAGTTGCTATGCCACGTCGTCATTTAGAACCTCCATCTTGTTGTGGCCGCTGCAAATGTGGAGTTGGGTCGCTGCAGTTATGTCGACCCTTGTGTTTAGGCATGTGATGGCAGTAGGTACGAGGCAGAGATTCCTTCTTCATGGGCGCGAGAGGGAAGAGGTTATGCGGTTGTGATATAAGTGTGACCGTTGAAATAAATGTGGAGGCTCCATCATCATGGAGGGGGCTGTGGTTGTTAAGAAACCATAGAAACCGCAGTGAGGGGGAGTCTTTTTCTTTCTTCACTGTGCTGTGTAGGAGTGATGGGGGGAGAATTTAGTGGAACGACAGATGAATGTTGTTTACTTCTTCATCGTGGGAAGAGGTGGTAGTTTTTAGAGATTGGAAAATGAGAGAGGAGGAGAGTAAAATGGGAAAAACACACCATCGACGTGGAGAGAGCTTGGTGGAGGTTGTTGCTGTTTAAAAACAAGAAAAAAATAGCAGAGCGGGGATTTGATTAGAGTCTTTTTGGCATTCGTTGTGCTGGACTAGTAGGGTAGATAGTGTTTAGAAGACCGGAGGAGGCACGTCTTGCCAGAGGAGAACGTGGATAGGTGTGCAGAGAGTGGAGAATCTGCAAAGAATGCCGGGAACTTGCCACAGCAGTCTTCAACTCTGTCGACAGGTTTATTTCCCATTCTCTTCTTTTCATAGTTTAGACCAGTAATGGTGTCTCATCTATGCAAGGATAATGTAATACATTTACGACGAATAGAATATGATGACAACGTAATACTACTGCGATTTCTGTGTGAGGTTTATCAACATAACTGTTTCATTGCTGTCTTTTGGAGTTTAAAACCTCAGAAATAGTTTCATTGTTGTCTTTTGGTGTAAACCTTAAATTATATACCTGTGGTGAGAACATCCTTGTATGCATGATTATTGTTTTGCTCGTAAAGTAAACCACAACCTGTTATTGAAATACATTGCTTTTATTTATTTTGGTAAGCATTTCACATGACTGTGTTTTCGCCTCAAAACGTCTCTGAATACTTGAAATATTTCCTCTCTTTGATGACTTCGGATGTCCACATTCCACGACTTATATGACATAGGAATCCTGAAGACGAGACATTTAATGTCAACAAATGATGTCATCTAATTTCTTATTCGGTTTAGATTTTCAAATAAAGGTTGACATATAAGTTTGATCGTCTCTAGTGTCATAGAGAGATTCCAAGTCCTTTATTAACCTTATCATTTAATTCTTACCTCATTGAACCTCGTAAAACTATTTATTTTGGTAAGAGGTGTGAAGTTGTAGGTTAAGTAGTTATTCTTGGTTAAAAGCCGTCATGGATTTGTAATAAACAAATAGGGTGGGAAAAACCCACATTTTGAGTCTAGATTACGTTGCATGCAATGGTTCTAGTATCGTTTTATTTTGTAGACCTTATGAGTCTAAAACCCTTAAATTCTGGGATAACGGGAAATGGTTTTAGATACTTGAGTATGTTGTACAAACATGGGAACCGAGTAACCAAGTTTGAAACCACTTAGGAGTGGGTGTTATTAAACAATGTTTTATACGAATATGGGATTATGAAACTATGAACTCGGGATTAGAGTAAACGTTGCGCCATGTGCTATTGTAGGAGAAAATCCTAAAACCTTGAGGTCATCGAGGTCGACATTTGTTTAAACCTTACAAATAGGAAACTGTAGGATTTCGATCAGTTCAAGTCGAGTAGGGTGGGTGAACTAAGTTCATGCGTTCTTAGAATGCTATTTAAAAACAAATCCTTTGGCCAAGGTGGTGCACGATCCTCAAGTGCATCGAATGCCCACTGTGATTGGATGGCGTTTCTTGTGGAGAGTCGTGCATGACTAGAGGGTATCTAGGGATCTGCACGATAACAAGACATGTAAGTTACAACACCAGAGCTCAGATGGCAAACACTGATGGTTATCCTAAGTCTATCCTCTTGAGTAGGGTAGGGCCACTTCCGGTTAGGAAGGAGTGCGGGAGACCGATGGTCTGTGGTTGGAGGTTAAGCTCCTTGAAGATACTTTCTCTTCCTAATATTGAGGATTACCGAGTCTTGAATGTGATGGGTCGACAATCGAGATGCATGATAATGGTATGTTTCCAATATTTTATTTGTTTCAAGAAAAATTTCAAATTGTTAGAAAACAAAATGTTTATTGTATATCAGTTCTTTCAGTTTTATGAAAAATGAAATCATGTTTATGTTAAAGTGAAAAATGTTATACTTGGTAATAGATAAGTTCTTTTGTATTTGATTACCTAGTAAAAATAAATAAAAAAATTTACCTTTGTTAAACCTAGTTTTCTAGTTAAATCGGATGTGGATGTTACATACAGGTGCATAATATGTTTCCTACATAATCTTTGAGAGGAGGTATGTGCAAAAATTACATTGATCATACAATTACAAGGAAATAAACACAAAAACTATATATCATAGCATAGTGATTTATGTGGGGAAAACTCTTTCGGAAGAAAAAACCCACACTTTGAAACAATTCAATATATTATTCACTAATCAATTGGTTACAATACACTTGCAAAGTTTAAGCCTTTAAAGGAGTATCACAAACAAAATATATGGAGCAATTCTGGTAATAGAATAGTACCTATGAAACTCACTATCAAACTTCCATCTCAAGCACCCAATAAATAGGAGAACCAATACATGAAGCCATCAAATGGTAACTAGGAAACCATGAATTAAAACTGCCCAAAATGTGCCTTCCAAATCTCCATTCAAAATCCAACACTCAAATCTTAAGATGTGTCCACAGGCTAAAAATAACATATTCCTTGCACCTATCATAAGCTTGTCATAATCCACTCACCAACTTGGGCACCCCATTTTGGCTCCATTATCTCCATTTAAAAATGCCTTATGATGTGTCATAACATGGATCATAAGTTGTTTAACAAGTGTAACTTCCTCTTACAACTCTCTTATGTGTCATATATGCTCTTAAATTTCCAATATGGGAGGACCAACTTCTAGAGGCCATAACTTTTGATCTGGAAAGCCATTGAGCCCTTTCTATTAAATTGAAGATCTTGAAGAGATCCATGTCATCATAATTAACTTGCTTTGGTTAAGGCTCATTTCAACATTTTCAGGGCCAAAATCAACCCCTAGAGCCCTAAAATTTGTATTTTTGTGTTATATAGCCCAAATTTGCATACTTTTCTTAAAACTAGAACAAAAGGTTAAGACACTTAACAGATGTTGCAGATGATTTAATAAAGATCGATCACAAAGAAGTTCAAGTGTTGCAGTGAGTCTATAGGTATTTTGGCCCATAACAATTAGTTCACAAATTGTTGGTGATTCCATTTTCCTCTTGCAAGGTATATAACAAGTGAGAGAATGTTGGGATAGATTTGTCATATACCTTGCAATCCTAATGGCTGATTTATTTATATTTATTAATTATTTGTAAGCCCTCATAGAAAAGGGTGTCCCACCTTATTTTGGTATTATTTGACATGTGTATTTAATTATATGACGTAAAAAGTTGTAAGAGCATCTTATGACATTGTAAGATGCATAAGAGATTGATGATTTTATGATGTGTAAAAGCATATAAGAGAGACATTACATAGTGGAGTTGACTTGTTAACCAACTTATGACATGTAAGTATGATGTGTCGTAAGAAATCTTTGAATGGAGATAATGGAGACAAAATGGAGAACCCAACTTGAGTTGGGGGTTTTTGGGTCCCAAAATCATAGCTCCACAATCCTACAACATCCTCCTATACTCAAGGCCAAGGACTTGTCATTAAGAGGATAGGACATGGGCTCATCAATAGATTATGGATGAGTAAAGGTTAATTTCTAAGAGTGGGTATTCTCTCCTTCACTTTGGGCTCAACTAAACCCAAGAGGGTGTTCCTAGAAGTATCATCAATAGGATATCTATCAAATGAATGATGGACATGACTAAACTAGCAACAACTATACCCAATGTATGCTTGGACCCAAGATTTCTCACTAGGTCAAAACTATCTAGTTGGTTGAATAACCTCTTATTAAGATGATAACTATACTCTTGCATATGCACCTAAAGGTAACAACATTACAATATTTTGATAAGTGACTTCGCTTAACATTTCATACACAAGTGTCAGGTGTAGGCATGTATGACATGAATCTCTAATAATCTTAGTAGTTTATGATCACTTAGGGTGTTTCGAGAGTTATATCACTGGATCATGAAAGAATGTAGAACCTTAATCTACTTTTAAAATATTGAGGACAAAGAAAGATTAAAGAAACATGTTTGACCTTTCACCAATCTAACCTATGCCTACTCCATTAGGCAACAAAGTCACAACTAGGAAAGATGATGGAGACATGCCTACAAATGAACAATGAAACAAAGCTTGCACATATGTACAAACTCATAAAATAAGGAAACTTGCCAGTGAACATTCTTAGTTATCCCAAACAAATCAACAATATCCCACATGTAGGAAAGAGAGGCATTCACTTACAAGTAAAGCCTAACCAAACTACCCCTTCCTCTAATTTACAAATGTGTTTCATCACTTACAGAGATAGATGTCCATCATTCAATACCTTAAAACACATACAACCAAGAAGTTGGTTCAACAACCAACTCTTATTACATTTTGCTTGAACTTGTATTATAGCATTTCAATTACATGCATTCTGGCAACCCATAAGGGGTTACCAGATTCACATACCAGTCAAGGAAATTAATTCACCAACACATCCACCTATAATGAAATCATCCCTAGCTATGGTTCTAGGAAGCCTAGGGTAGTTAGGACATCATTCCAACATTCAAATAGTATCTTGGGGCATATTTTTAGACCTACATCAACTAGAGTTTCATTTATGGAATTGAGGCACCCGTACCCATTTTTAGCTTCTTCACATGGCCTTACATGTGGATTTAGGCCATTGAGGGGATAGATTATGTTTTGAAAGGAATTAGATAGTAGTACTGTTGAGGGGTGTTTTGGCACACTCATCAACATGCAGGTAGAATAAATTGTGCCACCTCTCCTGAAAGGAAATCAACCCTGAGAGAATGATAACCCCAAGATCCCTGTTAGTTGGGTCTTAGGCATGTTGGATAGATTAGTGGCCTATGTAGATGTACTTATCCAAGGGGCTACTAGTAATCAAGTAAACATATGGTTAATTGCATAAGGAGATCAATAAATAAGATAAACAAAGCATAAACAAGCTGCTTCAATCACCTATTGCTAAAAAATGAACATCTACAATGTTGTACCAACAATAGGGTAACTTGCAAACATGGTAAATTTGATTTATAACAAGTTATGAGTGATAACACTCTAATATAACCCTAACCTACTCCTAAACTAACCAGATCTACAAAAAGGAACAAAAGATAAGGGTTTTAGAGAGAACATAAAATGAAAAATGAAGTAGGTTAGCTTTGTATTTGATTTACAGTCATTCACCTTGGAAGACCTGATGAAACCATTAACTTACAATGCTATAACTAGTATTTCACACAATTATAAACATCATAGATACAATATTCTAAGGAATTGTGTAAAAATGACAAAGTAATTGCATAAAACTACCATATTACATGCGCAAGTATTACACAATCTTTGTAAACATCTAGTCCTTTATTGAGTTTCACCAAACCATCCAAGTTTAAGAACAACAAATACAAATACATCACCACCCAAAGTGGAGAACTGGCTTGACATTGGCATGTGACAACCTACAACATGATTCCCACACTAAAAATTGCCTTTTTGTCCTTGTGCGCTCTGCTTATCCTTGATCTCTTCCTCAAAAAATGAAAAACATTCCTCCTTTTATAGAGGTTATCTTGTATTGCACTTTACACTCTATTCAAGTCGACTTACATCTCAAATTTAGGAACACCCTTATAGGGTAGGACCTAATTTACAAGTTGCAAGGTACACCTTTGCTCCATGGGTAGGATAGGTCCTATTTGGACATCCTATATATGAATTACATCTCAAAATCAAATTACATTTCCTTTGTCTTGCTCATGCAGTTGTAGCTCTCCATCCATCAATCATAATGACCTTGTGCAACTGTAGAAGATTGAATCATCCAAGTTCAACATGCCTCCGTCATGCCCTAGCATGCCTAAAAACAAACAAAAGATAGCATGAAATTCTTCATAATCAAATTAATTTTAATCAAGGATCGTCAAAATATATCATTGACTTGAAATGCACAAATCCTTAGAATTATTTGTATTTCATTTTAAGGCATCAGAGATCCCAAGAGTCCAATATGCCGATCTTGAAGACGTAATACTTTGATTTATTAGGGATCGAGAATTAGAGAAACTTTCAAACCAATAGTCAAAACAAATAAAGGAGAATAAGACAACCCAACAAGCCGTTTCTGAAAAGACTTAAGCATTGTAACATCGGGGATAGGAGTCGGAAGGCATATCGAACTCACATTCCAAAAGCAAAGGAAAACAAACCAACCCAATATTGTTATCCTAAAGGGCTTAGTTCATTGGAATGTTGGGGATCAGGGATGGGGAGTCGGGGACATCATTGAACCTATGCCAAGTATCGAGCTTAAGGAATCGGGGATGCTAGAATAGTCATGCTCAAAGTAAACTAGGGAAAAAACACCATGAAGCCCCAAGTCTGCTAATAATAAATATGGCTCATCGAAGATCGAAAGTCAGGGATACCAGAAAAGTCATGACAAAAAGCCAAACTGGGACAAAACATCTCGACACCCCAAGTCCACTAATAATAAAGAAGAAAGCTCATAGCAGATTAAGAGTCAGGAATACTAGAAAGTCGTGCTCAAAGTCAACTAGAGAAAAAACATCCCTAAGCCCTGAGTCTACTACTAATAAAGAAGAAATCTCATAAGAGATCGGGAGTCGAGGATACCAGAAAAGTCATGCTCAAATTGTAGGCAGATATAGGAGGCCTAATCGACCAATCCTGAAAGACTAAGCAGACGTAAGATGATGAGGATTGGAGATGTCATCGAACTCATGTTGAGCACTATATATTCCTTTACGATCATGAGATGACCAACTCTGAAAATCTGACAAAGGTGACACATAAAGCCAGTGCCAATCTGCGAGAGTTGGGACATGCCAAGATGACTAACCCTGACAGACCGATAGGCATGATGGTAAAAAAGCAAATGCAAAGAAGGCAATATCGAGGTTTTGGGGATGTTTCTACTATCATGCTAGCATGACAAACCCTAAAATTTTGACAATGTAGCGAAGCATCAAAACACTAAGGGAAAACACACAAACATAAATTATGCCCAAAACCTATCAAGCGAATGGAAAAACATCAAAATAAACCCAAATAAAACACATCATAGCATCGGAAGGCATTCAGAACATATAAGTCAACTAGGACCTAGGGAGATCAAATTAACTTGTCAACCAGGACCTATGCCATCTAGACAAGGTGAAAATTTGAAAGTGAGTGTAGACTCACTCGAAAGCTCGAGCAAAAAGGGGGGGTCCTACTTTGCTAGGTGAAAATTGGGGCATGTTGTGTCGACTACAACAAGTGCATGTCTATCACATTCAATTATGATTATTAATGGTGTCTTTGAAAGTGCAAGGGAGGCAGGTGGAATAGTGCCCTTGAACACTAGGGTTTCACAAAAACTCATGCTTGAACAATTCTCAAATGGTAGAGAAACATCTTACAGGGCCAATAGATGGGACTTTGGGAAATCATGTACTGGGATGGAAGGAGGATTTAGAGTTAGGATTCAAGGAAATCACATGTTGAATGAATGGGGAGGAAGAAACTTGCAAACCTAGGAAATCAAAATGGAAGGATCACAAAATTCAAGGTTTTGGGATATCATATCATAGTTTGCTTTAGGTAGGGTGGCATTAGAATCGAAGGGTCCCAAGAAGTAAGGGGATGAAGAGGAGCAGGGATTGGGGAATTCACATACTCACTACCATAAAAAGCAATGGAGGAAGGTAGATGAAATCACGAAAAGTTGAGGAGACAACATGAATGAAATGGTGGGGTGCAGGCTTCAGGATTACCAAGCAACTAGTACTTTTTGAGGATAAAGGAATGGAGAGGTCCAAAAACTTGCACTGGAAGAGAAAGGAAAGAAGGGAGCACCAGACTTATGAAAATTTTGCACTTGTTAGATTGGGTCCCAACAATGGTTATGATATGTTATGATAGTTTATGATAGATGTAAAAGAATATGCTAAAAATAATTTGGGTACTCCTTTTGGATAGGAGCATTGGAACGTGAACCCTTAGTTTGGGAACCACTTTTTAGTCATAGTTTTGGTCCATGGTCTGTGGTTTACCATATGTGATTTCTTGGTTTGCTTCTTCTATATAGTTGTGCTTGGGATGGAGATGTAAAATGATGTGATTATTGTAGGGGGTTATGTTGCTAAAGTTTCTGTAGACTTGTGCTGAATGTTCTCTTATGAAGGCTTGAGTCTGCTTGTGTATTGTAACCAAATTGCTATTGTGAATACATTGGTTTGAGATTTGGAGGCTACGTTTTTTTCCAAAAGGATTTTCCTAGGGTAAACATTGTATCACTATGATGAATGTTTTTGCATGTATATTTCTTTCTAAAATTATTTGATTGTATTTCCTAGGCATTTCTTTTCTCATTGATTATGTAGGAAGTGTTTATGCTATTAGCTTCCTTTCAACATAGAGTGTAGGAGGGATATGGTGGCCATGGCTGGCACCATACTCCCCTTTCACTACTATTTTAAGGCATCTCGACCCATGAGACTTGCCATGAAAACATGCAAAGAATTATTCTTGAGTAGAGGTCATCGATGGAGGAAGAATACCCATGACTTATCCTAGCAACCTCACACATTTATGGTAGAGAGAGGAGGAAAGGGTTGTGTGTGGGTTTGGGGGAACAACATAGAGTAATTTTAAGAAAACAAGTTTGAATGATTTTGGGAGGCATTTTGAGGAAGGTTTTGATCACTTTACGTGTTGTTTTGAAATGATTACATTTTGGGGGTTTTGCAAGAAAAGTTTTAGTAGGTTTCAAAGGTATTTTGGGACTATTTATGGTTGTTTTGTGAAGTATTACAGTGAGGTTTTTGAGTGCTTATTTTTTGTTTCGACTATTCAAAGATGGAGATAGTATAAATGGGCTTTGAGTTTGCCTAGGGTGCATTTTGGTACTATCTTTTCATGGTTTTTCAATAAATAAGATTTAATAAACCTTTGGTTTGGATTTGTTAGATTCTACGAGAAGCGAGAACCGAGCCAGGATCTAATGTCGGTCGTAGATCACATACACTCTAGTCGACAAATGATCGAAGATCAAAATAGCGAAATGGAGATAGAATCTGAAAAGAGAGAAAAATAGAGACAAAGCAAGAGAATTTGAGAATGCTCTTGATACTCTCACAGAGCTTTCACTGAGCTGGTATTGAACTTGTGAAGGTGAGAGTAGACAGCTATATATATAGCAAAAATATGGCATATACATCCAAGAGGTGCATTAACTCCTACTACCCATAAAAGGTGGGAGGTTTTACCTACTTGGTAAATGACAAAACATGTGGCATTACCTCTTAAAGTGAAGATAGAAAGGAGGTGGCACATAAATCCAAAAGAGGGTGAGAAACCCAACTACCCCATAACATACAGTTAAAGATAGAATAGTGGTTATGAGAGGTGGCACAAAAAGCCAAAAGAGGATGTGTAACTCAACTACCCATGTGTGGGAGAGAGTTACACATGTAGCCGATGTATTTTGCCACGTGTCCTCATATTAACCAAATATAATAAACCTAAGAAAGCTTAATAATGTGTAGGAAAAAGAAATATCCCTAAGGAAAATAAAAAACCTACACTAACAGGATTTAATGCTATTAGTAAGCAATAATACCTTTTTATGTAATACTTGTGCAACAAAAGAGATGTATTTTTTATTTGTAGTTACTTGTGTTTAGACTAAAAAAGTGTTGAATGAGCTTTTTGATGAATGTTACAATTAGAATCAAAGTTTGGTAGTGTTGATGCATTTTTTGACACATCGACACTTTGGAACAATATGAGTTCCCTTGCTTGAAAGGTTAACACCCCAAGAGTCTTCCTTTGATTTTTTTGAACAAACAAGACCAAGATATCTCAAAAAGTGAGCTTTAGACTGTTCCTTTCAAGGGGATCTAGCAAAACTTTCAAGTATTCAAACTTTAAAAGGTAAAACCTAAAATCTTGCAAAATCTTGTTTCAATCAATGTTTTCGATTTCAAGGACAATTTCTAATGATAACTTTAGCCACACCAAAAATTTCACACCTTTAATATTTCACACCTCTGGAAGATGAAGAATCACGACACAAAAGCATAGGAAGCAAAAGGTTTCTCACCTTAAATTTTGTGCAACAAATGATGTAAGAATTTCATGAACAATTTTACACAATTCATTTCATAAATCTAAAAATTTTACACGAGGAGTTTTGAAATTTCTTTAAATCTTAACATTTGTTTGCATTAATAATTTTAATCTTCCTTAGCACAAAGTTAAAACCAAAACAACAATAAAGAAATAAAAATCTATACTACTCCTAATCTAATAACAATTTCAAAAAAGAAGAAAAAAAGAGATAAGGGAGAGAGAAAAGGATTAGGAATATCTAAGCCTACAACTCCTATCCTTGATGCATAGTTTTGTAAATAGACAAATTTGATTAAAACCATTCCTCGTATTACCTATTTCTGTAATCACCACGTAGGAAGGTGTGATCTTCAAAGGAATTTCACATGTGTAAGATAAAAATTTAGAATCCAAGCAATCGATGTGTTTCAAATTACCACAAAAAATGTCTCACCATCAACCAAGTGTCAATGGCTTGAACGCATATCAAACTCATCAATATTTTGTGAACTAAACACTTGAAGGGATAGGTACATGCTTAAAGTTTGAAAACTTCTACAAAAAGGAAAGGACATCAACAATGAAGCCCCAAAATTTCAATATATTACTAACAAAGAGTTTCCAACCTCTTCCATTATGGCATACATTTGTATTTATAGATTTTGACACAAGAGAATGAGAAAATCCACTCCCTCTAAAACATACAAATTGACGAATATGAAGAGACAACTTTATCTTGTAGCACGTTTTGTCCTATTACAACATTCATCCAAGATAAAATTTGGTGTGCAAATGACTGTCATCATTAGCACACTCTAATTAGTTTCTCTTAGGTACTTCACACTCCAACTCTTGAAAATAGGATGCAAAATAATCTAGTGCCACCTTGACCAACCATGGATTAGGTCCATTTGAATGAGTGAGTTTGAGTTCTATCTTCATGAAAGTCTCTTAGAGTCTCTTTTGAACAACCTTGAATTCTATAATCTTTAGCTCAAAATCTTCACAAGCAACCCTTATTTTTATCAATATTGACAAAAGTAGTGGCAAAGCTCGGGTCCTAAGAAGACTCTTTTCTCACCAATTCCTAAAATTGTTCTTTCAAGACTTGAAGTGATTAAACATTTTGGTCCTTACCAAAGAATGGACATCTCAATTTGTCCATAAATTATTTTATAACATCAAACACACCCTAGACTAAGGAGTGCACCTTTTTGCTCTTATTATGGCACCCCTTAAGGATCTTCACCCAAATCTTGTAAGCTAACCTCCACTTTTGAGGCACCCTAGACTAAGGAGTGCACCTTTTTGCTCTTATTATGGCACCCCTTAAGGATCTTCACCCAAATCTTGTAAGCTAACCTCCACTTTTGAGGCATTTGAGTTGTCTAGGGAAAGATGTTTTCAATAGCATCAAATTCATTTTTGACCCCTACCATCATAGTCTCAATAGCTTCCATTCCTTTAGGCAATATTGCAACAATTTCAACTTCTTGCATTATCTTATGCCCTAAAATCACTAGCTCCGCGTTCCACACATGGATGACTCACATAACATTCCCTAATTTTCCAACACCTGGTATCTCTTGTTTTCTACTTAAAATATGCTAGAGAATTGTATCCATAAAAGATGAACCAATGAAACCAACTAGATATTCAATGTAGGTCATAAGGTGAGCAACCTTCTCTTTAAATTCCTCCTTAGTGGCCTTATCCTTGTCCATCTTTTGAATGAGCCAATCCATTGACAATTTGGTGAGTTGTTTCCCTTCCTCCCTTGATGGCTTTTTTAAAGCAATTGTGGTGACTACATAATCAGAGGGTTTGCACTTTTGCTTCAAGAATATCTAACAATGGTGTAATAATCTGGGCTTGCATGTTTCCATAACTAATAATTGTAATGGAAGATCTCACCCTAGAAAAAGGTGGCTTCAAGAGTTGAGTGATAAGAGGTGTGGTTTTGGGAGACTGGGATGGTGATATGAAAATATCTTTATGAGAAGAAATTATAGGCTCGCTGATCTGATTTGGCTCTTCCTACCTGGAAGAAACATTATGGTGGCTAGGAGAAACATCCATACCTTGAGTCTGCCATTGTTCTTGTTGATTCAAACTTGAACACACAAACTTCAATTTGGGAGAATTATTCTTTTGTACCAACCTCACTTCTTCCTCTTCTTCTCTTCTTGTTCATGTGCTATTGTTATTACTTTGAGAGAGTGGCCTTCTTCTTGAAAATGTTTCAATGCTTCCTAAAGCCACTTCTTGCTCCTTTTGACCTCCACAAAAGATTTGACTTCTATATTTTTGAACTCTCCGAAAGTTCAATCTCACATTGGCAAAGCTTGATCAAAAACCTTATTTGCCTAATAAGAAGGATATAATGTGTCACCATTATCTTGCAAACCTTTGGGTACTTCAACAATCTAATACATCCTCATTTGCAATGCATTCATGCATGAGTAGGACATTTTTCAAACCTCTATATCATCAACACAATCTTCCCAGTAGTCCTCTAGATGGGGTTTATGTGTGATGGTGGTTTTCAACCCTTCAAAATATTTCCTTGGGTTGAAAGAAGTCCTTGCTTTTAGGGCCTAAGTGTCAATAGAGACAATTCCGCTTTTACATTTTTGGTTGCCTAGTTAGTTGGACAAGTATATATTCCAATAGATAAAGGAAAAGGAAGACCTTTCACCTTCTTCTCAACACATATCTTATGAACCTTAGTGCCTTGTTTGCATGTTTCTAATAAGGCTATTTGTATACTAACATAAGTTGGGAGTTCTAATGGTGCCCCTAAATATCCTACAATCTTGGTATAGGTAAAGCTAGCAAACTGGTCGTAACAATTATCTAATTTTTGAATTTGCTCCATAGTTTCTAGAGACATTATCTTTGCCTTATCATTCTCAAGCATTCTTATGAAATAAAATATGAAAGCATCATTCACCCTTGTAAAATGCTTATTAATTCGTTTCATCCCCAAACAAGGATAATATTGATACATTTGTTAAGAAAGGTGTCTCAACCTTGCAACTAATGTTAAGATTACAAATAGTGTGATTTTTAGGTTGAAAAATATAAAAACTCAATTTTTGGGCTATAGAGTTGGTTTTTGGCCAAAATAAAATTTTTGAGTTGTTCAGCACCAGTTCTTGGTGCCTTTCATGTGGACCTCTTCAAGCTCTAGAATTTTAAAAAATAGGGACAATCAACTTCCCAAATTAAAGGTTATGGCCTCTAGAAGTTGGGCGTCTTGCATTGAAAATGTAAAAACATCAACACATAAAAGAGTTATAATGGGGAGTTACACTTGTTGATCACCACGTCATAAGACATCTTTGGATGGGGATAATGAAACCAAAATGGAAAGCCCAATGTGGTGAGTGGATTATAAAAAGGTTATGACATGTGGAAGGAATATCTTATTTTTAGCCTGTGGACTCATCTTGAAATTTGGGTGTTGGATTTCTAACTAAGGATTTGGGTGCCACTATCTTGTGTGCTTATAGCTCATGCTTTTCTAATTACTCTTTGATGGTTTCATGTATTGTATCTCCTATTTATTGGGTGCTTGAGATGGAAGTTTGCTACTCAATTTTGTAGCTATTGTTATGTTGTTGGAATTCCTCCAAATCTCTGGTTGGTCATACTCTTGTAAAGGATTGCTCTACAAGTGTATTGTAACTATTGTGTTTATTGAATAATACATTAAGTTGCTTTAGAGTGTGGGGTTTTTCTCCCAAAAGGATTTTCTCCACATACACGTGTTATGGTATATTGTTTATTTTCTATTTATATGTGTTTCTACTTTCTACAGTTGTTAAAACATTAAAATTTGCACAACACTCTCCTCAAAAGTTTAGTGTAGGAAGCGCTTTTGTGTACTTTGCTTCCTTTCATTTGGTATCAGACTCGAATCACCTGAAATTCTAGGTGTTGGGTAGAGGGTTTTTGGTACTAATCTTTAGTTGAGTGAGAGGTTATGCAGAGATGGTTTTGATATTATTGCAAGAAGAGATGGCAAGCACATCAAGGATAGAGATGAAGAAGTTCTCATACACAAAATTTAAGTTGTGGAAACTCAAAATAGGGGATATGCTCGTGGATAGAGATCTATGGGCTGTAATATGCAATACCAAGCCATCAACTATGAAACAATAAGGTTAGGACTTAATGGATAGAAAGGTGAAGGGTCTTCTGAGACTATTTAGAAAATTCTATTTTGTTAAATGTTGATAAGGAGACTTTTGCAGCAAATCTTTGGAAAAAGCTTGGTGAAATTTATCACGCTAAATCCCTGGTAAATAAGTTATTCCTAAGAAATAATTTGTCCTCTGCTAGAATGGAAGACGGTGGATCCATAACTGATCATTTGAATACCTTCAATATGTTAGTTGCTCAATTGAGCTTTGTAAGAGTGGAGATGGAAGAGGAGGTTTGTATGACTTTGTTGTGTTCTTTGCCAGATTCATGGGACCACCTAGTTATGGCCCTTGGGAGCACTACCACCAAGTTCAAGATGGATGAAGTGGTTGCATCTTTGATTTATGAAGAAATGAGAAGGAAAACTTCTGAGTCAGCCAAATAGGTCTTAGCAGTTCGTGGAAAATCCAAATAAAAAAGAAAGAAGAAGGACAAATGACAATATAAGTCTAGATCCAATTTCTATGGGAGATCCAAATCTCTTGGTAAGTTCAAGGAAAAATGTTGAAAGTATGGCAAAGTTGAACACTTTAGAAGAGATTGCAAGGAGGAGAAAAAGAAGAAAAAGGTTGACTTTGATGATGAGTCTGAGAGATCCTCCCAAGATGATGGTGATGCTTTCATTGTTGCCTTGGCTACTCATGCATCAAATGGTGCATGGTTGATAGACTTTGGTTCCTCTTTCCACATGACCTCACATCAGGGTTGGTTTACAAAATATGAAGAATATGATGGTGGGAAGGTGTACCTTGGAGATGATTTCATTTGAAGATTGTTGGCCATGGAAGAGTCCTGATTCGATTCTTTGATGGACGAGTGAAGGGGATCAATGGTGTACTACATATCCCTTGTTTGGCACAAAACCTATTTTCTATAAGTAAACTAAATGATGCAGGTGTGCAAGTTGATTTCTCTAGTGGAGGTTGTAAGATGGTTAAAGGAGCTATGGTGCTTGCTAAAGGTGTCTAGATTGGCACTCTATTTTAGTTGGATGCATGCACAGTTCAGTGCAATAGTTCTTTTCTTGCAATGAAGAGATCTGCAAAATCTTTACATTCGCCATTGGAATCAATAGCAAAGAGGTGTGTTGCATCTATTTTCAATCATCATGTTTTTTGGGTACCTAAGGATGCTCATTCTTTGGATATAAAACTTCCAGCAAAGAAAACAATGTTATGGCACTTTGGCTTTTAGATTTACTCTAGTTCTCAAAAATCTTCTAGGATATTGGACTGGGTACATTATGATGTTTTTGGTCCTGTTAGTGTTCCTTCGATTTCAAAATTCGTTTATTATGTAACTTTCATTGATGAATACAATAGAAGGACATGACTATGTTTCCTTAAAAGTAAATCTAAACTCTTTAGTCAATTTAAAGAGTTTAAGGCTCTTGTGGAAAATTAGACTGATAAAAGGATTAAGTGTTTGAGGACTTACAATGGTGAGTTTTGTTCGCTAGATTTTGATAGTTTTTGTAAAGATCATGGAATAGAAAGGCACAAGACAACTTCATATACCCTTCTGTGGAATGGAGCTGCAAAAAGAATGAACATAACATTGATGGAGAGGGATAGGAGTATGTTTAGTGGGGTTGGATTAGAATAAACATTTTGGGCAGAGGCAGTTGCCACAACTTGTTACTTAATTAAACAATCTCCTACATTAGCTCTTGTTGATAAGACACCAATAGAGGCGTGGTCGAGCAAAAATCCCTCACTAAGACATTTTTGAGTCTTTGGTTGTGAGGAATATGCACATGTGCCTAGCAAGAAGAGGTCAAAGTCAAAGAATAAGGTTGTAAAATGTAGCTTTATTCGCTATGGTGTTGGTGTGAAAGGATATATGCTTTGAGATCCTATGGCTGAGAGAGTTTTGTATAGCCAAAGTGTTATCTTTAGAGAAGTCAAGCCTTCTTCAATAAAATTGCAACTAGATAAGGATGAAAAGAAAGATCTAGTTCAACTTGTTGAAATGAACTAGACAACTAAGAGGGGGGGTGAATCAGTTGTCTCAAATCTTTAACTAATTCTATACCTTAAAACATTAAACACTTGTCCATTGTTTGTTATGATTAAATCATGAAAACATAAAATCAGAAACATAAACACAATTGCAAGATCATACACAAGAGACACTAGATTTTTACGTGGAAAACCCTATTAAGGGAAAGACCATGGTGGATGCTAGTCCAGAAGATATAAGTTATAATAATACCAAAAATTAGAGGCTCACTGCCAATGGGAGGCTCACTGCCAAGGATTTTGAACTGAGATAATAGCATCTACTCCATTCCTGAATTCAGTTCCATTGAAGTGCAATACTCTTCTTCTGCTCTGCTCTGCCTTCTACATTTCTTCACTTAACTTCGCATCTTCACATAAGGACACTCTTTCCTCAACTAATTTACAAGTATATATATCATTCATCAACCGTTGGAACAATCTCCAAGGTTGGCATTACAAACATTGACAAAATAGGTCTTGACCTAATACAAATTATGCTAAAGAAATGTAGTAAAGATGTATGTGGATCACGCCATGCCTTAGCTGGGACTCAAACATGATCTTCCACACCACGACACGCTTCTACAATCTTCAATAGGTCTCCACAATCACTAGAATTAACCAAGTCGGCTAAGACTGGTTACACGCTACGCTATCTGAGAATAATCTTCAAACACGATCTCAATTCCTTAACACAGACCAATGAAAAGGTAGGAACATGATCAAGAGGCATCCATAAGCACGTTATAATCACCAGGAGCAACCGTACAAACTCTAACCACTTTACCCATGAGATTCTTCATACTGGAGCACATGAACTTTACGGTCTTCTACTGTCATGAAAGAAAGATAGCTTACGGACCACCAAATCATGAACCATTGTAGTTGTAGGCACTTATCATCATCCTAGACTTCCCTCTAGAACCACAAAGCAAAATACTTTAATGCGGAGGAATGCGGAGCAAAATACTTTCTCCCTGTCACTAGTGAATAATCAGAAAAGGCAAGTTTTACTCTGGTGAATGTAACTCATTCAATTCTTCATACTGGAGGCTCAAACTCAGGTTTTAGCATTTTCAGACATGCCTCTAAATAACTTTTAATCTGCAAACCAAGATCTTCAATTTGCAAGAAATGCATGCAATCTTTTGGACTGTTCTTCAGTATACAATTCACTGTCTTCATTGTGATTCACTGTTTCCTTTCTGATTCTTCTAGAGGAGCTAATTTTCTCAATGTCCTCAACATATAAGGCTTCTAATCAATCAAAAGATAAGGATACAGTTGACATCAATGACAACACTGATTAGGCACATACTTGTAACAATCTCCCCCTTTGTCATTGATGGCAACATATGATGTGAAAAATTGTAACTACCATCAAGAAAAGATTCTCCCCCTTACTCTTCACACATCTGCATTCTTTCTTACCTAATTTTTTCACATGAATTCTCTCCCCCTTTGACATCAATGGCAAAGGGCACATAGTTGCATTCTGCTGCTCTAATAGAACCAAACTTTTCTCTGACCTTACTTTTTTTATTACTCCCCCTATCAACAATACTGAATAATTACTGATCTCATTAGCTACTCCCCCTGAGATGTAGCTACCAAATCATCATCCAGTTTAAGGAATGAAACTGCAAGCACCATTAGATTGATGCACTTCTGTGCACCTTAGTTCAAAGCAGGAGGGATGGTAACCCATAACATTTTTTTGACATACTCAAAAGTATCCTTAGGCAGAGGCTTAATAAAGATGTCTACAATCTGATCTTTTGTAGATACATACTCCAACTTGACTTCATTCTCTGTCACCTTTTCCCTCAAGAAATGATATCTTATGGATATGTGTTTTGTCCTTGAGTGCATCACCAGATTCTTGGATATGTTTATGGCACTTGTATTGTCACAAAAGATTACAATTGGATCTTCATACACAACTCTAATGTCTTTTAATGTTTGTGTCATCCATAACACTTGAGTGCAACTACATGCTGCTGCAATGTACTTTTGCTTCTACAATGGACAAGGAGATTGAGTCTTGCTTCTTGCTCAACCATGAAACCAATCTGCTTCCCAAGAAGAGTGCACCTCCACTTATACTTTTCCTATCATCAACATTTGCATCTGTTTTTGAAACAATTCTACTTTCTCAATCCTGAACTTCAGTGACTCATAATTCTCAAACCAATCATCAAAGATCATACAATCAGATCACTGTAGCTTGATCTTGGCAAAAGCTCATAGCATATTTTCTTCCTTGATCAGATATTTTTGCATAGAAAGTTTCTTACTTTGTGTAGTTGTTCCTTTATCCTTTAAGAACACGATCTTTGTCCTATCTTGAACCTTTGTGCTAATGTTGTCTTTTCATGTTGGGGCATCAACACCAATCTTTTGGCAGGGGAGTAAAGATTTTCAATAAGGCTCCCCTTGAGCCAAAGCTCTAATCTTAGTTTCTGGAGGGAAATTTGTACCTGATATCAGTACAGGCTCATTCTTGACTTCTGTTCCATCCTTCTTCACCCAAATCTTTCTCATTTCCCTTTGGATTTCTGCCAGAAAAACCTTGTTCTTTCCTTTGTCTTCCCTTTGCTCTATTTTCTTCTCTTCTGCAAGATAGTTTCTATTGCTTCTACAAAATTTTGCATCATGACCAGGTCTATTGCAATTGTAACAAACAAGATTCCTTTGTCCTTGGTTCCTTCTATTTTTTGGATTGGCCCTTGATCTGCATTGGTTAGCTATATGCCCAAATCTATTGCATGTAAAGCACTTTCCATGAAAGGATTAAGTGTTTCTTTTATTGTTGGAACCATTCCTTATCTGATTTCTACATTCATTTGCTCTATGACCAATTCTCTTGCAAATTAAACACTGACCAAGGAATGATAAAGCATTTTGATTCATTCTACTCCTACACTGAGTAGCTCGATGACCAAACTTACTGCAATTAAGACAATAACCATTAAAAGATGGGTACCTTTGAGCATTTGGTTGCCTGACTGGAGGTCTTCTTTATCTATTCCTTTGATCCTGAATCTATTTTCCTTTGTCCTTCTTGACCTCAGAATTCTTCTCTTGACCTGTTCTAGAACTTTCACCTTTCTCAAGTATCATTCCTTCTTTATTGTGAGGATTATTCTGACTTGCCATTAATCTATCATATTTGGCAGCACTCTCACTGAGTTTTTCTTGTTGAGCCCATGCATGTTTTAGATCATCTTTCAGGTCCACAACTTCTTCTTCAAGCTTTATGCAGTCTTTAATTTTGCCCTTCAGACACTCCTTAATTCTTGCTTTCTCTTCTTTTGCCAATCTCAATTCTTCACTATTCTCTTTAAGACTTTGTTTGAGTTCCTTGATTTTCTTACTTAACTCTTTGGTTTACTCATTTACTTCTACTCTATTTTATTTTAAGCCCATGTTTTCTTCTTCAGGTTTCTCAATGTTTTCAAGAGCAATTTTGTGTCCTTCACTGTCAGTGGACTAAAATTTATCTTCAGATAATTCCACAGTATTACAGGCCTCAATTGCTGATTCAGATTCAACATTGGCAATTAAACATAGATTCATTTGATCTATAGCAGCTCTATGTCCTTTCACTCCACATTTTGCTTTATCACTGATGGTCTAAAAACTTCCTTGTGCTTCATCTTGTAGTTCCTTTTCTTTAGCCTCAATTTTTTATTTGCAAGGAGAACTAATTGAATTAGAGTACTTTTGAATGTTTTCATCAACCTTGACATTTGTACTTTCAACCATCTTTCCCAATCTATTGTTATAGCAGTGGTAAGCTTTGTTCCAAGATGAATATCCAAGGAAAATACCTTCATCATACTTAGCATCATCCTTTTCTATTTCTTCCTTTCTTTTGATAAGGCATTTGCTTCCAAAGATTTTGAAATATTTCACAGTGGGTATCGTTCCATACCATAATTCAAAGGGAGTCTTTCCATTACTGACTTTTACCTGAACTCTGTTTTGTGTGTAGATAGCAGTCTGAATTGCCTCTTTCCAAATGCTTCTGATAGATTTGCATCTTCCATCATTGTTTTTACAGCTTCTTGAATAGTCCCGCTTATTTCCCCCATTACCTTATTCTTTACAGATAGTTGTTTTCCTATCCCATGAGTCTCACAAAACATATTGAAGTTATTAGAAGTAAACTCTTCTTCTTTGCCAAACCTAAAACATTTGATTTTCATATTCAACTCATTTTCAACCATTGCTTTGAAGGCTTTGAGTCCATCTAAGACTTCTGATTTTTCTTTGAGAAAGCTAACCCAAGTCATTCTAGAATAATCATCAATGAAGAACATAAAATACCTGTCATCGTGGAAGCTTCGTATTCTTGTAGGACTACAAAGGTTTATATGGATCAATTCCAGTCATTTAGTGGAAGATTTTTCTTCACCCTATAGGTTTCTTCTTGGCTACTTTCTATCTTGACATTTCTTACAAATGATGTTGTTGGAGTAATCAATCTCTGGCAGATCTTTTACAATTTGAGTTGAGCCTGGCTTTACTAAATCATCAATATCGATATGACACAGTCTTCTATGCCAAAGCCAACTTTCATTGGTCTGAGTCATGGAACCAAGAATGACACCTTTTCTGAGATGATAAATATTCCTCTCTGTCCTTTTTCCAATAGCTATTGCAGCTCCAAATTTCTCTTTGATTTCAAAGGTATCATTCTCAAATACAAGGCTATATCCCTTTTTGCACAATTGTCCAATGCTCAAGAGATTTTGCTTTAAATTCTTAACATAAAGAACATCATCAGTAATTTGTCTGTTATCAAGATTGATTGACCCTTTTCCACATATCTCAGCAGTGCAATCATCTCCAAATCTAACTAGCCCTCCATCATACTTCTCAAAATTTATAAGCTTACTTTATCACTAGTCATGTGATATGAACAACTACTATCAATAATCCAATAGTTCTTTTCTTTAAACATAGCTTCATTGTTGGTACTTACCTCTGGATTAGAACACCTTTCTTTATTGACACCCTTTGTTTTAGTGAAGAAATAGTCATTTTCATCTTCTTCAACAATATAAAATGCTCTCTTGGACATTCTGCTTTTATCTTTTTCATCATTTCTCAGTTTTCTTTTTGGACATTCAGATGCATAGTGATCAATTTCACCACACCTAAAACAATTGTGAAGCTGCTCATCTTTTTGCTCCATCTTGGATCTACCTTGAATTGTTAGACTCTTTACTGAGGAACTTGGCTTTGATACCAATTGTTGAAATGAACCAGACAACTGAGAGGGTGGGTGAATCAGTTGTCTCAAATCTTTAACTAATTTTGTACCTTAAAACATTAAACACTTGTCCACTGTTTGTTATGATTAAATCATGAAAACATAAACACAATTGCAAGATCATACACAAGAGACACCAGATTTTAATGTGGAAAACCCTGTTAAGGGAAAAACCACGGTGGATGCTAGTCCACATGATATAAGTTATAACAATACCAAAAATCAGAGGCTCACTACCATAGGGCTTACTGCCCAGAGGTGGCTCACTGCTAAGGGGTGGCTGATTGCCAAGGATTTTGAACTGAGAGAATAGCATCTACTCCATGCCTGAATTCAATTCCATTAAAGTGCAATACTCTTCTTCTGCTCTGCTCTGCCTTCTACATTTCTTCACTTAACTTCGCATCTTCACACAAGGAGTCTCTTTCCTCGACCAATTTACAAGTATATATATCATTCATCAACCTTGGAATGTACATCAAGGTCAACATTACATTCATCAACCATTGGAACAATCTCCAAGGTCGGCATTACAAACATTTACAAAATAGGTCTTGAACTAATACAAATTATGCTAAGGAAATATAGTAAAGATGTATGCGGATCACTCCATGCCTTAGCTGGGACTCAAACATGATCTTCCACGCTAGGACACGCTTCTACAATCTTCAATAGGTCTTTGTAATCACTGGAATTAACCAAGTCGGCTAAGACTAGTTACGCACTATGCTATCTGAGAATAATCTTCAAACACGATCTCTATTCCTTAATGCAGACCAATGAAAAGGTAGGAACACAATCAGGAAGCATCCACAAGCACGTTATAATCACCAGGAGCAACCGCACAAAATCTAACCACTTTATCCATGAGATTCTTCATACCGAAGTACATGAACTTTACTGTCTTCTACTGTTATGAAAGAAAGATAGCTTGCGGACTGCCAAATCATGAACCATTGTAGTTGTAGGCACTTATCATCATCCCAACCTTTCCTCTAGAACCATAGAGCAAAATACTTCAATGCGGAGGAATGCGGAGCAAAATACTTTCTCCCTATCACTAGTGAATAATCAGAAAAAGCAGGTTTTACTCTGGTGAATGTAACTCATTCAATTCTTCATACCGGAGGCTCAAACTCAGGATTTAGCATTTTCAGACATGCCTCTAAATAACTTTCAATCCACAGACCAAGATCTTCAATTTGCAAGAAATGCGGAGCAATCTGTTGGACTGTTCTTCAGTATGCAATTCATTGTCTTCACTATGATTCACTATTTCCTTTCTGATTCTTCCAGAGGAGCTAATTTTCTCAATGTCCTCAACATATAAGGTTTCTAATCAATCAAAAGATAAGGATACAATTGACATCAATGACAACACATATATGTTGACATCAATGACAACACCGATTAGGCACATACTTGCAACACAACTAACCCAAAAGACTTACCAAAATCCCACGAAGGACCTAAAGAGGAGGAGAGTTCACAAAGTTTTGAAGGAGAGATAGAACCTCCACTTCAGTCATTGAGGAGGTCCACTTGGCAAATACAATATGAAGAAAGGTATACTCCTCCTAATTGGAGATATATTTTTGCTTTGATTTCTAACACTGATGAGCCTAGGATTGTAAAGAAGGCTAAAGATATGAATGATGTAGATTCCCGAAAAGTGGTCATGGAAGAAGAGATGGTTGCATTAAATAAAAATGATACATGAGATCTAGTACCTTTGTCTGATGAACATAAACATGTTGAATGTAAATGGTGTTCATAAAAACTTGATTTCGATGGTAGTGTTGAGAAGTACAAGGCAAGATTGATTGCAAAGGCTTATTCCCAGTTTGAGGGAATTGTTTATGGTGAGGTTTTCTCTCCAATTGTTATGTTGACATCCATCAATTTTTATTTTCACTTGATGTAGTCTATTATCTTGAGGTTGAGAAAATGGATGTGAAGACATCTTTCCTTCATTATGATTTGGAGGAAGAGATTTATATGACACAATTGGTGCACTACATTGAGAAAGGTAAAGAATGTTAGGTTTGTAAGTTGAAGAAATCTTTGTACGGTCTTAAGTAATCTCCTAGGTTGTGGTACCAAAAGTTTGATTCCTTTGTGATAAGCTTGGGATTTCTAACATCCAAATCAGATTATTTCATCTACTATAAGATGGACGGTGATTGTATTCTCATTATTGCATTATATGTTGATTATGTTGTTCTTTGGTAATAGGAAGGATTTGATTTGTGAATTGAAGTCTCGGCTTCAACACAATTTGAAATGAAAGACTTAGGGTGGCTAAGTAAATCTTGGCAATGAAGATCAAAAGAGAGAAAAAACAAAAAAGTTTGGTTGGGCCAAAGTAAGTATGTGAACTAAGTGTTAGAGAGGTTTAGCATATCAACTTACATGCCATTGTATGTTTTTGTTACAATGGGGACAAAGGTATCAGTTAAGGATTGTCCAAAGTCTCCTAATGAGATGGAGGATATGAGTAGAGTACCTTATGTTAGTGTTGTTGGAAGTTTGATGTATTCCATGGTCTGTACAAGACCAAACATTGCCCAAGCAATGGGAGTCCTTAGTTGTTTTATGGCTAATCATGGATAGGTATAATGGGATGCAATGAAGAGGGTCTTTGATATTTGTGGGGTATTTTTGAATATTCCATTTCTTATCATGGTTATTGGTGCAGGAGCACCCCTTCAACAAGTAAATTATACATCGGAGGGAGAAGATTAAGGTCTTAATATAGTATGTTTTATGCATTTGAATGTAATAAGGTCAGTTTGACCAATTCCTATGTTTGTAAGTCAATCTAGGTTTTTGTGCATGCTTGTCGATCTGTCATGACAAGGTTGTTAGTTTGTTAAGAGTTTGTTAGTTGGTTAGTGTCTCCTAGCCGCTAGGAATCAAGTCAGTACTTCTCATAGTAAGTGGATAAATACCCTAGATCGGGTCATTTCCAAGGAGAGGAGGAGAACAGATGTTAGGCAGAGTAGTAGTGCAAACTGTGAAATCAAATATCTGTATGCATTTCTAAAAGTAATAAGGAGATCCTATTTGTGTTATCTTTCTAGTTTTCAAATTTCACTGTGTGATCGATTTTCTATTTTGGAATCGAGATGGGTTCTTAGTCCATTCCACCGGTTGGATTACTTCATAATCGGTGGAATGGTTGTATTTTTTTTTTTCCTGTTTCATTCATTTTCATATTTGTAGGATCGTATATGGCATGCTCCAATGAATCCTAGCATCCTCATGTGCTAGGTTGGTAAAGGGTAAAAGTCTGTATGTTTGAAGGAGAAACAGTTCAGAGAAATCGCGAGGGTTCCAGCAGATCAGAACGGTGAAATTCTGCAGTGTTCAATCGGATATACAAATTATGTGTATATCACTTTTGTATGTGGAATATACAGTCTGTGCGTATATCGCAAGGTATATCGGGTGTTAAAACATGTTGAAATTACATGTTTTGGAGATATAAGGGTAAGACATATCAAATATACATTTCCTGTGTATATCGCTTTTGTTTTTCGCAGACATTCCGTGTGTATATCGCTTTCGCATCTAAGTACCAGTTTGTGTGTTTCCAGCAATTGCATATCGGATTTGTATGTTGAAAAGTGTTGATATACAATCTCTGTGTATATCACAAATGTATATCAGGTTCAATTCCCATGTATACTGCAGTTACATGTTTGTGAGTATCCCGCAAATGTATAAGGCAGTTTGTATGTTTGAATGTACATGGTGAATGTACATCGGGTTGATACAAAAAGGTCAACGATCAACCTTTCCTGGAAAGCATATTCTGGAGGAATATTCAATGAATGTATACTTTGAGTTGTATGTTTGAATGTATATCAAAATATACATTCGCAGATACATTGGATTGAGATACATAAGGTTACCGGTCACAGAGGTAGAGGGAACGGGCAATCGGGGGTTGTCTTTTGTATGTTCCAATTGCACTTAACAATGATATGTTGCGACATACATTTTCTGTAGATACAAATAGTGACCGGAAAAAACAAGTAAGGGCATCAAACTCACCGGCGATAAGAGGTTAAGTCTTGCGTGTTGAAGAATGTACATTTTAATGTACATTGGTGGGAATACAAGCACTTGATACATTTTATGACTGGCCGTGGTGGTAAACCGGTGATAATGAGTCAATTTTTGTATGCAGATTGTGAATGCGATTTGTGAGCATTTTCCCGCGGATTTGAAGCCTTCCCCGTGGCGGCTCTGCATCATAGTGGTATTAGAGTGAAGGTTGTATCTTTTGGGAAGGAGAAGACAACAAAATGTCAGAAGGAGAAGGGTCAGAAGAATACCCAGCAAGGATGACCAATGTTGAATTGGCTGTCCTGGTCAAGAAGCAGATTGTAGAGGGCAAAGCAATTAGTGCTCAAAATCAGCCATTGAAAGATGAGTTGGAAAAATTGAGGGACAAAGTCAGAAGGGGAAGAGATTCTGGTGAATGAGAAGACAGGGATGAAGAGGAGATCCCTAGGCAGGAAGAGATGGATGTTCCTGCAGACAAGAGACGCTTACTTAATGCCCTCAAATCCATGGAGTGGAGGACCATGGACATGAAAATAGACCTGCCAGTGTTTGTAGGAAAAATAGAATCTGATTCAGTGATGGAGTGGATAGACTCCTTGAACAATTTCTTTGAAACAGAGGAAATACTAGACCATCAAAGAGTGAAGATGGCTCAGTCCAAAATGAAAGGGGCTGCACTAACCTAGTGGAATTTCATCCAAGATGACAGGGTTAAAGGAGGAAAGAGTAGAGTTGCTATGTGGAAGAAGATGAAGGATTTGGTGAAGGAAGCCTATGTTCCATTGGATTATAACATCTAGTTACATAAGAGGAGACAAAATCTGAAGCAGAAGGAGTTAGATGTCAGTGCATACACTGAAGAGTTCATGAAGCTCTGTCTCAAGACAAAGGTGAAGGAGAATGAGGAAGGGAAGGTAGCAAGGTATCTCAATGGGTTGAGATTCGCCATTCAAGAAGACCTAAATCTGCATAGTCCAGATACAGTTCAGAAGTGTTATTAGTTAGCACTCAAGGTGGAAGAGAAACTAAAGAGAAAACAAGAGCAGAACAATAGAGGAAGAGGAAGACAACAAAGAGGGGGAAGAAGTCCATTCAGAGGTAGAGGAAATGGATTTGGCCAGCAAGGAGACTCAAATCAGGAGAACAACAAAGGAGATAGCAGTCAAACTCAGAAGGGAAGTTATGAGCAAAAAGGAAACTTTAGGGGTAGAAGACCAATATTCAGAGGGAGATCTCAGGGTAGAGGATCTATTAGATGTTATAATTGCAATCAGGAAGGCCACATAGACAATAGATGTCCAGAAAAGGCAACAAGTTCAAGAGGGGAAAGGAGTATAAATCTAATCCAAGAATCTGATTGTCAAAGTGCAACAAGTTCAAACATTTATCAAAGTGGGAATGCACCTGACAGCTATGGATATCTTGAGCAAGGAGAAGCTCTGATGATTAGGAGAGCAATGACCACCATGAAGGTGCCTAACAAAGAACCCCCACAAAGGAAATCTCTTTTCAAATCTACTTGCAAGACAGGAGGAAAGGTATGTAAAGTTCTGATTGACTCTAGATCTACTAAAAATTTTGTGTCTGTTGAAATGGTAGAAAAACTTAAGCTTAGAAGACTACCACACCCTTGCCCATACAAAATTTCATGGCTCACTCAAGGTCAGCAAACAATTGTGGAAGAGCAGGCTTGGGTGGAATTTCAAATTGGAACATACAAGGACAGGTTACTGTTTGACATTGCTAAGATGGATGCTTGCCATCTCCTATTTGGAAGACCATAGTAGTATGACTTGAAATCTCACCATGATGGAGTCAGGAACACCTATTCAATCACCAAGGATGGTAAGGTGATAGAGTTACTACCATCGATAGAAATGGAGATATAATCAAAAGGAAAAGTGTTGATAACTGAGAGGGGGGGGGTGAATCAGTTATCCTAATTATTTCTTCTTTTGAACTTTCTTATTAATCAATGCATCATTGAATCAAACAAACAAACATTACCATGAAATGAGAAACACATGACACAGTATTTTTGACGTGGAAACCCTATTAAGGGAGAAAACCATGGGGTGATTAACCCAAAGATTATTCTCTGTTACAAGAATAAGAAGTTACAAAAATGGCACTTGCCAATTAGGGCTCACTGCCCGAGCACACTGCTCACAAAGAGGCACACTGCCTACAAGGAGACACACTATCTACAAAAGAATGTTATACAATACTTGAACTGATTGGAAGCATCCACATATGCTGGAGTTCAGTTCCGGTTAGGCTCAATACACTGATCTGCTGCACTTCATCTTTTTCCTTCTCTTTATTCTGCTTTCCTTTCACATACTGGATCTTTCTTACTGCTTCTGCTCTGCTCTTCACTTATTCACATATGCTGTATTCGTAACAACATCTCTCACAACTAAATCCATCGTGCATATATATCCGCACAAGTAATTTCATCACCTTTCTAGTCGGCATCCGAAACAGTCTATTTTCTCACAAACTCTGTTCTGTCGGCTGAATCCTTGCACATCAAGTAATGCGGATCAAGCATATACTTGTAGATATCATTAATCATGTCAGAAAAACATGACTCATGCCTTCACAACCTTTACCATCAACAGTAACACATCCAGAAAACAGTCTGATGTTCTGTCAATCAGTTCTTCCTCTGTTCACACTGTCACTCAGGAATTCGGTACTCAACTATTCGTATCTTTTTCCTTGTCCATCACCGGAGGCTAAATCCTTGGAATATACTACTCAAGGTAGTCCTCTTGACTTCCCCAAATCCGCACTGCACCAAGATACTTCCTCTGAGAGATCTGGACCAATCTGTCGGACCTTGCCACATGCTCTGTTCTTGTTCGCCGGACCACAACAATCTTCATTCTGACTTCCGGTAGAGACACACCATGACTTGCGGATATGTGGGATGACCTTTGTTGCCATCAATGACAACAACCATGAATCCATATAGTGTCTCTTGCCAACAATCTCCCCCTTTGGCATTGATGGCAACACTTAGTGAAAAATGACTAAGTGTTTATACTATGCTCCCCCTTGGCTGATGCTCTATCTTTATATACAATTTCTGGAACTCCCCCTTAGTTGGATTCCTCATTTTTCACTGCTCCTCACTCCCCCTTTGACATCAATGGCAAAGGGTAGGGTCTGCACACCAAAATTTTCAAAATTTTTACTACACTTAGCCGAATATTACATACATAAACTGAAGGATGTCTGCAAAGGATGTCTTCAACTGGACCAGTTCTATAGCCCAACTTTGTTTCATTCTATCCAAAATTGAAATGTGACCACTCAACAAAAATGCAAAAGCTTCTGCCCTCTTGAGATCTGTCGGATCATTGGTTTGGGCGGTAGTCTGAGCATCACTTATGGCCTCATGCATGGTTTCTAACTTAGGGATAATAATCCTTCTAAGTTCTCCCATCCGGTTAATTATATTCTTCCTTTCCTTCTCAAGGTTCTTTATTGCATTTGTGATTGCAATAGTTTGACATTCTTGAGTCACTATGGAGGAAGAGAGAGGATCAAAACTTTGAGACAAACTCAGTAGTTTGTCCTGTTCCTCTTTTATTTTCTTCTCAATTTCTACTGTTGCTTTTGACCAAGAGATACAAAATTTGTAAATGTCACCGCCATCCTTAAGAGCATTTTCTAAGCTCTTTATTCCAATACTCATATTTCTCCTATCATTAGAGATTAATCATAGTACTTCTGAAAATCTCTTATCCAAAAACTCCTTCCGGACCTTTTCTTCAACTGATTTTTCTAGGGATTCAAAATGTGTACCAACACTGCTGACTAAGGTTTTGAGATTACCGGAAGAGGAGGCTGTGGGATCTTTCTGGACTGATGGCATAATCTTCTCAAGCACTCCCGAAGCAGCCTCTATCAACTCACAGTCTTCCATATGAGACTTTAGGAGTTTTTCATTTGCATTAGCATTTGCAAATGAAGCTATCTTCATTCTCTGCACCGGAGAGAGGGAATCAAAGTTGAATGGACCTTGTAGAAGCTCCGGTTCATCAATCTCTATTGCTTCTTTGCTTAGAAATTTTTGGACAGTTTGTGCAGTGTCTCTTGCCGGAGACAAATGTTTCTTCTCTTCTACAGTCTTGGAGCTGTCCTTTGGAATTTTCTCTCCCTCTACATTCCCACCACTAATAGTTGTGGTTTTCTCTAGTGAAGTCTTCTGTCCTTCTGCAATATTTGCACTGTCACCTTCTTTTTCCTTCACCGCTGCTCCTTTCTCTTGTAATTTCTCTTCTTCTTTGGATCCGGAGACTGTAGGGGAAACCGGAGGAGAGATATTAGTCTGTTCAAGGGCCACTTCTTCCAGAGCAGAGGATTCCAAGTCCACAGCTATTTCTTCACCTAAGTCCTCTACAATAGGAAGATTAAACCTTTTGAAGGCCTTCCGGAGGATCTCTTCTGTATCCATGGCCACCTTGTCAGTCTCACCAAGCATGAGTTGATTCATCCTTGCTTTACTTCTGAACTCATCTTTGCAGTCTTTGAATATTATGTTCAGTGTCTTGGGGTCAATTTGAGGATATAGTTGAATAGCTATCTGCTCCTGGATCTCAAGATCTTTTGCCTGGGCATTGTTCTTTCTTATTTCTAATTCCTTCTCTAGACTCTTAGGAATTTCAGAGATAATCTCAATAAAAGCTTTATTGTAAATGTTCAGATACCTGATTGTAGCTTCCTGCAGGATCTTTTGGTCAGCCTCATTGTAGTCATCATAGAATTCAGCCACTGGTTGAAGGTTCCCATCCACAGTGACTGGTTTGATTACATTGTCTAGAGACAGGGTGGGCTTTTCAACAATTTTTTCTGCCATTTCTTCCTTGTCTTGGCCTGTGGAGGGTTTACCGGATCCTTTCTTCTTTTGCTTCTTTATTTCCTTTACTCCCTCATCTGATTCAGTTTCCTCTTCATCTCTTTGACTCTCATAAGCCCTTGTGTCTTTCATCTTGGATCTTTTGCCGGATGCCTGGACTTCCAGTTTTGAGCTTTTGGTTGTGGGAGGTGCAGATCTTTTTGATGATCTGGTCCGGGTGGAGGTTTCTACCGGAACACTTTCTTCACTTTTCTTTTCTGCCCTCTTCTTCTCTTTCTCATCCCCTTCCTTCTTTTTCTGGTGAGCATCAAGTGCCTCCATGGAGATCCCAAGGCCTTGTGCTATATGTTCTACCTCTTTTCTAACCTTCCTCTTGATCTTTGGTTCTCTGAGTTCAACATGGATTTTTATACTCAGTTCCTCAAATGTTCCGAACCTTTCTGCCTTTGGATCTTTAGGCTGACTTAGCATGTGTTGAACATGCAGCTCCACAATTTGTTCATCCACCTCATACCCCATGGGCATGATCCACATAGTTCTTGGTTCTACTGCCTCCATTAGGCACTAATCTGTTTCTACCGTAAAGCATACTGTGTCTTTGTATTTTTCAACAAGAGACTGGGGAATTCTTTCTCTTGCATGCATCATGCTCTGAAAGTTCTTCAAATATCCCCACAGGGCTATTTTTCTTGCTTTAGCATCCCCAAGTCCATGCAAATAATCTCTGATTTGGATGGCAACGAGTCTGTCATTCTGCCATATCCATCCACTGGATCCGGGAAGCTCATTCATGTAATAAAAGAATAAACAAAAGATCAAACTACCATACTTGAAGGAGTTTTTCTTGTCGTTCTTGATCTTCTGTAGATTTTCCAAAAGTCGGTTTAGAAGAAGCTCACACAAGTCATAGTCTGCATTCTCCTTTAGCATTTGATAAGCTGTGTAAATTGCAGTTCCCAGTACTGAATTTTCCCTACTGGAGTGATAGATCTTGTAACCAATTATCATGGATGCAAATTTTACATCCGGTTCAGTGATGTCTTCAATTGTCATAGCTCTCTTGTCAAATTTAGATCCGGTTGCATCACTAACTGTCTGATTTTTGACAGACTTAAGAATAGGTAATCCACCGGATGAGTGCAGACTGGTTACATCCCTAATTGCATCTTTGGTGATCTTGAAAGGCTTGTTTAACCAAAGGAAATTGTCATGCACTCTACTTAGTACATACCGGACCCATTCATCTTCTTCAAAACAGGGGAAATGAATGCACTGTGCAAAGTGCTTATCCCGAATGGCTTTGTACTGAGGCTTAATCTCAAAGGATTCATCTTCAACTGTTTGTGATAGATATCCATCAATTTTGATTCTCCAAAGTCTTCAATATTCGCATGAATGTAAACCCTAATGTCCTCCGTATGTAATACACCATGCGGAACACTAGAGAAGGCTCCTAGGGGATCTACCTCCAAAGATTTGTATGGATGTTTCTTGAATGTGGGGTGAGGTCTATCAGAGATCTTAACTATATTCGGAGTAGCCATTTTTCAAAGATTTGCAGTGAGATGTTGAAAACGGAAAATACCTTATGCGCCTTCGATTACACAGAGTGGTTGGATTGATTTCTGTATGTAATGACTTTTGCAAGAGATCTTCGGTGAACTTGATGAATTTTGTTGCAGAGCTCCACTTTTCGCTTCTTCTTGAGTGCAGAATGAACAAGTGATTTATGAGAAATCCCTTATATTGCTCCGCAAACCCTAATATCTGATGACAATAAATTCTCGACCTACATTATTTCGGTTTGCCTTATTCGGATAACTTGAAGAACCGGATTAGTCCTGATCTATGAACATCATGCGGATCTTCCAACCATGAACAAATCAAGATGACACATCACAAGGACATCCCAAACACTCTGTCCAATCCGCAGAATAAGACAATGCACTTCCGGATTTCTCCGGACCTTTTTGTAATCCTCTGTCATTCTGGAGCATCTCCCGGAACAGGTCTTACTTGATCGATCACAACTTCTTCACATCTTCATGCGGACCTCTGAAATCTTATCTGAATCATCTCAAGACTTATATCTACAAACCCTTTACTCCGCATCTTGTGCCACATCCGGCACCACTTGATTGGCTGGGGGAACAGGATTTTCTTTGAGTCTCCCCCTGAGCCAGAGCTCACCTTTTAATTTCTGGAAGGGATCACAGCACCAGAGTCTGGTGCGGATCCAACCTCTACATTCTCTGAACTTTTCTTCACCCAAATCTTGTTCATTTGATTCCTAACTTCATCCGCATTCATCTTTTGTTTACCCTTGTCTTGATTCTGATTATACACCGGACCTCTTTTGTCCTGATTCTTGCTTCTGCAGACTTTTGCAATATGACCGGATCTATTACAGATTTGGCAAATAACATTTCCTTGCATATTTGACTGATAACCTCTTAATCTACATTGATTAGCCATATGACCTACTCTATTGCATGCAAAGCATCTACCATTGAATGATTTGTTTATTTGCATATTCCTGCATTCGTGAGACTTGTGTTCATACCTTTTACAGTTAAAGCACTGTCCGGAGAAAGATGAATTAGTCTGATTCATTCTCTTTCTGCACTGATTAGCTTTGTGACCAAAGTGATTGCAGCTGTGGCAGTATCCATTGAAGGATGGATATCTTTGAGCATTGGGCTGTCTTACCGAAGGTCTTCTAGGCCTATTCCTTGGATTTTCTGATCCAAAATTCTTTTGACCGGATCCGGAGCTTTCTCCTTTCTCATATCCCAAACCATACTTGTCATCTACCCTCTTTTGACTTCCAAGAAGAACTTCAAGTTGAGCAGAACTTATCTTGAATTTCTCTTTATATTCATTTGTTGTTTGAAGATCTCTTTTGAGAGAGACAATTTGATCCTCAAGTTTTTCTTCATTATCTTTGGCATCTTCAAGATCAAATTCAAGATGTCTGATAATCCTGTCCATCTGGTGGCAATCTTCTGATTTCTCTTTAAGAGATTGTCTTAGATTGTCTTCAACTTTTCTTTTCTCTTCAATCTCTTAAGTAAACTTTATAACTCCTGATTCCATTTCATGTCTTACCATAATGACTTCTTTTGATAACTTTTCACATAACTTGGTTTTCTCAGTCAATTCTTCATTTGTATTACTTTCTTCACTTTGTCTTGCCAATTGTTGGAGCAGCTCCTTTCTCTTTTTCATAGAGAGACTTAATTTATCTTTTAGTTCTCTCATGAATTCATCAGCCTGTTTGAGTCTTTCCTTTAATTCATTGACTTCAGAGTTTGACTGTTCAAGATCCTCAAGGGCAGTCTTGAGTTGCTCCCTTAAACCATATGCATCCATTTGAACTCCTAGATCTTCCTCAAGCTGTTAGGCTCTATTAGGAGGAACTAGGCTCTGATACCAATTGTTGATAACTGAGAGGGGGGGTGAATCAGTTATCCTAATTATTTCTTCTTTTGAACTTTCTTATTAATCAATGCAACATTGAATCAAACAAACAAACATTACCATGAAATGAGAAACACATGACACAGTATTTTTGACGTGGAAACCCTGTTAAGGGAGAAAACCACGGGGTGATTAACCCAAAGATTATTCTCTGTTAGAAGAATAAGAAGTTACAAAAATGACACTTGCCAATTAGGGCTCACTGCCCAAGCACACTGCACACTGCCTACAAGGAGACACACTGTCTACAAAAGAATGTTATACAATACTTGAACTGATTGGAAGCATCCACATATGCTAGAGTTCAGTTCCGGTTAGGCTTAGTACACTGATCTGCTGCACTTCATCTTTTTCCTTCTCTTTATTCTGCTTTCCTTTCACATACCGGATCTTTCTTACTGCTTCTGCTCTGCTCTTCACTTATTCACATATGTTGTATTCACAACAACATCTCTCACAACTAAATCCATCGTGCATATATATCCGCACAAGTAAATTCATCACCTTTCTAGTCGGCATCCGGAACAGTCTATTTTCTCACAAACTCTATTATGTCGGTTGAATCCTTGCACATCAAGTAATGCGGATCAAGCATATACTTGTAGATATCATTAATCATGTCAGCCAAACATGACTCATGCCTTCACAACCTTTACCATCAACAGTAACACATCCGGAAAACAGTCTGATGTTCTGTCAGTCAGTTCTTCCTCTGTTCACACTGTCACTCAGGAATCCGGTACTCAACTATTCATATCTTTTTCCTTGTCCATCACCGAAGGCTAAATCCTCGGAATATACTACTCAAGGTAGTCCTCTTGACTTCCCCAAATCCACAGTGCACCAAGATACTTCCTCTGAGAGATCCGGACCAATCTGTCAGACTTTGCCACATGCTCTGTTCTTGTTCACCGGACCACAACAATCTTCATTCTGACTTCCGGTAGAGACACACCATGACTTGTGGATATGTGGGATGACCTTTGTTGCCATCAATGACAACAACCATGAATCCATATAGTGTCTCTTGCTAACAAAAAGAAGTCAAGGTAATGATGGTAGAGGGTAAACAATTCATGAAGGAGATAGCGGATGAAGGTGCAGTTGCATATGCCCTCATTCCATGCCTGAAGGTGAATAGGGAGCAGCAAGAAGTCAAGGGAGAAAAGAGGCAAAGATTCACAGACCCTATTGTCCAAGAATTATTGGACAAGTACAAAGGCATCATCTCTAATGGGATGCCAAGGTCCCTACCACCTATAAGGGACAGCAGTCATTGCATAGATCTAATCCCAGGATCTACACTTCCAAACAAGGCAGCATACAAGCTTACTCCAGAACAGAATGCAGAGGTATCAAGATAGATTGAGGAATTGTTGGACACAGGCCTAATTGGCAAGAGTTTAAGCCCATGTGAAGTACCGGCAATACTAGCACCAAAGAAAGAAGGCACTTGGAGGCTTTGCACTGATTCAAGGGCTATTAACAAGATCACAATCAGGTATAGGTTCCCAATACCTAGGATAGAGGATTTGCTTGATTGTTTGGGAGGTGCCAAATATTTCACAAAAATAGATTTGAAAAGTGGCTATCATCAGATTAGGATTAGGCCAGGAGATGAATGGAAGACTACATTTAAAACCAATGAAGAGTTGTATGAGTAGAAGGTCATGCCTCTTGGTTTATCCAATGCACCTAGTACCTTTATGAGACTGATGAATGAGGTCTTGAGAGAATTTATAGGCAAATTTGTCATAGTATATCTAGATGACATTCTGATTTTCAGTAATACAAGGGAAGAGCATCTCAAGCATATAGACTTGGTTCTCAAAAGGTTACAAGAAGAACAGCTAATGATCAACTTGGACAAGTGTTTGTTCATGCAGGAGATCATCTACTTAGGTTTTGTCATCTCACATGGCAAACTAAAAATGGATCAAGAGAAGGTAAGTGCCATATTGTCTTGGCCAACTCCTAGAACCATGAATGATGTCAGAAGTTTTCATGGGTTAGCAACCTTTTATAGGAAGTTTATAAGAGGGTTTAGTCATGTTTGTGCACCCATGCTTGACACCATAAAAGGAGGACAGAAGTGCAGATTCGTTTGGACAAAAGAAGCAGATGATTCATTTGAGACATTGAAGAAGAAGGTGGCACAGCAACCAGTCCTTGCACTTCCTGATTTCAACAAGATTTTTCAAGTGGAATGTGATGCAAGCCACATGGCAATTGGAGCAGTACTTAGTCAAGAAGGGAGGCCTGTTGCATTTTTTAGTGAGAAGCTCAATGATGCTAAGAAGAGATACTCATCCTATGATTTGGAGATGTATGCTCTAGTCCAGTCACTCAAAAAGTGGAGGCATTACTTGATGCCAAAATAATTCATAGTGTTCACAAATAATCAGGCCCTTAGTTTCATAAATAGTCAAGAAAAGTTGAATCATCGGCACATGAAGTGGGTGGAGACTTTGCAAGCTTTTACCTTCACACTCAAGCACAAGAAAGGGGTCAAGAACAAGGTAGCAAATGCTTTGAGCAGAAGGGCTCTAATTATAAATCAGATACAGTTGGAAAGTGTTGGTATTGATTCCTTAAAGACTATGTATGAGGATGATGAAGACTTTGGAGAGATCTACAAAGTGTGTACTTCTTTTGAAGATAAATATCACGTTGAATACTCTGAATTTCTGATACAGGATGGATTACTTTTCAAAGGTGGACAGTTGTGTATTCCACGGTGTTCTATGAGGCTGAATATTATCAAAGAGAAGCATTGTGGTGCTATGGCAGGACATTTTGGTCTGGATAAGACTCTTGATCTTGTCAAGAGACATTACTATTGGCCTAAGTTATAGTCAGATGTAAGGAGATTTGTGGAGACATGTGTGATATGTCAGAAAGCAAAAGGGAGATCAACTAATGCAGGTTTATATCAGCCACTACCCATTCCTTCTAAGCCATGGGAGAGCATAAGCATGGATTTTGTGTTGGGTTTACCTAGAACAAGGAAAGGATATGACAGTGTTTTTGTGGTTGTAGACAGATTCAGTAAAATGGCACATTTCTTTCCATGTAAAACCACTTGTGATGCTTCATATGTTGCAGACCTGTTTTTCAAGGAAATAGTGAGGATTCATGGATTGCCATTGAGCATAGTCTCAGACAGAGATGTGAAATTTATTGGCCAATTTTGGAGGACTCTTTGGAAGAAGCTTGGAACCAATTTATCCTTCTCATCAGCCTACCATCCTCAAACAGATGGACAGACTGAAGTAGTTAATTGTTCTTTAGGAAATCTACTCAGGTGTTTGACAAGGCAGCATGGAGAGAAGTGGGACAACATCCTCCCACAAACAGAATTTTCCTATAATGACACCGTCAATAGGAGTACAGGGAAATCACCTTTTCAGGTGGTATATGGTATTCATCCAAGAGGTATTTTAGAACTAAGAGATCTGCTTGCAGGAGAATCTATCAGTACAGATGGAGAAACTTTTGCATCAACAATCAAAGAGGTGCATTATCAAGTCAAGACCCAACTCCAATAGGCCACATTGAAGTATAAAGCCTATGCTGATCAGAAAAAGCGAGATGTACAGTTTGATGTTGGAGATTTGGTGTGGGTTAATTTGAAAAAGGAGAGGCTCCCAAAAGGTAAATATACAAATCTAATGCAGAGGAAGATTGGACCATGTCAGATTTTGAAGAAATGTGGACAGAATGCTTATGAGATCCAACTTCCTTCTAATCTTGGATTATCCCCTATTTTCAATGTATGTGATTTAACTCCATACAAACATAATCCAGATATTGACCAGGAACCATTACAGGGTATAGCAGATGCTGATATTCCTAAGCATGATCCACCACATTTGCAGAATATTTTAGACTCAAAAGTGGCAAAGAAAACAAGGAACAAAGAATATATGGAATACTTGGTGACTTGGCAAGGGAAACCTGATTCAGAAGCAGTATGGATGACTAAGGAACAAATCAGAGCACATGGTGCAGACCTTCAAACTCTCATCTCAAGTGGGCTTGAGATTTCTTCTCCAGGGGAGTATGGTGCAGGAGCACCCCTTCAACAAGCAAATTATACATCGGAGGGAGAAGATTAAGGTCTTAATATAGTATGTTTTATGCATTTGAATGTAATAAGGTCAGATTGACCAATTCCTATGTTTGTAAGTCAATCTAGGTTTATGTGCATGGTTGTCAATCTGTCATGACAAGGTTGTTAGTTTGTTAAGAGTTTGTTAGTTGGTTAGTGTCTCCCAGCCGCTGGGAATCAAGTCAGTACTTCTCATAGTAAGTGGATAAATACCCTAGATCGGGCCATTTCCAAGGAGAGGAGGAGAACAAATGTTAGGCAGAGCAATAGTGCAAACTGTGAAATCAAATATCTGTATGCATTTCTGAAAGTAATAAGGAGAACCTGTTTGTGTTATCTTTCTGGTTTTCAAATTTCACTGTGTGATCGATTTTCTATTTTGGAATCGAGATGGGTTCTTAATCCATTCCACCGGTTGGATTACTTTATAATCAGTGGAATGCTTGTATATATAGATCTGTTTTTTTTTTGTTTTTTTTTTTTCATTCATTTTCATATTTGCAGGATCGTACATGGCATGCTCCAATGAATCCTAGCATCCTCATGTGCTAGGTTGGTAAAGGGTAAAAGTCTATATATTTGAAGGAGAAACAATTCGGAGAAATCACGAGGGTTCCAGCAAATCAGAACGATGAAATTCTGCAGTGTTCAATCAGATATACAAATTATGTGTATATCGCTTTTGTATGTGGAATATATAGTCTGTGCGTATATCGCAAGGCATATCGAGTGTTAAAACATGTTGAAATTACATGTTTTGGAGATATAAGGGTAAGACATATCAGATATACATTTCCTGTGTATATCGCTTTTGTTTTTCGCAGACATTCCATGTGTATATCGCTTTCGCATCTAAGTACCAGTTTGTGTGTATCCAGCAATTGCATATCAGATTTGTATGTTGAAAAGTGTTGATATACAATCTCTGTGTATATCGCAAATGTATATCAGGTTCAATTCCTGAGTATACTGCAGTTGCATGTTTGTGAGTATCCCACAAATGTATAAGGCAGTTTGTATGTTTGAATGTACATGGTGAATGTACATCGGGTTGATAAAAAAAGGTTAGCGGTCAACCTTTCTTGGAAAGCATATTCTGGAGGAATATTCGGTGAATGTATACTTTGAGTTGTATGTTTGAGTGTATATCGAAATATACATTCGCAGATACATTGGATTGAGATACATAAGGTTACCGGTCACGGAGGTAGAGGGAATGGGCAATCAGGGGTTGTCTTTTGTATGTTCCGATTGCACTTAACATTGAAGAATGTACATTTTAATGTACATTGGTGGGAATACAAGCACCTGATACATTTTATGACTGGCCGTGGTGGTAAACCGGTGACAATGAGTCAGTTTTGTAGGCAGATTGTGAATGCGATTTGTGAGCATTTTTTCGTGGATTTGAAGCCTTCCCCGTGGCGGCTTTGCATCAGTTATCCTACAAGGACCTGACATTTAGTGTGTATTCATGTATATGCAAATTTTGATTGGGCTAGTGATATTGACAACAGAAGATCCATGAATGGATATTTTTCACTATGTTTGGTGGTGCAATCAGTTGGATGAATAAGCAACATGTTGTAATTGCTTTGTCCACTATAGAAGTAGAGTACATGGAAACTACTCATACTTGTAAGGAAGCTATTTGGATTAAGAGATTGTGTTTAGATGTTGGACTAGACGTAGGAGCCATTACAATTCATTGTGATCCAGTGCCATATGTCTAGCAAAGAACCCAAACATTCATGCGAGGACAAAGTGCATTGATGTCCAATACCATTTTGTTCATGACATGGTAGAGGATGGAAGGGTAATGCTAGAGAAGGTTGATACTTTGATGAATGTTACAAATTCGTTGACAAAACCAGTGACCACATACAACTTCAGGTGGTGCAATGAGTCTATGCGCCACTTGACCCCCAACAATCAATTTTACGCTTTGGTAATTTCCCCTTTGCTCTTGTAAGGTGTTCCACAAGTTGGAGAATGTTAGAAAATGTGTCTCAACCTTGCACCTAACATTAAGATTACAAATACTGTGATTTCTAGGTTGAAAAACAAAAAAAACTCAATTTATGGGCTATAGAGTTGGTTTTTTGCCAAAATAAAAAATTTGGGTTGTTAGGCACTAGATCCCAAGTGCCTATCACATGGACCTCTTTGAGCTCTACAATTTAAAAAAAAGGCCTAATCGGCCTCCCAAATCAAAAGTTATGGCCTCCAAAAGTTGGGCCTCCTACATTGGAAATGTAAAAACATCAACAAATAAAAGAGTTGTAATGGGGAGCTATACTTATTGACCAACACATCATAAGGCATCTTTGGATGGGGATAATGAATCCAAAATAGAACACCCAATTTGGTGAGTGGATTATATAATGATTATGATAGTTGAAAGAATGTGTTATTTTTAGCCTATGGATTCATCTTGGAATTTGGACATTGGATTTCCAAGGATTTGGGTGCCACTATTTTGGGTGGTTTTAGCTTATAGTTTTCTAATTACCGTTTGATTGTTTCATGCATTGTATCTCCTATTTATTAGGTGCTTGAGATGGAGGTTTAATACTGAGTTTTGTAGGTATTATTATGTTATTAAAATTTCTCCAGATCTCTAGTTGGTGATACTCCTGTGAAGGCTTGCTCTACAAGTGTATTGTAACTGTGTTGTTTACTGATTAATACATTGAGCTACTTTAGAGTGTGGAGATTTTCTCCCCAAAGGGTTTCCTCACATACACATCTTATGGTATATTGTTTATTTTACATTTATGTGTTTCTATTTTCTATAATTATTAAAAGATTGAAATTTGCACAACACTCTAATCAAAAGTGTAGTGTAGGAAGCACTTCTACATACCTTCCTTTCAACATCAATTATCGCCCCAAACCCATGACACCAACTTGCTCAAGTCTAACAAAATGTTGCCTCTTTGTCAAGGCGTATACCAAATATGAAATCATGTAAAATTGTTTCATCTAAATGACTTCACTCAATTTCTTGTGGAGGTTGTCACTCATAAGAGTTGCCCAATCAATAAACTCCTTCCCAAAGGTGACTTTGGCAATGAACTGAAATATCCATGGATGAATTTCCTTTGCAATATCAAGTCCTACTAGTTGACTCAAGGGAGTAATGACATCATTGATCTCCTCTTTAAACTCACTACAAAACAATTTCTTTGGCAATTTGAAGATCATGGTTTGTGGCTTAGCCAACCAATGTTTGTTTATGACTTGTGTGCATTGATTAGCATAAGCCTCAAAATACTCCTTTGATGACTCCATGGTGACTTTTAAAAAAGTCTCTCTTGGTGCTTGATTTGCATGATCACGCTTCCATCAATGGTTCTAACCACCCTATCCTTCTTATTATAGAATCTAGAACATGTAATAACCAAATCTAGAGTTTGAACAAAAACTAGAAAGAATGTTGCTTCTACGAGATTGCTAAACATGATATTCTATAGCATCTTCGTCTTCTTGTTTTCCAATATCCTCTTGTGAAACTCCTCCAAATCAACATGTCCAAAACCTATGTCAGATATGTTGTCAAACTTAGAAACAACTTTGAGGAAGGTACCACACCTTTGTATTCATATTTTATCTTTGTTGGAGAAGACATCCCCTGGATAGAAATTCTTGCCACAATTATGCATCTTAGCATTTACAGATAAAACAACATTTTGCAAGATGTAATCAATACAAAATCAAATTAAAACCTTGTAATTGCACATATTAAATAGGTTAATATTTTGTTTTAGTTTTAGATCCAAATGGGAGAGTTCCAGACTTTGTTGGAAAGATGCAACATGTAACCTAGATCTTAGGCTTGGCTTGCAACTTGCAAACTAGGTCTAAAACCCAATTTGCAATTTGCATTCGTTTACATACAACAAAGACTGTGTGGTTTGTGACTACAACTGGAGTTTAGACTTTAGTTGTAGTTTGCAACAATTTACAAAGTGCCGAGAAAGTTTGACTATCGGTCAAGGCTAGGGTACAGTCTGTAGTATGTAAACTTTGCAAATTACAAATATGTTTCGATTGCCAGCTGGGCCTGGAGTCAAATCTGTAGTATACAATTTTTACAAATTACAAAGATGTTCTGACTATCGACCAAGACTAGGGTTTAGTTTGCAATATGTAAACTTTGTAAATTACAAAAATGTTCTGACTACCTATTGGACCTGGGGTCTGATCTACAGTATGTAAACTTTGCAAGTTAAAAAAATGTTTCGACTGTCAGTCAGGCCTAGGATCTGACCCACAATATGTAAACTTTGCAAATTACAAAAATATTCTAATTGTCAGCTAGGCATGGGATCTGACCTATAGTATGTAAACTTTGCAAATTACAAAAATGTTTCGAGAGTGCAAATTTGACAAAGGTTTGAAATTGATAAAGCAAAAAATCATGCAAACTCCCAAAACTCGATCCAATAACCACAAGGTAGAAAATAAACATTAAATCTTCAAATCCTGAAACTCATTCAAACATGTAAATCTAAAATTAACATTGAATCGCTTAGAAAACTTCAGACATGCAACGAAATTCTACTTAAAAAGGGGAAAAACAAAGAAAAAACTAACAAAATTTGCACAAACTAACCTTCCAAAGCAAGATTGACCCTACACAAAGAAAAATTATCCAAAGACCCATTGACGCAACTCAAAATGGCTGACGCAATGTCAAAAAGAAGACCAAGTGGCAAGAAAAATGAAGCATCGGGTTAAAAGAAAACATGTACGAAAGGACTGTGCATATGACAAAGTTGCAAATCGAAGTTCGGGCACAATTTGCAACATGCAATAAAACAAAAACCTTTCAAAATTTTAGATTTTTAGAAAACAACAGCTAACTTAAAGACTTCAAGGATTTCCCTTTTGACATTTTCTCTTATCCAAAATATAAATACACATGCAAGTCAAATTGATTTGAAAATCAAAGTATAAGGATAATAAAAAATTCAAAAAAAAAAAGTCCCCAATTTCGATAAGAAAATAGGAGCGTGTTGTGAAGGGTCACAACAAGTAGCATGCAAAAGTTAAGCCACATGGATTGACTACACAAAGCATGAGCTCTATGTAGAGAGCCATAGAGAGGGTTGATCTTTCCATGACTATTCCTTCTATATATTGCATGACCTAGAGATTCAATGCATGATCTAAGACATTTCATTAACAGAGAGGTAACTTTTATCAGGTCAACAACAATCAAATTCAAAATCTTCATTAAACAACATTCATGTTGTTAGGACTTAAAAAATCAGTCCTCAAAATGCCCATTTTGCCCCCAAAAATTAAAAAAAATCTTGTGTAAATTTCTTAGCAAATGTCACCATTGGATAGAGAATTGAATTCTGAGCAACTTTGCCTTTTGAACCATCTCGAAATTACTTGAAATGAAGAAGTTGTGTGTTCAAACTTTGGTTTTTATGCTTTTTGCCTTGGTCAAAAAATGGTTTATCCCTTAGAATATTTTCCATTTTTTGCCGTATTGGCAAATCGGCTTTTTCCCAAACTTACTTTTCAGGAGTTCAGCTTTTAGCCGATAAGGCGACAGCAAAGCAAAGGGAAAGTGTTGCGACAAAGGGATAAAGGCAAAAGGAAGAAGTATATCGGCAAGTTTGTTTTGGTTTGAAGTTCTTGAAGTTCATCGATAGGGAGTTCACCCGACGGCCATTTTGCTGACAAAGAGATAAAGGTAAAGAAAAGAGTCTTCTATCGGCGATAGGTATGGTTCCAAAACCTAAGGAATCACCAATAAAGTAAAGTGGAAGTGTGATGTCAAAGTGTTAAGTTTGGCACATGGCATTTTTGCCAATAAAGGCAAATTGGAGTGATATTTTGGCTAAAGCATGAAAGGAAAAATATTGCTTTGTCAGGGAATCAGAAAAAAAATGAACTAATGAACTAGTTCAGATTTGCAGCAGTTCGTTGATAAGTCTTTTTGTCGACATGGTCCAAAAGAATGTAAAAATGGTTCAGCAGGTGGCATTTTTGTCGATAAAGCGGCAAAGTGCTTAGTTCGTGAAAACAAGTTTTTGCCGACTAAGGAGAAGTAAGTAAAGATCAAAAATCACAAGATATGTTGATGAAGAGAAAATCAAGCTAAGTTCGAAGAGGCCAACTTTTGCCGACCAAGAAGGAAAAATAGATAGTGCTAGTTCAGGATTTGCTAACAGAGGCGATATAAAGAGAAAAGTTGCCTAAGTTCTAAAAAGATGAAAATCACCAATAAAGGTGAAAATGAAGATGGAGCCAAGGGCGAAGGAGATGAAAACAGAAGAAGTTTGCCAAATGGGATTACTGCTAATAAAAATAGAAGAAATGGCGAAGGCTCAGTTTGGAAAAGGTAGGATTAGCTAACAGGGCGAACAAAAGCAAAAAAATACAGAAGCTCGTGAGAAGGGAAAAAGAAGACTAAGTCTGATGCAGAAACAAAAGGTGGAGGGACGAAGGCCACTTCCTCGGTTTCCCAACTCCTCCAACCACCTGGGAATGCTCCAAACACTTCCATGAGCGCCATCAATATGAAGCGACTGGCCGATATCAAGACAAATGCAGTTAAGGTAGTTGTTGAGGATTTCAATAGGTAGTTAAGAAGTTTGTTGAAGATTTTGGCACCCAGATCTTTCTGAGACTAACTTAAGATGGCTATAAAGGCAAGATTAGTTCTCTTGTCAAGGGTTGGTCATCATTTTTACCATTTTTCAGATGACTAAGTGTAGAGCTCTCTAGGGTTCCAAAGAGTAGAAAGGTTACAATTCTCCAACAGATAAGACATAGGTTATGAAAGGTTTTTCAGATTGATTTATTGTATGAATTTCTCCTTCTGTAATTTTTCAAGGAAATCCTAAGTTCAGCTAGGTTTTCTCTTGCCACACTTCATGATATGACTGTAACCATTTATCAGATGAATCAAACAAATTCTTAAAACATTACATGTGTAATGATCTCTTATATGGTTATAGATGAATGATTATTTGTAGACAAAGGATTACTAAGTATTTTCTTCTTTGATAGTTGTCTTTCTTACATCTGGGTATCCAGAAAGTGTGTTTCATTTCTTTTGTTGTTTTCTTCCTTATATTGAAGTATGGACTTTATAACCCATTGTATTAGGCACCGGTCTAAAGTGTTTGATCACCCACACTCTTTAAAAATCAAAGCAAGTTCATCATGTGTGAAGCAAGTAGTTAGTTTGTATATCTTGCAGACAAGCATACCTGCACTTTCCATTGTCAATGGGAGTGCCTTCTCATTAGCTATATAGGGGTTATTAGTGACAACCAGTTGTTTGAGGTCCAGTGACAGTCTTGGGGCTTAGAAGACGAATTGGGTTTGGTTGTCCTTTCATTTTAATTGTTCATCTAGTGTTGAAGCCAATACATGTTCAGGTATACCCCTTGGAATATCCCTCCTGAGTCTAAACTAAGCTCAAAGTGTAGAGGAGCCTACCCACTCCTGTTAGTTGGCCAAAATCGCCTTAAACTTGTTGATGAACCTCTTCCTATCACCCAGAATGACCATCCCTGGCCAAGGTGATTTAGGAATGTTTTAGGGTTAGGATTACAGCTATTTTGGGTCCCAACACATTCTTTAGTCATAGAGCTAAGTACACTTATCCATTACATATACTTCTACGACTTAACATTTTATATCAAAATACATTAACCATCAACACCTACTTATCATATATAGGTTAATCTATGTTTATTTATATGCATCTTATTGGTTTAGCCTAGATAGCACCTAGTGAACCTAATCAATCCTTCTTAGGGTATTTCCATTCATATTACGTTTTTTTAGATTTGAAATTTTCTACAATTTCATGTACATTGTTACATCCATTTGTGTTAGGGTTTTGAACTCTATTGTGAGATCTCTTTTACCTATCCTATCCACGCTTGGCCACCATTTAAGGGTTTCACTTTCAGATTTGGTAGACCACTGCTATTTCTATTTTTTTGATTTTAAAGTGCACTTTTGAGCTTTATATGTCTATATTTTGTTTATGCCATGAGCTATTCATTATCATACTCTTCCATTACAAATGAGCGCTCATTTAAACCTTACCATCGTTGCCCAACCTAATAACAATGAGACTTATTTAGAGAATGAAGAGTTTTATCTTAATCATGGGGTGACTTGTAGATTTAACAGTTTATGGCCCTCTCTTCTCAATCTTCACAAATGGGTCCTGGAATCATGGAAGCCCTTTGTGGAGGGAAAGATCAAGCTCTACCCCTGTGCAAAGGGGATTCTTCATTGTGGCCTTTGCAACATCAGAGGAGCAAGACTTAGTGCTCGACAACAAGGTTTGGTTATGGGGTGTGCATTCCCTCTCCATCAAACCATGGGCTCTTTCCTTCAAGCCTCTCACCAAGCCGCTCAAGACTAGACCAATATGGGTTAGGCTTCTAAATCTCCCTCTCCAGTTTTGAGAGAATTCATGCTACAAGGCCATTGGTAATGTTATTGGTCACTTCTTGAAGGTAGACTCCATTACCTCATTTATGGGACACTCTACGTTTACTTGCATTTTAATAGATATTGACATCCCCAAACCCCTTCATGGAGATGTAGTTTTTATGGTAGGGGGAAGGCCTTGGACGCAATAGTTAGATTATCAGGGCCTCCCCTTCAGATGTAGACAATGTTTTTCTATTGGCCACCAGGCCTCCGTTGTCCTCACTCTAGCCACAAGGGTGCAGTAATTTGGTGGAAGAATGCTCTCGATGATCACTTGACTATCACCACTTCTGACTCTCCAAAAGTTGGTTCCTCCCAAGAGGATGAGCCTTCTTAGGATAATTTGTCCATTCCCCTTGTGTACCTGAGGAGGTGTTGGCGAATGACATTGCAACAAACCCCATGGCTTGTCTCGAATCCTCTTTTGATCGAGCCTGGATTATTCCTTCATCGATAGTTCCACCCCTCCCATGTCGGGTAGTGTGGAAATGTAATGACTCAGTGTTCACAGTTGGTGAGAATGTTAAGGCAGCAAGAAATATCTTCATTGGTTAGATAAATGCATTTATGGTTTTTGGGGAGTTGGGTCTTGACTAGAGAAAGTCATCAAACGTGTTTGAGAGGAGATAGGATCGGGAGATTTCAAAGAGAGATTTTGGTACCTTCCGATAGGGAGAGTTGAATGTCTTGACAGAAGGATGTAGGCATTCTATACTGGGCAGAGTTGAACGCCTTTGGAAGTGTCTTTGGAGATGAGGAAGTTTGACTGCACGTCAGCCAACGGCCTTGGCTGTTTTCAACAAATTCATTTAAGTGCATATCCTGCTATTGTTGCAGTCGAGGAGACCAGATTCTTGGAGGCATTCTGGAAATAGTTTCGTGCCATGTTTCGCTTCCCCATTTTGCACCCTTGTTTGCCATGGTATTTGCAACCACAACATCTGATAAAAATTCCTCTCCCGTTATGCTTTGTTGGATGTTCATACCCTGTTGCATAGTTCCCATCTTGGCACAGCAATGAGGATGCTAGCTAAGGTTGTGGAATCTGGCTTTATAGCCGTTAGTTGCATTGTGTAAATGTTTCTAAAGCCTTTTAAACAGATCCAGCTTGCACATATCCTGCAATCATTGCATCCATGAGAGCTCATCTCTTTGAAAAGACCAAGATTACAGAGGCCAAGAAGGTTGTTCACATCCCAGACAAGCTAGACGATGTGGTAGATGACGAAGAAGATGAAGAATGAAAAGAATGGGGAAAACCCAAATAGAAAATCCAACCATTTGACCCACCTCCAGATTTCACTAGCATGGATCCTTCTCGAATCCAGGAAGAGATGTTGAAGAGACATTCTGGCCCCTCTATCAGTCTTATCAAGCTTCTCCTTGATATGCCTCACACAAGGGAAGAAGTGCCTGGGATAGCCAAGAAGTGGAGTCAATTGCTGCAGACGGAATCTATTGAAGCAAAGTTTATGGTTGTCGATTTCAACATTGTTATGTCTACAATGGAGTGGGTGCAAGACACTGAGGAGTGAATCGCTTGAAAAAGAAAGGGAGTCTATTTTGGAGGAAGAAAACCACGTGTGGGGGTGGCTGCTGTTGGGAGTATTAAGCCCTAGTTGAGGGCACACAGGGGAGGAAGTCGCTGTGTTTGGGGGAGTGCGACTAGGAGAGGTAGGTCCATCAGTTATTTGTTATTCCAATACAAGAAAAACTAATATCTGTTTGTTGCAATTCCTTCACCACAAATAATTGAAAACCCTAGGTTGTCGTTTCTTTAAAAGATATGCCAAAATTTAATTCAATGCAAGATATTTACATTACCTATGTCCTTGAAATTATTGTTAAAATGTAGAACTACTTCTTTATTCTTTAGATATGAGGGTTTTCAAAGAACGATCATGTGTTTTCTGAGTTCCATTTTATGGAGAATATAATGAGGCAAACATACAAAAAAACTAAGACATCACAATAGAGATTGAAGAGATCTAGTCTCATGGAACCCTTCTATTATACGATGACTTCTCAGATGAGAATTTTGTTACAACTCTTCTTAAGAGAATCGTGCGGCCTTTTGTTTGCTCATTATGGTTAGTGTCTGTTAAATCACCAGCCTTGTGGAAACCATCATTTTGAGTTAAAGAATGTTATGACACTAAAATACCTTAGATACATTGATATGTGGTTGTGCATTGAAAAATGGGTCACATAATTTCTAATTATAAAAATCTACCACGCAACACAAGGATTTAAGAAAACTACTGTAGGAGAAAATGACTAAGTTTTCCATTTTGTAAGCCTTTTTAATATTTTTACTTTGCTATGTTAAATATGGTTGACAATATGTAATTTTAGGCTATGAGTAGCCTTGCAATACCATTTGTTGTGCTTTTTCTTATGTCCGTGCACTCCTTCATGAATCAAGACCAAATTGGGGTCACTGGAGTTATTACAAAACTGTCCTTACTGACAAAGGGATATTTTCAATAAAATTACACTATCATTGAAAGCTTTTGTCCTATAGATCACCTTGTTCATCCTTGGATGATTCACATATTTAAATAGGGGTTTTTACTCAATGGGTCTAATTGATGATTATCTTGGATCATGAGTGGTTAAGGTATTGTTTTGATTTGGTTATGTATACCTCGTTGATTAAACGAGATGAGCTTAGGTCAAGGATATTGAGTCCTTGTGCATGGCCTTGAGCACTTGTAAAGGCTAAGGATGCATACAAGAAGGCTGATCCCTCTGTGGGACGTCGAGTTATCCATCTGTGAGGCGTTGATTCGAGCATGTTTGAGTCTTCTCATCGGTATGAGTAGTGTACTTGTTTTCGTGTGGTGCCACACCTTCGATCATGCATGATGACACCCCATCTGATCTGCACTCTAGTGTCTTGTACCTTTGGAGTCATGAGTAGCACCTGATATTATATTGATGAGCATCTCTATGTGTTGACTTTGGCCTTATGCACTGTTTTCCGTGCCTGCTCCGTGATTGATGTGAGTGTTGGTCATCATGTATACCCTTGCCTTTATTCTTCTGTTTGGACCTTGTGACTATCTCCGAGCACGGTGGGGTGGTCTCTTTGAGTCAACATGGTTGGGAGGCTTTGCCACCGCCAATGGGGATCGGCGAATAGGTTATCGGAGCACCAGCTTGAAGACATTCTCTTTCTTTCTATTACTTTATCAATCATGTACCCATTTAGTTATTGTATCTTTCATGGCTATGCATTTTACTTATGTATATTCCTTCATGTAATTTTTGTACTCTCTTGCGAGAGATGACGTTAAGTATTATAATGAGAAGAAATGTGATGTTGTTTCATATTTGACTTACGGATTCTGGTGTGGGTATCGAATCTGCTTGTACTATGGTGTTTATGGATTCATGTTTATATTTGGAAATGGGATTAGGAATATTTGAATTGGTGTTTAAAATGAATGTAGTTTTATAATATTTTCATTTGGAGGCTGAATTAGTCCCCTCCTTTGGGTTGTACTTTCGGCCATACTTGGCCATGATTGTTGTCGACATATCGAATCGGCAACCATATCTTGTGCATGTTATCTATTATGTCAAAACAAAAACAAAATTATCTTGTCTTCTTTTGGCCCTTGCCCTTCGGGGTTCGCAGGGTGGGATGTTGCATCTGGTATCAGAGCCCATGTTCACACACTGGGAGCTCTGGCATACTTGAGCCTTCTATGTTTTACTGTGTTTGGCATGTGTGGCATGAGCTTGTTATATTGTCTTTATAGTCTTGATTGTTTTCATGCCTTAGCATGGCATTAGTGGGTTAAGTTACAACCCAATTTTTAGAAATTGTGGAGGAAATAGCCTCCTTGGCATTACCTTACTCAGTGGGACTAAAGTGTTGAGTCTTGTATGTTTGTTGGTTAAAGGTAACTTAGATTGCCTAAATACCCTTGTTTGGACTACTCTTGTAAGCTTTGTGCTATAGATGTAAAGGATGATAGGATGTAGTTGTTTGCAGATGTGGACAAATTAGTTTGATTGTTCCATGCTCTCTTGTAAGTGTTGGATGATTTCTGATTTTTTCTTATCACCTCTTAATGTGCTTGAGTTGCTACCATTTATCACCCTTGATAACATATTGAAGTCATTGGAATACTAATGGTGCCTTAAACTATCCCTTAGTAGAATTTGCATGGGTGCTTAATGAATATTGGATGGCATTTAATGTCTTGACTTGAGATGAAACCTATCTTTCTCTCCTTTTCTTAGTTGTCAATAGTTGACAAGATGTTAGATTGATGGCATATGGATTTAATTAGTATGTTAGAACTTGTGTTTGTTATGGTTATGTATTGAAAGTGATTACATGTTTATGAGTAACTCCTTACATAACAAGTTTACATGAGAACGGTAATTGCTTAGTGGATATATCTTGTTGATGAAATTTGATCTCCTCAATTGCATTGTGGTTTTAATGAGATCATATAGGTGAATTCTTGTATTTAATGCAAACTGAAAATAATGCATGTTAGAGTAATAAGTATGTTGCATATCTTGCTTGATGAGCAATTGCATGCCCTAACATGACCATGGTTACTTAAGCTAATATGTATGGATACGAATGTAGAGAAATGATTAGAGTTCCTCAGACAAAACTCATTCCATTATGTTATTAGCATCTGATTCTCTTGTGAATGAATGGTATCCTTGTGACTGGTGACATTATGTCGCAGTATGTGTCATTATGAGATGTATATCATTATGTGATTATAGAAGTGACTGTAATAATGATTGTGAAAAATGTTACTTATGTTTATGCATTGATGTAAAAGTGATAGTGATGAGGCTATACATGTTCGTGCACTTTTGCGTTATGTTGAAAACATTGCTAGTGAATTTATGATGTTACGGGTAAGGAGTTGCCTTTGTTAAAAGAGTAAAATTGGTATGGCTGTTTGGGAGTACCTATTGTTGGGTAAAGTTGTGTATCTTGCATTATGTTACATAGTCATAGGTGAACTATGGTATTCCCTGGGTAAGAGAAAATGTGGTTGTAGTCCCTGTGATGAGGACATCTAGTAATGTGCTCCTGTGGAGTGTTGTGATTAACCAGTGCTTGACATGTGTGCCCATGGGATGGTGATACTGTGTACCCATCCATGGAGGGTATGTTTGGATTAAGTGTATGGGAGTAAACCATACCATCTATGTGTTTTCTTGTTGTCACCTTATTGACTCCAACCTGAGGGTTGTTGATAGGTCAATATGTGGAGGGTAGTAGAAGCAACAAAGTTCCTTGGGAGGAAATTGCATGGCATACGTATAATGGCGGCGCAAAATGACAGCAATCGTTTCAACCTCCCGGGAAAGTACTCACTACTTCCCCTTATTAATGGACCAGATACTTGGTTCATACAGTGTTAGCTTAAATCCCCTCAGTTCTTGAGGATGATATTAGTTTATGGTATGAGCACCTATTACAGCTATGATCTTACCTTGATGTGATTGTTTTAGATACGATGCCACCCCCCACTAGTGTTCCGACACAGTGCTGGTGAGGATGTCGTGTCGCTAATGGTAGCAAGTCGAGCTCGAGGACACGATGCCACGTACTTAGATGCATGAAGGATATCCCCACTAGTGTTCCGACACAGTGCTGGTGAGGATGTTGTGTCGCTGATGGTAGCAAGTCGAGCTCGAGGACACGATGCCACGTACTTAGATGCATGAAGGAGTAGTATATATGTTGTATTCCTACTTGTGCTGAGAGTAGTGGTTGCTCGCACAAAGTAGAGGGTTTGCTCAAGAGGGCCTCAATTCCGATCGGTTGGCATGCGAGTGGAACCTAGCCATGTGCACCTCTAGCTCGGTGTGTTACTGCATGTGTTTTCTTCGTGGGTACACACTATGCGGGATGTTCCTATGAGTAGGACATTGCCATGCGGTATTCAACTTGCGTGCTTTCTCTGCTTGACGTATACCATGTGCGATCGCGCTGCATGAGGTATGTGACCTGGGTGGCCGGCACAATACCTTTCCATGTGATGTTGCATGAGTAGGCTGCACCCACATGAAGGACTATTGAGACAGTCACGCTTGTTTTCCTCCTTCCTCGTGTGGTGACTAGCGATAGTCATGTAGTGTTATGATGTGTATATTTCAAAGATTGTGAATCTTCTTTTTGGTTATTAGTGACTTTTACCTTGCTTGTGTGGACCAGCACTTTTCGTTTATCTTGCTTGTTTGGTTTAGCCACGGATGATTTTCATGGCATATAACTCTTGCGGTTACAATTGATTTACTGTTGAAATTATGCGTATTTTTCTTATTTACTGTTGGAATTGAGATTTATTCTTTGTTATTTATATCCTTGGTGGCTAAACTAATTGATTTTTTTTGTTTTTGAATGTTGGTCTTGTGTTGTGATGTGATTCCTCATCGTGTATGGTGAGATCCACCCGTTTGAGGGTATACAAGGAAGTAGACGCAGGGAAACCCTTGAGGATGGGGGTATGTGTGAGTTGTTCTAAGCTCTAATTCACTACCTTCCTATTGTTTGACTATCTCTTGGAGGCTAAAACCCTTACACAAAAAAGACATGTCATTGTGGCTTGTATGGAAGGGCTCACTAGGTGGGTCAATGCCATCAAGACACACGGATATGGATTTTGGATATGGTTAGTAGTTATGGACTCATGGTTACTTTGGATAAGGATGGTACTACAACATCCACGTGAACCTCTATGTAGCCTTGTGATGTGAATGAGTATGTATGTATATGTGGGTTGTACAATTGTCATGTATGTAGTTGCATATTAAAATATAGAAGAGAACAAAATTTGCATCATTATGCCTTGAAAAGTGATAAACTATTGCATTATATGTAAAGAGATGTCATGCATTCTATGAAATCAAAGGTTGAAATTATGTATATGTGTGTTGTGTACTCCATTTTATGGATAGCTGCATATAAAAGTTAGAGAATTGAAAAATTTTATGTCTTGAAAGTGCAGTTTTTGTAAATTATGAGAAAACTATGTGATTTATTCTAGTATAAATATGCAAATTGATGGTTGTTGATTTTCCTTGATGGATTCCAATACTATTATGATGTTGACACGATTGGATATCATGTTGGATTACATGCTTATATGTTTATATAATGATATCATTACTTTTGTATGATTATGGACAGGAAAGGGATGACATCGTAACACTCGTATCCGAGAGGCTTACGATATCATGACCCCCTTCCTGATGATTGATATTGCTTTGGCTATACGATATATGTTATATGCACATGTGCTTTGACGTGTGATTGGAGTGATGCAAGTATTGGGTATCGACTCTACCTGGACTCACAGGCCTAAGCGTACTCTTATTATCCTCGATGGTGGTTACTGGAGATAGTCACAAGCCCTATTCCCTACCCTAGCCACTGTACCCTATCAGTGCAGTGTTCCCATGTTGTTGTGTTATCATCCGATTACCTAACGGTAATGTCCAGATTGCCCTTATGGTCATGTGTAGTTTGCCAGTGCGGTGGTTGAGGCTTTTCCACTTCATTTCCATTGATTGTTTGATGTGGTTTCCTTGGCATCATTCTTTATTTTGATTCGAGAAAAATGTTTTATGCTAATGTATGTTTTGTAGGAATGAGTGCCTTGCCTATTCCTTACCCATGATTTGGGACTGATTACATGAATTTGTGCATGTGATAACATGATTTTATAATTGTATCAAGTTTCTTGGACTAGTGTGTGCTTTACCAGCATCTTAGAGTATTGCAGGCTTCCAAGGGTAAGCCTAGTCCTAGGGGGGTAGGATGTAATGACCCCGTGTTCACAGTTGGTGAGAATGTTAAGACAGCAAGAAATATCTTCATTGGCTAGGTAAATGCATTTATGGTTTTTGGGGAGTTGGGTCTTGACTGGAGAAAGTCATCAAATGTGTTTGAGAGGAGATGGGATCGGGAGATTTCAAGGAGAGATTTTGGTACCTTCCGATAGGGAGAGTTGAATGTCTTGACAGAAGGATGTAGGCATTCTGTATTGGGCAGAGTTGAACGCCTTTGGAAGTGTCTTTGGAGATGAGGAAGTTTGACTGCACATTAGCCAATGGCCTTGGCTGTTTTCAACAAATTCATTTAAGTGCATATCCTGCTATCGTTGCAGTCGAGGAGACCGGATTCTTGGAGGCATTCTGGAAACAGTTTCGTGCCATGTCTTGCTTCCCCATTTTGCACATTTGTCTGCCATGGTATTTGCAACCGCAACATCTGATAAAAATTCCCCTTTCGTTATGCTTTGTTGGATGTCCATACCCTGTTCCATAGTTCCCATCTTGGCACGGCAATGAGGATGCTGGCTAAGGTTGTGGAATCTAGCTTTATAGCCGCCAGTTGCATTGTGTAAATGTTTCTAAAGCCTTTTAAACAGATCCAGCTTGCACATATCTTGCAATCATTGCATCCATGAGAGCGCATCTCTTTGAGAAAACCAAGATTACAAAGGCCAAGAAGGTTGTTCACATCCCAGACAAGCTAGACGATGTGGTAGATGACGAAGAAGATGAAGAATGGAAAAAATGGGGAAAATCCAAATAGAAAATCCAACCATTTGACCCACCTCCAGATTTCACTAGCATGGATCCTTCTTGGATCTAGGAAGAGATGTTGAAGAGACATTCTGGCCCCTCTATCAGTTTTATCAAACTTCTCCTTGATGTGCCTCGCACAAGGGAAGAAGTGCTTGGGATAGCCAAGAAGTGGAGTCAATTGCTGTAGATGGGATCTATTGAAGCAAAGTTTATGGCTGTCGATTTCAACATTGTTATGTCTACAATGGAGTGGGTGCAAGACACTGAGGAGTGAATCGCTTGAAAAAGAAAGGGAGTCTATTTTGGAGGAAGAAAAACACGTGTGGGGGTGGCTGTTGTTGGGAGTATTAAGCCCTAGCTAAGGGCACACAAAGGGGAGGAAGTCGCTGTGTTTGGGGGAGTGCGACCAGGAGAGGTAGGTCCATCAGTTATTTGTTATTCCAATACAAGAAAAACTAATATTTGTTTGTTGTAATTCCTTCACCACAAATAATTGAAAACCCCAGGTTGTCATTTCTTTAAAAGATATGCCAAAATTTAATTCAATGCAAGATATTTACATTACCTATGTCCTTGAAATTATTGTTAAAATGTAGAACTACTTCCTTATTCTTTAGATATGAGGGTTTTCAAAGAACGATCATGTGTTTTCTAAGTTCCATTTTATAGAGAATATAATGAGGCAAACATACAAAAAAACTAGGACATCACGATAGAGATTGAAGAGATCTAGTCTCATGGAACCCTTCTATTATACGATGACTTCTCGTATGAGAATTTTGTTAAAACTCTTCTTAAGAGAATCGTGCAGCCTTCTATTTGCTCATTATGGTCAGTGTTTGTTAAATCACCAGCCTTGTGGAAACCATCGTTTTGAGTTAAAGAATGTTACGACACTAAAATACCTTAGATACATTGATATGTGGTTGTGCATTGAAAAATGGGTCACATAATTTCTAATTATAAAAATCTGCCATGCAACACAAGGATTTAAGAAAACTATGTAGGAGAAAATAACTAAGTTTTCCATTTTGTAAGCCTTTTTAATATTTTTACTTTGCTATGTTAAATATGGTTGACAATATGTAATTTTAGGCTATGAGTAGCCTTGCAATACCAATTGTTGTGCTTTTTCGTATGTCCGTGCACTCCATGAATCGAGACCAAATTGGGGTCACTAGAGTTATTACAAAACTGTCCTTACTGACAAAGGGATATTTTCAATAAAATGACACTATCATTGAAAGCTTTTGTGATGTAGATCACCTTGTTCATCCTTGGCTGATTCACATATTTAAATAGGGGTTTTTACTCAATGGGTCTAATTGATGATTATCTTGGATCATGAGTGGTTAAGGTATTGTTTTGATTTTGTTATGTATACCTCATTGATTAAACGAGATGAGCTTAGGTCAAGGCTATTGAGTCCTCATGCATGGCCTTGAGCACTTGTAAAGGCCAAGGATGCATACGAGAAGGCCGATCCCTCTGTGGGATGTCGAGTTATCCATCTGTGAGGCGTTGATTTGGGCATGTTTGAGTCTCCTCATTGGTATGAGTAGTGTACTTGTTTTCGTGTGGTGCCACACCTTCGATCACGCATGATGACACCCCATCTGATCTGCACTCTAGTGTCTTGTACCTTTGGAGTCATGAGTAGCACCCGATATTATATTGATGAGCATCTCTGTGTTGACTTTGGCCTTATGCACTGTTTTCCATGCCTGCTTCGTGATTGATGTGAGTGTTGGCCATCATGTATACCCTTGCTTTTATTCTTTTGTTTGGGCCTTGTGACTATCTCCGAGCACGGTGGGGTGGTCTCTTTGAGTCCACATGGTTGGGAGGCATTGCCACCACCATTGGGGATCGGTGAACAGGTTATCGGAGCACCAGCTTGAAGACATTCTCTTTCTTTCTATTACTTTATCAGTCATGTAACCATTTAGTTATTGTATCTTTCATGGCTATGCCATTTTACTTATGTATATTCCTTCATGTAATTTTTGTACTCTCTTGCGAGAGATGACGTAAAGTATTATAATGAGAAGAAATGTGATATTTTTTCATAGTTGACTTACGGATTCCAGTGTGGGTATCGGATCCGCTTGTACTATGGTGTTTATGGATTCATGTTTATATTTGGAAATGGGATTAGGAACATTTGAATTAGTGTTTAAAATGAATGTAGTTTTATAATATTTTCATCTGGAGGGTGAATTAGTCCCCTCCTTTGGGTTGTACTTTCAGCCATACTTGGCCATAATTGTTGTCGACATATCGAATCGGCAACCATATCTTGTGCATGTTATCTATTATGTCAAAACAAAAACAAAAAAAATATCTTATCTTCTTTTGGCCCTTGCCCTTTGGGGTTCACGGGGTGGGATGTTACAGGAAATCCTTACTCCAGTTGTGTCTTCGGTTCTTCCTACTTCTGGGTTGACTTCCATGTGCGAGATTTCTATGGTCGCAACGTTAGTCAAGGATCCCCTCCTCTCACCTCATTATAAGGATCTAGACTCGATGTTTTCCTAGATAGTGGTTTAGCAAAAAAAGAAAGGACTCTCTAAATATGTAGTTACTTTGCACCCTCGGGTCAAGGTAGTTAGATTTCCTAGATTGAGATTTGGTGTTGTGTAAGCCCTTTTGTTTGGTTTTGTTGTTTTGCAACGAGGCTATTGTGTTTTTGTTGTTGATCTATTGTATTTGGCTAGGTGGGGGCTGCTTTGCTTTACCCTTGGGGCAAATGTTAAGGGATCACGACCCTCATTTCTTGCCTTCTTGTTTTGTTTTGGGTTTGCTTTGATGAATGTTTTGTTGTTGGTTGGTTGTGCTCTTACTGTTAGACAACTTTTTGTAAAGAGTTTCAGGGTCCCTTCAAAACCTGTTTTACCTTTAATGCAAAACAATGAAACTTATTTATTTGTTTATGCTAAGAGCAACCAAGAAGACAACCAAGATTATGATCATGATGCTCATGTGGTTCACCAAGATTTTGCAAATGAATTGGCTAGACCAATCCTCTGTTGTTTCTCCTTCCATTACTCATCCCCATCATACCACCCTTATTGTTACTAGTGTCCCACCATATAGTTTTTACCCTTTCTCCACCTACCACCTCCTTATGGCTTACCTCCTTTTAATAACGCTCCCAAGATACCCATTACCCAAATGATATATTACACTTCCATGCCTATTTCTTTTGCCACTACCCAACCTATCACTACTCTTTCTAGTTCCATTCCTACTTCATCCACTCCCGTCTTTGTCCATCGTGTTACATTATCCAACCATATGGCTCATATCATTCCCCCTTCCCAATCCATGACATATTATTCCCTTCTTCCAAGTTGTGATTCATACTATTTTTCCATCACACCTTATGACTAACATGCTATTTTTCCATCATGCCCTATGACTAATTTATTCCATCATGTAATCTATCCATCCATAGCCATGACCTCAACCTTTACCTCATCTTCCCATGCACCAAACACTAGTCTCCACTACTAAAATTGAATACAATATTACAATAGATGGCAAATCTTAAGAAGGAAATCAATGAGAACAAAAAGGATTCAATTGCATATAGCTCTCTACATTGCATTTTGTTAGCTTTCAAGGTTGTTACTTATCCATTGCTTGCAAGGTTTGTGACTCCTTGATTTGAATTGTATAGTGGAAAATGAAACCCTACCATTTATTTACAATCCCTCACCACAACATGCTTGATTTTGATTGTGATGATACGATCTTAGCTAATTTGATCCCAAGAATCCTAAAGGATCATCCTATTCAATGATTTTTATTCATTACCTTTGATGATCTTCCTACCGCATTCTTCCAACACTTTCATAACAACATGGGATTGAAGATCAATGTTAATGACCTTACTAGATTGACACAAGAGCAATGAACTTATCAATCATTCAATTTCATTCCTTACATAGTAAACTTAAATGACAACTTAACGATGATGAATTACAAATCATTTTTCTTGAGGGATTACTTCTAGAGATAAAGGATAATGTGCACCTAACTAGCTCATCATCTTTTAGAGGCATGCACCTATTTGAAGAAATTTGAAGAAATTTGAAGCTTAACTTTTAGCATCAAATACTTTGAAATATGGTCCATCATCATCTCAATCTTCCTACCCTTCCAAGTTTCAAAAATCTAATACTTTATTGAAGGGTAGTGACATGAAAGAAAATGTGAGTCAAGGCTAACAATGTTCTTCAAAGCTTGTTGAGCAGTCATCCTCCCGTGCTCCATTAGATCCCAACAAGCATCTTCTTGGAACATGTAATGATCAAATATATTGAAATTTTCATTAAGCAAAAGGTCATTATACTCAATCTTGCCTTCATCTCAAAAATAAGGTCAAGATCTTATTGACAAAAATGAGAAAAGTTTTAAGGGATTAATGAGAAGGGAAATCCATTTATTGCAAATTTACACAAATTTATTTCCACATCATTCAAATAATGTTGAATTGCAAGACACACAAGGTTGATGATGAACATTTTCAAAAAGATGATATATCGCATGATCATGCTTTTGTTGGAGCTATAGAATTCAGTGCTACATCTTCCTCTCCAATCACTCCCTTGATTACATTTTCTAATGAGGAAATCGCATATAACTATTATGGTCCACTTTTATATCATGTAGTCTCTATTGCACGTCTCCTATTCAATGTCTTATTGATCCCATGTGCCAATATAACATGTATAAAAGAACTATTCAATAGTTATATTAAACATCAAATATACACACATTTTGAGATCTCATTGAAAATGACAAATGGAATGTTAATTAGCACAATGGTATGCATCATCTTAGAGTTAAGAGTGGGACCTAAAGAATTACTTATTTTATGACATGTTCTACCATCATCTAATAGATTCAATCTCTTGAACGACCTTGGATTGAACAATGCAATGTTGTCCCTTTTATTTTACATCAATGTGTCAACTTCTTATTTGAGGGAAAGATGATAAAAATTGAAAGAGCTCATTATCATCCTCTGTTTGATGCTAATCCCTTCACATGACACATTTGTTAAGACGTTTGTTAATGTACCTTAGAAGAGGAAGGATACCATACACAATGGATATAAGTTTCACTTGGATGAGATAGAAAGACTTAGAAATGGTTGAAACTCAAGCCTATCCTCCAAAAATAGAAGAGCTTCTAGTTCAAACTTGTGCTAAAATAGAAAAAGGAAGAACTAAAGAAAAGAACAATCAAACAAGAACCAAAGCAAGAAACAAAAGTCACAAATTCCAACAAATACCTAAATTTCTTGCATAGAAGACTATGGAAACCAAAGCAAGAAGTAATGGTGCACCAAATGCCAATCATTCCAACGCAACCACAAGTTAAGAAACAAGAATGGGTAAGAATAGGAAGTGCCTGAGGTTATACCTATTAATCATGTGTTCACACCTAGCTTAAAAAAACATCAAGAAGAAACAAATGTAATTGGAAAGGCAAGCAAAGAAGAGCAAAACACAAAGGAATAAGAAAACAAATTTGATGACTTTTGTTGAGACAATGATGATCTACTTGACAAGCACAAGCATACACCTTTGGAGACAGAGGATGCACCTAAGAAATTTGTTGAATGATTTGTGTGCATTGATATTGCATATATCTATATATACCTTTAATTTAAATTTCACTTTGTCCTTCCATTTTGCTTATTTATAGTTTGGCCTTTTTCATTACGCTTTGTTTGTTGTGTTTTTCATACTCATTTCACCCTATATATTTGTTTTTGCCTTTACCACTTTGTTTGCTTACATTGCCTTGTTATATTTAATTTTGTCCTTGTTACATATTTTCATATCTACTATGCTTTGCTATACCTCTTATGTTGCTTATCATACTTATGGCATTTACCATGCTATAATGCATAGCTTGCCCACCGACCATTGACTACTTGCTATGATGCTAGTGTTATACCTTGCTTTTTAGAGCTTACACATTGAACCTACATTGATATATTACACTCTTAGAGTTACATATTGAACCCATATTGCCATATCATACTTTTAGAGTTGTCACACCATCTTGGAGTGCATCATGTCTTCCCCCTTACATACTATGCTTTTAGCGGTAGACCTTTATACTCAAAGGCATCATGCCTTCCCCGATACACATTGTGCTCTCTATTGCCATATTCTACATCGGGGCACTATATACCTTTTTGCCTTATTGCATCATCATGCCCCTATGGGACAATTCCTTTGACATAAGTTTTCACATTTACACTTTACAACGTTGTGCTCATGTTACCTCATCACATCCTAAGATGCCACTTTACCACATTAGAGGGCATCAAGAGTTATATCTTCCCTATCACAGTATGTACCCACATGACATAACCATGTTGTACGAGTTGAAGTAGGGGCACCACAAACCTGCCACACATTATCAACTACATGTTATGTCGTGTATCAATATCTTCATCACCACTACAAACCTATTGCCCTACCTATACCATTTTGTGCCCATGTTGCGCCATTGGAAGCATATGCCTTTTTAGTGCCTCATGCATTTATATAGATGTTCCTGATCACTGAAGGCCACACCAACACTTTCATTTGCCCATGTTGGGGGCAACATCATTCCTCAACATTATCTCCAACATGTGATTATTGTGCTCATCATTTGAGACATTTACATGCTTGTTACATGAGGCATTCATTTATAGCTATAACTTTACATGATTTCATGTACTAATTTTCACTCTCCTATAGTTCGTTGTATTCTACATATGCAACCAATTATAGGGGCATATTATATCACTAACCCCCTCATGTTGAGTTATGCATACAATTACAAATGCATACAAAGACACATCTTTTGTACATGATATGCCTTGTGCTCCATGCACCTTGTCACCCATCAACCACCAAGCAATGCAAATCATTACCACTTTTCATACAAACATAATTTCTCCTCGCCTCCTCATGATTGTTGACAATGAGATAAAATTTGCATTTGTTCCAAATTACGTTACAAAAGCTACTCATGGTATATTTTTCCTTTGTTTTGTAGGTTCCCATGGAGAGAGTAGATGGTAAAGGCCAAACCTACACAATTACAACTTGCAAGGTCCATACTTTATATGTGATGTTTGAATATTTGCTTGAACTACATGTCTATGAGGGTTACATACTTTGCGATGCATGATCATTCTAAGATTCACATACACCTCTGCGTGGGATAAATGTAATGGTGAAATTTACATACTCATGCCATTTTTCATTGAGTTTTGTACTCATTTTGAAGAGAGTGCCTTAATACATCTATATATTGATAAATGACATACTTTTATGGAAAGACAGATCCCTTCTCCCATACCATTTGCAAGAAAATTTAGTTCTTAAGCTCTGCTTACAAAGGGTGTAACAGTGTTTTCCATATCTTCTGGTGCACAAGGATTGGATTTTATATTTCAAAAATGATTTTACAGAGTTGCAGAGCCAGATCCCTCAAAATAATTTTATGCAAAGTCAGATCCCTTCTCCCCAAAAATAGCTTTAGTATTGTGTCTCAATAAAGGAACAAACCTTTACAATCCTTAGTAGTGTACAAAGAAAACATGATACACCAACATATTATCAACCGATCCAATACTATTAAGTTTGAATTGCTTGTCTTTTAATAGGCACAAACATGATATATCATGTACAATACCAATATCAAAGATAATAATAAATCTCTACAATCTAGAATCTTATTGCTGGCCAGGATCATGTATTGAAACAAGATCAAACATAATAAAAAAAATCCTGCAGTAATTATTGTTTAGGATAGTGTTGCCCTGTTGACATATCATGTACAATACCAATATCAAAGATAATAATAAATCTCTACAATCTAGAATCTTATTGCTGGCCAGGATCATGTATTGAAACAAGATCAAACATAATAAAAAAAATCCTGCAGTAATTATTGTTTAGGATAGTGTTGCCCTGTTGACAACTATGGTCTATTCAATGTGTTTTCTTTGTAATGTCCTCAGATGATATGGAAGACTATTTCATGTTCTACGATTCTCTTAGAAAAACCAAGTAGCATCCCTGTGTCACCTTTGGTACAAAGGACTATCTGCTGTAAAGCACATCAGGCTTTTTGCATACAAACCTAAGTTGCCAGTTCAAATTCAGCCAGTTTGCCAAAAAAAAATTCAGGGTTCAGAATAGCTGGGTTCAGCTGTACTATATATATATATATGAATATGAATAAAATAACAAAACTAGGGTAGGTTAGGGTCTGTTCTGTAATTGTTTTGCCTTTTCATTTTTCAGGAAGTGGTATCTTCTTGGGTTTGCACCAGGTACGGCCCCACAGGTGAGGGCAGCTGGGTGAACCCAGCCCGTACCTGGACCAGGACCCACATCAGGTTTAAACCAGTCTGACTATGGACTGGGTTTTGAGGGAGCCCGGTAATACAGATATAAACATAATGTCCAGGCTATGTACAAAGAGATGATAAACAGCTTAAGATCCACTCTTGAAACTCGGTATCAACAAAAATTAACATTAAACGAAACCAAATAAAATTGATTCTAGAAATTCAACTTTTCAGATAAGAAAAATATTCGTGTTCTCTATCCACTGCAATAAATCACCAAACAATCACTTACACAAATCCTCACAAGTATAACTTCAGATTTTGATTCAAAAATACAGTATAATAATCAGTAAAATTATTAATTCAACAAAGATCTACATCAACTAAAAGCCCTGGAACCAGGTTAACACAAATTAATGTATGCAATTATTATTCATGTAGCACCCAGCCAAGAATGCAAAAGTCCTTGATAACACGGATTATTGAAGATTCAACATAAAAACATACGGTGTGCTCAATAGCTTTAACAAAAAATATAGAGTATCAAACTTTGTTCATAGGGAACACTTTGAAACCTTAATGAGAATCCTGCAACATCAACAACAAATGGAAAGTGTCATGCTGGTTCAGCCTCAAGGTGGGATATTATGAAGATTTAACATATGCCAGAAAGAGAACAAATAATCCTAGTCATTGATTTCAGCATTGCATAACATGGGGAATTTTGACTCAACATATGCTAGAAAGAGAACAAATAATCCTAGTCATTGATTTCAGCATTGCATACCTTGGGGAATTTTGAGTCGACATTAAGCCAAGATAGCATGCACTCAAAGTTTAGAGGCAACAACCAAGATTATCCAAATGGATAAAACTAATGCAGATCCTTATTGATATGGACCTGGTATGCTCTGAGAGGTATCAAAGACTTTAAGGCACCGATCCTTGTGTTCTTATGCTAATAATGTGGTGGAATTGTGACCTCAAGTCTTTTGGATACCTCGGAGAACACATAACAGATCCATGTTAAGATGAATCTTCCCTAAGTATATAACAAATCATTATTAGAACTTGTTATAATCACACACATAGCCCACATCATAAATCGACATTTTCATAGACTATTCAATGTGCGATCTTCTTGGAAAAGTTTGATTCATAATATTGGCTGCATGTTTTATATTTGTCTCTTTTATTATTATGGAGAGTTTACACATCTATAAAAAAAAAGCCAGCTGTCAATGTTCCCCATGCATCTGTCCATCCACCCACACCTCTTGGCATCAACTAATGCATGGAGTAGTAGTTGTGAACTGAATGAGACATTCATTATGCATGTTAAAAATTACATTTGATATGCCTGTTCTATATTTTACAAAGAAAAATGCATACACAACCCTTCTTCCAATATGCAACTGTTGTGCTTCCAAACACTGCAGCTTTAGGTTTACCCAAAACTTGACATTTAGTTTTCATCATTAGTCTCTTAACCACCAACATTTATGGAATGGTTTTCTGTGATAGAAATAATGTGATTCAACAAAACAGCAATAAAATAATCTAAAAAAAATTATCGGCTGTTCCAATCAATGGACATAGCAAAAGGAGTTCCCTTTCGAACTTTCTTAGGGATTCATCATTTATTTAGGTTCACAGTGCACACCTTAATAAGCATTTATGAATGCACTTCTTCACATTCAAGTTGGCTGTTCCTCTAGAAGCTTCTTTCCCTTAACCTTGATTATTTCCTAGAGTGTGTTTTACATTTAAGAATGATAACAAGGTTCAAAATATTCGGTGGTTTTGGGAAAGTGAAAAGTTTGCCAAAGTCCAGAAATTCACAAATGTTTGAAGCTATATAACATATGAAATTCAGCATATCACCAAAATAGTTATGAAAGTGATATAAAAGGAACATTTTAATGCAAAATGTTCATACTACATGGTATTTCAAAATTTGGTATATCACACAATCATATATTGTTTGCTATTTAGAGAGCATAGAGAATGAAGCTCGTGAGTCTCCATAGTCTAGGCTCTACAGTGACAATTTTAACATCTTCAAAACAAATCTCACTATATGATCTAAATTCATGATCATTAATGCAATTAGTACCACTACATTATTCACTGCCCATCATGGTTCTCAAAGCATGCTGGATGTAAAACAAAGTTTACATGACAAAAATGAGGGTCAACGCCAAAGTGTGTTTTACATTTAACTTGTACAATGAAAAAAGGAGTACTAGATTGCATTCATTACACACATCCACAGAATAACACAATTATTATCTACTCTAACTTCACTTCTTTATTCAATATAACAATATATCATTTCAGACTTACATTTATCTTGTTTAGAATTAAAAATTTTAGTTCGAACTTTGCACAGTTTGCTTCTGTGAGATTTAAGGTTGTTCTAGGGGAAAGAATTGTTAACGATACTAAGTGAGAAGCAAGAGCATCTTTTGTTTGTTGATGAAAAGCAACATTGTTTTACAAGTGTTATTACCTAATCCAATTTATTGCTCTTCTTGTTGGCCATTCAGAAATTGTCAACTTGATAACAGTATAGACTTACGGTCTGATGGGAAAGGTGGTAAGAAAAATGGTGGCATAAGTCGGATGTAACTATAACATACAGGATCTTAACCTCTGTTAGAGCTAGTGCAAGCATAAAGGAAAAGAGATCACAAGTGTAGTGTTAGATTAGGAAGCACGCATTGAACAATGAAAAAAGGAGTACTAGATTTCATCCACTACACACATCCACAGAATAACACAATTACTTTCTACTCTAGCTTCTCTTCTTTATTCAATATAACAATATATCATTTCAGACTTACATTTATCTTGTTTAGAATTAAAAAAATTGATTCAAACTTTGCACAGTTTGCTTCTGTGAGGTTTAAGGTTGTTCTAGGGGAAAGAATTGTTAACGATGCATTTCCTTTGAAAAGCAGTCAATTGACCCCAACAGTCACATCTTCTTCCCTTAGGTCTTGTCTTTCTCACTACTACTAATATATCTACTGGACTGCAGCACATCCTAATCCAAAAAGGTCAAAGCTTAAAATTGAGATTAGAGGAACAGCATATCATCCAAGATCTGTGTCAGGTGTTTGTTTTATAGCAACTTCAATTCCTAATATTCTATATAATTTGCATTCCTAAATGCATCTTCTACTTGATAAACTAATTGGTTAGATTCACTCCCATAACCCTGATTTATTTGGTTGATTTTTTAATCAGCCTTGGCGACATTTGCAAATGATTTATTTGGTAAGCTTTTTTATTAGTGATCCAAAAAACTTGATGCAGAATGTCATCTGGTAGTTTTCTAGCTGGGCACTTTTGTAAGAGGCTGCAAATACCCTGGCAGCAAGGTGTAGGTTGCCTGTAGCAATGCTACAAGCCTACAAGTGATCAAAAGCTGCTAAAGGTGTTATATTAGCTATTGCAGGTGCTACAAGTGTTCTATTAGGCTGCAAGCCAACCTGTAGCAGTACTGCAGCCATCTTATTTTTGGTCATAATTATAAACACTTTAGGGAACATTCTTCTTCCATCTTATGCAGAAATGGGGAAAGAAGAAATGTTTTTAAGCAATTGGGAGCATTGTCTTCTGCTAGAATTGTTGATGTGGGCAATTTGTATTGCTTTTAGCACTGCTACAGGCGTTGAAAATGATAGGATGGTGAGAGTATGTTTTGGCATTGATGCTAGAGGCAGCTTGATAATGGATATCGTCAAGGCTGCAAACCAGTTCTGGGTGAGCTGTAGCAGCTGGGAGCTCATTTCAGACCAAAGAATAAACAGAGGCAGTTTGATATTGGCCACGTGTCTCTCTTGCATTGTGGGGTTACGCTAGCTAGGATAGCAACAATCTTATGCATTGATGAGCTGTATAATTATCCCTGGGCTGTGCCAGATGGGTTATTCCTCTTGGTGGTAGTTTCTCTCCTTTGACCATGATGGCAGTGTTGTTATGATATGATTGGCGATTGCTTCATTTACCTGCGCAAGCTGAATGGGTGTTCATTACATACACAGCTCTTGCATTTCAAGGTAACCATCCATATCCCCAAGAGAGGGCAGTTGGAGAGGTGTCGTTGCCATTTCCAAGATAACCATTGATCTTCTTTGGTAAGGAAAACATAGGGGAATAAAAGAACACAGCAAAATTGAATGCAGAGTTAATTGGTGGGGCTAAGAAAAGGCACTTTCAAATTGTTGTTGTGATAGAGAAGAAGAGCGGACAAAGTCTTTTGTGAATTGCAACAAATAGAGTTGGAGAACAAAGGTGACTGGAGGGATAGATTATAGCCTCAATAAGACCATTAAATTTGCAATCTCCTTGTACCCCGACACTATCATAGTGAATGGGATGCTAATGTGCATACCATTCGTGGAGTTTTTCACCCCTTGGGTTTTCTCCAGATGAAATTTGTGTAATATGTAATTTTGTTCATTGTATGCCCTGTTGTTTAGTTTTCATTTCTCTTCCTGATTTCACACAATTAATACTGCTACAAGTTAATTACATGCACTAGAGCAGCTTATTGAAAGTAGTGTCAAACAAGCTAACTTAGGAGAATCCATTATTGAAATTTGATGCAACTCTAGGGTTATCAACCCAGAGGTTTATGGATCAACCAGCCTTGACTTCACCCACAAATCCTGGTATACTAAGCTAGCATTGTGATCAGCATTTACTTCATCTAAAAACAGGCTTGTACTTTTATGTACTGCATACAACAATTTTGAATTCTCTTTATCCTTCCATGTGTTTTTATACTTAAGCATTTCTGCAATGTTTTAATTGAAAACCTTTTAATGTGATGATTTAGAAAGCAGTTTTGTTCCTTTCATGGTGTTTTTTCGTATTCTTCTTTGCCCATTTGCTGAGTTCATTTTCAAATCTTTAGCAGGGTCTAGTGTCGGCCAGGGACAACAAATTGCAGACAATTTTTTAATTGTGAAAAGAAAAGTCATGAGTTTTAACTTAAAATTTCAAAATAAGGGCAAACTTTCCCAACCCTTCACTATTGAATTATTGTATTAAAACCTGCTCTTCAAAACCCCCAAGGAAGTCACTTTTGATCATTCATGGCAACAACACAGTCTTGATGTATCTCTGAGTGTCTTGGCAGTAGTGGAGAAAGGAGCACATTAATAAATATCTGTAGTGAAATGTTTGAAAACTTCGTCACTAATTATTCTGCAAATTATGTATTATGTGCAAATCAATAAGAAAGTAATGAATAGAATGCCAGACCACCACTTCAACAATGTAATGTCCCTTTTAAAAGATTATTATAAGTTATTAAATGCCCCCATTTACAAAATACTCATTATATAACTTATACTCTTTTAAAAGTATATTTTTATACTGCCTTTAGTGGAGCGCTGGTCTTGGTGGGGCCCTCCTTGAGTGGACGCTTATTTTAGAAATGATGAGTGGAGCGCTCAGATATGAGCATTTAATGATTTTTCGTTATTTGGCTTGAGCATGGGGGTGATGGGGAAAATGAGATAAATAGAACCATTCGCTCATTGGGAGCTCAGGATGGAGTTTGATAATGGATTTTTTCTTGCCTGAGAGCATGTGCTGTTTAGCATAAGTCTGAGAGGTTGCTTAACCTCAAAGTTCTTCCAGTTTCGATTGTGGAATATCAGTCCTAGCTGGGAAGTCGATGATTTCACCCAGAAATCATACTGTGCACACAATGGAGTAGGATGTATTTTGACAGCTTGGTCTTTGCAAGTTTTGGCTCAGTTTGGAGTGAGCTGTTGGTATTTTGGACTAGTTGTAATCCTCATGGCTGTGTGTGCTGAGCTTCATGCCTGGCTGTACCAGTCAGGGCCGTACACTTGAGTCGGTTATATCCTGTAACGAATGTTTGACAAAGTCTGCACCATACTCACATTCACAGTATGATTCTACAGATTGCAAGGGATTACAGTGCATTCCATTGAAAAATTTTGCTAAGGAAACATTCTGAAGCTGCCGTACATGTCCAGCCGTACGGACTCCTACGTGGGAGTTGGGAAAATTCTATTCACACTGTTTCATTGTTATTTCTTCTTCCTATAGTGTTCATCAGCACCTAAAATCATATTAAGAACATCTGAATCGAAGTTGTGTCTAAAAGGCAGAAGTTGGAGGAATCGTACGATTGTACGGGCCGTATGGTTTAGGGAAGAGCGAGGGACTTTGTAACTGAAAACCTCTAGGATTCTTCATGAATGAGGTCGCCAAGATGAAGAAGCTGATTGCTAGAACTTTTGAGGAGGTTATGATAGTTAATGACCTTCACCGAGCAAACTTGTGATTTCTGTGCATTTCCAGCATTTGGGTTTTAATATCAGACCTGTACTTCTGTACTTCTGGGCCAGCATAGGGGCTTTTTCTTGATTTAAGAATCTTACTCTTCATTCTACAACATCATACCTCTATGTATCATGGATTTAATGGTACCAGTGGACTCCTAAGCTTCCTTATGATTCTATTGTCATACTACAGCAGCCTACACTTGTATGACAGCACCTAGGAGACGTTGTAGCTATCAGAGGGTTGACATCTCATTGGGAAATCATTAGAAGGTGGACAGAGTTAGGTTAATCATCATCTACTGCAGTTATGAAGCAACACTGGTATGTTGACAGTTGTTGATGTAATCCTCAATTTGAATAAACTTATTGTGCAATCTTTCTCAGAATTAGTTATAACTTTCTATTTGTCCTTCCATGATAAATGCACACAATATGTTTGTTAAAATGTCCATAAATTGTGGAACTTCATTTGCATAATAAAACATCTCAGACTATCATCCAAACAAGTGGCATAACTCAGAAAAAAATCAGTCATGCAAAGTGTTTGACTAAATGTCAATCCATTAGGAATCAGAATAGATAAGGCAAAATTAGGGTGGACATTTTAAACAAGGACAGGAGAACAACTTCCAGGAGTAAAGTGGGTGCACTATGGTAACTACCAAAGAATGCCTAGGTGGTTAGAGCTTACTACCACCAAGGAGTTTTCATACACAAAAAAAAGACATCCACTTCTGTACAATACTGAAATGATTTTTGAAGTCTACTGTCTTATCCTTCTGGGAATAGATTTGACTTGAATATACACGTGTGTTTTGAATAATCTTTCTGAACTCTCAGTCCTGCATTCACGGTTGCGGTGAGATTACAATACGCCCCTTGAATCCTAGCAGTGGCAACAACTGTCATCTTGGTAGTCTCCTTTGGATCCTAAATTGGCCTGTTCTTTACTTCTTCATACACAATGAATTTTTTTAAACAAATCTAGATAAGCCTTGTGTTTTTTTTCAATTGGCGCAACCAAAAAGATTCTACCATAGACAAAGCTTTTTCCTTTGACTTGAATAAACTCGAAACATTCTTCCTTTTATAATTGAACCAAATGAATGCACATTTGCAGAGACCATGCAATTGACACTCTAGTATGAAATCATAGGCACTTCAATAAATAATGACCATGTGATTGTTTATGGCCAGCAAGTTGAGTAATCTACTCTCAAACTTGAAAAACAATCCATCTTTCAAATTCATCATTTATGCTACAAGAAATAAAATTTCCCCATTCCAATCACTTTGATGATAAAATATATCACCCTTAAGTATAGCCCTTAACATGTTAGGGCTGGAAAGAAAACCAATGTTACAGTCAGCATAACTTCATGATCTAAAGGAAGAAGAGAAATCTGTATAAAGAGAACCATTCACATGAAACAAAGTAGAAATTCAATTTAGAATTGAAGTCAATAAGGTTGAGAAATCATGGTTAAGCGAAGAAATCCTCTTTAAGCATGGATTGAGAAAATAGCTGATGTTTTCATTGCAAATTTCTCTTTTTTATTAACTGTTCCACTATTTTGTAGTTCTTTTACTTTTGTGTGTACTTTCTTTATTTTTTCTAAATTTATTTTGAACACGCCTTCAACACTCACCTAGTATGGAGGATCCATTACAATGATCTTTATGATCACATGAATGATTGTTATCCACATAAATCATTGTTACCCTTGTGAACATCAATATTACACAGCAAAAGATAATCAGAAGAGATATGCAATTGAAACCGTGTCATGCCCATGATTGCACTGCACAAGAATGCACCCACCAGGACATAACAAGAATGTGAAATACTAGCAAATTGGCAACCTGCACCTATCAAAATATTTGCATGAACACTCTCTAAGGATTGTCAAACATTAAATAAAGCCAAGTATGGGTCATTGTTGAGCAACTGATGCACGTCGCCTAGGATATGCACTGCGTTACTGGTACTAATGCATAGCTTAAGTACAAGAGACACATAAGATAACCTCCAGATGTGCCTGCTGATGTCCTCTTGACATACTACATAAGTCAGAGACATCTCCTAGCACTGCTCAGCTTACATGGCATGTTTCTTGAAAACATCCTTGTGGATACAACAAAAAGAAAGAACGCACAAAAGGCAAGTGTAGCTTTGTGCAAGTTTTTTACAAACAAAAAATAAGAGTGTAGCTTTGTGCAAGCTATTCACAAAAACACAGTATAGGTAATGAAAATAGCAGATCTGCACAAGTGATAGTTCAAAGGCAGAAGAATACTTTTGCAAAGGAATTTTTCCCTCACGGAAGAAACCATCAATCTGAAAATCAAGTTATTAGTAATTACTAATTAGTGAACTAGAGGAGAAAATCAGTCAACTTAAAGTGCTTTTCAAGATAGAGACTAATCATTTTGGAGTAACGTTTATTCAGTGTTTCTCCAAGTTTCTTGGATGGGAGACACAGTTTGAGGCACAAAAAAAATTCTCAAATTTTGGGGATGGCTATTAAAATAACTTAAACAAACTAAAAGCATCAGAAATTTTATGGAGTAAATACTATGTGCTGAATTCGCAATGACATTTCTTCCCCTTTTTAACTTTTTCGGGATTTTAGCATCCCCCCCCCCCCCCTAAAATATCACCTTTTTTATTTTTATGGATCAAATGGAACAGGCTGTCCAATCCTTAAAAGGGCGACATTCCCACCAAGTCCTCAACCAGGACATCGCCTGGATCACTAGGGGCATGTCCCCATGGAACTTCAGTTTTTTTCCAATTCTTTGGAGAGGGAAAACAAACTTCAAAGAAAAACTCTATTAGAAACAAAAGTTTCCTCTCATTTCTTAGTCACTTTCCTTCTTTTCTCCTTACACTTCAAATCATAGCCATATTTGTTGATGCGCCTCACGCATTGTTAAAATAGTATGAAAAAAAAATTGCACCTGCGGAGTCAAGAGGGCTGCCACAATTCTATTTGAACTGGGTTGTAGAGACTGACAGGGCACTTAGATAAGGGCGAAAAGACAATTTGAAACAAATATCAGCCAAAAGAGCAGATTCTTGTGTTGGTAGCTAAGAAAAGGGATTCCAAACTGCATGGGAGCAAGAACAAGATTGAGAAAGAATTACTCACACCCTAACCCCAGGTAATCCACATACTCCAAGTGGGCCCTCTAACTCCAGAGCCAAAAAACCAAGAAACCAATTCAGAAATTGATGACATCTCCTCTGCATTGCTTAAGTTTCAGTGCCTTGGAGCACAGATCCCATATAAACTATCAACAAGCCACCTTCTTAGCATGTCTGATGTGAAGAAGGAGTCTCTGTGTGTGTAAAGGGTTTTGAGCTTTACTATAGAAAAATTTAAATTTTCAATGCATGGGGAAATCTTTTATATGTGGCTTGCTCCTCGTAGATAGTTCGTGTCATTAATGACAGATTCATTATTGGTATAACCCACCCAGGTATAAGAAGCTCTGAACTAATGTTCAACAAAAAGAAAACCTATTTGAGGAAAACCATGGTACCAAAGAAGGTGGGCTGGAATAACAACAGGTGTATTGTAGACAATCGTATTTACGCATGTTACTATCCACTTCTGGGCATGCTTATGTCTTCTATGGCAAACCCCTATTTCTTAAGGGCATTCAATCGTTCAAGGCAATAGACAAATGCATTCTTCCTAAATGAGAAGATCTATGATGCCATTGAGGATCTAGGGAGATCTAATATTGTCCAGGTTATAACTGATACAACTCCAGTTTGCCAAACTACAAGTTCAATGATTTATAACAATGCAACCTTATAGTTCAGACCCCATTGTTGGGTGCAGACATTCAAAAATGCACTCAATGACTTTGGAAATTTTGGTTCGATTGTAGACTTGACTGAAGATAGAAGAAATACTGCCACCAATTACAAGCCATTTATTGCGAAGTTGCAAAGATGCAAACAGTTGAAAGTTGAATCTGTCAAAATGTACTCCACTAATTATTTTATTCCAGTGTTCCACAGGGAGGAGTCCCCCCCCCCCCAAAAAAAAACCCACGTTTCTGAGGGGGATGTGGGGGGAACGTCCCCCCACCATCCCACCACCGCCACCCACGACTTTGGGACGTTTCCAAGACGTCCCCTCAAAGAGGGGGCATTTCTAGGATGTCCCATTTATTTTTGGTCTTCTTGGAGACTCTAGGACATCCCCAAGATGCCCAGGGGACTCCCAAATGTCTCCTAACCATTCTAGAGACTCCCAGATGTCCCCCATGGCAACTAAGACAAAACATTCAATTTTTCTTATCAGATTTTTTTTGGATCTTCGTGCTAGTAACTCTAACCCTAATGATCTATGGGCCCTATCCACACCCTAAGCAATCACAAAAGTGAAAAAAATCAAAATGAGAAAGGCTAAAGGCTGCAAGATTAAGACTATTAGGATAGGAAAAGTTAAAGTAAGGACTTGGTATTGCATAAAACATAGTGATAAAATTGTGAAAATGATGTGCGCCATGAAGGTTTGTGTGGTATTGAAGGCCTTAGTTTGGGCTTGGGAATGCGCCAGGGGCGCTGCCCCTGAACCCCACGAGAGGTGCTACCCCTCGACCCCACTGGGGGCACTGCCCCCAGACCCCTGCAGTTGACCCCGCTGGGGGCTCCACCTCCAAACCCACAGCCACAAGCTTCTCTACCCTCCTAGAGGTAAGCCTGTTCCTCTTAATGTTCAAAATTTTGAAAAATCGACATGTCACATTTTCATTATTAATGTTCAATGCAATCATTGCAATATGTTTAAAGTTTAAAACTTTTTGTTTAGTAGTTACAACTTACTGGTTTACTTAGTATGTGACAGTTGCATTTGTAATTCTTATACTTACTCCTATACATCTTTTTATAATTAATTTTTCAAGTAATATATGTATTTGAGCCACCCCCTCACCGGCCCTCCCCCTGCCGCCCCCAAACTTAGGCCCTTGGTCCCCCCGTCAGGAAACTCCGTGGAACTATGTTTTATTCCTCCATGTCTTTTAATAATCTGCTTTGTGATAGAGGTAACCTATGTTTGTATGAAATTTTTCACATGCGCAAGGTGATTTTGATACAGTATAAATGTTCCATGATATGCATGCTTATTGAGACCAGACATGCTGAGGGTAGTATGCAGCATGCACGTAAGAAAGCTCACTATCTGGTTAATCTCATAAGTAACCAGTTCGTTTCTTGTAAAACTTGTCTCCTTTTTTACTTGTAAATATAAATCACACCAAAAGACCAACCCAAATCTTTGGTTAGGCATTTACATTCATTTGTCTTTGTAGCCATCTCGAGCAGAGGTTTAAACTATATTGAAGTAGAATAAACAACTCCAAATGAATTGAACTTGTATCGTTCCACTTGTAAACAGGAAATGAACTCAGTTGCATTCACTCACTGAAAAGAACCAACTGGGATCAAATGAGGGTAAAAATTAGGTTTATATGCATAGCACACTTAAAATTTTCTCCGTATTGATCCAAGGTACAGGAAAGATCCTTCACTTCAGTGGGACCAATTCAGAGATGATGCCTTATATTGGGGTCAGCATGTTAAATGTTGATTAAATCAAAATGGCTTTATTTATATATATCTCTAGTTACACAATAACCAGATGAAACAGCGCATGAAAGTTGAGAGGGATCAATAGACTGAAAGCATCAAATCTAGGACTTACAATAATGGAGTTTATAAGGATGCATGACTTATCGGCAATAGTTCTATAGACTAGCTTTGTTGTTGATTCTTGAACCTTAATTTAATATTTTCTTTCAAGTACACATGCATAATCTTATATTACCAGGAAATAGCGTAACAGTTACTACACTCACACACATGCATTTGTATCCTAGTAATAATTAGTCGTAGTTACTTCACAGTTTACCAGTTACTAATTAGGGTTCTGTGGCCTTTTCTGTCTAGTTCAACGAGTTCTGTCTAGTTTGAGTAATTTTCAGCCACAGATTAAACATTACAAGATGAAAGATTGAAAATTACTTGGTGTTCTTCCGTATGTGCATGTGTATGCCCATGACTGTGATCATGTCCATGAGACTCCCATGGATGTCGCATCCCCTACAATGTAACAATTTCAAACCTTATCAATAGACGCCCAGCTTTGAAAACCAAACAAGCTTATAGCCAATGTAAATTGTCTGCCACAATGCATACCAAGAGGACCGGACCATCCTCCTTTGCTCTGTATAAAACCCAAAACCTACAAAACAAAGATTAAATAACAAAAGAAACTGGATTAAGAACTCTCTAGTTGGCATACCAATAACAAACCTGCATATCTACTAAGTGCCTTTCAAAAATTTGTAACTGATGAGATCAATTCTAGCAGAAGTAAATACCATAACACACACAGGTTTACTGATAAGGCCGCATAAAGAGAACTTAATTTGTTTTTATGTGTCTTCATGTCAAACAATAACCAAGAAGCCGTCAGGGTTTCATATTCATCATTATAAAAAGTAAATACCGAGAACACCAATAAAGAAAATATGAATATAAGCTAAACTCTGACATCAACCCATTCCCATTCGAGAGGTCCTGAAGCATACTCCCACTAAGAAACTCATCCCACTGCCCTTTGGCTAAGAGATACAAACATGAATATGCAATGGGTTCTGCTTTCTTCTATGACCAAGTTTAATTAACCTCTGACTTTGCCAATTGTTTATGTGCAAGGCCCGATTTATTCTTGAGCGCCTTTAAAAGGTCCCGACTCCCAACCCAGGGGGTACAAAATTTAAACAATATACATACTGTGTAAAGTGAAAAAACTCCCCCTTTACCCACAATATATGTCTGATACACCAGGTTCGTTGTGCTGGCTACGCCAGGACTTTTCCCCAACCCTCCCTTTCGATTGAGGAAGAACCTAAACCTCTTCTTCCCGTCAGTGGAGACCAACGTTGGGAGGTCGAGAGACTCAGCTACACCTATTCCTAAAATTCTCCTTTCATTTTTCCCGTTTACAGATTGGAACTTAAGCAAACCTCTTTAAAAATTATAGCACTGGCCTATTTGCAGATATAAATACAATTGCACTTAAAACAATGAAAACTTCGATGTACTTACAACACGGCCAACAATCTATTCCATTCTATAGAATGAGAAATCTCCACCTTAGTGGCGAATGCAGGAGAAAATATGATTGCAATCCACCATTCAAAGATCTCGCAAAGCATAGGATCGTATAAATCATTTGAAAAAAACATATATTGGATCTTTAAAAAAAGACGATTCCTTCCAAAACCTTCATTTCAACACTGTAGACTGTGGAAGCATTAAAGGACTGGAAGACAGAGAGAGAATTATGACAAAGGAAAAAAAACATCGATTTTTCGTGCCCCATCACGAGAATGAATGATATTCGTGATTTGGAGATTTAACATTTGAGAAATTGTTTAAGATGTACACACTGCCGCAAATCCCTTTCTCCATTTCCAAATTTTTGATTCCAAACAAGAGAACAAGTAAAAGAGAAAAGAATGGGAAAGACGAAAGGAAATGAGAGAATGAGCGAGATTACCACATGACGGCACACATAAACTTGCCAGTTCTCGCATGCCATTTATTGGGAGGGTGCATTGTGAAGCCATTGTGAGTTATTCCATGCCCTTCGTGCCCTGCCATTTTGCTCTCTGCTCTTCAAATGTTCCACAATAGCCTGGGTCAATCGCTTGTGGTGTGTATTTATAGTATTTCTTTTTTTCACTCTCGTTTACATCACTTACTTTGCCTGTGCCCCATAGGGGGCTACCTGAAAAAAATATATATATATGAGAGATGATTTAGTATTGAAAAGTAAAAATACAATCTATTTTACATAAATTCAGGGTAAACACTACCAAATATTCAGAATTTACTTTAGAAATGAGCATTTAGGAATGACAAATAAATAAATAGTATTAAAATGAATAAATATTTTGAAAATGGATAAAATAATGAAATTATTTAGTTGGAAAATTGTGACAGTGGATTTGTTAATAATGTGGGAATATCAATGATGCTCAAATAAATATTTTGGAATTAAGGAATAATCTATATGTCACCCTGGAACACTTTCACGACTACAGATTAGATCCTGCATGTGCATATTTGATATGATGCATGGATCTAATATGTGCCTATGGATCCAATCTCTGCAGATTTTTAGAATATCAATTTTAGTTCACCTTGATGTTCTCAGTGTGTTCCCGCATAAAAATTGGCTCTTGTGTGCAGCTTACTACTTTGCACATGGTAGGGATAATTATTTACCTTGTGTCAAACCATGTAAGAATATTTATTCAACAACTAGACAAATGATCGAGGACAACACTCTCAAAGATGCAAAATGTCCTAAATGTTTGTGTAATATAGATAATCTGATAAATTGTTCCTAATGATGTTTGAAAGTAGTGAATTTGATAGCTCTAGGATGCATGAAATCTAGATATGACCTGTTGATCTAAAATGAACTAGTGTCACATCTCGACCTTTTTGGATTTCATTTATAATTCGAATTATTGGATATTTCATTATGATTATTTTATTGGTAGGTAATTGCATGTGCGTAAAACTAAAACGCTATCTTGCATAAATTTGAAAGTTGTTAAATGACGGATTAAAATGTTTATGAGTTATGTTCTTGTGCTTCGGCTATGATTTTATGGACTAACCTATTAATCAAGATTTGAATGCAACTAAGTGTAGGAATAAGTCGAAGACAAGAACATGGTTGATGTAGATGCGTCCTAGCCGCCTGGAAAAGAATTGGCATGACAGAAACCCTGATGCATGCACACACTCACATAGTTTATATTGCATAATGTTATCTTGCATTCTTGATTGGTTTCATTAAGTTTTCCGTGGCATAATCTTGTTGAGCATATGATTAACGTATGAGGATTAGATAAAGTATGTGATTTTGTTTGCTTCAGTATGTTTGTTTATGGTGCATAATATCATCTTGTATTTATAAATCTCTTTTTCATCTTTTGGGAATAAATTGTATAGGTGGTTTTCAAATAGATTTACAAATTATTATTTAAACGTTTATATATATATATATATATATATATATGATGATGATGATGATGATATATATATATATATATATATATATATATATATATATATATATATATATATATATATATATATATATATACTCTTTTATAATAAAGATATTTTAGTTAAAGACTTGGAAATAAGTATATTATTCATAGATATTTATAAATAATTCAAATATGTATTAAAAAGAAAATCTAAATATAATAAAGAACTTATGGCATGCAATGTACAAACTGATTGATATGTGAAGTTTAGTGCTTGAAAACTAAAAGGGGAGAGGCACTTGGCAAGGGTGTTAGGGCTCATGCAACGCCATTTTTAGAGGGGGTAATCTCATAAAGAAAGGAAGCAAAAACCATTGAAAGGGATAGAGAAAAAAGCATTTAGTTTCAAGAGCAGTAAAGAGGAGAGGAATACAGGAAGAAGAAACACACACAGGCGAAGGCATTGAAGTTGAGGAAGGCATTAGGCAGTCAAAAACCACAAGAGATCATCATAAATCGGGTACTCTTCTTTTATTTACTATATATACTTGCTTAAATCTTATGATTATTGGCCTGCACATGATTGTTTTGGCTTAGATAGTAATGCCCTATTCTTGAACTTAATTCGCTTTGCTATTTTAAACCAGTCTTAAATATGTTTTATACCTTCATGTGATCCTAAGTTTGGTTGCTTTAAACTAGCAGCTTGTTTCCACTTTTGAATTGGTCTTAGTATGTATTGAATCAACCTTGTATTATGTTTATATATGTATTGAATCAGCCTTATATTATGTTTATATATGTATTGAATCAATCTTATACGGCCTTTATGAGTTTTCATGACATCCATCTACTAAATATATTGTGGCGTATTCTATCTGTCTCAATCTCATCTTAATCGACCTTTATTTTAAAATCAGCTTCTTTGACTTTAAAAAACAACCTTGTGCATATAAACGGTCTCTTGGTTTTTCATTTGTTTGGTTGTTATTTTAAGCGGTATTGGAGTAATTTGCTCGACCTTTTATCCTATATATACTAGTCTTCGTATGTCTAACTGGGCCCTTGTGTTAAACTGTCGACTAGTTAATATTTTACGGGCTAAATGTAATTATTGTTGGCCTTTCTTGAATCTTTGCCTATGGCGTAATCTTAACCACTTCAGTGACCTTTTAAAATGGTCTACTTGTTACCTCAGCAACTTTTTATTTTACATGTATTGGATCTTTCTTTAATTGGCCTCTATTTAAAAGAGCATGTATATATCTTTTAATACAACCTGTTGTTTCTTTTTAATACGACCTACTGTTCCTTTTTGTAATCAGCTTGAATAAGCTTTGCTTCTATGCTGGTATCGATTCTTTTTCTTGTTTTAGATCAGCCTTTTCTTGATTTTAAAGTGGCTTATTCCTTATATTATCAAGCCTGTATTTTTATATCATCGACTTGATTTGTCTTAGAATCAACATGTTAAGAGATATACATATATTTTCTTACATGTTTAATGGCCTCTTCATGAATGGGGCAGCCTCTTTCATTATTAATTCAGCATGTTAGATTAGTCAACGACCTCCTATTGTTTAGCATCGGCCTTTTAATGTTTTAAATGGTCTAAGTATATAGTTTACCAGCCTCTTAATCAAATGTGCCAGCATTTTTATACCTTTCACAGCCTCTTATTTTGTTGTTGGCCTACTCCTTTTAGAGGCCTGTTATAATTGTATTTGGCTTGTTGTGTATATGTGTGTGTGTGTGTGTGTAGGTATGTTTGAAATAAAGTTTATACCTTGACCTAATGTAGGTAGCTTGTCTGATTGAAATCTAAAATGAGTTAGTTGTATGGTGGTAATGGTAAAAGGCAATATGTGGATCAGCTACTACACACACACACACACACACACATATATATGTGTGTGTGTGTTTTTATAGATCCATGTAAGTTCCATAATGGTTGTTGAGGGTATCTTTTCTCATATATCAAATATTCATGTTCCTGATGTAAATCCATAATGCTTGGTTAAAAGAACATAACTAGAGTTGGTTTTAGTAAATTGATTTAGACCAATGCATCAACTTCCCTTATAAAGAAAAAACATAACATGTATACCTCATCTTAGTTCTTGTTCATATTAAGGAAAAGTAGATCTACTATAATTTTTGCTAGAAAGTGACTAGTAATGTTCTTAATGCATGTGTTACTAAGTTTTGTTTTGTAAAGAGTATAGTTTATTTTGCTATGTGTGTCGAGCTTACCTTTCGGGATAGGGTGTCGAATGTGGGTCAACAGAGAAGGCTGATCTTCTTTTTTGGGATATGCTAGTTTACTTATATGTGCTTTGGCCAAAGCTATGTGTTCATTGAAATAGATGAAATTTATGCCTAGATATTGATATGTTCTCTGCCACATCTTGTTTGTGAGATTATGCACATTCTTCTTAGAAATGCATATAGGCATCAAGCTTGCACCGGGTATTCCCTCATGACGTTTGTTTCCAGGTTGCTAGGCATTTTGTGTAGGGTCAGGTATTCTTTGAGGTAGGAAGAATTCTAGGGAAGTGTAATGCTTCGTGGTTGGGTGGAAAAAGTTCCTGAACCATGTTCTTGTCTCTTGGCTTGCGGAAGACCAATTGGTTAGTGGCTACCGGAGATAATGACTTTATTTCTTCATCATATTGTATAATTTTGACATTTGTACTATATCATTGTACTAAGATAATTACATGAGCCAGAGGTGTAATATTGTATATTATTTTATTGTGTTGACACCTAGTTATGGCACATGTATTTGTAAGATGTATTGTGACATTATTGCTTAATGTATAGAAGATTTATCTTTCAATTTGAAGTTAATGTGAATGAGTTGTTTTTACTTCAGTAATTTTAGTATTTGGAATGTGTACTTTACAACTAGGTCTACACCTTATCAGGTGTCACAAACAAACATTTCCCATCTTGAATCAACACACAGAGGTCATAAGGATAGGTCAAGTTGGCCCAAAAACTAGAACTTGAATTTTAAAAAAAGCAAAGGGGTCATTTCAACAAGTGTAGAAGTGACTGAGATGACCTATGTCGTTGTGGATCTAACTTAGGGTAGGAAAGGAGTATTTTACTAGGGATTAGGATTGGTACCTGAGAAAGGGTGAATATAGGAGTAGATAAGGCTTAGATTATATGTCCATTCTTAACTAAAAATGAGTAATCTATACACTTATTATTGCATAATGGTCACTCTAATTGAAGTGGGCCCAAAACATAAGGGAAAGGGACATTGGTATGTTGTTTTCACCATTACATTTTACCCTGACTTTATTATGCACATAAACTTTTGTGAGAATGCATGTCAAAGTATATACAAACAACCAATAGGAAAGTGAATGCACAGACACCATAAAAAAGATAGAGATATGGAAATATATTGCCTTGGTAATTATTCCCTTGAAATGAGTGCTCTGTATTGAAAAACCTTCAAAACATAAACAAAAGCAAATAGTAGCATCACAAAAGTATTTAAGTCAATAATGTGTTGTCCATAATAAGAAAGTGTAGAGGAAAAGAAAGGTGGGGTTAAAGTTGACACCCTTGAAGCAACAAGGTGGCTAGGTAGTGTCATGGAGCACCTAAAGAGATATGATATTGTGGTTGGATAGATTTGAATCATGTGCTAGTCATATGACCATAGTTATCTAAGAGGAACATTACTGATATCACATGCCCCCTCTAATTAGTTGCATACAAAGGATGGAAATAGATTAGAGGAAAGTAGATAAACCTAATAAAGTTTAGTGGTCATGGAAATATACCAAAAATATAATAAGCTATGCTCATAAAAGCACCATAAATGATGGGATATGTCACTAGTAATACTCTTGGTGGGGAAAGAGATAATATTGATGGAGTGCTAGATAAAGGTATCCTGTAAAATCAAGGCAAGGGTGAGATATTGTCATGAAAATCATAAATCTCATTATCATGTGAGTGTAATACATGAGCATGATAAGCATAACATGAGCGAATTGAAATAGTGTAAACTTGGTAGATGATGAGCATAAGAGCCCTATATGATTATGTAATCATGAAAAAATATATGAATTACTAATATATGTTATTAGACTTGTATACATAATTACATGAATTGTGGGAAATGGTGATCATTAATTGAAATAAACTTGTTGAAGCTAAGCATAATAGCCATGGATGATCTTGTAACCATAAATAAAGATAAGAATTGGTAATATATGGGATCAAAACTATTGAAAGATGCTCGTGTGAATCATATGAAGTATCATGTAAACACAAATGAGTGTTAGATGTCATCATGATAGTATTGTTAGGAAAAGAATATTCATTATGGATGATAAGAATCATGGGATGTGAGCTTGGTAGTCATGGAAGACCTTGTGATCATCATAGAAAAAGATCATATTAGTAAAGCATGTGATCAAGACAAAAATCATAATCATTGGAATCATATGGAAAAGTATGGAATTATATCATCAATATAGTAGAATAGTAGCTAATCCCATAAAGGTTTGCCCCCCAAGTGGAAAACATCATCAAATAATGTAAAGTATATATAGATATGTATGCAAAGCATGAAAGCCCCAAAAATCATCCAAAAATGTTAGATGGATCATCATCTAATAGATCATCCTTATCTCAATTATATGGTTTGTAAGTCTTTGTAAATGTACTTGAGATGTGTAGAATAGACTATGGACCTTTTGTAATCTACTATTATTGTACTTGTGGAGTGGGATCCATGTGTGCTATTAGAATAGTTTAAGTGTTATTTGGAACTCATATAAATATGGTACCTCTGGAGGATATAGTGGTAATATCATCAAATCAAATCTTCTTCTGTGGTTTTTTATGATAGGGATGGAAACTTACTTGCTTTGGTACATATGGAGGAATGGAATTATCTTTTGCTTTCTTGAATTGTGGTGGAGGACTTGAGTGTTGTAAGTTAGCCTATGTTCTTGATGTGCCTTAAGTGGCAATGAAGAGAGCTTCATCAGTTCCTTATTTTATCTTGATTCTTTCTTTGTAGATGAATTTGATATAATTAATGAACTCTATATTTTCAATCATAGAGAGATTTGATTTTATGTTATTTACCCTTGCAATCATAGCAAATATTCTTGAGAGTCTTGACATAATTGTCAAGTACACTGCAATGGCTTGACTTGGAAATAGGTAAATAGTCATCTCTCTTCACTTTTACATTTCTATCTCCATGAAAATATTTCAAACATTAAAGGGTATAGACTTTAGTTACTCCAACCAAGGTCTTCCAAGTGATATAGAGAATACATACTGAGGAATGATATTGAACAATACATCTACTTCCTTAAGCCACATTTAGAGAGGCGAGATGATACTTCACAAAGTGTTCACAAAAATGCCATTGGTCACCTTCAATTCTACCCCATAATGTGCATGGCTATCTTGTGCTAAATTACAATCATTTATAAACCATTCCATGCATATATTGCACGGATTGGCTGTATCAGTAAGGATACTTTAACATTAATGGTTATGTATGAAACCTCAAACATAAAGTTGACCATGATATTTTTTATTCGGCATCTCTTCCTCATAAAAGTAAATATCTAGAGGAAGGAGAAGAACCATTATGGGCCATGCCCAGAAACATTGTGGGTCATGCCCACAAATGTTTTTGTAGGAGTGTGGGAAGAGGAACCAATAGGCTAATTATCCATAGATTCTCTACTCATACATGTATGCACCATTGGATGCTCGAGCACCTATTGATATTCAACATTGTTAAATTGTGAGTATGAGGGAAAATTATTTGTATAAATTTGCAAATTTTGATTTGGTGGAGCAACCAAATGATTTCCCCCATCATTCACACCATCAAACTGTATAACTTTGTTGACAATGATATATTATGTTTTATGCTTGAGTGCTATATAAATTTCAACTGTGGTGTCTGTTAACTCAATGAAAGTTACAAAAAGCATTAGCATTATAATCCTCAAGTATTCTTCTAAAGGGGACCAATAGACAAATGAGAGGAAGAGTGATCATTTTTTGGTAAGTTAACATGTGAAGCACATCTTCCAATGGTTCGCTAAGCTTTGTCAATTTTATAGGCCCTTGAGGTTTGAGATATATAGTATTGGAAGTAGTAGTCACTTGGTTGGCACCAAGCTTAGATAGGACTTTCTTGTAATTCCCTTTTTAAAAGGTGTTATTGTTTTGAAACATCAAAGCGTGAGAAGATATGGAAGAAGTATAGGAGGACCCATACTCCAAACCATTAGATCTGCTAGCAATTTAATTTTAACTGTTCATACATGTTGACACAAATCCATCAAGGAAGCACAACTATTCAAGTAAATGTTATCTTTGATGGGATAAATGAGTCCCTTAAGGGAAATAGATTACAAATTACCATCCTCTAGTTGATGCTTCATTTTACCACTTAAAGAATAGAAGCAAATGACATGGTCGTTAATAGGCTCATTATGTGCGAGGGAACATTTGATCTAATCAGTTGTGGTTTTTTAGCCCATATTGAAATTTAAGTGTTACAAGAAAGCAGTTGCTAACTCACCAAAAGAATGGATAGAACTACGAGACAAATAATATATGTAAGGTTGCCTAAACCCCATCTAATATCCATAATGATAGATTTAATGGCATTCTTGTGATAAGAAAGTCTTATTAGGTCGAGAGGTGAAGCTTAGAGGCGTTATACAGCCACAACACGATTGGAACTTTTATTCTGCTGATTTAAATTGACGGTTTGTTAGTTGTCATAAAGTAATTAACATAATTTTTGTGTCCCATTACCTCCCGAAAATATTGGTGTAATGTCCCCATTTTTAGATTCTCTTACAGATCAGTCAGAGCACTTTCCCTTGTTGAATTTCAGGCACTTAGAGATGCAATTGGGATAATGAAGAATAATTACCTACAGTTGTTATCAGATAGAGATCATCTTCTCAGGCTTGACGATATTTATCATGATGCTCTAAGGGGAAAGGAAGAGGAGGTTGATGAGCTCACCTACGAGCTTGAGGTCACCGCAGACTCTTTGAAGAATGCTCAAACAACCCTTCAAGAGTCAAAGTTACAGGTAGATGAGCTTACCGTGGAGTTGAGCTTGACACAGTCTTCATCACCTACAAATACAATTCAAAGATCTATGGCAGCATGTAGTGATGAGCATACATCAACGGATAGTGGTAATGAGCATGTGGAGGATGTGGTCACATCCATTTCATTTACTAGTGTAGCTGACATAGATAGGATGAGTGCATTGGTTGAGAGTTGCAGAGAACCACATGATGCACTAGGTTCTCCTGAGGTTAGTCCCATGACAGGTGATGCAGAGCAAGTTGTTGATGGCTCTTGTGGTGTAGTAGTGAATTTTCCAAAGAATTGTGTGATAGATCACAACACTACTTCATCATTTTCACAGAAGATATGCAGGGCATGATCCAACGGTGTGATCGGTTCTCATGTTGATTTGTTTCCCTCTCTTGGAAGCAAATCCGAGATTGCATCCTATGCAGTTGATAGTGATCGACAACTTCCTAGACCTCAGGGTTAGAGAGATCAACTGAAGGTTTCCGAGGTTAAGGTTGTTCAAACCTTAACTCGTATTGACAGTACCCACAAGTTTGTGGAGGATCTCTTTTGGACGGCACAATTGGAGGAAAGGCAGATAGGGGTAGTAGTGGGTATATCTACATCTGATTTGCGAACTATCCAGCATGCCATGGAGTGGATTAAATCATAGTACCTCCAGTTGTTGTCAGATCGAGACTTTGCTATTGGGTATGCTAAGAGGACTTGTAGGTTATCTACCCAATTAGCCATTCAGGATCAGAGACATGAGCCATCTTCTGATTCGAGTGATTTGAGTGATGAGGAGGGTGTTCCCCATGACTTTGATGATCAGCCATTGACAGAGGTGGGAGCATTTTATTCTGACTGCATGTGAGGAGTGCTCATCATTTCTTCTTTAGTCCACACACAGATGACCTGATGATGCGTGAGTGTGGATTGGCTCAGGATTTATACCATCCATTGTGGGATGAAGGGTTGCCATCTACAGAAGGTGGAACTAGAGATTACAGGTGGCTGACTCAGATACATTCAGAGGATTATTTGCAGAGTCAGAGATCAGATTACCATCATGGTGATATGTATCAGACAGGGTATGCAACTTCTTGGTCTCGAAAACTTCCATTTGAGACATGGCTTCTGAGAGGTTGTAGTATCAGTAGGCGTGATGGTATGTTTAGTTTTTATAGCAGTGATGGAAGAGAGTATTATCATTCCCTCGATTTGAGAGAGGAAGTTTCATATCTTCCAGCACCTATGTTGGATAGTCAGTACATCCATAGGAGTTTTGGAGAGGACAATAGGGGATGTTGTGATTCAAACACTCTGAGATTTACTTACCCCTTCATGATTGTTGGATGTGAGGTTCTGATGTGTTGGGATCTAGGTGGTAATAGGATTGGCCTGACGATTTAGTTGGATTCCGTTGTGTTGCTTCACCACTCTTTGCATGGTGAAAATTATATCAGAGTAGCGCAGTGGAAGTCAATAGGGGATGTGTATGACAGACTTCCACATTGGCTTTGGGACCCAAGGTTTCCTATGACTAGCAGATTGTTCTATATTGGGGTAGCTATTTACATTGATGTTGAGCATGGTTTTACCTCTACCCAGTGGATGCAGTAGAGATGTTGTGGGACATTTTTTAGATTGATTTGGGATCCTGGTGTTCAGCTTTGGCATGCAGATGCAAATTGCTTGAGGACAAGAAATCTTTGGGAAGGGCGGACCGTAATGTCCCCATTTTCAGATTCTCTTACAGATCAGTCAGAGCGGGCTTTCTGGGTTGGTGACAGCATAATCAAAGGAATATTTCAATTTCACCAGGGTGTTCGGGTGATCCAATGGAGATGGTTGACACTTTTCAGAGGGATTTCAGACAACTTGTCCGTACTGACTATTTATAGTAAGTGCTTGCATGTCATTAATCTTTCTGGGTTTTTCTGGGTTTGTTCTCTTTGGTCCCCGGTGTTCACTGCTATTTTTAGTAAGTGGCAGTTTGGTGTTGTTTGGGCGATTTGGCAGTCAGCTGCTGGCTCTCATAGACATTGCATTGAGCTCAAAGTTATCAGATGGTTTGTGGATCCAATTGGCACCCTCTGAGTTGGCTCAGATTGCTTATGGCTGTTACTATTTTTAGTAAGTTCGGGATTGGCACCAGAATAGGATTTTGAGAGTGGGGTTGGATTCGTCTTGTCAAGACCTTTCCAACGAGCTATAGATCATTGGTTTCTAACATCATCTTGGCCTCTGTTTTAAAGTCCGTAAATTAAACATTATTATTTAATATTGGACCTTGGTGCCTAGGCTCAACAACTTAATGTTGTTTTAAAAGAGGGTAATTTAAGGGTGATGTTGAGAAAAATAATTAAAGAGAATTATAAAGTATTTTCCCTCTCATGTTTTATCCCATATGCAAGAGGATTTTAGAGACTCCCAGTTGAAAAAGTATAAAAGGAGGAAAAGTACTCTCATTTGGATATGTTTGGTTTTATTATTTTCTTCTCTCTTTGAGATTTCCCTTGCTAGGGTTTTGGAGCTTTGGCTCTAGGGTTTGAGGATTCAAACCAGAGGCTCTTGGAGAAGGAAATCTCCCTGAGTAGCGGTATCCCACAGGTGTGAAAGATCACCCAACGGTGCCTTCTATGGTGGATACATTCAGTGTTCACAGATGTGCTTCAATGGAGTTGACGGATTGAAGGTTTGATGCAATTCTTAATACATCCTTTGCAGTTTAATGGAGATTTATGTGTGCAGATTGGAAGGACTATTTTAAAGGTAGATTTTGTTGTGGTTGAGGTGAGTTATTGCTGCTATGTAAAACCTTCTTGTTGGCCGTACATATTTGCATAAGGTCGTACCACAGTTGAGTGATTTTTGGAGCATTTGGGAGTAGCAAACTTCTTCATACTTTGTCGCCTAGCCTTGTAGACTGCAATCAGTTCCTAACAGAAATATTTCAAAGGCTATTGGTTATTCTTGCTGCTGATATACACTTCCAGTCATGGTCGTACACATCCAGGCATGAAGTTGGGAGTTTTGAGCTTCATTTCTCTTTGCGAGCAACTTCTATTTTGCATTGTACGAGGTGTCTAGGGTCTCTTGTATTGCTACTATTAATATAGGCATGATATTTTCTATTCCTTAGAGTTTGGAGTGATTTTGGCTATGCCCATTTGTTGGTCCGGCAACAGCTGAAATATGAAGTTGCAAATCTGAACATGGGTATGTCACAGTAATTCATTATTGGTCATTTTACTATCTGGGTAGTCAATAGTTTCTTTATATCTATTATATATTTTAGGGGTTTGGGTTATATGCTCTGTATTGTATGCTCCGGCATCACACATCTGCAGGAAAACATAAAACCCCTTATGTATCTTCTATCTATCTAAAAGACCACACAAAATAATAATAAAATATCACACATAAAAGATTCATAAAATATACAAACAGGTACGGCACATTACAATTGGCACCATCAGGATGTACGAGAGAATATTGGGTAGTTAGGCTGCATGCAAATTTAATATTACTAAAATTTGAAATCGTAGCACACTAGCACTAAGCTTAGGAAATCAGCCACATGCAAGTTAAAAGAAATAAATAAAATTTGAAATCATCTTAGCCCTAACTTTAGAAAAAACACTCCTGCAAATTGAGCAACTACTTCTTTACCTGTGCTGAATTGTCGCTTCAATTTTCTTTGAATTTCTCTTCTGCATGAAACTTTCCAGCTCAATGTGTCTACTTTTTTTTCCATTTTAACAGGTACATGTTAAGGTTTCTTTTATATTTATTCTCTATCTTTGAGTTTTTTAATTGTTTTTCTACTATTTATAACGTATTTATTTAGGAAATATCCAGCTATCGATAGTTTTCCAGCGTTGTCTTTTTGGGTAGTTAGGGTTTGCATTGAATGTGAATCCTCTTGTCAGTTACAGATCTTTGTTCAAGGTCACCAACATTACAATCTCTAGGCATTTGCTGAGGTTAATGCAAATATTCATCGGCGTAACAAGGTCGTTGGCCTCCAAAATCACCATTCCTCTGTGATTGAGGCTGCTAGCTTGAAAGCGGAGATATAGTTTCCAATGGCAGAAAATGGTCTGATAAGTGTTTGGTAGCTTCGAGATCAACATCCAGGAATCCCAGTCCTCCTCAGACTCCTCTTCACAAGATTGAGTACAAGACCTTGGGCAATAAATCTTTGTTGCCTCTAGAGCTCAAGTACTTCGATCATATTGTCCAACTATGTTGAGTATTAAATCTTTCAATTTTCTACATGCATGGCTCAAAATTATGACAAAAAAATTCCAGAATAGTAGTTATCAACAAAAACCCCTTAATAATCAACCTTAGAATTTAAAGAAATTTCACATACTGCTTTTTGCTTGAAGTTTCCTTAAAAAATATTGGTCATATCGTAAATTTTATGGCTTCAAGGCGCAATAAATAATCTTCTGTGAGGTAAAATATTTATTGCAGGCACAATATAGGTACAGTGATTACAGTTTCTTTCTATTGTGCTAATTTTTATAGGTCTTTTTTAAAAAAAGATGCAATATTTATGGTTATGTATTACAGGTACTAGATAATCGCATTATATTAAAAAGAATGATAGTAGGGCAATTCTCCTTTGGCAGAGAACAAAGGCAGGCACAGCCATTAGCTTGAATGTCATCTACCAAAAGAGAATCTCCTTGTAATCATTCCCTGCAACTTCTTCCCCTTTGTCTAGAGCTTTGACAGGTAATGGCTATATAATGTTTGTACGAAGGTATAAAATATGTGGTTTTTAGGCATATCCAGTAGTAGATCCCTGAGTAAAGGAGTATATGGTAAAATCCTTTGAACATTCCTTTACAAAGATGATGCTCAACATTCTGGCTCTTTATTGACCACAAAAGTTTCCCAAGTAAACAGAAAAAAATTAAAAAATAATAATAATAATAATAAATAAAAAATAAAAAATGTTAATTTTAGCAAATTCTGTATTTTTAGAAATATAGTTTTATACTAAAACCAACCCAAGTGGTCCTAACACAATAAAGGACTATAATTAACTAGCTTTGTTAATAGCAAAGGCAACTAAACACATACAACAAATAAGTGACAGCATCAATTAACTAGCTTTGTTCATAGCAAAGGCAACTAAACACATACAACAAATGAGTGAGCCTTAGTCAGGGAGAAAAAGAACAAGGAAGTTCAAACATGGTACTTGATTTATATTCAACAATTTACAATTTTATTTGATATGAATTGGTTAATAATATCAGAGAAGCACTGTCACTTGAAAAAGAGAGTATTTTATATTATAACAAGCTTCAAGCAATTGGTGCCAAAATTATCGACCACTCACCAGTGTGAGTGACTCAAACCTATGACGAATGACATCTAGACCATCGGTGCACTGAAATGAAATCAATCCTTAGTCCAGAATTGTTGGTAGCACGATGAACAGTGCAAGATATAGAGTCCACAGCCTTAGGTCTTTGTAAGTCTTTTGCTATAAGAACAAATGTTACTTTGGAAATGGTTTATTCAAATTGGTAAAAAATGTTTACAACATGCATGAAGTATGCCATCAACAAAGATATGTGGTATTTGTTTAGTCATAGTATTTTAGTCAGTGAATCATTTTATGGATAGCTTGGCAAGTGGAAGGAGATAAAGATGCAACTATTCTTCTTACAACCAATGAGGTAATTTGTACCACTGTTGCAGCTATTCTTAAACATCATCTACTTTAACAGTCAAAAGTCAATTTTGGCCAATGAAATTAGAACAAATATTTACCACTTTTTGTTGTGGATGAAATGTAAAATTTCTATTGACTATTTGATCATTGAATTAATGGATGATATTTAAGTGGGGTGCATTGCTCCAGGCTATGGTTGACCACTACATACCCGTTATTTTAGTTTATCTTTGTTAAAAATGTTTATCTTTGATAAATTGTTTTTTTCAACAAGGCTTTAATGAGAGAAAAATACTATTAGACTAATATTAATGCATTAGAGGACTTGTTTTTACTACAGGGAAAGTTCTTTTCCAATGGGATGGATGCCAAATACTTGAGACAAATTGATCTAAAGTTAGCCAAGGTGACATGATTTCTCAAAATAGTTATCAGTTTAAGAGAATTCAGGGACAAGATTTGATTTCTTAGAAAGAGACAACTAAGTGTGTTTTAACTTACACTTGAATGATTTGTGGCATCATAAGCAGACTTATCTACAATCTTTTCATAGGATATTTATGAAGCGTAGAAAAAAGTGGATGCCACTGATTCAAGTATTCTGATTTCAAGATAGAGGGGCAAGAATAGAAAAGCGATGACAATGTCTCCTTGTTAAAACCATAACTCTCAAAGGTTTTCAGGATTTTCTCCTGTTTAAATGAACATTAATTTAACAAAAACTTATGTTGTTGATCAAGCAATAAACATTAATCCTAGGAAAACCATACCATTCCAACAGTCTAGTGACTGCAACCAATCCTCTATCAGTACAAAGCTCGATCTGTTGTGGCTCTGAAGCCTCTTCCTCTTTGCCAATGCTCTCTAGAAAAAGGTCAACCTCATTGAGTGCACTGCCCTTATTGAAAAGGTCTGCCATTGCTACCCTGTAGTCATTTTTCAATGAAACCTCTTCATACTTAAGCCCATTGAATTCTATGTCTTTGTTAATTAAATTGACCAAGGACTTCACCTTCATAACAAAATTTGGAGCATATTTTACTGCTATGGAAACATCTGGTTTGTTTAAATTCCATTTCCTGCAAAGGTGATCTTCCAATGTTACCACAATCAACAAAGTAGCTTCATGATCACGTGAGTACTCTTCATCCTCAAGATCTGAGTGGGCTTTGGATGCCATATTTCCCTTGATGCTCACTTCCATGACAGTTTGGGTATGGAAGAAAATTAAATATGGAACTGGGGACTTCTTGAGCATGACAGATGAATCCTTTGGAAGGATAAGATTGTAGAATGTAATACACATGGAAGGTGATGCTAATGGTATAGATATAGGTCTTGGTGTTATGGTTAAACCATAACAAGCGCAAAGACCATCATGAAGGTGAAGTAGTCTTCTTCTGCAATTTTCTTGAGCCGCAAAATATTGGAAAATAATTTGCTTTGTCTTTCTAAATAAACATCCTTTGGAGCCTTATTTTCAGAATTATTGTTCTTCTTACAACCAATGAGGTAATTTGTACAATTGTTGCGGCTATTCTTAAACATCATCTACTTTAACAATCAAAAGTCAATTTTGGCCAATCAAATTAGAACAAAAGTTTACCACTTTTTGTTGTGGATGAAATGTAAAATTTCTATTGACTGTTTGATCATTGAAATGGATGATATTTAAGTGGAGTGCATTATTGTAGGTTGTGGTTGACCACTACATACCTGAATGTTATAGTTTATCCTTGTTAAAAATGTTTATCTCTAATAAATTAGATTTTTCAAAAAGGCTTTAATGAGAGAAAAATACTATCAGACTAATATTAATGCATTAGAGGACTTATTTTTACTGCACGAAAAATTCCTTTCCAATGGGATGGATGCCAAATACTTGAGACAAATTGATCTAAAGACAACAAAGGTGACACATGATTTCTCAAAATAGTTATCAGTTTAGGAGAATCCAGGGACTAAAGATTTGATTTCTTAGAAAGAGACAACTAAGTGTGTTTTAACCTACACTTGAATGATTAGTAGGATCATAAGTAGGCTTATCTACAATCTTTTCATAGCTTGGCCTGCAGACTATTGTGCTTTACCATTCCAACAATAGTTGTTATAAGGTTAGAGCTAGAGGCAATTAATTTATCAAAGAAGATCACCTATGCATTGGCAAACAATAGATTAATTGTAGCTTGTGTTAATCAATGAATGGAGCAGGGGCCACACAGTGCAGGCAGGATGTATGTTTGCATTGGCTCATGACTACCACTTAATGAGCTCTATTCATGGCTTTATTTTTATGAATGAAGTATGTAATCTTCGGGCTATTCTTAAATATCATCCACTTCAACAGTCGAAGGCCAATTTTGACCAGTAAAAATAGGACAAATATTTACTACTTTTTATTATGAATGAGGTGAAAATTTGATGTTGACTATTTCACCATTGAAACTGTGGATATTTAAATAAAGTGCAATCTTCCTTCATTGTACATCTTCTATAATTCCTTCTACTTATATTTCCATTTATAGATCTACTCTTAACAGTTAATAAATGTGCAAATTTGTACATACAAAATGGTTAGCAGCTTATGCAGTCAATGGTAAGAAGTGGTGAGGGGTTTACACCACAAACTCAAAAAAAAAATTTAAAAATCAATTTAATTCATAAACCCTTCTCAACTTTGTGCTCTTTACTGACCTGGTTTATTTTGATTAAATTTATTTTATGATATTTAATAGGTGGACATTGGGATGTCTTTCACACCTAGAAACTCAAAATTAATGCACTTTAAGCTCCCTCGTGCAGTTTATCATGAAGCTCTTCTAACAGGGTAAATTCAACCTAAACATGCCACTGGCCCTGCTTTGCTCCTTTGTATTATCCAATACGGTAGCTGTCACTTTAAATTAACTTTTTGACAGTAGCAATGCATGTCTAAAGTAACTTTTGAAAATGCACTCCCTTTCAACGGGTCTATATATTATTGTAATGCTTATTGTAATGCTTATATATATATATATATATATATATATATATATATAGTGTTTGCATTCTTTCAAAACAATAAAGACTAATTAATTTACACACTGTTTCAGGGCATTTGGAAATTAATCACATGAACATGGAATTGTAATTTCCTGCATTAATATATTCATGTGGGTGAGTGGGATTTGGGAAGCGAATTCCATATAAACCTTTATGATTCTTTGCTAATCTATATTCTAAATCTTCCTTGTAATTCTATAATTGACTAATGATATTTATCAATGTAAGAGAGAATAGTAGCCCAAGGTTTTGACTATGTAATTTCAAGGGTTGATTCTTAGTATAAATCAGAAATGTACACACATGTTGGCTCATCTAATTCACCACATTCTTTCTAGGATTCTCATTCCCAGCTTTAAAGCACATTATTTATGCTATAAAGCTCAGTATTGTACAACTATAAATATAAGAAGCTTAAGTGGCCATTTTTAAAAATATAAAATATATTCGACTGTATTGAACGTGTTTAATTTTTGGCAGTATTGGTAGTATTTAAGGGCACGACCAATTTCATTTTCAATAAAAAAGGCCTCCAAGAAACTAGCCCTTCGATGTCATGTTGCATAGTTATCCTCTATGCTATCATATTCAATTTGTAATAAATTTTATTGATTTTTGGTTGTTTAATAGTGGATCTCTCAAATCTATAGAGAAGTAGTAAGCAGTGACAAGGATCTACATTGAATTAGATAAAATGTTTAGATTTTACATTTGCTATCATTTGGTTTGGTGGGTGCACAATGAGATTTAGTTCACTAAGAATAAGAAGGAAGGTGAGTTTGATACTAGATTTAAAAATAAAATAAAATATATCATTCAAATTGGTTGAATCTATAATTTTTTAACTTAACATAATATGATGACAAAAGTATTACAGAGATTTTAAGAGAATAAGTGTTAGTGTAGGTTTTTTATTCCTTATTATAAGGTTTTCCCTACAAATTTTTTTAAGCTTGCTTAGGTAGTTTAGTAATGTGAGCTATTTAATAGGCCTTTTATGTTAGTGGGTGCATGTGTGTGTGGTGTCAATCCATTCATGGAAGTTACTCCACCCCCTATTTTTGGAGATGTTGGAGTTACATTTCCTGTTGGTCAATATTGACACCTCACCCCACTCACCTTGCCTATAAATACTCACTCCTTTGCATGTATTTTTCATGGGTTATTCGAATACATTTGGCTTGTGCATTATCCTCTTGCAACTCTCTCTTGTAGAAGTTTTCTTGCAGATGATCCTGGCTCCTGTGAGTCCTTGTGTGACTCTAACATGGTATCAGAGCTCTAGATCTGTCAGTTTCTTCTCAAATCAGAGAGGTTTTGCATCCTGGTGCAAAACAGACCTCACAGTTGCATTCAAAAGGTGTCAAAACCCTTATTTTCATATAAGGCACTCTATATTTTGCTAAAAAAAATTGGGCATTTTTTGGGGTTTGATTTTTTATGTGCAGGGAAAATCTGTATGACTGCCTCGATTTTCGTGCTAGAATTTCTATATAGCCACCTTGATTTTTGTGCCTAATTTTTTTGAACTTATTTTGATTTTCGAGCAACCTCGATTTGTGTGCCAAATTTTTTTGAATCTACCTCAATTTGTGTGCCAAAATTTTTTGAATCTGCCTCAATTTCTGTGCCAGGTTGTCTGTATGATTGCCTCGATTTCTATGCCAGATTTATGTACAGTCTGCCTCATTTTTTTGTGTCACTTCAATAACTAAGTTTGCCTCGATTTCCGTGTCGCACTCATGTGTAGACCTAAAAAGACAGTTTTCTTCCAAAGGCCATAACTTGAGCATACAAACTCTAAAATTGGCAAACGAAAAAGCGTTGGAAAGCTGGTTCTCAGCACTATCTAGTAATGCTGGTCTTTTTTCCAGATTTTTCTGTTTGCAACCTATTTTTTCTGTTTGAAATCAAGGCATTTTTTTGGCTTCCGAGCTCCGTTCTTGCGCCTAGAATCTTCATTTTTTGAAAATGAAAAGGCGTTGGAAAGGTATCAAAGAGCTCTACACAGCCACCTATGTACTTTTTTTAGATTCATCCCCAAGTATCTTTTAATCAGTTTGTCAATTTTATGGCTTCTGTTGGATCCTGGGCATGCTGCCTCCTGGAAAGGTTCTATTTGCTTTGATAAACTTGATTTATCAACAATAATCTATTTTTGGTCTCTCTTGCACTTTCTATAGCATAATGAGGATATCAAACTGTTTGTACTTGTGCTTATTCTTCCTTGGTTTCGCCCTGGAGGCAACCTTCATAGTTTGTTCAATTTTTTTGAGATCATTGGTACTTTATGTTACCAACCTCTTTGATCATGATCTTCAGTGGGGTTTTCCAGTACAACACAGTGCTTCTTCAACAGTCATGTGCATTAGATCATTTTTAATCCTTCTATCACCTGTTGCTACATCAGAGTTCAGTGTTGCACCATCATTAGCTTCCAGTGATTCTGTGCAGCAGGTCATCTTCTATCCTCTGTTACTTCATCAGGGTTCAGTGATGCTTCGTCATGAGCTTCTAGTAATTCAGGGTTGTTTCTTCGAATGCTTCCAGTAATTCTTTGCAGCAAAAATAATCATTGTATATGGGTACCTAACATGGCTTTATTTGTCAGGACCCATCTTTACATCTCCCTAAGTTGCACTTAAGGGAGGGTGTTAGTGTAGGTTTTTTATTCCTTATTATAAGGTTTTTCCTACACATCTTTTTAAGCTTGCTTAGGTAGTTTAATAATGTGAGCTATTTAATAGGCCTTTTATGTTAGTGGGTGCGTGTGTGTGTGGTGTCAATCCATTCATGGAAGTTACTCCACCTCTCCCTATTTTTGGAGATGCTGGAGTTACATTTCCTATTGGTCAATATTGACACCTCACCCCACTCACCTTGCCTATAAATACTCACTCCTTTGCATGTATTTTTCATGGGTTATTCAAATGCATTTGGCTTGTGCATTATCCTCTTGCAACTCTCTCTTGTAGAAGTTTTCCTGTAGATGATCCTGGTTCTATGAGTCCTTGTGTGACTCTAACATGGTATCAGAGCACATCAATGCTTTAACAATAAGCTCCAAAATAATTATCATTTTAATATGAAAAAATGAAGTAGCCAATATAAAATAAAAATGTAGAAAAAAGTATATAGATAAAAAAAATCCATCTAAAGGACAACTTAAAGTATGTATAACAAATCTAAAATATTAAAAGATAACAACTTATGGAATTCACACATTAAAATCTCTTAATTATAAAACTCCACCACTCAACTATGTGGTAAAGGAAAATGTTTGTTTTAATATACTAGAAAGAAGATGTTAGCTTTAGTTTTAATAAATAAAGCAATTTAGTTGAATTATTAAAATACAAATCAATTTACTAAAAAAAAGGGAAATGGATATTTAATCTATCAAATTAAACTTCTATACTTCAAAAGTAGAATTACAGTTAGTAGTAGAATTACGATCTTTTTTAGGATTTGAAATAGAATTAGTGTTACTAGTTACGGTTAAGGTTAGAATTATTGTTAGGGTTATAATAAGAGTTAGGGTAAGGGTTAGAATTGGTTAGGGTTAGGATTAGAATTATAGTTAGGGTTAGGGTTAGAATTATGATTACAATTACAGCTAGGTTTAGAATTAGGAGTAGGATTAGGGTTAGTATTAGAGGGTTAGGATTAACATTACAAATAGAAATAAGGGCAAGGATGATAATTATACTTAGGGTTAGGGTTAGAATTAGACTTACAATTAGGATTAAAATTAATGTAGGGTAAGAATTAGAATTAGGGTTAGGGTTATAATTATGGTTAGGATTACAATTAGAATTAGATTTAGGGTGAAGGTTACATTTAGGGTTAAGGTAACTATTAGAATTAGGATTATTGTTAGACTTAAAATTAGGGTTATCGTCAGAGTACAATCAAGGTTATGATTAAAATTAGGGTTAGGGTAAGAGTTAGGATTAGGATTCCTATTAGAATTAGGGTTAAAATTAAGGTGGGTTACTATTAGAATTAGGTTAAGAATTGAAGTTATAGTTAGGGTTAGGGTTCAAATTAGAGTTAGGGTTAGAGTTCAATTAGGGTTAAGGTTGGTATTAAGCTTAGGTTTAGGGTTTGAATTATAATCAAGCTTAAGGTTAAGGTTAGGGTTAAAATTAGAGCTATTTTTAGGGTTAGAATAAGGGTTAGGGTTAGGGTTAAAATTAGGATTAGGGTTAGGTTTAGAATTAGAGTTAGGATTACAATTATCAATGTGGTTAGGGTTAGAGTTATAATGAGGGTTAATGTTAGAATCAAGTTAGGGTTATAATTAGGGTTAGAGTTTGAATTGAGGTTAGGGTTAGAGTTAGAATTAGGGTTATTAAATTAAGGTAAGCATTAGAGTTACAATTAGGGTTAGGGCTAGAGTTAGGGTTAGAATTCAGGTTAGGCTTAGGGTTAAATTATAGTTAGAATTATGATTAGGGTAAGGGTTAGAATTGGGGTTATTGATAGATTTAAAATTAGGGTTATAGTTAGGGTAGAATCAAGGTTATGATTAGAATTAGGGTCAGGTTAGGGTTAGAGTTAAGATTAGGGTTCCTATTAGACTTAGGGTTAGAATTAAGGTGGGTTACTATTTGAATTAGGGTAAGAATTAGAGTTAGGGTAAGCATTAGGGTTAGGGTTAGGGTTAGGGTTAGAGTTAGGGTTAGGAATAGCGTTAGAAATTGGCTTAGAGTTAGGGTTAAAATCATAGTTAGAATTAGGGTTAAGATAATGGTTAGAATTAGGGTTATAGTTAGATTTAAAATTAGGTTTATAGTAGGGTAGAATTAGAGTTATGATTAGAATTAGGGTTAGAGTTAGAGTTAGGATTAGGATTAGGGTTCTTATAAGATTACACTTATCATTATTTTATAAGCCTCAAAACCCTCAACTTAACGGTATTTCAAAATCTAATCCTATTTAACATAATTTTGGTTGTAACTCTAATAATAACACTAACCCTAATGCTAACCATAATCAAAACCCTAATTATATTTCTAACCCTAACCCTAACCCTAACCTTAATCATAACACTAATGCTAACCCTAACCCTAATTATAATAGATTAATTATTAGATTAATTGTAACTCTAACTTAAACACTAACCCTAACCCTAATTTTAACCTCTAACTCTAATTCTAAATATAATATATAATATAATTATATTTAGAATTATTATATAATATCTTATATAATTTTAATTATTGTAAATAAATAAATTAATATTATATTTATTTAATAATTTTTATAATATATTATAATAATATATCTAATCTATATTATAATTATAATAATTCATATAATTATATAATATAATTTATAATATAGATGAAATATATTATTATAATGATATTAATTATCATTAAGTAATTTTTCTTATTATATTTATTATTATTTTTATTATTATGAATGTTCTCTATAAAATGTAATAATATTAGAATAATATAACAATATAAATATAATATTATTGTGTATGTAGGAAAATTCCATTGTTAAGATCAATTTAAAATAATAAAACCTACGATACCTTCAAGAAATCTAAAACTAAATGCAAATAAGAAAAATAGAAAGTAACAAGGAATAATGTCACCTAGTTCATTTGATATCTTGGTTTTGTTGTGGATTGATCCTCGAAGTATGCAACTACACTCCAAGAGGTTGCCATGGATGCTCAAGATTGCTATGCAAACAATGATAATTTTGACTACGTAATATGATTGAAGATTCTCAGAATGAGAGAAGAAGGGGGTATTTTTAGACAAGGAGGAAATGTGATAAATGGTGGAGAATGAAAGGAAGAACTGATGGATGAGGATGAAAGAGAGAAGAGGACAAACGTGTGCATGCCAAGTGTCCATACAAAGGCATTTTATTTAGAAAGATTAGGTGGGTTGTTGATAAAGATAAGATTCCTTTTCAAAATAGAATGTTGTTTCTATTTTGAGAGTTAGATGATGAGGATAATTGATTTTTCTATTTTATTAAATATTCCCACATTTTTTATTTTTGCTATTTTATTCACAAAAAGGGGGCCCACATGCACGTTTTTTAGAAGAAAAATGATAAATAGGAAAGTATGAAATATAAAATAAATAAATAAATAAAATTTTATTTAAGAAATAAATAAAATATTTAATTTTATTTATTTATTGATGAAGATAAAATGAGAATGATTAAATAATTAAAATCATTTAATCATAGGTGAGAAAATAGAAGAAATAAAGATAATTAATTAAATAAAAAATAATTTATTTAATTAATAGAAGAATAACGAAATAATTAAATAACCATAGAAAGGGAGAATAAGAATAATACATATTAATTAAATAAATAAAATTTATTTAATTAATTAAGAAGAAAATGATTTTATTAATGATGAGTATGTCAGATATAAGCGATGTATGTGATGCAGTATGAGTTTAATGCATAGATAATTAAATGGGTCAATTTTAAGTGTCTACATTTTGCCCCTCTTTGAGACAATGTATGTTAGGGCATTGTTTCAAAGAAGATATGATACATTGGATAAAGAGGTGTTGCCCCACTGAAACTAGCAAATGATGCCCCCTCGAGAGGTAGACCAAGTTGACACGGGAGACCGGGTTGACTCGTGACAAGAAAAGGCTAGAATGGGGCAAGGACGAGAAGGAAAGGTGCAGAAAGGTAAGAAAAAACCTAGGTTTTAGGCCTATAAATAACACCTCCTGGTGCAAATTTCATTCATTTGTTACATTTGCTTTTGTTGTTTGCTTTTTACTTTAGAGTACTATTTGGAGCTTCGAGGATGTCGATTCCGAGTGATTATCATCGTGCCGAGAGGGTGAGGACATTCGGGTGACCTCGTACAAGTAAGTACCAATTTTTTTTTCCATTTGCGTGATTATTTTTGCCTAAGGCGTCATTAATTGCCCCGTGCGACCAAATGCGCATCAGCTCTCTGCATGCACATTTGAACAATGTTGTGTCGCGTTTGGCATTTATGGTCGCTATTGAACACGAGATGGTCGCATTTGGCTTTGTCATGCACATATGGTTGTCAGTTTAGGGTAGGTTTTTGTGCGCATGCACCTTTGGTGCTTCAAGTCGCATTTGAGTGATAGTGCGTCACACTTGGTGAAGCTAAGCGCAAATGAATGACAGCAAGTCACCTTTGATTTTTCAAGTTGCAATTGAATGACAATGCGTCGCACTTGGTTTTTCAAGTCGCCTATGGAAAATCAAGTCACATATGGTCAAATTAAGTCATTTTTTAGGGTTTTTGACAAATTTTAGGTGAAAAACTTGTTGATGACCATTTTATTATTTCTTGCAGGAGGCATTACTTCCATTACTATCTTGAGAGCCTCATCCCTTAGATTTACGACTGGTACGATAGTTAGATGCTGACGAGCTTTTATTTCTTGAGATTATTGGCTTTGAGCATGTTGTATATGTGGAGCCCATTCATGCTCATACGGCATTGATGACATCATTAGTTGAGAGATGGTACAGTGACCACAACTGGTTCTTGCTTCCTACTGGTGAGGCCACTACGACCTTAGAGGATGTATATCACATTCTTCGGATTCATATTCATGGAGATCAAGTTGATTATGATCTAGACCAGGGGCTTGATGCATTCTGGAGATTGTTTGGCACACCAGACATCAGAGAGGAGGACCATGAGATCCTAATGTTGCGCATGAGAAAGCTATGCGATCAGCTACAGAGAGTGGTTATAGCGGTGATCAAATTTCTTGTATCGGATCGACGTGCTTGGGGCTTTCTGACTGGATGGGGTACCGTTATGGAGAGCATGTTCATGTATGGGACTAGATATGCATGGGCTCCTTGTGTTTTGGGACCGTTGTACCATTATTTACATGATTGCACATATATGTTTGGATCTAGCATGTCAGATGGGGTTACAGTTTTACACGTATGGGCATTTGAGCACATTACAGTTATGCAGCCTATCGGATTGAGGCAAAGGTTACCAGGACAGCCCTATGCACATATATATGGAGGTGCACCCAGCTATAAGCAATTGAGGGTTTCAATTTATTGGAGGCGACAGTTAGATGAGCTTGATCAATTCATATGGTAGCCATGGCTGAGTTGCAAGGCTTGGGATGAGGATACAGAGGAGCTAGTATATGCTCAACAAGCTCAGTACTTATTTGGTAGAGGTATTTATATTATTGAGAGATATTTACTTGAGAGAGTGCTTCGGCAGTTCAGGGTTAAACAACCCTTACCGGTCGACAATGCTATCTTTAGGCGCACACGTAGGAAGATATTAGGTTGGGGTCCTGAGGTGGTTGTAGAGGTTGCCCTAGTTGAGGTGGAGGGATTATAGTCGATGATGTGGGGATGGGATTAGTGGCCAGCATATCCAAGGACGTTACCTGATTATGATGCTTATTGGGCTACAGCTCGACCTACTCGTCTTTCTGCACCAGGAGAGGTTGGGGAGGTAGCAGTGCATGTGCCATGGAAAGGAGGAGCTAGGGCACAAAGGAGAGCTCCACGGGTTCAAGTTATAGTGGCTCTTGTAGCAGCGGTGGGTCTAGGAGGAGCAGCATTGGGACAGGGACAGGGTCATGGTCAGATCCCATGACATGTGGCTATGTCACCACAGCCACAACAGGCAAGGGGATAGGGATGCTGCAATGAGACAGCTGAGGTAGAGACTACAGAGAGAGATTGATAGGAGGGTGCGGTACCAGGCCCGACTGAGGAGGACAGAGGTGGATAGACATCGCGCAATCATAGCTATGAGACAGGCTTAGGGGCAGGCCCAGGCTTATTAGGGACAGGCTGCCCAGCTATAGGCCCAAGTACAAGCATTGCAGGGGTAGGTGCAGGCCTTACAGGCACAAGTTGCTCAAGCTGCACATGTACAGGTTCAGGCTGTGCCAGACGATGGCACCATTTCCCAACTGACTGCAGAGAGAAATGCAGCGCTGTAGAGAGCGTAGAGGGTGACGACGGAGAGAGACGCCGCTGTAGATGCACTTGGCACTGACCAGACATGTATATACTTGGCCAGAGAGCTCACCGGGTATAGGGGAAGTAGGCACGGCTAAGAGAGAGGCGGAGTACTATAGGGGATTGTATTATGGTGTAGTGCCTATAGAGTAGCGTCAGCCTAGCTACAAGAGTCAGTCAGGGGCCTTTGGTTCCAGGAGGACAGGGGGATCTCGATCAGTAGCCTCATTGATGGGACCACCTCAGCAGAGAGGTGCAGGGGGGCAGGTGGAACAAGTGGAGACCAGGGAGAGGCTTCGTCGGGGAGCTCTCTTCCGAGACACCAGGGTTAGCCTGTGTTGTATATTATTATATTATTTTTGAGGCCTGAGAGCCTATTGTATATACATTTTTTAGGGCTCTTAGATAGCCATGTTGTACATTTATCCTATGATCCTACATTTTGATGCGATATGTTGTCTATTATGGATGCATTTATGATATGGATATGTATTTATTTTTGTATCTTTTTATGTTTTTATGAGATGCACATGATGTGGTTATGAGATGCATATGCTATGGATACTTCATGATGAGATGTATATGATGAGATGGTCTATATATGGTTAGATATTTATGATTATTGTACAATGCTTGTAACAATGATATGCTTTATGGATGCATTAATGGTTATATGATAGATGATAGATATTATGGATAAATGATTTATGATGATGAACTTACTATATGGTAATGATGTCAATATGTCTGACACACTTGTGCTATAGGAAAAGGAAGAATGTTGATGAAGAATGAGAAGATGCTAATGATGAAGATTGAAGATGATGATGATGAGAACAACCTTAATAGTTGCATACTATATTTGAGGTTTACAATCCTTTTTTTGATATAGCATGTGGATATTATGCACCAAGGTATAGAAGACCAAGATGTCGTGTATCCAATGCGCAACAGGCTAATACAACCTTGTCAAGATACAAGATATGAATATTAGCCACTCAAGATGGACTTTAACTCTACAAGCAATGGTTTGAACTTATTTCCACCAAACATAGCGAACCTTGTTGGTTATATGTATGAGAAATAGTCTTATCATAGAATAGCCTTAGTGCATAAGAGATTGTTTAGCTTCTCAGATGCAAAAGGTATTGATATGCAAGATGTTAATCCCAACACTTACAAGTTAACATTAAGCCCAATAGGAGAATAAAGTCATCCCACAAATACAGGATACGAAAGCAAATGACCATGCCCCAGTCCAAACTTCATTGCAACATACCAAGATATGAAAGATCTAGGCAGTCTTGATTAGGTATTAGTAGGGACAAAGGATAAATCAAAAGATAAACAAAAGAAACTACCATCATGTTTTCTTGTCAAATTTAAGATGCTCTTAGATGGATTGGGATAGATAGCGCCTTGTTGAAAGGAAAGATATATCATGTTGAAGGCTAAGATGATTGGTTAGGTTGACATAGCAAATGTTGGCTTAAGACATGTAGACAAATAAATTTGTTTACCTCTTATTTGAACAAGCGCTTGAGCTATCGAAAGATGCGTAATTTGTTTTTGCTTAAGTTAGTCAAAGAGAAGAAGATGGAAGAAAGAGAAGATGATAGGGAGATGGAAGAATGAATCATTGGTACTTGCATACTAGATACTTCCTTCGTATTCCAGACTACCTACATACCCATATCCACAGGATCAAAGCACCACACGATGATGATGAGACATGATGAATATGTAGTTCTGGGTGTTTATTGATGATGTGGGAGATAGATGATGGAAGAAAAAAGTGATGAATGAAGAGAAAGAAGATTAGAGGAAAGATGAAAGGTAGAGGAGGGGTATCGTCTTATGCCTAAATCTAGGTATTTCCTTCATACACCAGACTGCCTACATACCCGTGTCCACGGGATCAAGGCATTTAACGTTAAAGATGATATGTAGTTCTTATTTTATGATGATGTAATATGATGAGGGATAAGTGATAAAGAAGTTTGATGTGATTTGATGCAGCGATGATTGGATTGTATTGGATGAATGCATGTGATCAAGCGATGTGATGGTTTAACTTTAATGCTTGGATTTTTTGTCAGTTGTTTGATGATTTTGTATATTTTTTTTTCAGGATATTTTATAATTTTTTGGTATTTTCTAGGACTTTTTATAGTTTTTATGGATTTTTTCAGGACTTTTTATTGTTTTTATGGATTTTTTCAGGACTTTTTATAGTTTTTATGGATTTTTTCAAGGCTTTTTATTTTTTTTATGGATTTTTTCAGGACTTTTTCTAGTTTTTATGAATTTTTTAAATGGTTGACCATGATGCCTTAAAGTGTCCACCTGACGTCGAAGTATAAGCAAGTGCCCCCAATGTGGGAAGAATTTATTGCAGATAGGCAGATGGAAAGATTTTCATGGGATATGATGGCTAGGAATGACTCAGTTAAAGCTAGGTGATATACATGAATGATAAGTCTACTTTGACAAGTTCCAAGCCACGATAATAGTAAGGCACAAGGACGATAAAAGCGATGAATGACTTAGCCATGGATGGATGAGGTTATTAGAGAATGGATGAAGTGACACAACGTGATGGGGGTTAAACAAATAGCAAAGTAGATGGCGAGAGCTAGTTCTACCATAGCGCCTGTTTGCTAGGTTTTCACTATGGTACTTATCCAAGGCGCTTGTTTGCCAAGTTTTCACCATTGGACACTAACCCAAAGCACCACCGAAGTGGTTTTCACTATTGGATTGATTTTTTTCTCTTTTTTTTGTACTTTTTATGATTTTTTAATTTTTTTGTACTTTTTCAGAGAAATGTTGTTTACAAGAGTTCATGGATAATTTTTTTTGAGATGAACACTATTGATCAGTTCATCTAGGGAGACACCATCAGGGGTAGCTAAAGCATAGGCTCCAAAGCCATAGATAGATGTGACCACAAAGGGGTCGAGCCAGTTGGGTTCAAATTTGCCTTGTTTTTCTCTACTCTGCTGATTCTTCTAATTCTCTTTCAAAACAAGGTCACCGACTTGGAACCTTCTTTCTTTAATTTTCTTATTATAGCTTCTGCGAAGACAATTTTGGTACACTTGCAAGTGGTTGAGAGCTGTAATTCACTTTTCATCCAATAATTCCAATTCATTCAGCCTAGATTTTATGTACTCTTCATTGGATATGATGTGCTGAAGTGATACGCACAATGAAGGGATTTTGACCTCAATAGGAAGGATGGCATCAGTATCGTAGACTAAGGCATATGGATTTGTACCAGTGGGGGTTCAAATGCTTATACGGTAAGCCCATAAGGCGGGATTCAATTGAAGGTGCCAATCGTGACTAGCTTCATTGACCGTTTTCTTCTAGATTTTTATGATAGTCTTATTTGAGGCCTCGGCTTGGCCGTTGCTTTGAGGGTAATAGGGTGTAGAAAATCTATGCTGGATATGAATCTTTTGACACAATTCACAGACTTCCTAGTTTTTGAAGGGATGCCTATTATCAGTTACAATGGTCTGAGGGATACCATATCGACAAATAATATAATGCAATATGAACTTGGAGATTTGTTTCCCAGTGATGTATGTCATAGGGATTGCTTCCACCCATTTGGTGAAGTATTTTGTGGTAGTGATTATGAACTTATGACCATTTGAAGAGGATGGGTGGACTTTTCCTATGAGGTCTAATCCCCATTGCGAGAATGGCCAGGGAGCTGTGAGCGGTTGTAGTTCTTGCGTTGGGGCGTGTATCAAATCTCCATGTATCTGACATTGCATGCATCTTTTTGAGAATTGATGTGTGTCTCGTTCCATAGTAGGCCAATAGTAGCCATCTCTAAGAAACTTTTTGACAAGACTAGGGCTAGCGAAATGCGATCCACAGACACCCTCGTATATTTCTCGTAAAGCCACATTGGCCTCTTCCGAGTCAAGACACCTAAGTAAGTTACCATCGAGACTCTTGCGGTAGAGGGTTTTGCCAAGGATAATGTAGCGAGAGGCTCGGTGGATGAAAGATTTGCATTGGGAATTAGAAAATTGGAAGGGGAAAGTGTCATTGACAAGGTATTCATGAATATCTTCATACCAAGGAGACGTGGGACAATTAACTTCACAGATGAGTTCTGATTGGGGTACTTCAAATGCTAGAATTAAAAGCTATTCCACTAAGAATTCACAATGCGGTGCATTAGCTGGCATGTCCAGGAGAGAACCAATGGTTGCCATGGCGTCAATTGCTTTGTTGTTGATTCTTGCAATTTGTTCAAATGTGATTTGAGAGAAGTATTTCTTAAGTCATCAACCATTAGTTTATATGGAAGAAGATTTTCATCCTTTGTTTGGTACTCATCTTGAACTTGTTTTATTACCAATTGCGAGTCTCCGAATACTTGTAGTTCTCTGATGTCCCATTGGACAACCATGCGCAACCCAGTGATCAAAGCCTTGTATTCTGCAATGTTATTTGTACAAGGAAAGGCGATGCAGTAGGATTTTGGAATATAGTCACCTTGTGGGGTTATGAATAAGACACTTGCTCTAGATCCATGCTGAGTGTAAGAACCATCAAAGTATAGTTGCCATGTTTCAGAAGGAGACACAGTGAAAAGTTTCTCATCAGGTAGCTCAGGATCAAAAGGATGGATGTCAGTCATTAGAGCTTCAACAAGTTGATCCACAATGACTTGTCCTTTTATAGCTTTGTGGTCAACATATTCAATATCAAATTCACTAAGGATCATCACCCATTTGGCTACTCTACCAGTAAGGACTGCTTTAGCAAGAAGATATTTCAATGGATCAAACTTGGAGATGAGCTTTGTTGTATGATTTAACATGTAGTGTCGCAACTTTTGAGAAGCAAACACCACTGCTAAGCATGCTTTTTCCACTGTTGTGTAGTTGAGCTCATACCCTACAAGAGTCCTGCTAATATATTAAATGGCTTGTTCTTTTCATGTATTGTCATGCTGAGCTAGGAGGGCACCATGTGCAACTCTTGTAGCTGAAGTATATAGAAGCAAGGGTCTATCTTTGACAGGCCGCACAAGCACAGGAGGTGCTGAAAGATATTCTTTTATTTGATTGAAGGCCTATTGACATTTGTCATCCCACTTAAAGGGTTCTCCCTTCCTGAGCAAGTGTTGGAAAGGATGGCACTTATCTGCTAGCTGAGCTATGAACCGGCGAATGGATTGTAACCGACCTTGGAGACCATGTAGTTGTTTCAAATTAGATGGAGGAGGCATATTAACTAGGGCTTTCACTTTATCTAAATCCACATCAATACCTCTTCTGAAGACTATGTAGCCTAGCAGCTTCCCAGAAGTTACTCTGAAGACACACTTTTTTGGATTTAATTTGACTTTGTACTTCTCAAGCCTGTCGAATATTTGTTCTAAGACTTGGAGATGATCTTCTCTAGTTTTGGACTTGCCCAAGATGTCATCAACATAGTCTTCCATTATTGTGTGGAAAAGGTCATGAAAAATGACAGTCATGGCCCTTTGATAAGTTGCTCCAGCATTTTTGTCCAAAAGGCATGACGACCTAGCAGTATGCTCCCCATGGGCAGATGAATGAAGTTTTATGCTGGTCCTCCTCTGTGATTCTAATCTGATTGTAACCTGAGAATCCATCCATTTATAAAAGCATCTCATGTCCTGCAGTGAGGTCTACAATTATGTCAATGCTTGGTAGAGGGAAGTCATTTTTAGGACATGCTTTGTTAAGATCTCTAAAGTCATTACAGTAATGAATTCTGCCATCAGGTTTAGCAACGGGCACTAGATTACATACCCACTCAAGATAATCAATGGGTTTAATGAACTTTGCATCCAATAGTTTTTGGATCTCTGCTTTGACTAACAATGTTATCTATGGATGCATTTTTCTTAGCTTTTGCCGAACTGGTTTGGCATTTGGGGAGACATTCAAATGATGCACTACCAAGGATGGGTCTAGACCCAACATATCTATGTAGGTCCATGCAAAGTTGATAGCTCTTCTTATGAAGAGTTCAACGAAGCTAACTCTTTTTGTGTCTGATAAAGAGGCTACTAGGAATGTGACTTTAGGAGCTTGTTTGGTGCCCAAGTTGATTTCCTGGGATTTCTCGATCAACAAATGTGATCTTTCTTGATATGCAGAAGTTATAGGAATGTCAGATCCTCCATCCTTGGGTGCCTCGTAGAGGTTTTCACCCTTGGATACGTCCTTTATTTTTATTTTTTCTTGATCAAGAGGTGCCTTGAGGTTTTCTCCTAATGACCTTTCATTTTTTATTTTCTTGTTTTCACTTTTGTGACTAGAAGATCTGACACTTCCACCAAAGTACGCCAACAGTGGCAAATCAATTGCAAATCCTACCTTATGGTCTCCAAGAGGCAGGCCTTTCCTTGTTCCCATGAATTCAGCAATGGCCTCATCATTTTGAAATGTATCGATGGCAGGTGCCCCCTATTGATCCCAATCAATTAGGTTGGGGTAGACAAGTGGAAGGTCACAGGCAGTAGAAGATATCATGAAAATAGAGGTTTCTTGGAAGAGTTCAGTGAGATGAAAGGCAAAGTCTTCGATGGTATCTAGATTAGGGGCCTTTTCTGCGGGAAAGGCTTTAGCAACTTCATCAAGGATAAAATGGATGTCCGAGGCAGGCGGACCCTCCTTTCAGTATCCTAGACCCTGTCGATTATACTTCTTTGACACAATGATTGGCTCTAAGGGGCCTTGTTCTTGTAGACCCAGTCCACCTTTTCCTTTGTAGCCCATATTTTTGATGATTATGAACCCATTATTATATCGTTGCACTTCTAAGGATACCTAATCATTTTCATCGTAAAAGATCCAGGAAGAAATGTTGTCAGAGATATCCTCATCATCAAGTAACCATGATTGCACGAACACTGTTGGAGGCACGGTGACAATTGCTTTGGAGTTAGAAGATTTTGAAATAACCAGCTTACCATATGATTTGGGTGACAAGGGTGTGATGCCCACACAACATGACTCTTTGAGGCTATACTCACCAAGTCCCTTTTCTTCATATTTGATTTGGATGCTAGGGGTGGACTTACTAGTAAAGGGTTTGTTGAGATCATCTGGATCAACAAATGAAGTAGACGGATAGGCTTCAACATTGATAGGGACATGGTTAGGGTTTTGATAAGTGGCTTGAAATGCATGGCAATATTCAAAGGGCTCAGGATCTATGGGGATAGTGATTTCTACACCCTCATATGGAAACTTTAGGCATTGGTGATACATGGATGGTACTGCTTTTAAGGAATGGATCCAAGGATGGCCAAGGATAATATTGTAGGGCAGATCAGCCTCTAGGACTTGGCATTTTTGTGTCAGTGGTAACAGGACCAACCCTTATAGGTAGAGTAATAATACCTTCTGAATCCCGCTCTCCATCATCATAAGCCTTGATGGTTATTCTTTTGGTTATGTCGATATGGTCCTTAGAATAGCCCAATTGCTTCATTAACTTAAGAGAACAAATATTAAGACCAACTCCGCCATCCACTAGGATCCGCCTGACACGGTGTCGGTAAATGAATACCTCTATGTGGAGTGCATCACAGTGAGATGGGTTGGTGGACACGAGGTCCTGATCAGAAAAAGTTAAATGATGGGGGGGATGAGATGCTTGCCATCATAGCTTGAAACTGTGTGGTATCAATATCATTTGGTATAGATGATTCTCTTAAGGTTTTATCTAGGATGGCTTTGTGTACAGGAGATATACACAATAGCTCAAGTATGGATATGTGAGCATGAGTTTTACCAAGGTGTTCAAGAACATTGCATTCATAATTTGGTTGAATGATTGGAGCTGGGGTTCCACGAGCGGCAAGTGGTGGCGCTCTGTGAATAGTGATACGGGTTCGACGGGTACCAACAGCGCAATCAGGTGCTTTCCCTCGAATGGTGATGGTGGAGATTCGTGATTGCTCAATACGGCCAATAGTAGACTCGTAGGTGTAGCCGACATTCTTTCCTGTGTTGGAAGCGCTTGCTTTATCATGCGAAGGGAGGGGATTTTTATAGGCATCAAGGTCATAATTGTTCATTGGTTGCATTGGTGTAACCCTAATAAGCCCTTGATCAATGAGGTTTTGAATTGTGTGTTTCAATTTCATACAACTAGAAGTGTTATTCCCATTGACTCTATGGTACTCACAGTATTTGTTATCCTTGTACCAAGGAGGTTTAAATTGCGGCTCATCGTTTGGTTTGACTTCAGGCAAGGTAATGTTTCCCGGTTGCACTAGTTTTCTAAGAATGACATCAACTGGTTCTCCCAATGGGGTAAATTTACATCTTGGTACTGGTCTTGTATTCATTTGATCACAAGGTAGGAATGGTGTAGCAATAGGTGTTGTTTGAACTTGAGCAAGTGCTTGTACAGTTTGCATGTTCTTAGCATCGACAACACCATCCTTTACGACATTTTTATTTTTGTTCCAAAATTTTGTTTTATCGTTTGATGTTTGTGGATTGTCCTTGTTGTCCTTGAAGATTTTAATGAGACCCTTTGAAATGAGAACTTTTTCCATATTGCTTCCTTTAGAGATGACCTCATCGAATGAAATAGCACTATGCATTTGTAATTGGAAGGTTAACTCCGGATGGAGGTTCTATACAAAGATAGCGACTTGTTGCCTTTTGGGCATATGCCATGAGAGTTTACTTGCCATGTTCCTCCATCGTTGAATGAATGATGAAAAATTTTCTCCATTTCTTTGCTTATTGTTGACTAAGTCGTTCATGGTGACTTCATTTTCTATGTTGTAAGTGAAGTGGGATACAAATTTGCCAACTAATTCTTTAAAGGATTTGATCCTAGGCGGTAGGTGAGAAAACCATTCCATTGCCTATCCCCCAAGGCTATGAGGGAAAAGTCACAAAAGATATGTGTCATTGTAAGCAACGTCAAGGCAAGCAACATAGAATGTTCGGAGGTGATCGTTAGGGTCTCCCCTTCCCTTGTATTTTTCAAATGGTGGAATTTCAAAATGCAGAGGGAAGGGTATCATTGGTAGTGATTTGTCAAAGGGATAGGGGTACACATCCTCGAAAGAGAATGATTTCTTGTTTTGACCCATGTTCATGTCTGCAATTTGCTATTTTAGTTGATCCATTTCCTGTCGCATATCAGTTGTGGAATCTTGTTGCTGTTGTACGAATTTTTGATGATTAGGTGGTCAGATTGGATACATCAATTGTTGATTTGAAGAATATTGTTGTGACATATCATAATGTGGCATAGATGTGTTTTGAACATGGCTAATAGTGTGTTGATTTGGGTTGATAATGTTATGATGTTGGTTACCAGGTGGCGGAGGTATATATGATTTGGGTGATGGATTGACAGTATGTGTCTATGTCACATACGAGTCATATGAAGGGATGGTATAGGACATGTTTTGAGTGGAAATCAACAGAGGTTGGGAGACGTTTGGTGGAGTCACATGAGACACTTGAACGTTAGAGGGTTGTGATCCAAGAGAGAAAAGTTGATCAATGTACGATATGTTGGGATGAGTATTTGATGCTACAGGTTAATCAATGAGAGTTACTGTAGGGTTGGATGTGACATGGGATGTTTGAACATGTGACACCATAGGGTTGGAAATCGGTGCTGCTTGGGTAACTTGTGTGGAAATGGCATTCATGGAGGTGAAGGGAATGACAACCGACACATGAAAAGGAGGTACATTCAGGTTAGAAAGCCTTGGATCGAGTGCATAAGACGGTGTGAGTACAAGCTTTATAGATGTAGCAATATTAGGCTGATTTGGTCTCATGGGTGTAGCAGATGTTTGGGTTGTTTATGCATGTTTTGATTAGGCATAGGTGGTGCCGAGGGTATGGTGGATTTGGTGGACATAGTAACAACAACCACGGGAATTTTAGCAACAACACTAGGAGGTTCTTCTTTGCGGATTGTTGACACATCAAAGTCACTAGGTAATTTGACTCCCTCTTGGATTAATTGCAGTAGAATGTGTTCTTGATTGGCCTTTATGATTTAGTTGGTATGTCGTAAGGCTTTAGGATCTTGAAGATCTTCATTTGATGAATCACTGTCTTCATGAGGAAATTGTGGCATTACCACTGTGTATGAGGGCTTAAGATGATGTTGCTGTAATGGAGTTGATGATGAAGATGATCTAAGGGTATAACCTTCTAGTAGAAACACCTAAGGGTTCATTCCTGTTGTAAATTGAGATGCATCTTGGAGAGGAGTGGACTCAAATTCTCTAAGATTGGATTCCATAGCTTTCTTGTACTGATTTATGGTCATTGGCATTGAATTAAGATGATTTGATTGAAAGATGTTTTGGTTGATTGATGTTGGCTTTAGTTAGATTAAAGGGATTGGGTTTGATTAGATGATGGATTGATAGATTTATAAGATGGTTTAAGGATTGAAAATCCTAGAGATGATGACTAAAGCCAATAGATTAAATGATGATTTTGGATGATAAGATTGCTGAAGAACAGCTGACTAGGATGATAGATTGATTGTAGAACTCAAATTTGATGATTAGATTGATAGAAAAGATAGTGAGATGGATGACAGACTGCAAATGACTAGAGGCGATTTACTGATGCTCAAAGGCGATCTACAATAGCTCAAATATCATTTATGATAGCTCAAAAGTGATTTTCTGTGAGAGTTTTAAGCAATAGGACATTAACTAGAGGTGACCTACTGATGCTCAAAGGCAATGTGATTCTATTTCAAATGTGATTTGATAGGGTTCAAAGGTGATTTTCTAAGAAAAGATAAGATAAAAAGCATTAACCAAAGGCGATTTTAATTTGTTCAAAGGTGAAAAACTATTTTTCAACTGTGATTCGACATTATTCAAAGGCGACTTTCTATGACAAGGTAATATTAAAGGTTATTAACCAGAGGCAATTCAGATTTGTTCAAAGGTGAGTCACTATTATTCAATTGCCATTCGACATGGTTCAAAGACGATTTTACGTGGCAAATGTTGTGTTTTTAGCAATTTTTTGATAAATTAATCGACAAGAGAAGTAAGATAGAAGACACTCATGCTCAAACCATTCTCAAACATTTACAATCATAGGTTAGCCAGGACTATATCTGTTGGGTTCCAACTTGGATTTCTCCAATTACACCTATTCAAAGTGGATAACTCCAAGAACTTGGTAACACGGGCTCCCCCTTACAGTGCACTCACTTCTTAGGCACACCAAGTTCCAAGTCCTCAAGACATGTAGATCTTAAGGTAATTTGCTATCTCTACTAAGAACTATGAAAGTGTGGGACGACTTCAGAGGTCTGACCTCCTACGCCAACAAATAGAGGGTTTTTGCTTGCTAAACATGGTTTGTAATAAAGGCTCCTGTTTGGGTGGCTATACATACGATGATTTGCTCTATTAATGGAGGCTTCCTAGCCTGCCGAGCTTACGCTCAATAGGGTTTTGGGGGAAACATTCGTCGATATAGCGCAACAGCACCCATCATTTGCGACTTTTGGCACAAATGCCTTATTTTATATAGCGGCTTGGGAAGGGTTTGGATTTAACTTGTTGCCGCTTGGGTCGTACCCCTTCTCACAATGGGAAGGCATGCCCTCTAGAGTTAGCAATAGTTTCTCTTGCACCCTAGATCCATTAGATATGTAGGGGGAGAGGATACCTCTATTGCTAAATCGGGTTACACTCAATCAAAACAAGCAAACTAAGAAAGATAAAACATACACAAAGAAGACAGATTGTTCATTTTAAAAGCACGAAAACGAAGTGTGCCTACTTTAGTATGAAAAGATTTTAAGTCCTTGGACCGATCAAATCTGCAAACAAAATATTAGTAGTTTGGAACCTCCATTCTTCAACAATCGATGAGACAAGCTGCACAAATACCCATTAGTTTCCCAAAACCCTAATTCTTTACATGCAAAACCAAAGGTGTATGCAAATGACCAAATGCAATTTACTGCTTTTCAACAGCGATAAGAAATTTAACAAAGACGACGAAGCTCTCTTCAAATGCGACATACTGTTATATGATTGCGATTTAAAACTGCACGAACCCTACAAAGGCGATCAAAAAGCCATAGGCGACGCACTATTATTCAAATACACTTCACAACCCGCCAAATGCGACTTTCTGTAAAACCAAAGGCGAGATGAAAAACCAAAGGCGACTTAAACCACTGCAACTACGAGTTGTGATTTACTAGAAGCACACCTATATCCAGAACTTCTCAAAAAACATAGTTTTAGCAAAGAAAAACTAAAACTAATCAGGCTAGTGATCCCACCGGGCATGCCAAAATGTGTATGTAGGAAAATTCCATTGTTAAAATCAAATTAAAACAATAAAATCTACGATACCTTCAAGAAATCCAAAACTAAATGCAAATAAGAAAAATAGAAAGTAGCAAGGAATAATGCAACCTAGTTCATTTGATTTCTTGGTTTTGTTGTGGATTGATCTTCGAAGTATGCAACTACACTCCAAGAGGTTGCCATAGATGCTCAAGATTGCTATGCAAACAAAGATAATTACGACGTAATATGATTGAGGATTCTCAGAATGAGAGAAGGAGGTATTTATAGACAAGGAAGAAATATGATCAAAGGTGGAGAATGAAAGGAAGAATCGATGGATGAGGATGAAAGAGAGAAGAGGACAAACGTACGCATGCCAAGTGTCCATAAAAAGACATTTTATTTAGAAAGATTAGGTGGGTTGTTGATAAAGATAAGATTCCTTTTCAAAATAGAATGTTGTTTCTATTTTGAGAGTTAGATGATAAGGATAATTGATTTTTTTAATTTATTAAATATTCCCACATTTTTTATTTTTGTTATTTTATGGACAAAAAGGGGGCCCACTTGCACGTTTTTTAGAAGAAAAATGATAAATAGGAAAGTATGAAATATAAATTAAATAAATAAATAAAATTTATTTAATTTATGTGCATGTTGAGAAATAAATAAAATATTTTATTTTATTTATTTATTTATTGATGAAGATAAAATGAGAATGATTAAATAATTAAAATTATTTAATCATAGGTGAGAAAATAGAAGAAATAAAGATAATTAAATAAAAAAAACAATTTATTTAATTAATAGAAGAATAACGAAATGATTAAATAAATAAAAATTATTTAATCATAGAAAAGGAGAATAAGAATAATGCAGATTAATTAAATAAATAAAATTTATTTAATTAATTAAGAAGAAAATGATTTTATTAATGATGAGTATGTCAGCGATGTATGTGATGCAGTATGAGTTTAATGCATAGATAATTAAATGGGTCAATTTTAAGTGTCTACAATTATTATATTTAATAAAGATATACAATATAATTATATATTTAGATATATTCTATTTAATGATTTTCTTTATTATATTTATTATTATTTTTATAATGATGTAATAATATTACAATAATATAATAATATAAATTATTCTAATTTAAATTAATTATTATAATTTAAAACATAAAACTATTTGGCATAAAATAATAAACATTTATAATAAAATAATAAAAATATAATAATATTATTATAATGTTTACTAAAATTATACTACATAATTATGATTTAAAATTATTAAAGTATACAATAATTACAATTATAGTTTAAAATAAATTGATTAAAAGATGCCTCTAGATGGATCCATCTCGACGTACTTTAGATATATTTTTTAAATATAGCTATACTTGTAAATATTTTGAGTTGGATCGAATAATTATTTAGTAATAAATGCTATTGGTTATATTTTGCTACCAATTAACGTAGCATGTAACTGCTAAAGTATTTTTAGATCTTACACCTTGATGTATTTACATTATGAGTTAGGATTGTTTTTACGTCGAGAGGCGTTTCTACATTCACAACACGGATGAGAGCTGAAAGATTTCAGAATTTCTATGTAAACTTATAAGACTCCAATCTAGAATCTTTATTAAAAACAAAAATAAAAACGAAAAAAGAAATTAGAAACTAGAAAAAATAGAAATTGGAAAAAACAAAAAATAAAAGCCAAAAAAGAAATTAGAAACCGTTGAAAAGCTAAGATAATCACAAAAAACTATGGAACCAAAAAAAAATGGAAAAAATGAAAAAAAAAATTGTAAAAAAAAAAAAATTAAAATTAAAATTTGGTTTTTATTTTTGATTTTGTCCAATTTCTTTTTTGGTTCCACTCATTTTCTTATTTTTAATTTCTTTTTATTTTTATTTTTTATCTTTTCCAATTCCTTTTTTATTTTTTATTTTTTAGTTTTTATTTTTTATTTTTTCCAAATTTCTTTTTTGGTTCCATAGTTTTTGTGATTTTCTTATTTTCAATTTCTTTTTTGGTTTTTTTTTTTTTCCAATTTCATTTTCAAATAAACTATGGAAAAGAGATATCCCTCGGCGTACTTTAGATATATATTTTTAAATATAAATATACTAATATTTAATTGGTAACCATTTTTATCGATACTCACCTACACTTCTTGTGCAAGCTTTGAATTATAGACACACAGACTATTTTGCTATGAACATCCTATGAATAGGTAATAACGCTGGGGTATAACCATGCATTGATGTTATGGTATGGATTTATGCATTTCTAAGATAATGTCATCTTGATTTTCATTTAAATTTTATTGAAAGATAATTTATTGTAAATAGAATAATGAATTTATGAGAGCTTGAGGAAATTAAATATTTAGTCATAGATAAATTTATAAATTTATGTATATGCAATATTTATAATTGATGGAAATTAATAATTAATTGGTTTAATTTATTTAATAGGTAAAAAAAATTATTTTATTAATTAAAATAGTGGCTGAGTTGTAAATCAATTTAGGAAATATTTTAATTTGTCTATTCTTTGAGTTATCTATTTGGATAGTGAGACTAAAATTAGAAATTTAGGAATGAGTGGGAAACGAGCTATAATGTTTTTATTTCTTTCTAATTTATGGTTTGAATGTGAAGATTAAGGAATGAGAAAGGGTCTTTGAAGGATTTTATATCTTTATTAGATAGTAAAATAAATAGTTTATATATAGTTAGTTTCATAAATTACATGTGTACACTTTAAATTAATTAATTGATTTATTTATTTTATGGATAAAAGTAGTTGTTGAATTGTCCATCATTTATGGAAATATTCTAATTTCTTATTAAAAAGATGACTATTTTATATTAGAAAATTAGAAAAGCTAATTCTTCATTATTAGATATTTCTAAATTGTGTGCATGAAACTTAGAATTATTAGTAAATTTATAATTACTTCTTATTACAAAAACTTGACTTTAATTATTATTTTTTAATTGTATTTAGTTTTTGATAAGATAAGGCGGCTAAACAAGGGGCCGAACCCTTAAACAAAACCAAGCCCAGGGGGCAAGAACACACTGTGCTGATAATACTCAGCCAACACAAAGAAAGACCAGCAGCAAAGGTAAAACAGCCTTGCTAAAAAAGAAACAACAGCAAAGCCTAACAGACTAAACAACAAGGTTGCAAGGAGCAACAACCTAAACAATAGCAGAACCAGACCTAATAGGTCGAACACCCTTGGCACGAGTGCGGTTCAAAGAAACATGCTTGGGAAGACCTCGCTTCCTCCTTTGGACAATAGTCCAGAGAACATCATCTCCATCCCCAGAAATAGGAGAAGAAGAAGAAACTCTCTCCAAATCCATGGAAAGGGGCAGAGCTTAGGGCACAACAACATCAGCCCCAGCAACATGTGCACCTATAGTAACAGTGCGAGACATATCAGCAGCTGAGATCTCTGCAGCAGAACCACCAGCAACACCAGCAATCCGAACAGCAGAACCACCAGCAACTCCAGCGATAGAACCACCAGCAATTCTAGCAGCAGACCTACCAGCAACACCAGCAATCCCAGTAGCAGAACGACCAGCATCACCAGTAATCCGAGCCGTAGAACCGCCAGCAACACTAGCAATCCCAGTAGCAGAACTGCTAGCAACATTAGCAATCCCAGTAGCAGAACCACCAGCAGTAGTATCCATAGCTGTAAAATCTGGAACCCTCACAATATTAGGAGTAGACCCATCATCATCAGAGGAAGAATCAACTGCCTCTGACCTAGAAATATCGTTAGTAGCACCAACTATAAGATGTTCATGCAAAGAATTCTTCCACCAGGAGGAAGAACGAGGGATCTTTAAGCGAGGACACCCAGAAGCCAGATGACCTATAGCAAAGCAATTTAGTTATTAAAGCTTATCCAATTTAGTTTAAATTTAGTTTTAGTGAATTTATGTGGTGATTAAGGAACTTGCCTTTTCGTGAGAGAAAAATATTTACATTTATTTTATTTAAAATAGAATATTAATTAGACATATAAACTAATTAGGTATTTAATAATAAATAAATTTAATAAGTTTCAATTAAAAATTAGTAATAAATGTATTTCAATTTTTAGAATTTAAGAATATCATTTTAGGGAAATATCTTTTATGAATTGTCATTAATTGATTTTAGTATTAGTTTCTAATTTTCCTTGGAGTTTATTTTTACCTTTTAGGAACAATAGTGAATTTAGAAGGAACACTAGATATAAATAAATAGAGGAGAAAAATAAGGGATTTGGAGGAGAAAATGGAGGTAAGTTTACATTTTGGAGAGATTTTTCGTTGTAGGATCTAAAATAAATTGCATTAGGCATTTGAAAATAGGATGGGGGAGATTTTTCAAACGTGAAAGCTCTGTCGCATTTTATATCGCCATTGTTTTGAATCATTTCTGCATTATTTGTTTAATTATATTAATTGCATGAAGAGATTCTAGGAGAGGATTTTGGATAAGCAATTGTGATAATTCTTAGGCAATGTTTGTTTCAAGGGATTGAAAGTTTGAGATCTTCATCAAATCTTAGGAAACAAAAAAGAAAATTATGCAAGATTATTTCAAGGTAAGATTATAGTCATAGAAAAATGTAGATAATAATTAGTTTTGCTGGTAATTAATGAATTTAGGTTTTCTCTTATAAGGCATTGAATTTTGATCATATTGTGCATAAGTCAAAAACTAGTTTGTTATTTTTGAAACTGGGTTCTTCTAAAAAATTTAGTACAGGTGAACCATTAAGTGTTCTAAATCATATAAAAAGATTAGTGATACCCAGATTCTACATTTTGAGATATAAAAATATTTGTGACTGGATGTATGTGTTGTTATAAAACTATTTTCAAAAAAATGTGTACGCTGCTTACTTAATAAATTCCATTTTATACGCTGGGTTCCTTCGATATTTTTATTGATGACATGAAACTTAGTTTAAGAAATCCTTGCAAGAATTCAGCCATACCTAGATTACCAATTATTATATATGTGAAATTGGTTAAATATCTATCTATGTTGCTGCTATGATGATTGTGTGTGTGTGTGTGTGTGTTTTATTTTAGAAAATTATATTAAAGGAAATTATTATTTAATTATTCATAGTAGTTTTAGATCTCTATTGTACCTTTATAACACATTTAAAAGTTAGAAAAATATTTTATTTTAAGAAAGTTATTCATTTCTTAATGAAAGTTATTTTTATGCGAATTATACAAAGGAAATTTCTAACATAAAAGTAATATAATAGTTTAATTCCTACCTTTTTAAATTAAAATATCCTTAACTTGAGAATAGAAAATAAGATCAGCATTCTATTTTAAAACAGAGTCAAGAATAGAAATTAAAGTATTTAAATTTTAGTTTATCATTTTCTTACAGTCTAAAATTATACGAAATTTCCATGTCATGGGATAGCAATGAAGAGAAATAATTTATTTGAGTTTGAATTCAAAATAGTTAGTAAATGTCTTATCTTAGACTTGAGTATTTATGATCTTAGATATTGATACTTTTAATTATTATAATAGAGGGCCATTGACTTGGTATTGCACCATATTACATAATTGATGAAATTAATATCCTATAGCTATATAATTTGCTTGTTCTTATGGAAACTTTTACATGTTATTTAAGAGAATGGATCAATTTGTTATAACTTCTCTATTATTCCATTAAGGGATTGCAAGTAAATAGACTGTTTGATGTCATTCTGCATGGCCTCCAAGGTACTTGTGTGCCATAGTAAATGCTTAGTGTATTCAACCCTGAAATCTAAGGTTCTTTAGGTGTAAGTATAATTAAGTTGTAAGTTGGTAATATGATCAAATGAGGTAAAGTTATGATTGAATAATTTTAATATTTCTTTTAGTAATTTGTCCCTGCTCACCTGAGTGGGTGGCAGCTGACGAGGAACTGTCTAGGGGAGCTAGACACTAGAGAGGGTTGCATACCCACTTGAATAGTTTCTTGTGATATTAATTTTGTTGATAGTGTGGTGACCTATTTATGAATAATTTTGTGATACGTTTAATTGTACTTTAGGTGTTATATCCTTATAACACAACACTGCAGAGTGAACCTAAAACTCTTATTTCAGAACTAGTTAGTGTTCTGGTTGACCAAAATTGTATTATGTTGGGACAACCAAACTGGTTGGAAGTCCAAGTTGGTGAACTACGGAGCTCTGATCATGTTACATAGGCAAGGCCATTTAATATGAGCCCCGAAGGCCTAGGTTTGGCCCTTAGGTCCTATTTCTTTTCTATATCATGCATTGGAAATGTAACACGATTAATTTATTTAATTAAAGAGACTAATTATTACTTCTAGTGTTGTAGAAATCAAAACTTCATAAAGAGTACAGGTGTTGGAGAAAGGAAAGATATTTTGGAATGGTGCAACGTGAAATGAAAGGTATAAGGTAAGATAAGATCAATTAATCATATTAATTATCCTATTTGTTTAAAGCGTGGTAGAATTCCTTATGGATATATCTTACAGTTAGATGAAATGAATCATACATTTAATTTCAAGCTCTTAAAGTGCACGATGGTATTTTCTACAATAGCTAATGCACTATCTTAATTTGATACATTGTATTTATATTAAAGATTTTGTGTAATTTGTTTATGTATTTCTTATTTAGATACAACAAAAAAATTAGAAGTTCTTTCAAAAGAATTACTCTTTCCCTATCCTAATAGTTGGTAGTTTGGTATCTTATGAGTGTGTAGGTGAACTATGTTCAAAACTCATTAAACCTTAACCTTTCTTTTCTTATGACTAAACATTGTATTTTAAGTCTATGCATCTCAATGAAGAAATTAGTTATGTTTTATCATAATACTTGTTGTATTAAGTAGATTTTATGAGATGAATTAATGATTGTACCACGAGTTGTTGACATGCTCTTTGAAAGTACTTACATTGCAAACAAAATTTATGTGAGATAGTTTCTTAATTATAGACCATTGTGTGTGTTTGTGTTCAAATTTTTAGTGTAATAGGTGGGGGCATTACATTTGGAATCAGAGCCTTTACACTCAAAATCGTGACTTCGGTTGCTTGGGGTTGTCGAGTCAGATTTCGGCACGCACATAGACCCTTCCCTCCTTGCCACGAGGTGAACCGCCATGTCACTCTCGCTCTCGTGGAAGTAGCCAGTCGAGAGGAGGCGAGACGCGGGAGTGGTCTGGCTCGTTGGAGAGCTGGACTTCATGGAGAGGGGTCGGCACGTCCTAGGGCCTTTATTGTTGTGTGCTAATGTGGATGTTTCATTCAATAATTGTTGTTGTAGAGATAATCGTATGACCCGAAGGTCACTAGTTACTCTTCTTCTGTTAGGGTTTATGTTGTTCCACCTCTGTGTGGGTAAGCTGTTACTTTCATTGATGGCTTGTTGTCTTTCAATTTGTCGAATGATTGCTCGTTGTATTTGAAGTTCTCTAAATGCCTCTAGTGTTGTAAGACAAATGGATCTTGTTGTGGTCTCAGATGGATCTCTTCAATCTCGCCAAGGATTGCCATCTCCCATTCACCTCTTAATCCCCTAGGCACATTCATGAGCTGAGACAAGAGATAGGTGTATGTTGGCTAACCTTGACTAGACTTAGGGTTTTGGGTTAACCAAAGGTTTAGTTGTGCGTTGACTTTTGTTGACCTTGTGTTGGTATCAAGGGTTTGACCTCTTGTCCTCAAAATCAATTGTGCTCATTTTTTAGGACAACCCCTATGAAACGTATCCGTTTCGTAGCCTACAACTCTAAGCACATTTTTTGAGGCAAATTTTTCCCTCATACGTGATCCTCTAACTCCTGAGAATTGTTTTGAGCATCTTCTCATCTTGGTTCTTCAAGGTTTACGAAATTTGAATAAATGAGAAAACTCGTTAAACCAATAAGTTTAATTGTTAAGGAGTTAGAAAATTTTAAGTTTGACATGCAGGAGCGGCATTTTTCGTTGCTCATGCATGTTTATGTTGTTTTGAGGTCTTAGATGCAGGGGTGGTGAAAATTGTTGCCCATGCATATTTTTTTGACCATATGTAATGGCGGGAGAAATCGTCGTCAATACGCATTTATGCAAGTTATGTGCAGGGGCGACGAAAAACACCACCCTTGCCTTTAATTTTTTGCATTTGTAGTACCTAATGTAAGGGTAGTGTTTTTCACCGCCCCTACATAAAACTCGTTTAATTATATTAGATGTAAAAGCGACAAAAATCGCTGCTCGTACCTTTCTTTTGTGTGATCTACCCTAAGTGTAAGGGGAATGAAAATCGCTACCCCTACACGAGTTTGTAACAAGTTTGAAGTTTTATGTAAAGGCGGTAGAAATCACCGCTCGGACAATTGTGAACTCAAAATCTTTCTCATGCAAAAGCGGTGGAATTTGTCATTCCAACATAAAACTTTCGCTTAACCTCCCAATGTGAAAGTGGTAAAATTCGTCGCTTTGACACAAGTTTAACCTTCCCTTGCAAAGGCGGTAAAATTCACTGCTTTTGCACCTTGTATTGTTCAGCACCCTACATGCGAGAGTGACAATATTTACCACCCTAACATCTGCAATTTTCCTAACATGCAAGGGCGGCAAAAATCGCCGCCCATGCATCACTCTTCAGAATTTTTCTAACTTTGGAGAATTTTCCAAAAAGCTATCCTAAGCGCACTTTCCTCTGTTTCTTTCGACTTGCTTGCTCTTTAGCCTTTTCAAGCTCTTTCTTATGATCTTGATCATCAACATGCAGTTTCCCAAATTGCCTATTTTTCCCCTAACTGCAAGATCATGGCTTTTTGTTACAGTTTCTCTTGCAAAGCTGCCAAGGTCTTTAATTCATCCGAAGGAGTCTTCTTTTCAAATGACTGACCCATGTCCTAAGAAGGTCAAAGTAATGAAGCACAAGATAGCAGGGGTCTGATAATAGGAGCATGCACATGACAATAAAGAAGGATGTTGAAAGCCATTACCCATGGAGACAGGTGATTCAATTCATAGTCATGATAACGAGAATGATGTGTTGGAGCCACTTGTAGTTAAGGAGGAGCAGTTGTGTTTAGAGATGAGTGGGATGGAGTGGATAGTTGAAGGTGCAATCATGTATGGACAGTGTAATAGATATTGGAGAGCAAATAGCCGTGACAATGGAAGTGGCACACAAAGATGCTGAGTCATCAAACTTGACAAGTTACTCTTGAATTGGGTTCATGGACGAATCATCATGAAGATGTGTGTAGATTACAGGGAATGGGAGTTGATGAAAGCCATCATGCCTTAGCATATTTTTCAATTAGTTTTCATTGCATTTTGTACTTAGTTTTGTACATGTCCACATGTACTTTTTCAATATGTAATTACATGTGAGACAAAGGAAGTCCTAAGTCAAATAGGACTCTTTTGTTGAATAAGTCAAGGTAGTTATAGATTTCCTATTTTTGCTCTAGGCTCCTCCCTATAAATAAAGAGGGCATCTTTTGTAATTTTTTATCTTTAATCTTATGCAACAAAGTGTTCCCCAAATTTTGACTCAACTTTGAGATTTTGTGTTCAAATTGCATGATCAATTCCAATTAATAAGAAGGCAAGTTTTGATATCAAACTTTGTGTTGAATTGAATTTGTATGAGTGAGGGTGTACATATGGCATTTTCACTAATTTCTCTTATTGATTGATTGGATAAAGTGGTGTTTGGTTATTATGATCGAAGGATGTTCAAGATAAGTTATATAAACTTTGTGTTATATTATTTCCTTGAAGCTATGTGTGTTGAAAGCATTTCTCGATGGAGGATTATAAAGACATTGAGCTTGTAGTTGTTCACTCTGTATATGGATCATGTTGAGAACTTATAGACTTTGTGCTATAATTTTCAATTACATTCGCACAGATCAATGGTATTATTAGTTGATAGACTTTGTGCTCCAACTAGTGATAAGGTTACTTTTAAAATCTTTCTGGGGCTAATTTGAAGACTTTGTGCTTGAGATTATTCACTTGGTTCGTGGATCTTTTTGTGAAGAGAGTTGAAAGACTTTGTGCTTCAACTTACAAGAATATTGGTGATTACTATTTTGGTTAATATTAGAATTGTAGAAGCATTATTGAATATTACCATGAAACATTGTTAACATCTTTTGTAAAAGAAGAGAAAAAGGATGAATGTAACACATCCCCTACATGGTTAGAGCTAGTGTAAATAAGTAGTTTTGTTTTGTTTCAATAAACAGTAAGAAGTGAACCTCCCCTTGCTGAGAGGAGAGATTTATCTCATCACACTATGGTTGATATAACCATTTTGCCATCAGTGAGTTGACGACAAAATATTCACCCAATAGTTTTTGGCGACTCTACTAGGGACCAAACGCGCAACTAAGAGCCTCTCGTCTTTGGTTGAATTATACCGGCCTCATCTTCTGTAATATATTTTTGTTATATCTGCTCTATTGTTTGTTAAAAGTATGGTTGTCCTAGGTCCATGGGGAAATGCATTTGGTCCTTTCAATTTGTCTCAACCTCTACATGAACTACCTCGGGGTTCACGTAAGAACTTTCTCAAGTTCTATGGGGACGACAAACAACATCCAGATGAACACATTGCAGCTTTCTACATTTCATGTGGTGTTCTCAGAGTTGAGTATGAAGATGTTTCTGTGAGACTGTTTGTAGAAACACTCCAAGGTGTTGCAGCTGATTGGTTCTTTCACCTTGCACCTGGAACTATCACTAGATGGAATACACTTTGAACTCAGTTTGAAGCCAGATTCAAGCCAACAAAAGATGCTTACGCCTTGTTGGCCCAACTTACTCAAATGAAAAAGGAACCGCATGAGCCCATGTGTGAGTTCGTGGCAAAGTTCAATAAGCTAAAGAACAAGATCCCAACAGTTGCTCAACCTACAGCTGAGAACCTAAAATGCTTCTTTATCAATTCACAGTTGCTAGAAGTAAGTTTTCTTTTACAAAGAGCAGCACCAGTTGATCTTGCAATTGCTCAAAGTTTGGTAGTTGAAGTGGAGGATGATTTGATCTTGGCAGGAAAGTTGAAGAAGGATTCTATTAGACCCAGCAGGCAACCCCTTTTGGCTTTATCTTCTACCAGCACTACGGATCCTATGGTACAAAAGTTGGCTGATGAGCTATTAGCTCTAAAAAAATAGATGTCGTAGAGTTTGTCCTACAAGGACATTCCAAGAAGTACATTCCCAAATGCTCTAAATTACCAAGGCAATGCTTCAAGGGATCAAAATCAAAACAGGTTTCCTCTGCAATGAGGAATACTTCTTTAGAAGCAACACCTGTAAATGCAACAATCTTCTATTATGAATCAAAGCAAGATAATCTTCTTCAATCAGAATATGATCAAGGAGAAGATGATGCTAATCTTTTCACGGGAAGATGAGATGGGGCAAGAAGAAGTTACTTTTGGTGAATCCTATGTTGTTCTCACACGGTCACAGAATCAATCAAATCATAAAGAAGTGGCTGGTGAAAAACAAGTAAGTACATCAGATACCCTTACTTCATCCTCTGTTCCTAAGACCAGTACCCCCAATGTAAAATCTCAAGATGAGATTTTTCCATCTTCTGTACCAAGTCCATATCAGCTTGTTGATATCATAGATCATGCTGAGGAGATAAAGATTCAAATGTCTGAGGAAAGAATACCTGTTAAGGGTATTATGTAGAAGGTTCATCTTGAAAGGGAGGCCAAGTACACAGTGACCAAGTCTGAGGATCTGAAGACTCAGATTCTCTTTGAGTTTTTCGATGTGGTTACTTATTTCTTAATCTCTAATGAAGATCCCAAGTTAATGGATAATGCTTCAAATGGAGGTCTAGAAATAGATGGATAATTGTCTTCAAGTGAAGGGATTTTGCAGCTGAAAGGAAATAAATTTTCCAAAGGATTGGTTTTTTCTGGAGAAACTTTTTGATAAGCATGATCGCTTTGTCAAACAACGATGACAGTCTAATCTGAATGCAGAAGAAGATCCCAGAATGACAAACACTGGGAAGTGTTACTCTTTCAATAGTAAAAGAAAAATAAGTGGAACATCTTTTTCGCTGCCTCACAGCAGACAACATCTGAAGCTTTTCTCAAAGTGAAGTGACAAATAAGTTCATGAATTTTTGTATAGTTTTTGTGTCTTTTTCGTTTTAGTCTTTTTTGTGTCTTTTGTTTCGGTAGCTTGACTCTATGGCCCAATGGCATGGATGAAGGTACTTAGAGACTGGATTCTTCTCCCTTTGATCATTTCAAAGAGCGATCAAAGGAAGTTCCCTAGTTAGAGCCAGTTGTCCTCAAAATTAGCTGTGCTCATTTTGTAGGACGACCCCTACGAAACTTGTCTGTTTCGTAGCCTACAACTCTAAGCACATTTTTCAAGGCAAATTTTTTCCCTCATACGTCATCTTCTAACTCCTGAGAATCATTTTGAGCATCTTCTCGTCTTGGTTCTTCAAGGTTTGCAAAATTTGAAGAAATGAGCAAACTCATTAAACCAATAAGTTTAATTGTTAAGGAGTTAGAAAATTTTAAGTTTGACATGTAGGAGCGGCATTTTTCACTGCTCATGCATGTTTATGTTATTTTGAAGTCTTAGATGCAGGGGCAGCAAAAATTGCCACCCATGCATATTTTTCTAACCATATGTAATGGCGGGAGAAATCACTGTCGATACACGTTTATGCAAGTTATGTGCAGGGGCGGCGAAATATAGCGCCCTTGCCTTTAAGTTTTTGCATTTGTAGTACCTAATGTAAGGGCGGCATTTTTTTGCCACCCCTACATAAAACTTGTTTAATTATATTAGATGTAAAAGTGGCAAAAATTTCCACTCGTACCTTTCTCTTGTGTGATCTACCCTAAGTGTAAGGGTGGCAAAAATCGCCGCCCCTATAAGAGTTTGTAACAAGTTTGAAGTTTTATGTAAAGGCAGTAGAAATCACCGCTCAGACATTTGTGAATTTAAAATCTCTCTCATGCAAAAGCGGCAAAATTTGTCGTTCCAACAAAAAACTTTCGATTAACCTCCCAATGTGAAAGCGGTAAAATTTGCCGCTTTGACACAACAAGTTTAACCTTGTATTGTTCAGCACCCTACATGTAGTAGCGGCAATATTTGCCGCCTTGACATCTGCAATTTTCCTAACATGCAAGGGCGGCAAAAATCGCCGCCCATGCATCACTCTTCAAAAAATTTCTAACTCTGGAGAATTTTCCAAAAAGCTATCCTGAGCCCGCTTTCCTCCATTTCTTTTGACCTACTTGCTCTTTAGCCCTTTCAAACTCTTTCTCGTGATCATGATCATCAACATGTAGTTTCCCAAATTGCCTATTTTTCCCCTAACTGCAAGATCATGACTTTTTGTTACAGTTTCTCCTGCAAAGTTGCCAAGGTCTTCAATTCATTCGAAGGAGTCTTCTTTTCAAATGACTGACCCATCTCCTAAGAAGGTCAAAGTAATGAAGCACAAGATAGCAGGGGTCTGATAATAGGAGCATGCACATGACAGTAAAGAAGGATGTTGAAAGCCATTACTCATGGAGACAGGTGATTCAATTCATAGTCATGACAATGAGAATGATGTGTTAGAGCCACTTGTAGTCAAGGAGGAGTAGTTGTGTTTAGAGATGAGCAAGATGGAGTGCACGGTTAAAGGTGTAATCATGTTTGGACAGTGCAATAGACATTGGAGAGCAATAGCTGTGACAATGGAAGTGGCACACAAAGATGCTGAGTCATCAAACCTGAAAGGTTACTCTTGAATTGGGTTCGTGGACCGATCATCATGAAGATGTGTGTAGATTACAAAGAATGGGAGTCGATGAAAGCCATCATGCCTTAGCATAATTTTTAATTAGTATTCATATGCATTTTGTACTTAGTTTTGTACATGTCCACATGTACTTTTTCAATATGTAATTACATGTGAGACAAAGGAAGTCCTAAGTCAAATAGGACTCTTTTGTTGAATAAGTCAAGGTAGTTATAGATTTCCTATTTTTGCTCTAAGCTCCTCCCTACAAATAAAGAGGGCCTCTTTTGAAAATTTTTATCTTTAATCTTATGCAACAAAGTGTTGCCCAAATTATGACTCCACTTTGAGACTTTGTGTTCAAATTGTATGATCAATTCCAATTAATAAGAAGGCAAGTTTTGATATCAAACTTTGTGTTGAATTGAATTTGTATGAGTGAGGGTGTACATATGGCATTTTCACTAATTTCTCTTGTTGATTGATTGGATAAAGTGGTGTTTGGTTATTATGATCGAAGGACGTCCAAGATAAGTTATATAAACTTTGTGTTATTATATTTCCTTGAAGCTATGTGTGTTGAAAGCATTTCTCAGTGGAGGATTATAAAGACTTTGAGCTTGTAGTTGTTCACTCTGTATATGGATCATGTTGAGAACTTATAGACTTTGTGCTATAATTTTCAATTACATTCGCGCGGATCAATGGTATTATTAGTTGATAGACTTTGTGCTCCAACTAGTGATAAAGTTACTTTTAAAATCTTTCTGGGGATAATTTGAAGACTTTGTGCTTGAGATTGTTCACTTGGTTCGTGGATCTTTTTGTGAAGAGAGTTGAAAGACTTTTTTCTTCAACTTACAAGAATATTGGTGATTATTGTTTTGGTTAATTTTAGAATTGTAGAAGCATTATTGAATATTATCGTGAAACATTGTAAACATCTTTTCTGAAAAAGAGAAAAGGATGAATGTAACACATTCCCTACATGGTTAGAGCTAGTGTAAATAAGTTGTTTTGTTTTGTTTCAATAAACGGTAAGAAGGGAACCTCCCCTTAGTGAGAGGAGAGATTAATCTCATCACACTGTGGTTGATATACCCATTTTGTCATCAGTGAGTTGACGACAAAATATTCACCTAATAGTTTTTGGTGACTCTATTGGGGACTAAACGTGCAACCAAGAGCCTCTCACCTTTGGTTGAAGTATACCGGCCTCATCTTTTATAATATATTTTTGTTATATCTGCTCTATTGTTTGTTAAGAGTATGGTTGTCCTAGGTCCATGGGGAAATGCATTTGGTCCTTTGAATTTGTCTCAACCTCTACATGAACTACCTCAGGGTTCACGTAAGAACTTTCCCAAGTTCTACAAGGATGACAAACAACATCCGGATGAGCACATTGCAGCTTTCTACATTTCATGTGGTGTTCTCAGAGTTGAGTATGAAGATGTTTCTATGAGACTGTTTGTAGAAACACTCCAAGGTGTTTTAGCTAATTGGTTCTTTCACCTTGCACCTAGAACTGTCACTAGATGGAATACACTTCGAACTCAGTATGAAGCCAGATTCAAGCCAACAGAAGATGCTTACGCCTTGTTGGCCCAACTTACTCAAATGAAAGAGGAACTGCATAAGCCCATGCGTGAGTTCGTGGAAAAGTTTAATAAGCTAAAGAACAGGATCCCAACTGTTGCTCAACCTACAACTAAGAACCTAGAATGCTTCTTCATCAATTCACAGTTGCCAAAAGTAAGTTTTCTTTTATGAAGAGCAGCACCAGTTGATCTTGCAATTGATCGAAGTTTGGCAATTGAAGTGGAGGAAGATTTGATCTTGGCAGGAAAGTTGAAGAAGGATTCTATTAGACCCAGTAGGCAACCCCTTTTGGCTTTATCTTCTACCAGCACTACGGATCCTATGGTGCAAAAGTTGGCTGATGAGCTGTTAGCTCTGAAAAAATAGATGTCGCAAAGTTTGTCCTACAAGGACATTCCAAGAAGTACATTCCCAAATGCTCCAAATTACCAAGACAATTCTTCAAGGGATCAGAATCAAAACAGGTTTCCTCTGCAACGAGGAATACTTCTTTGGAAGCAAAACCTGTGGATGCAACAATCTTCTATTATGAATCAAAGCAAGATAATCTTCTTCAATCAGAATATGTTCAAGGAGAAGATGATGCTAATCTTTTCACGGAAGCTGAAGAGCAATTAGCTGGCAACTCTACCATCGGGTTCCTAAACTTGGAAGATGAGATGGGGCAAGAAGAAGTTACTTTTGGTGAATCCTATGTTGTTCTCACATGGTCATAGAATCAATCAAATCATAAAGAAGTGGCTGGTGACAAACAAGTAAGTACATCAAATACTCTTACTTCATCCTTTGTTCCTAAGACTAGTACCCCCAATGTAAAATCTCAAGATGAGAGTTTTCCATCTTCTGTACCAAGTCCATATCAGCTTGTTGATATCATAGATCAGGCTGAGGGAACAAAGATTCAAATGTCTGAGGCAAGAATACCTGTTAAGGGTATTATGCAAAAGGTTCATCCTAAAAGGGAGGCCAAGTACACAATGACCAAGTCCGAGGATCTGAAGACTCAGATTCTCTTTGAGTTTTCCGATGTGGGTACTTATTTCTTAATCTCTAATGAAGATCCCAAGTTAATGGATAATGCTTCAAATGGAGGTCTAGTAACAAATGGATCATTCTCTTCAAGCGAAGGGATTTTGCAACTGAAAGGAAAAAAAATTCCAAAGGATTGGTTTTTATGGAGAAACTTTTTGATAAGCATGATCGCTTTGTCAAACGGCAATGACAGTCCAATCTAAATGCAAAAGAAGATCCCAAAATGGCAAACACTGGGAAGTGTTACTCCTTCAATAATAAAAGAAAAAGAAGTGGAGCATCTTTTCCGCTGCCTCACAACAAACAACATCTGAAGCTTTTCTCAAAGTGATGTGACAAATAAGTTCATGAATTTTTGTATAGTTTTTGCGTCTTTTTAGTTTTAGTCTTTTTTATGTCTTTTGTTTTGGTAGCTTGAATCTATGGCCCAATGGCATGGATGAAGGCACTTAGAGATTGGATTCTTCTCCCTTTGATCGTTTCAAAGAGCGATCAAAGGAAGTTCCCCAGTTAGAGCCAGCTGTTGTCCTCAAAATTAGTTGTGCTCATTTTGTAGGATGACCCCTACGAAACTTGTCTGTTTCGTAGCCTACAACTCTAAGCACATTTTTTGAGGCAAATTTTTTCTCTCATACGTGATCTTCTAACTCCTGAGAATCGTTTTGAGCATCTTCTTGTCTTGGTTCTTCAAGGTTTGTGAAATTTGAATAAATGAGCAAACTCGTTAAACCAATAAGTTTAATTGTTGAGTTAGAAAATTTTAAGTTTGACATGCAGGAGTGGCATTTTTCACCGCTCATGCATGTTTATGTTGTTTTGAAGTCTTAGATGTAGGGGCGGTGAAAATTGTCACCCATGCATATTTTTCTGACCATATGTAATGGCGGGAGAAATCGCCGTCGATACACATTTATGCAAGTTATGTACAGGGGCAGCAAAAAACGCTGCCCTTACCTTTAATTTTTTGTAATTGTAGTACCTGATGTAAGGGCGGCATTTTTCGCTGCCCCTACATAAAACTCGTTTAATTATATTAGATGTGAAACTGGCAAAAAATTTCACATGTACCTTTCTTTTGTGTGATCTACCCTAAGTGTAAGGGTGACAAAAATCGCCCCCTACACAAGTTTGTAACAAGTTTGAAGTTTTATGTAAAGGCGGTAGAAATCACCACTCAAACATTTATGAATTCAAAAACTCTCATGCAAAAGCGGCCGAATTTGCCGTTCCAACAAAAAACTTTCACTTAACCTCCTAATATGAAAGCGGTAAAATTTGTTGCTTTGACACAACAAGTTTAACCTTCCCCTTGCAAAGGTAGTAAAATTCGCTGCTTTTGCACCTTGTATTGTTCAGCACCCTACATGCAGGAGCGGCAATATTTCTCACCCTGACATCTACAATTTTATTAACATACAAGGGCGTCAAAAATTGCCGCCCGTGCATCACTCTTCAGATTTTTTCTAACTCTAGAGAATTTTCCAAAAAGCTATCCTAAGCCCGCTTTCCTCCATTTCTTTCGACCTGCTTGCTCTTTAGCCCTTTCAAGCTCTTTCCCGTGATCATGATCATCAACATGTAGTTTCCCAAATTGCCTATTTTTCCCCTAACTTCAATATCATGACTTTTTGTTACAGTTTCTCTTGCAAAGCTGCCAAGGTCTTCAATTCGTTCGAAGGAGTCTTCTTTTCAAATGACTGACCCATCTCCTAAGAAGGTCAAAGTAATGAAGCACAAGATAGCAGGGGTCTGATAATATGAGCATGCACATGAAAGTAAAGAAGGATGTTGAAAGCCATTACTCATGGAGATAGGTGATTCAATTCATAGTCATGACAACGAGAATGATGTGGTTGAGCCACTTGTAGTCAAGGAGGAGCAATTGTGTTTAGAGATGAGCAAGATGGAGTGGACAATTGAAGGTGCAATCATGTATGGATAGTGCAATAGACATTGGAGAGAAAATAGCCGTGACAATGGAAGTGGCACACAAAGATGTTGCATCATCAAACCTGACAAGTTACTCCTGAATTGGGTTCATGGACTGATCATCACGAAGATGTGTGTAGATTATAGGGAATGGGAGTTGATGAAAGCCATCATGCCTTAGCATAATTTTCAATTAGTTTTAATATGCATTTTGTATACTTAGTTTTGTACATATCCACATGTACTTTTTCAATATGTAATTACATGTGAGACAAAGGAAGTCCTAAGTCAAATAGGACTCTTTTGTTGAATAAGTCAATGTAGTTATAGATTTCCTATTTTTTCTCTAGGCTCCTCCCTATAAATAAAGAGGGCCTCTTTTGTAATTTTTTATCTTTAATCTTATGCAACAAAATGTTGTCCAAATTGTGACTCAACTTTGAGACTTTGTGTTCAAATTGCATGATCAATTCCAATTAATAAGAAGGCAAGTTTTGATATCAAACTTTGTGTTGATTTGAATTTGTATGAGTGAGGGTGTACATATGGCATTTTCACTAATTTCTCTTGTTGATTGATTGGATAAAGTGGTGTTTGGTTATTATGATTGAAGGAATTTCAAGATAAGTTATATAAACTTTGTGTTATATTATTTCCTTGAAGCTATGTGTGTTGAAAGCGTTTCTCGGTGGAGGATTATAAAGACTTTGAGCTTGTAGTTGTTCACTCTATATATGGATCGTGTTGAGAACTTATAGACTTTGTGCTATAACTTTTAATTACACTCGCACGGATCAATGGTATTATTAGTTGACAGACTTTGTGCTCCAACTAGTGATAAGGTTACTTTTAAAATCTTTCTGGGGATAATTTGAAGACTTTGTGCTTGAAATTATTCACTTGGTTCATGGATCTTTTTATGAAGAGAGTTGAAAGACTTTGTGCTTCAACTTACAAGAATATTGGTGATTACTATTTTGGTTAATATTAGAATTATAGAAGCATTATTGAATATTACTGTGAAACATTGTTAACATCTTTTCTCAAAGAAGAGAAAAGGATGAATGTAACACATCTCCTACATGGTTAGAGCTAGTGTAAATAAGTAGTTTAGTTTTGTTTCAATAAACAGTAAGAAGGGAACCTCCCCTTGCTGAGAGGGGAGATTTATCTCATCACACTATGGTTGGTATAACCATTTTGCTGTCAATGAGTTGACGACAAAATATTCACCCAACAGTTTTTGGCAACTCTATTGGGGACCGAATGCGCAACCAAGAGCCTCTTGCCTTTGGTTGAAGTATACCGGCCTCATCTTTTGTAATATATTTTTGTTATATCTGCTCTATTGTTTGTTAAGAGTATGGCTGTCGCAGGTCCATAGGGAAAAGCATTTGGTCCTTTGAATTTGTCTCAACCTCTACATGAACTACCTCAGGGTTCACATAAGAACTTTCCCAAGTTCTACAGGGACGGTAAACAACATCCGAATGAGCACATTACAACTTTCTACATTGCATGTGGTGTTCTCGGAGTTGAGTATGAAGATGTTTCTATGAGACTGTTTGTAGAAACACTCCAAGGTGTTGCAGCTGATTGGTTCTTGCACCTAGAACTATCACTGGATGGAATACACTTCAAACTCAGTTTGAAGCCATATTCAAGCCAGTAGAAGATGCTTACGCCTTGTTGGCCTAATTTACTCAAATGAAAAAGGAACCACATGAGCCCATGCGTGAGTTTGTGGCAAAGTTCAATAAGCTAAAGAATAGGATCCCAACTATTGCTCAACCTACAACTGAGAACCTAAAATGCTTCTTCATCAATTCACAGTTGCTAGAAGTAAATTTTCTTTTATGAAGAGCAGCACCCGTTGATCTTGCAATTGCTCAAAGTTTGGCAATTGAAGTGGAGGATGATTTGATCTTGGCGAGAAAGTTGAAGAAGGATTCTATTAGACCCAGTGGGCAACCCCTTTTGGTTTTATCTTCTACCAACACTACGGATCCTATGGTACAAAAGTTGGCTGATGAGCTGTTAGCTTTGAAAAAACAAATGTTGTAGAGTTTGTCCTACAAGGACATTCCAAGAAGTACATTCCCAAATGCTCCCAATTACCAAGGCAATGCTTCAAGGGATTAGAATCAAAATAGGTTTCCTCCACAACGAGGAATACTTCTTTGGAAGCACCCCCTATGAATGCAGTAATCTTCTATTATGAATCGAAGCAAGATAATCTTTTTCAATTAGAATATGATCAAGGAGAAGATGATGCTAATCTTTTCATTGAAGCTGAAGAGCAATTAGCTGGCAACTCTACCATCAGGTTCCTAAACTTGGAAGATGAGATGGGGCAATAAGAAGTTACTTTTGGTGAATCCTATGTTGTTCTCACACAGTCAGAGAATCAATCAAATCATAAAGAAGTGGCTGGTGACAAAAAAGTAAGTACATCAGATACTCTTACTTCATCCTTTGTTCCTAAGACCAGTACCCCCAATGTAAAATCTCAAGATGAGAGTTTTCCATCTTCTGTAGCAAGTCCATATCAGCTTGTTGATATCATAAATCATGCTGAGTAGACAAAGATTCAAATGTCTGAGGCAAGAATACCTGTTAAGGGTATTATGTAGAAGGTTCATCCTGAAAGGGAGGCCAAGTACATGGTGACCAAGTCTGAGGATTTGAAGACTCAGATTCTCTTTGAGTTTTTCGATGTGGGTACTTATTTCTTAATCTCTAATGAAGATGCTAAGTTAATGGATAATGCTTCAAGTGGAGGTCTAGAAACAGATGGATCATTCTCTTCAAGTGAAGGGATTTTGTAGCTGAAAGGAAATAAAATTTCCAAAGGATTGGTTTTTCTGGAGAAACTTTTTGATAAGCATGATCACTTTGTCAAATGGCAACGATAGTCCAATCTGAATGTAGAAGAAGATCCCAGAATGGCAAACACTGGGATTGATGAGTTAACAAGGATTGATTGGGAAGTGAACTGGATTGATTACCTAGTGAACTCGGTTAATTAGGGAGTGATAATGCAATAATAGCTTATCATTGAAGAAGAAATGGAGTTAGAAGAATGCATGGGAAAGAATGAGTTTTTAATTTTAGATCAAATGGAGATAATTATGCATGTGTGGGTGCTTGAAATAGTCAACTCTAAATTAGGCATAAAAAATCATGCGAACTACAAGAAAAACAAGCAAAAACAAAGCTATTTCAAGTTAGAAACTCAAGTTTTTCCGTGGCTGAAAACACGACAAGGTCACCCATGGGTCACCCCTTTCACCAATAGGGTCGCCTAGGGGGAGATCCTAATTTGTGAGGGTCGCCTGGTTGGAGATCCAAAAAGAAAGGGGTCTGGGTGAAAATGCATGACGAGAGATGGTAGAGGAGATGAAAAGGAGGGGATCTGCCTCCAGAAAAAGGTCAATCATGTGCAAGAATCAAAATCTTGACTTGTAAAGTAGGATCTCTTGGCGGGAGATCTAGAAATAGTAGGGGGAGATTTTGATTGGTTGAGTGAAACTGAAAACCAAAAGTGGGAGATGGCTCTGAGGGACCTTTGGAAGGATTCTAGGGGGTGGAGAAGATGAAAAACATAGAGGAAAGGTGAAAACTCACCTACATAACACATACAAGCCTTAGGAACAGGGTTGCAAGCTCAGAAAATGCAAATCAACAAGTGTCGCAAAGTGTCGAAAAGCCTCGATGATAAAGAGAGAGGGAAAACAACAAAGGGGAAACAACACACGATGAAAGAAATGACATGTCACCAAGAGGTTTGCTTCTTAGAGGACTTTATTTCATGCTTACTTGTATGTGACAAGGATCATATATCATCATAGTGGTCTTGTGGAGGTTGTGCGTGATTTTTTTGCTTACATATTTGCCCCCTCGGGGATGGTAGTTTATGTTAAAGGTAGGTACCATTCCCGAACTAGGTCTTTCCTATTGTCGATTTTCCCACAATTGCACCTAGAATAACTAGTGTTAGCCCGACATCTGTATATATCAAAATGGATAATGAAAACTAAAATGATGAACTTACCATAGATCGTGAGAGTTTGACTAGTTGTTTGCCTTTGTCAATGAGACCTGTAGGAATGAATGCACGCAAAATGACGCACAAAAGATGCATAAAAGAAAAAAACTAATCTAAGAATGCATAAAAGAAACTAAGCTAAGGGCAAGCAAAGAAAGCAAATTAGTGAGATTGGAGTGAATTGGCAATGAAATCAATCGTGTGAACCATCATTAGGTAGATATTGTCGAGGAGATCACGAAGATGGCCACCTCTTCTTTAGTCACTGAGAATCAGGTACATAAATAGTGAAAACCCCTCCTCTAAACCCTAGGTTGAACTTTGTGAAAATCTCTTGAAGTTGTCTATTTATCGTGATTCTTCTTGTTGCATTACCTCTATTTTATCATTTAGAGTAGGATCGGTCTTTCGTTTACTGAAATCGACTAAAAAATGAGGATTTTAGAGCATTTTTTTGTTTAAAGGATCTCCACATAGGGTCATCCCTTTTGTAAGGTAGGTCACCCAAGGGGAGATCTAGTTGACAATAGGGTCACCTGGGGGGAGATCCCGCCAACATCTGGGTCGCCCGGGGGGCGACCCTATTGGGTAAATTTTGTCTAAATTTTGACGTTTTCTAACATTCATTTCACTCTGTCTTGACAGGTAATTTGACTACTGTATTCACCTATTTATTGCAATTTTGATGGTTTATACATTTTTTTTTGTGACTTTCTGCAAGTTTTATGATTTTTTGGATTTTTGTGAGTTGAAACAATCTAATCTAAAGTTCTTTTCAAATTTGTAGGACATGCACATTCTATGGAATGCTTGTAGAGAGTAGTTATGGCTCTCAGAGATGTTTGCTTCACTATGTGATGATGATCATGCTATTTTGAGGACAGCGGGCCTAGCTAGAGTCTGTCATGTGCCAGTTATTCATCCTATGGCACACATTTGTTGTGATATCTTAACATACTGAGATGCATATAGGAACACCTTTAGATTCCCACATGTTTTAGGAGAGTGGACTATCACTCTGTTTGATTTTTATCGTATACTTGGAGTTCCTGTGAGAGGACATCCTCTCGTCATGCTTGCTAGTGAGTCCTTTGAGGACAAGGTGTCTTGGGCACATTTTATGGGGGTTAGTCGTCCCAAGGATCAAATAAGAGTTTAGCTTACTTATGTGCCACGACTTTGCATTCCTCTCTTAAGGAAGTTCCTGATTGGTTTGATTGCATCAAGCCTTCTGGAGACAAGGCCTCAGCTCACTTGAGATGGTGTTGGGCACCAAATATACAGGGTCTTGAGCAAGGAAGAGTCTATGCCTGGGGGCTAGACATTTTGGCCATGGTATACAGAGATTTCTACCGCATTGCACGATGAGGGACTCTTGCTTTTAGCCTCTCTTCCTTGATTATGACTTGGATTTTTTAGTACATTAGGCCTCATCAGAATCTAGTTTCAATTCCTGATAGACGATTATCGAGAGCAACTAGATGGATTTAGGTGGGTCACTTTGATGCTTCTCTGTGGGCTGTAGCTACTCTCACAGATGAGGATATGATTTTTGATCCTTATGTGGATTTGGAGGGATCATAGTCACATGATGGTGAGATAAGAGAGTATTGTCGCGGGGTAACAGAGCTTTTAGACCATAATGGTCTAGTTGAGGATCATCGCGTTGAGTGCATCTTGCAACAATTTGGCGAGGATTTTCTTGAGGATTTTCCCCCAATGCCTACTTGTTATAGATCTATCCAGGAGATGGGCGAAGTTAATCAGAGGACAATTACTTGGACTCCTTTGACTCATGGAGTCTTCATTACCAGAGTTCCTAGAACTTCAAGAGGAGGACAGAGAGTAGGGAGAGGGACTCCTTCTCGAGCACTCATTGTGGTTGAGGACTCAGATTCTACTGACGAGCACTATATTCCTGATGGGGATGATTCGTCAGACGAGGATCCACCCGAGGGTGCATAGGACGAGGGTCTTGATGATGATAATGATGCAGATGATGCTCATGATGTTCTAGAGGGTCCACCTATGGTTCCTATACCTCCTCACTCTGATGAGGTGATGCAGCAACTTGACCCTCACTGGTAGCCTGGTGACCCACGTAAGTCTATGTTTGCTTTATTGTTTTCACACTTTGTCCTTTCTCTTTTCTTTCTTTTCGTGAAGAATTAACACACTTTTCACTTTTTGGTTGGCTTTGTAGGTAATGTCAAAGAGTGGAGGGCTTTCATTCACGAGATTAATGTTGGCTTGGCTTCTCCCTTCACTAGGTTGTCTCAAGAGAGTCTTTTGGTTGATCCCGGTGTGCCCCTTGCTGCTGGGCGACACATTGACATTTTTGCTCCTTCCTATTAAGGATGTCAAGCGAGTGTGGATTTGAAGGCCAAGAATCTCATCCTTAAGGGTGAGAACCAGGTGCTTTGTGAGATGGCTAGTCTTGGATTTGGATGGCAAGATGCTAGTGCAGTGGGTCTTTCACAATCACACACTCATAGTAGGATGCCTCTCTCCCATAGATCTCACAGAGTGACTAGTGGTGCACATAGGCATAGGAGCAGGAGTCCTAAGGGTTCCATTGGAGGGAACCGTCCTTGATTTTACTTTGCTTTTGCTTTTGAAATCATGCCTGGGCTTGCATGGGGAGCCTTTACTTCACTTGAGAGCATTTTGTCCTTAGCTCTTTGGTAGTCTCGTATGTGTAAACTTTAGACATATCAATGAAATTTTGTCTTTTATGGTTTTCATCTATCGAATGGGTACTCATCTCTTGTACATTATAGAAGTTTTAGAACTTTTTGATTATGTTTTTGATCTTTGACTCTAACCATACAAGTATGATGACGATGGCATGTTTATGTAATTTTTTTGGCATATATATGAGATGTCGTTTACGATATGCAGATGCAAGAACACAAGAAATGCTAAAATGAAACATTTACTTCTACTGAATGTCACGAGTTATGACATTGCTTTATTGCTTTGAAATTTTTTTTCTGATTTTGGTATGAATGCAATGTGGAACAAACAACATGACTACTCTTTAATACGATTTTCAATCCAAGGGATTGCAAGTTGTCCTGATATAAGAGACCTATTCAAGGGTGTGAGATAGGGTTTTATAACTCAAGTGGGGAGTACGAATGAAATGGAGTACTTCTAAATTTGGGCTTTGCTAAAGGCTAAACACTGATCCTTATCTAGATAAGATAATTTGACAAGCTTTCAACTTAGACAAGTAACAAATTTTATTAATGTTCGCTAGACTTAGATCATAGATGGCAAGCAAGATAGACCCAAGGTAAAGGATAAATGGGAAAGAACTAAGGTCCCTAGATAGAAGATGATCCTAAAGACTACTAGACTCTTGGCTTTGCTTAGCTAGTGCATGTGTGTGTTTTGTACCTTTCTCTTTTATTTTCTCTGTTAGAATGTCACCCTTGATGCTTCGAGCTTAGACTGATCTCCACCCAAGAGTATGGACATTCAACAATCTTCTCTCTTTCACTCTTTTTTTGTATCTCTCTCTTTTTTTTCACTTTTTTTGTGTTTTCTCACTTGATTTCTTATTTTTTTGGATTTTGACTTTTTACAAAAACAAATGCTTTTGGAACTTTGGATATGCAATAGCTTGGTCTCTCAATTTTCTATCTCAACACTCTTATTTTGATCACTCATTTTTTTTATTCACTTGGATTTTAGATTGCTTCCTTCAGAGTTTTGATCCTCCTGACATTTTTGGCCTCAAAAGATAAGGGGTTGAGCGCCACCTAAAGTTTTTGTAATCTATTCGAACTTCTCTTCTACTAGGGAAGAATTGGGGAGGTCTACTCGCAAGCTTCCTTTGAACACTGTAGATTTGAATACTGACTTTGTTTAGATCTAACATCTTGGCTCCTTAAGACTGGAATCAGTGTAAAGCTAAGAGCTGGGCTTTGATTAGAATCACTAGGAATGAAGGAGGATATGATAATTGTGAAAATGGGGAATCTCTAAGTCCTTAAAGGATCATGTAGACCTAAGCAACCTTAGACTCCTTACTGAAATGAAAATAATATAAGAGTAAGTCATTGACTATAATGCAAGATGAACATAACGATACTGAAATGCAAGAAACAAATTCTTTTTTTAACATTTTTTTATTTTTATATTTTTTTTTGTATTTTTAGGTTTTATGATTTTTTTGGTTTTTAGACATAGTATTTCTTCAGGTGAAAGGCATCGACTATTTCACCAAATTCCTCTCCCTCCATCGTGCACAAGAGATAGGCACCATTTCTAACATCTTCTTTAACCATGTAAGGTCCTTTCCAATCTTCCGTGAATTTTCTTTTCCATCTTCTTTTCTTATTTTTCATGCTACCTCTTCTTAGGACAAGTTCTCTTATTCTGTAAGATTTGTCGTTTGATTCTATTTTTTCCAACTCGGTGGTTTCCCTTGGTAATGTGAGACGAAGTAAGTCTCGAAAAGCTTTTTGATGGGATGGGGTCCAATACAGGACTCCATCGCATCTTAATAACTTTGTGAATAGGTCAAATTGTTCCTACATGTAGATTTTCACTTCTTGTCTGTCTTGAATACCTTGCAAAAGTTGAAACAATTCGAGGGGAGTTTGTGGCTCCCTTTGTTCATTAGAAGGAACAAAGATTATACTTGTCCTCCCATTTGGTTCTAGTCTTAAATCCATGGAATACTCGATGTAACTTCCTAGTAACTCAAAAATGACAGGATCATCATTGCCAACTGACACTCTCATTTTCCACTCTGTGAAACATTCCCTCACTTTCTTCGTCTTCACTTGGAAGTCTTTCAACCATTTCAATTTGTACTAAAGGTGCTTCCCACTCGCCGAGTTTGTTTGATTACACTGAGGCGGAGGTGGTTGGCTTCTCTTGTGGTTGAGACACCATGAACATCCTAGGTAACATTCCTATTGCATTGGTTGATACATTATCAATAGAATGCACCTCCTCAATGGGTGTCAATGGTCTACATGAATCCTCTAATGGGGTGAGAGGCATGTAAGATTCTATTTCTTCTAGTGTCTTAAGGACATGCGATTCTCTTAAGGGCGACAAAGGAGTGTAACTCTTTGTTATGTCTTTCTCAGGATCTGAGAAAGTGTGTGGGTCTGCATTCCTCAAGTCTAACGTAGTGGTTTTGAACATTGGTCCTTTAGTTCTATGAGGTTTCTCCCCTATGCAAGAGAAGAGATTGTAGACCAGTTGAATATTGATCATGAGTACTTCTAGAGGGAATTGGAGAGGTCCATCTTGCTCTATCCATTCCATGATTTTAACTATCTTTTCCTTGGAACAATTTCTTTTTGTTTTGATGATACCTCATTTTCTAAAGTTTTCATCTCTGTAGTGTTTATGTTCTCTGGATTTTCTATTCACTTGATGCATATTGATTGAGGCGTAGGACTAGGAACAATCAATTTGTTGGTGGCAAGTTCATAATCTATGGGGATGCCTATACGCTTATTTGATGTGTTTGATTTCAACATGATGAAAGGTTTTGGATCTCCTTTCCCAATGTATACCTCCCCAAGTGTAATAATTGAGCTTCTTGAAATAATGTTGATGGCACAACCTTCATCCTGTGGATCCATGGCCTATAAAGGAGTAAATTGTATCCTATGTCCTTGTCGATGACGTAAAATGTGGTTGGGATAGTCTTAGGCCCTAGAGTCATGAGAAGTGTGATCTTCCTTATCGTAGCAGCCTTTAGGTTATCGTACCGACTCAAGGTGTCTTGTGAAGCAAGGATATTCATGTGCCCATAACCCATTCTCTCTAGGAGGGAGAATGAAACTATGTTCATTATGGCTCCATCATCAATTAAGGTTCGTTTGATGCAAGTGTCATAGATCCAAATTTGTAAGCACAACGTAGGGTCTCCTTTCTTGGTTAGTTCTACCTTGGAGGGCATTTGCTTTAGGTTAAAGAAGAACCCCAGATCCTTGATTTCCAAATTTGGTGGCTTAATCTCATAGTCCACATGGCTGATATGTTCTCTAGGTGGAGGAGTGATTTGATCAAGATATTTCAACCCTATTGCTTTTAGTAGCAGAGAGCGATGTGAAGGGGAATTCCTGAGCAAGTTAATGAATGATATGTGAGCATATGTCTTCTTTAAGTCTTAGCTAAGTTCATAAGGTTTGATCAGAGTTGGCAGTGGTTCCATTACCAAAACAGCACCCTCATATACCTCCTCTTGTTCATTTCCATTTGCACAATCTTCCTCTTCTTCTTCATTGTGGATTATTTCGACCAATACCATCATCCTAGCTTCACCTTTCTACCCTAGTTGTGGCGGGTTGCCAATGTTGTTACCTTGGGCTACTTCATTTTGGTTTGATGTTTTTGCATCCTTATGCGTGGGAAAGGGATCTTGATAGATTCTCATGTTGGTGTTCTGCGGAACTATCGGGGATTGAGTTTGTCTTATGCCCTTGTTATCTAGCATGACTTCCTACAGGTTCAAGAACATTTCTATGAACAACCATTGTTGGTCTTCTAGTAACCTCGCTATGAATTTGTTATATTCTCTACAGGATTCTATGCTATGCCCCCTTGTTCTATGAAAGGAGCAAAACTGGTTGTACTCATATGGAGGCCTTTCATACCTTCCATCATTTCCATTTCCATTATGATTCCAACCCTGATAATTGTCCCTGGGGTAGTATCCATTGTTTCCAGGTCAGTCAATCGCATTGACATTAGGAGGATAATAGTCTCTCCCATTGTAATCGTCTCTTACCTTCTTTACTAGGGGTTGATCTGTTACCCCATCTGTGGTTGCTTTTCTGTTGTTTTTAAGGATCTTGATGATAGGAGCGTTGTTTCCTATGTCTTCCCTTGTTAACTTTATGTTTGACTTGTAGACTTTTCTACCACTGTCAATTGCTGCTTGATCTATCCTCAAAGCACTTTCCAATGCTTCTTCATAAGTTCTATATGGTAATTTTTGAACGTCTTCTCTCATGTCCTTTTTCAAGGCATGTAAGAAAAGATCGCATAGTTCATGATGGTCCATGTTTGTGGCACTGGTTGAGGAATAGAGGACTTGCCTCCATCCGGTCACAAAATGGGCTACAGATTCATTCAGTTCTTGCTTCATGGTGACGAATTCTCTGATCCCTATTTTGACGAGTTTGTTCATGTCAAATGCCATGGTAAACTCTCCAATTAGTTGTCTGAATGAGTGAATTGAAGCCTCTGGCAAACAATAGTACCAATCCAGGGATATTCCTTCGAGGGTTTTCAGAAAGATCTTGGAAACAACCCCATCCCAAGGGAGGAATTCTCTTATCGCAAAGGTGTAAGCTTTAATATGGGTGTTTGAATCTCCTTCTCCTTTGAACTTCGAGAGATTAGGTAATGGTCAAGGTAACTGCACATTCCTTATGTTTTAATCAAGAGATTCTTTCAAGTACTTGAGATATATTCTGAGAAAGGCACTTTGAGATTGAGGGGTTGATAGCAATAACCCTGTAGGTGGGTTTTGATAACCCATTGTTTGATTTGTTGGATTTCTCAGCACTGCTGGATTGTTTTGAACAGGAGGGTTCCCATTCAGACATGTGTCGTTGCTTGCATTTCGTTAGTAATGTTATAGGAAAATGTGAATAATAGTATTAAACAACTAAACATCCAATAACACAATGAAATTGATGCAAATAATGACAAACAAAGATATTACCTTCGCAGCTCTTATTTACCTCATATCTTCCATTGTCGCCTGTCTCGTATCGATCTTGTGTTTGATTTTAGCTCTCATAAGTTGTACTTCCTTGCTATTGAAGATGACAATATGAGAATGGCTATGATAGGAATGTGCAATGAAGGTCAAACTACAAATGCAACTCTAATGGAGATGGATGATTGATAATGGAGACATGATTGTGATTATGATGATGGGGTTTATGCTAATGCAATGAAAATGCTTTTCACCAAAGGCACGTCGGTAAGATTTTTGTAGAGTAAGATTGCTTAAGCTCGAGTGGATGCAAAATGGATGTGAGGACCTTGCTTATATAGGCTGAGGAAAGACCAAGTCCAAGTGTCAATAGATTCATGACTAGAGGAATTTGTCTGTGATGTGTACAGTTGAGAGCGCTTGAGAGAATGGACATGAATCAGAAGAGGACAAGTGTCCAAGCCTCTTTCATGAGTTATGGGAGTTAACAGAATAGATTGAGGAGTTAACTAAATAGACTAACCAGTTAAGTGAATTGATTGATTAGATAACTGATTTGACTAATGAGTTAATTGATCTTGATTGGAGGAGAAATAGGACATGTGGGTGAGGGAATATTAGCTAATTAAATATTAAAGTATTTAATTATGTGTGCAACATGGTGAGGTGGAAAAGATGAGGTGGAATTATGGAATTTTGGACTTTAGAATAGAGGAATTTGGGATTAATTAAATAATTTAGAATTATTTAATTATATGACACTATAGAAGAATTAGGTAGTTTAATTAAATAAATTGATTTTATTTAATTATTGGAGGAATGTGAACCATTGAAATAAATTAGAATATTTATTTAATTGATAGGAGAATAAGAATTAAAATAAATATTAAAATATTTACTTAGTTCGACACGAGCCAATTTTAGGTGTATACAAATAATAGTTGAGATAGGGGGATTCTGAGATGCCCCATGGTCATGTTCATGGGATTTTTGCCTTCTTTCAAGAGCATCTTGTTTTACTTCCAAGATTCTAATCCTTTGCACTAGAGTTACAATTAAGTTTGTAGGAGTGGTAGCTATATGCGTTTCCTCATTTCTAGGATTTTCTCTCTGAGTATTGTCATGGTGGTATGCTTCTTCTCATGTAGCATTTTCTCTTTGTTCTTCTCGCAAGGTGACTCTTAATGCTTCCAGAGCATCTCTTGCAAGTGTCTTTCTAATCATTTCACTTCCTCATCTAGATGAGTACTTGATTAACTTGTGGAAGGTTGATCAGGTCGATGTATTTATAACCTTACCCTCCTAGCTTTATGTGGCGCATTTGGTATGGCCGGATTGTGTTCCCAATCTAGGTTATTGAAAGACAAAGAACACCTAGACTCCCTTTGGTCTCTTTGGTCTTGTTCGTAATCTGAGTCTTCGTAGTCATATCAATTTGTGATTGGTGCAACCGGATGCAACGGCACATACCTATCGAAAGGAGTTTTTGGTTCTCTTGAGGGAATATTCCCTTGGTCTAAATCAGGTTCCATCATATTTGAGGGTGCCATAGACACCATAGAATAAATGGAACGAATGATGGCAAAGGTGACAGAAGCTAAAGCGACTGAAGAAGCTATGAAGAATAAAGTAAAAATGCTTAACGATTTTTGTTTTGAAGTGTTGAATGTTTAAGTTGTGATGTGTTTTGCGCATTTGGAACACAAAAAGCATAAACAAAAGTTCTTGCTCTTCACGTCATGTTCACCAAAATATGTATGCTCAAAATCATGACTTCGATTGCTTGGGCTTGTCGAGTCAGCTTTTGGCACACACACAGACCCTTCCCTCCTTGCCATGGGGTGAACCGCCATGTTGCTCTCACTCTCATGGAAGTAGCTAGTTAAGAAGAGGCGAGACACGGGGGTGGTCTAGCTCGTTGGAGAGCTGGACTTCGCAGAGAGGGGTTGGCATGTCTTGGGGCCTTTGTTATTGTGTGCTAATGTGGATGTTTCGTTCAATGATTATTTTTGTAGAGATAACCGTATGACCCGAAGGGTCACTAGTTACTCTTCTTCTGTTAGGGTTTCTATTATTCCACCTCTGTGTGGGTAAGTCATTACTTTTGTTGATGGCTTGTTGTCTTTCAATTCGTTGAATGATTGCTCATTATATTTGAAGTTGTCTAAATGCCTCTAGTTGTTGTAAGACAAAAGGATCTTGTTGTGGTCTTAGATGGATCTCTTCAATCTCTCTGAGGATTGCCCTCACCCACTCACCTCTTAATCCTGGGCACATTGGTGAGTTGAGACAAGAGATAGGTGTATGTTGCCTAACCTTGACTAGATTTAGGGTTGACTTAGGGTTTTGGGGTAATCTAAGGTTTAGTTGTGCATTGACTTTTTGTTGACCTTGTGTTGGTATCAAGTGTTTGACCATATAGTTGACTGTGGTTGACCTTGTGACAATATCAAGGGTTTGCAATTTACCTAATTGTCTAATGTTTTTCTTCTTTTCTATATTTTTATGAATGCAACTATATGACATGCAAAACTTGTTTTTGTGCTTTTTTGGTATTTTGGAAATAAAAGATGCTTTTTTAATCTAAGAAAGGAAATATAAATGCAACTAGAATGAATTTTACCTAATGCAATTATTCTATGTTTTTGGTCTTTTCTAATGTTTTGATATGATTTAATCTAGAAAAGGAAACTGCAAGTAATTGAATTAAACTATGAATGCAAATTACCCTAAAATGCTAGATCTGACTATTCTATCAAGGGAAAAGCAATAAATTACTAATCCCAAGAGCAATTTCAATTTTCTAATCACTACTAATTGACAAAAAGCATAGAGGAACTTGAAATGAAGAAGACTTGTGAGCCTCCACTACCCTCAGAGATCCTTGATGGCAACCTCGTATCCTCTTGAAGTAGTGGAAAGACCTCTTGGTGACAAGACAACACAAAGAAGCGAAAGAAGCTTTAGAAGCTTTGCTAAATGAGGTCAATGAGAGTTGTTGATGAGCATGATGGCTTGATTTAAGCAACGTAATGATGCTTGAAGAGCTTTATGTGAAAGCTTGATGAACAATGAACAAATAAAAGGCACCTTCATCCTGTGTGAGCATGAGAATGCTGATTGGAGAGAAAAAACTTAGCAAGAGATGTGTGCACAATGAATTTGCCTCCCTTTGTGCTTGAGGGAGGGGGTAATTATAGGTTAGAAGTGTAGACACTAAAATTTGTCCGTGTCCTTACCATGACCTAGTCGGCACATTCCTAGGGACATCATGTACCACTTCGCCCTACGTCATCCCACTTGTCCAACTTAATCACCTTTCTAATTAACTAAATAAGTCCACTTTGTTTAGTTAATAATACCCCTTCACATATCTCACATAATTTAAATTTAAATTTTGAATTGTTCCCTTACCTCTCATCACATTGCGACACATGTCGCATGTCTCATCCCATTATCCTTTTCCTCTATCCATTTCCTTAACTTCTTTGAAATGATGTTACTCAACATAAATCGCATCATCTCAAACATCATCAAAGAGGGGCAAAATGTAGGCACTAAAATTTGTCCATGTCCTTACCATGACCTAGTTGACACATTCCTAGGGACATCATGTACCACTTTGCCCTAGGTCATCCCACTTGTCCAACTTAATCACCTTTCTAATTAACTAAATAAGTCCACTTTGTTTAGCTAATAATACCCCTTCATATGTCTTACATAATTCAAATTAAAAATTTGAATTATTCCTTGACCTCTCATCACATTGTGACACATGTCGCATGTCTCATTCTCCCACATATTACCCCCTTCACATGTCAAACTAATTCAAATATAATATTTGAATTAGATTCCCTTTATCCTCCATCGCACACTTGTCATGTGACTACACCCCCTCACGAAGTGGGAACCCTAATTGATCACAACCATTCGTAGCATTCAAACCCTAACCAATCTCATTTGTTGATTTGAATCAAGCCTTTTCTATAAAGGAAGGCTTTCACAAGCCATTTTCAAGACATCAAGTTGTAAGTACTGTTATGCTGCCAAAATTTGGAGCAACCAACATCCCTCCACAATCAACCCTTCGAAATCTGCATGCCTATGCATGATTGAGAAGAGCCACGAAGGTCAATCAACATTAGTTTGAATTTGGTTTGCATGTGATTTTTGTTTGCATTTTCATACTAAGTTGTGCTTCATGTTGCTTGATAGGGTTTAGTTAGTTTGTTGTTTTTCAACTCTAAATCTGATTTTGCCCTATCTACATTGGTGAACCCGAAGTGAATCTAATGATTTTTGAAAGTTGACCTTTGCAGGTTGCTCCTAGGCCTGAAATAGACCTCACGATTGCGTCCAGGGGGCCTGAGAGACGAAAAAAGACAAAATAATCCATATTTTGCTGAAAATTTTTTGATTTTTTTTTTAGTTGCTACCCTACATAAGGCCGTACCATACAGAATCGTACGACCTCTGTGTCAGGGGCTAGTTGACAAATTTGGTTTTCATCATTTGAATACAGTTAACAACATGCTTTGCTCGACTGTTGATATTGGTTTGTTGCAGGTTTCATTATAGGCATAGTTTATTGTTATTGCAGATTTCTTTTATGATTTCTTGCAGATTTTTCCTTCAACCCTAACCCTACCACACGGTCACTACCTGACTCAAGAACTTCCTACTACCTTAGACCGCTTGTTTGGTTCTTCCATTGCTGGTAGGTATCCCTTGTTGCCTCCCATGCTTTCCCGCCGACACTGCACAGACCCTCAACGAAACCCCAAGTGGTAGTTTTAGCACGTTCGCAATGAAGAAAAAGAAACCTAGACTTGCCACCTTATATCATCCTTCCGCCTCTGATTTGACATGTTGTTGCCTGACACTCTTCAAAACTCTAGTCAAAACTCTTCAAATCACCTCTTTGCCGCCCCATTTAGGTTTAGTCAACACCAAAGCATTGCCTGTCGATGCTCCATAAACCTTTTGTCACCACTTCTAAAGTGGCCTACCTCTGCATCACCTCTAGTCCAATCGCCACCATTGTCTGTTAAACGCTCTGCCTCTGTGTTATACTCAGTCTACCCCTTAACCCTAGCTCCTAGAACCACTAAATCCCTCGCTAACAAAACATAAACCCTAAACTTTAGTCGTCGACGTCGACTTAACACTCGGCCACCAAGAAACTACTCACTCATCACCACCTAGACCTAACCCTCAACCCTAAGCCCAAACGGTTACTACAACTGACTGCCATTTGTAGCCCCCACCCATAGATTTTAAATGCTAGGGCTTAATCCCTTCAGCAGTGAGCCACTGGTCACTTTAGTGACCACAATGTGGGCATAGGCTCCTTCGTGGTTTCTTTTTTTTTTCTTTACTATTGGCCCTCGATCATATGGGAGACCGAGGGCCCAAGATCCTCTAAACCACCAACTTTGACTATCAAACTGACTACCAGAGATGACAGTTACATGTGATCACATGCTCACAGACTGTTAGTGGTTATGTAAACTGCCAGCTTGACCCTTGTGTCTTCCGCATGCCATAAGGAGGCTGATTTTTTCTTTTTCTCATAACTTTCATATACGGGAGGCAAAATTTTACAAACAAATACTCATCAGAAAGAGGACTCAACAAACTATGCAACGGCAGAGAAATTTTTAGGTGAAAGTGGCATTTTGACCATTTATTTCACAGTCAAAGTCAAACTTGTGCATAAAATTCAAATGCTCATATCTCTTGCATTTTTTAATCCAATTTTCATGATTTTTAAAAAAAAATTGCACAAAATTTCATCTAGAATCTTCTCATGCACTTAATTTTTCTGTATTAGTCCACCTTCATCAGATTTTTATCAGATTTCTTATTTTTGCATAACAATTTTCTTGGCTAGTCTACTTGCTTCTTTCTTGATTTGGTGGCTTGCAGGTGACCTTACGGGGTTGGAACAACATCAACAGTAGCATCTATAGTAGCTTGGGATAGCAAAATAATCAGGTGTATCCATTTCATCATTCATCTCTTTCATTTGATCAATTAATCTTGTTTGATCTCACATTTCGATTTGGGCTCCTAAAATGAACATTTGTCTTCATCACACATCAAATTAGGCATAAAATGAACTAGTGTCTTCATTCACATTTTTTATTTGGTCTTAAAATGAACATGTGCTTGAATTGTTTGCCACACATTCAAATTCTAAGGTCAATGAACATGTACGAGTGTGAGTAAGTTCACATGTGTATGCTCTCCCCTTGCGACTTAGTGCGAGCCTGGGGATCAAAAACATCTTAACTTGTCTTGCTTTTGTTTGAGCCTTAGAGTGGGCATGCTCTTGAGACACATCCGAAAGGAGAACTCACTTGCGACCCCAAGCGGGGCTTTCGTCTGGCCCGCTATATAAATTGAGGATAAGGCAAAAGTCAAGTCTAACCGGTATGAGCACTCACCATACAGTGCTAGCTCGAAAGGAGGCATACCTTTGTGTATATTAAACTCCTAGTAGGGTTAGTTAGAGCCTTAAGTGGCTTGATGGATGCTCATGGGGTGCCGGTCCCCCAAATATTCACTAGAACCTCTTTGTTTAGTGGCAAAAAACCCTCTTTATCCTCATTCCAGCCTAGGGTTGTGCTTGTTTACAAGTGTTTTCAAAACTTAATCAAAAGACACTAAAAAAAACACACCAATGTGATTACCAAGTGTCTGTTATGATTGATGTGTGTGTGCTTGCCTAGTCATCACCCTTGATATTCGTTCCACACATTCATCCCAAGTCATCATACCTTGATCACATTCATACCATATCCTTTATCATTCAACCTTCATATCCTAGTCACCGTCCTAAGCCAATCAATTTCATCCTAAATCAAGTCTAATCAGATCCTTGTCACTCTACATCATCAAATTATCATCATTCTATCCAAATCATTATCCAATCCTAAACATCATTGCTAATCATTGCACATCACTTAATCAAATTCAACCCTAATCATTCCTAATCACATTCTAATCATATCTTCTATCCAAATCATTATCCTAATCATCATTTTACATTAATCTCATTCTAATAATTCCTAATCACAATCTAATCATATCTTCATCATTCAACTTGCATTCTAATCACTCATTACTATTCGTTCCAAATCATATCCCCTTCACTCTAATCATATCATAATCATACCCTAATCATTCCTAATCTCCAATCAATTCATTTCACTTCATTTCAACATCCACATCATCCTAATCCCAATCAAGCACTAGTCAAAATGGCCCTAATCACAAACAAGCCCACTCAAAATCATAAGCCCGAAATCATGGTCCAAGGGGGCTACCCTTCTAATCCAAATCATGAGACAAAACTTAAGCCCAAAATCATCATTCAAGGAGGCCCCCTCCCTAATACTAATCATGAGACAAATCCAAGACCTAAACTTGTGCTTAGAGGGACCCCTCCTAGTTCTAATAATCATAAGAGCCTTGTAAATAATGTATCATACCTTGAGGGACAAGATGGCATGCCAAGACTTAGACACATGTGTGACACCATGCCGACATTCAAAAACAAGGTCCTAGCACCTCAACTCCAATCCATCATTCAAAAACTTCACCGAATACCCCAAACTTTAGACTAACAAACCATACAACACTTACAAGATACCCTTCAACCATTTCAACAAAGTCAATCACCTCACATACAACAACTCCTAGCCCAAATCCAATGCATCTTAGCCACACACCAATCCCAAACCAAACAAAAACCACTTCAAATTCCACATCAATCTTCATACCAACCTAATCCATCCATAGGCCAAGTTAATGCCACATTATCCAATCCAACTTCCTTTCATGTGAACCAACATCCATATCCATCCACATCACAACAAACACATGTGAACCTAAGTCCACCTTTGCAACAAGTCTGAATGCCTTCATGCTCTAATGACACCTTTGACAAGGGGAACACTAGTCTAGGTCATGCACCTTATAAGTATCTCATGCCATTATCCAATCAAAAGCCTATCCAAAAGCCACCACGTCCTAGTCCAAATCTATTGGTCCCTACACCTTCCAACCCATCGAACCCGTTATTACCTCTAACATCCTATAATCCACTTACCAATGCATTAACTCCACATCCTACGTTCAAATATTACAAAAGTAAACATGTGGAGTTGCCTAAACCTCCCAACCCACTCAATTCATTTGCTCCTCCATCCACTCAAGATCAAAATCCTAAGCCAACGCCTTCCACCCCTCCACCTACTAAGGATGTGACCCACGGGCTACAAGCAAAGAATCAATTATCGCCATGTCATCCAACACATAGGATTGAACATACAAGAGAGTCCCCAAACATCATGCCAAGTCCTTCAATCCCCTCATGTGGTCCACCATCATTGAGCCAATCCAAGAGTTTCTTCCCATGATTCCAAGTCAACCTCCATCATGCCCTCACGTGGTTGACCATCTAGAACATGTCAAACCTATTTAAGGGTCATCTAAATCCACTTCCATTCCAAGTCAAGAGGCATGTCAAGAGCACAATTCTAAGCATGAAGAAACATCAAACTCCCACTCTAGTCAAGATCAAATCATTTTCCTTCGACCTATCCATAACATATACCTTTTCTATGATCAAGACATTATACATGACGAAGAACATCTTCATGAGCAATTTGATCCCATTCATGAACAAGACACCCAAGACCTACATGCTCCATCTCATGAAAGTCTTGTTGGCCTACTTAAACACTCATCCCGTTTCATGGCCTTCATTCGCAACATAGAAACTTCTCCTTCACTCCATGATCCAATCACCTCCACTTCCCATGATGAGTCTTGTGCCTCCCAAGAACACATAGAAGATCAAACCATTAACTTGGATCGTAATGAACATAATAAAGATCCTAATGATCCTTCCACATCATCCACCATCGACTCCATCTCAAGTCCACCACCATACCCACATAGCATATCCACCTTCATTTACGAATGTTCCTCCCTGGGACAACAACAACCGTTATCCACCACATCACCTTCTCCATCAAATAATCAACTCAAGTCTAGTGTCCAACCTACACCAAGTCCCATAGTCAATCGCAGGCTCCAAAACATGAATTATCAGGGCAAAGGCTTCTGGCCTTCATGAACAAGGAATTTTGGAGCCTATATATGTCAAAGTCGCACCTCCATGCTCATATGGTCTTGGCTACACACCCCAAAGTCAACAATCTAAAGATGTTGGTACTTCATCCACTCCTCCTAAGTCCACCACTTCCCATAACAAATCACATCATATTCCCAAGACATATGTTGCCATTCCACCTCCCACATCCTATAAATGTCAAAAGCATGTGACCATACACCTTTTGCCATCAACTTTGCCTCCACTTCCTCCCAATTTTCATCCATACACTTTGCCACCGCTACTTCCAACACCTAATAAACCAATTATTCATAAATCACCTCAATACCCTAATCATGACCAACAAATGCACACATCTTGTAAACATAGAGCTCCCACTCATTCCACCTGCCATATGGGATTCAAAAATAAACATTTAGATGCTTCCTTTCATAAAGACAAAAATCCTAAGGGTCCTAATGTCTTAGGAAATCAATTCAAAAATTCAAAGCAAGGTACATTCAAAAATCCATTCAAACCCATACCTCTAAAAGCAAAGTCCAAAGACAATATGGTATGGGTCCCTAAACAAAAAGCAATCAAGACAAATGAGGCATCCACATCACAAAAATCCCAACCCTCTTCCATCCACTCCATTCAAAAATCCCATTCCATATACAAATCCCACATGAATAGCAAAAGTCATAAAAATACTAAGTCCATGTGGGTACCCCAATGCTTAAACCATCCATCTCCTAAGCAAACATCACCATTGCTTCCTATACCTCCTTCCAATCGAATGCTTCAATGTTTGACACGGTGTGTGTAGCTATTGGTCATGATTCCTTTTCACACATCATTCAACCACTACCCTACATGCTTCCCTTATCATCTCTCTATGGTCCATGCTTTAGCATAAACATTTCATTCATCTTTCTTGTATAAGCTCTGCATAATCCACATCATAATCCACTTTTGTTTCCTACATAATACACATCATAATCCACTCGCATTTCCTACATAATCCACTATCATTCCCTCTACTTTATCCATCTCACTTTCATGCCATCACTTACCAACATTAATGAGCATAACGACATTTGACATGGTCAATGTGACATACCTTTGGGACTAACACTTTCATGGCACTAGACACCAGAGTCCTTCTCGCCCATATTCCCCTATCTAATTCAAAAAATAAAAAAGTTGATCTTTTATGCCACTTACACTTTGGGGCACATTGTCTCATCTTCCTATCATTTTCCACCTTACCATCCTTATTCATACACCCGCATGCCTATCATATTGTATCCATTCCATTGTCCCTTCCTCTTTTGATCTTGATAAAGATTGGGGGCACAATGTCGACAAATGTTTTGGGTATCTCCTGACATACCTTATTCCTCCAAACCAAGCAAGTCCTTCACAATCCTATCATCATCCCATCATCATAAGCATTGTCGTGAAAAATCCTAAGTGTTCCACCTTGAATGGGGAATGTTATTCTTATGCGACATAGCCTTTGGAGATCACATCCTTGCCCTCTCACACATACATTCATCCATTCACTATTGCTTATCTGTTTATTCATTCACCCAGTCCCATCTGTTATCATTACACCTAGACTTGGTTTCCCCTTGTCATTGGTAGCTAGCATAAAGTCTATTCAAACCTTCATCCAATTCCCTAAAGCATCTCAAAAACACAAAAAAATCAAATATTCCCCAAAATCCAAAAAAATCAAATATTCCCAAAAATCCAAAAACATCCAAATAATCTCAAAATCCCAAAACATCAAAATATCATCAAAAATACAAAAAAAATCAAATCTCTACCAAAATCCAAGCAATAAAATCTATTTAATTCATCCATTCCACTCAATTCTCCCAAAACATCAAATCAAACCATCCATAAAATCGAGTCACATCATTTAATTCATCCAATCAAATTCAATCATTCCACATCAATCCCATTCAAATCCAATCAATTTCATCTTACCATTCCACATTATCCTAATCATATCTCCTAACCACATCATCCAATCACCATCCTAATCCATTCCAAATCATTACACATACTCATTCATAATCCAATCAACTTCTTCCTAATCATTCTCCCAATCATCCTAGTCACTACACATAATCATCTTCACTCATAAATCTAATCAACTTCTTCCTAATTCAACCAACTCATCACTACACATCATCCTATTCATTCCTAATCATATCGATCACATCCTAATCATATTCCAACCATTCATTCCGATCCAATCAATTTCATCCTAATCGCAATACACCACACCCATAGGGAAAACTGAGTATCTACTCTCCCTATCGAATCTAATTGCAACTGTGTCAAAGTCACCCATTACATATCCAATTCCATTCCTTTACGATCACACTTCATCGCAACATTTCATTACCATTCAGCCCTCTACATCTATAGAGGTTCCGAAACATAGTCTTCCTAAGGTTGAAACATAAGGAGAAACTGTCAAAGCTTGACTGTATCACAAGTACAAATCTGTGGACCAAGAGACCTTGGCACCTTTTTCACAACAATCACAACTCGGGCTTAATACTCCAAGGCTAGTTTAAGTCCATCCTTCCAAGTGAATTCAGAAATTCATGGGTTCACTTTCATCAATCATTTCTTCCACTTGGGCTTAATACTCCACGGCTAGTTTAAGTCAATCTTTCCACGTGAATTCTGAAATTCATGGGTTCACTTTCATCAATCATTCCTTTCACATCTCAAGGTCTTGATAAAACCACTTTGTGCTTTGAAAGGTCAGTAGTAGACGAGAGTACCCTCTTAGAGCTAGACTTTTCTAAGACTAATATCATTAGCCTCTATTATAGCCTGGTCCTCATCACCTTGCATTGTCATCCCCATACCATCCCAAAATTCACAAGTCTCATTTGGTAGAGACACAGTTACAAAACAAAGCGACAAGGGAGTAGATCCTTATAGTCATCATCCCAAATATTCTTGACCACACATTCATTCCATGTCATCATCATATCCTCATCATGCCAACTCATCTTATCCTAATCACATTCACTCGTATCCATCCAATCAATTCACTTCAATTCTTCCAATCAATAAAATCATTTTCCAATCCAATTCAATCACATTTCTTTTAATCAATTCATCACATCATTCCAATCAATCAAACCATTTCTTCAAATCATTTCTTATAATCAATCCAACTCATTCATTCAATCATTCAAATCAATCTAGTCAATCCACTTAATCAATTCATCCAAACATTCAAATCAATTCTTCCAATCACTCGATCCAATCCAATCAATCAAATCCTTCCAAACCAATCAATCAATTCAAATCACTTAATCCAGTTTTCCATTCATCCTTATCAAATCATTCCAAGCCAATGATCCAAATGCAAGCCATTATCAACCCATACCAAACAAGTTAATCAATCATGTCACAATCACATTCAATGGTCTTGATCCTAATCTTGACATAAACCAAATCAATCACTTAATTCAATCAATTATCCATCAAATCCTAGTGTTGCTCGCATGGACAACAACACTAATGTCAATCAATCATTGGTTTACATCTTGATAGAGGCAATACCTTGCTTGTTTTTGCATGCTTGCCTCTGTGTGTGTTATCATTTTCAACTTGCATTTGCTTCACATCCAAATCCAACCCAGCTAATATTCATATCTTGTATCTAGACAAGGTTGTATTATGTTGGGGCACGAGACACATCGTCACCTTGGTTCTTCTACCTTGGTGCATAACGTCTAGTGCTATATCAAACACCATGGTTGCTCACCTTCATTGCAGTATAATGCATCCTTTCCTTTCTTCTATCCATTTCCTCATCTTTCTTCCTTAGCCAATCCTTTTCATTCTGAGAGCCTACCCATGCTTGTTCAACTTGCCTATCCTCTCGAGGGGGCATCATCATCCCATTTCATCTTCCTTTTCCTTAGCTTCTTTGAAATGATGTTACTCGACATAGATCGCATCATCTCAAAGAGGGGCAAAATGTAGACACTAAAATTTGTCCATGTCCTTACCATGACCTAGTCGACACATTCCTAGGGACATCATGTACCACTTTGCCCTAAGTCATCCCACTTGTCCAACTTAATCACCTTTCTAATTAACTAAATAAGTACACTTTGTTTAGTTAATAATACCCCTTCACATGTCTCACATAATTGAAATTAAAAATTTGAATTATTCCCTCACCTCTCATCACATTGCGACACATGTCACATGTCTCATCCCATTATCCTTTTCCTCTATCCATTTCCTTAGCTTCTTTGAAATGATGTTATTCGACATAAATCACATCATCTCGAACATCATCAAAGAGGGGCAAAATGTAGACACTAAAATTTGTCCATGTCCTTACCATGACCTAGTCGACACATTCCTAGGGACATCATGTACCACTTTGCCCTAGGTCATCCCACTTGTCCAACTTAATCACCTTTCTAATTAACTAAATAAGTCCACATTGTTTAGTTAATAATACCCCTTCACATGTCTCTGATAATTCAAATTAAAAATTTGAATTATTCCCTCACCTCTCATCACATTGCGACACATGTCGCATGTCTCATTCTCCCACATATTACCCCCTTCACATGTCAAACTAATTCAAATATAATATTTGAATTAGATTCCCTTTATCCTCCATCGCACACTTGTCATGTGACTACACCCCCTCATGAAGTGGAAACCCTAATCGATCACTACTGTTCGTAGCATTCAAACCCTAACCAATCTCATCCGTTGTTTCAAATCAAGCCTTTTCTATAAAGGAAGGCTTTCACAAGCCATTTTCAAGACATCAAGTTGTAAGTACTATTATGCTACCAAAATTTGGAGCAACCAACATCCCTCCACAATCAACCCTTCAAAATCTGCATGCCTATGCACGATTGAGAAGAGCCATGGAGGTCAATCAACATTAGTTTGAATTTGGTTTGCATGTGATTTCTGTTTGCATTTTCATACTAAGTTGTGCTTCATGGTGCTTGATAGGGTTTAGTTAGTTTGTTGTTTTCAACTCTAAATCTGATTTTGCCCTCTACAAGAAGAAGGGAATTGATTGAGAGGTTAACTCAATTGATTGATGAGTTAACAAGGATTGATTGGGGAGTGAACTGGATTGATTACCAGTGAACGCAGTTAATTAGGGAGTGATAAAGCAATAATAGCTTATCACTGAAGAAGAATTGGAATTAGAAGAATGCATGGGAAAGAATTCATTGTTAATTTTAGATCAAATGGAGCTAATTGTGAAAGGAAGCTAGGTGTGCGGAAATCACTTCCTACACTAATCTAATGAGGGGAGGGCTATGCAAATTCAAATTAATCCTTACAACTACAGAAACATAGAACATGTAAATGAGATATTGCAACAATACACATGAACTAGAAAGAAGACAGAAGAAGAGAGACAAAGATTTACGGTAGGGAAAACCCTTATTGGGTGAAAAACCCCACACTCAGAAACCTGCACAATGTATTAACAAATCTTAAAGTTGTTTACAATACACTTGCAATGAAAGCTTCAATGGTCTTAAGCACTCGTATATGGAGTCAATCCGGTAGCATAACAGTACCTATAAACTTGTGATACAACTCCCTCTCCAAGCACCTGAATATATAGAATATACAAGGTAATATTGGACCTATCTTGGGATGGGCGTCCAACTTGGCGTCATGGCCCAAAACCCATGCCTAAGGACACTTGGTCAACATTGTAGAATGTGCCTGACACTTGTCCACACCTCCCATCCCAAAGAGGTCGCCTATTTCCAAAATGAGCTATGACAGATGCTCTTACAACACTTACGATCGTCATAGAATCTGTCATAGCAGTTACAACTTACAGCTGTAAGAGAATCTGTCATACACAGGCTATAATTAGCATATTCTATTACAACATGTCATAGTCCACCTTGGGGCACCCAAATATGCCTTTTTCAAAGATGCTTCATGACACATGTCTTCACATGTCTTACAAGCTTCTATTTCTGACTCTTACATGTCATAACTCCTTCATAGGAATCTGTCTAACTGTTTCGGTCAAACATTCCCTTACACAACATGGAAGATGCCGACACATGGTAAAATGCTCCTACCACAAAGTGGGATGCCTATCTCCTCATGTGAGGACAAAATTACAAGTTGTCATATTCCATGTAGGATGACACATCACCGTGCCACATCCCACAATATGACAATATGGAATTTACAATTATTTACAACATAGGCAATTAAATAATAAATACAAACATAAATAATGCAAGGAATTACCAAGGTTGAGACACCTTAATTCCTAACATTCTCTCCCTTGTCGAACACCTTGTAAGAGCCAATAGAAAAATAGGTTTAACTACTATAGGCCGAGAGATCAATAGACTCCAAACACCATCTGAACTTCTTTGTGCCCACTGGCTTCATCAATGCATCTGCAACATTCTTCAAAGTATCTACCTTCTCCAAATTTACCTTTCCAACTTCAACCATGTCTCACACGAAGTGAAACTAAACATCAATGTGCTTTGTTCTAGCATGGAAAGTTGGATTCTTTGCAAGGCAAATTATACTTTGACTGTCACAACTGATCGTAATCTAACCTCCATCAACACCAATATCTAAACACAATCTCTTAAGCCAAATGGCTTCCTTACAAGCATGAGTTGCTGCCATATACTAAGCTTCTGTCGTGGACAAATCAACAACAAGTTGTCGCTTACTCATCCAACTAACAGCACCATCAAACAGTGTAAGCACATAAGCACTGGTGGATCTCTTGCTGCCAATGTCACCTGCCCAATCTGAATCCACAAATCCATGAATATCAACCGAATGCGGAGGTCCTGTAACATTACCATGATAGCATATGGAATACTCAGAAGTACCCCTCAAATATCTGAACACTCGCTTAACTGCATCCTAATGAACTCGTCCAGGATTAGCCATAAATCGACTAAGGACTCCCACTGTTTAGGCAATGTTTAGTCTTGTGCAGACCATAGCATACATCAAACTACCAACAACACTAGCATGAGGTACTTTGCTCATGTCCTCCACCTCACTAGGAGATTTTGGACAATCCTCAACAGACAACTTTGTCCCCAAAGAAACGGGAACACAAAATGGCTGCAATCTCCATGCTGAACCTGTCCAACACGGTCTTCACATACTTACTCTAGCTTAACCAAAGTTTTATGTTGGTTCTATCTCTTCTGATTTCCATTCCTATAATGTACCTGACTACCCTTAAATCTTTCATTTCAAACTATGCTGACAACTGAGATTTAAAATTAGAAATCATATTCTTACCCTTCCCAATGAGCAGCATATCATCAACATATAGTGCAACAATGAGAATACGAACACCATCAAACTTATAATACACACAGTGATCTGATTTTGATCTCACAAATCTAATTGACAACACAAAGGCATCAAACTTCAAGTACCATCTCCCAGGGGATTGCTTCAAACCATATAAAGACTTCTTAAGTTTGCAAACCAAATTTTCTTTACCTTTCACCATGTAATGCTCTAGCTGTGACATGTAGATTTCTTCCTCCAAATCACCATGAAGGAAAGTTGTCTTCACATCCATCTGTTCTACCTCTAAGTCATAAGTTGTTGTAAGAGATAATAGGAATCGAATGGATGTCAACTTTGCAACGGGAGAGAAGATCTCACCATAATCTATACCCTCCACTTGTGAATACTCCTTCGCAACCAATCTGGCCTTATACTTCTCAACACTACCATCTGTACCAAATTTCTTCTTGAACACCCATTTGCATCTAACGGGTTTTTGTCCAGGCGGCAAAGGCACCAAGTCCCAAGTTTGATTCTTTTCCAAAGAAGCCATTTCATCCTCCATGGCCTCCTTCTAGGAACCTTCATCTTTCATGTCCATAGCCTCTGATACAGTTCTAGGTTCATCACTATTAGTAAGCAAAGCAAAAGCACAACTAGAATCAATCAATGTACAACCACACCTTTCAGGTTGCTTTCTTCTCGATGTAGGCCTCCTCAAGAGCTGAGGTTGAGGTTCAACTTCTTCATCTAAACTTTCAGAGCTGCAAGAGCTCTCCTCATCATCAGGTCCAACATTGTCTTTCTGTTCAGTCTTCTCAGGGGTAGGAGGAAACTGAACAACATCCTCTTTCTTTTCTTTTTCTTCTGACTGTAAAACAATGGAAGAAGGTGTAAGCTCTCTGAAGATGACACTTCTGCTATACAACACTTTTTTAGCCACAAGGTCCCAAAGCTTGTATCCTTTCACACCAAGACCATAGCCAATGGAGATACACTTAACAACCTTGTTCTCCAGTTTTGACCGCTTCTCCCTAGGTAGATGTGCATATGCCTCATAACCAAAAACACAAAAATACCTTATTGGAGGCTTTCTACCAGACCACACCTCCATGGATGTCTTTCCAACAAGAGCTGATGTAGGAGATCTATTAACCAAATAGCAAGTAGTGGCAACCGCTTCAGCCCAAAACTTTTGTTCTAGGCCAACTCCACTAAGCATACTCCTAGCTTTCTCCATCAGTGTCTTGTTCATCCTTTCTGCAACTCCATTTTGTTGCGGGGTGTATGGAGTTGTCTTATGTCTTTCAATCCCAAGTTCCTTACAATATTTATCGAATTCTATAGAATAGAACTCACCACCGTTGTCAGTTCTCAAACAATTAATCTTTTTACCAGTCTGATTTTTAGCAAAGGCCTTAAACTCCTTAAACTTACTATAGACTTCATATTTGCTTCTGAGAAAATAAATCCATGTCCTTCTACTGTAGTGATCTATTGAAGATACAAAATATATAGATTTTGATAATGAAGGTGTTGGATTTAAGGCATACAACTGAGAGGGGGGGGGGGTGAATCAGTTGTATAAAACTTCTTGTTCTTTCAAACACTTGATTCTTCGTTGTTAGTTAACAGCATATCAATTAATCATCCATGAAGCATAATACATAAACACAAGAGCAGATAAACATCAACACATTAAACACCAAGATTTTGACGTGGAAAACCCGGTTAAGGGAAAAACCACGGGGTGATTAACCCAAGGATTATTCTCTGTTAGAAGAATAAGAAAAAGAATGGCACTTGCCAATTAGGGCTCACTGCCCGAGCACACTGCTCACAAAGAGGCCCACTGCCTACAAGGAGACACACTGTCTACAAAGTGATAAGAATCACAATCTTGAACTGGAGAATGACATCTCTACCATGTCCGGATCAGTTCCATTTAAGCCCAAAAGCCTCTGCTCTTCCTTTCGCACTTCTCTTCGCTATGCCACACAATCCACACTTCGAAATGAACTCACAAACTGTTATTTATACAAGACATCGACTTAGGAACAAACATCTAAGTCGGCAAACAACCATAAGAGTATCCGCAAGATGAATAACACATCCGGTCGGCCACCACAAGAACATTCGCAGGATGAACAACTCATCCGGTCGGCTAAACAGAGCAAGAACTTCATCCGGAAGAATATCTTCAATTCCGGGATCTACTATCAATGCGGACCAACAAAACAACCTCAACATGATCCAAGAATCTTCACAAGCCTGCCTGAATGACCAGGTACGTCCGCATTTCCTTTACTTACTGAAATCTCTTATCCTCCTTATCCAGAACTTCAAGAACACTGTCTGTTGCCACTGTCATAATGCAAGAGGTACTTTCGGACCTCCAAATCATACACAACTTGAGATGGCACATCACAAGGACATCCCAAACACTCTTTCCAATCCGCAGATTAGGATTATACAATTCCGGACCTCACCGGACCTTTCTGTGATCCTTTGTCACCTCTAAGCACTTGCCGGAACCGGTTCCACACAGACAGCCATAACTTCTTCAGGTCTTCATGCGGACCTCTGAAAACTTAACTGAAACATCTCAAGACTCATATCTGCAAACCCTTTAATCCGCATCCTCCGGTTCTCAACCTATACAATATATTTGCCTTCTTCTCATCACTGTTCTTCACTGTTCCTGACTGAGGCTAATTTTCTCAATATCCTCAGCACACAGCTCATCCAATCCTTCTTGTCAATGCAATATGAGTATGTTGACATCAATGACAACACTGGTTCACCTCATACTTGCAACAATCTCCCCCTTTGTCATTGATGGCAACATATGATGTGAAAAACCATCAAGACAAGAACTTCTCCTTTCTATCACATGTCTTCTCTTCCTTTACTGCTCCCCCTTTGATCATCAACCATTTGTTTTTCACATGTCTTCTCTCCCCCTTTGACATCAATGGCAAAGGGCTCATACTTGCAATTCTCATACATCAGAATCATACCAGCTGCTCCCCCTTAGTTGCAGCTCCTCATCATCAATCCGGATCACAAGATATGACTGTGATATCCACCGGACTGATGCACATCAGTGCATCCTAGTTCATCACCGGAGGGGCCATGACCCCTAACTTCTCCCGGAGATATTCAAAAGAGTCCTTGGGAAGAGGTTTAGTAAAGATATCTGCAATCTGATCCTTTGAGGGAACATACTCCAATCTGACTTCTTCCTTGTTCACTTGTTCTCTCAAAAAGTGAAACTTGATAGATATGTGCTTAGTCTTAGAATGCAATACCAAATTCTTAGAAATATTAATTGCACTTGAATTATCACAGAAAATTGTGATAGGCTCCTCATATTCAACTTTAATGTCTCTTAGCATCTGCTTCATCCATAAGATTTGAGTGCAACTACCTGCTGCTGCAATGTATTCTGCTTTAGTTGTAGACAGAGATATTGCATCTTGTTTCTTGCTTAGCCAAGAAACCAATCTCTTCCCCAAAAAGAATGCTCCACCACTAGTGCTCTTCCGGTCATCCACATCTCCTGCCCAATCTGCATCTGTGTAAGCATGAAGAGAGAAATCCGGATCTCTAGGGTACTATAGACCATACTCAACTGTTCCTTTCAGGTACCTAAAAATTCTTTTGATTGCCATAACATGAGATTCTCTAGGATCAGCCTGGAATCTTGCCACAAGACCAACAGCCTGCATTATATCTGGTCTAGTCTGAGTGAGATACAACAATCCACCAATCATTGATCTATACTTTGTCTGATCTGCCTTTGGGGAGTCATCATCTTTGCTCAACTTACATTCGGTTGCCATGGGAGTGTTCATTGACTTTGCATCTTCCATACCAAATTTCCTCAACAATTCTTTCACATATTTGGTCTGAGAAATGAAGATTCCTTTCTTTGTTTGAGTAATTTGCAGACCCAAGAAGAAATTCATTTCACCAAGCATAGACATTTCAAACTCACTTTTCATCTGATTTGCAAAAGTTTTGCACATACTATCTCTTCCTCCAAAAATGATATCATCCACAAACACTTCAACAATCAAAATGTTTTCATGAACAATTTTGAAATATAAGTTACTGTCAGCAGTACCTTTGTTGAATCCAATCTGCACAAGATGCTTATCCAACCTTTCATACCATGCTCTTGGGGCTTGCTTTAGTCCATACAATGCTTTCTTCAACTTGCAGACCATATCATCATTATCAGACAATTGAAATCCATCCGGTTGTTCAATGTAAACTTCTTCTTCCAGATCACCATTTAGGAAAGCAGACTTGACATCCATCTGATATACCTTGAAGTCTTTGAAGGCAGCAAATGCAAGAAATAATCTGACTGCTTCAATTCTTGCCACCGGAGCAAAGGTCTCTTCAAAATCAATTCCTTCTATTTGAGAGTAGCCTTTGCAAACCAATCTAGCTTTGTTTCTGATAACTTCACCAGCTTCATTCAGTTTGTTCCGGAAGACCCATTTGGTTCCAATCACATTCCTGTCTCTAGGTCTGGGAACAAGATCCCAAGTGTGATTTTTCTCAATTTGCATTAATTCATCTTCCATTGCTTTGGTCCAATTTTCATCATTGCGAGCCTCATTTATTGTTTTAGGTTCAATCTTTGAAATCATACAACATTCATCCTGATTTTGAGCAACATTCCTTCTAGTTTGCACACCTTTGTTTCTGTCACCTATGATCTGATCTTCTGAGTGGTTCTGTCTTACATACCTTGGAATTTTGGGAGTATCCTGCACTGTTGCTTCTTGATCAGGTTCATTCTGACCTATTTCTTCTTCCTGATTTACTGGATCAAGTTGATTCTGACTTACCGGAGGGGATTGAGTCCCTTGAACCTGAACACCATCTTGATCATCTTCATCAAACTCATAAAATCTTGAAGGCTTCTCAATTCCTTCATCAACTTTCACATTGGTGCTTTCTATCATCTTCCTCAATCTCTTATTGTAACACCGGTATGCTTTGCTTTGAGTGGAGTAGCCCAAGAAAATTCCTTCATCACTTCTAGCATCAAACTTTCCTAGATCTTCATCTCTTTTAATATAACACTTGCTACCAAATACTCTGAAATATTTCACAGTAGGAGTGATGCCAAACCAGAGTTCATAGGGGGTCTTACCGGTGTTGTTTTTGATTTGAACTCGATTGAGAGTGTAGACTGCAGTGCTGATAGCTTCTTTCCAAAACATTTGAGGAACATTTGCTTCCAACATCATTGTCCTGGCAGCTTCCTGGATGGTCTGGTTCTTTCTCTCAACTACTCCATTCTGCTGTGGAGTCCTAAGAGCAGACAACTGTCTTCTTATACCTTGCTTCTCACAGAAGTCAATGAACTCACCAGATGTAAATTCACCACCTCTATCAGACCTTAGACATTTAAGTTTCAATCCGGTTTGATTCTCTACCATAGCTTTGAAGATTTTGAACTTTTCAAGTGCTTCTGATTTTTCTTTTAGAAAGGTAACCCACATCATCCGGGAATGGTCATCAATTAACAACATGAAATATCTGTCACCTAGCAGACTCTTGATTCTTGTCAGACCACAGAGATCAGTATGTACTAATTCTAACAATCCGGTAGAAGACTGATCTTTGCATTTGAAAGAGACTCTGCTTTGTTTACCTAACTGACATTCTTTGCACACACTATTTGTAGGTTTCATCAATTTTGGAAGATCTCTTACAGCCTGAGTATTGCTTATCTTGATGATGTTATCAAAATTTACATGACACATTCTTCTATGCCATAACCAACTCTGATCAATTTGAACAAACAAACAACTTTTATTTGAACCAACCAGATGAAAGATATTACCTTTTGTCTGAGTACCGGATGCAATTTCAGTTCCGGAGCTTGTAAAGATTCTGCATTTTCCATTCTTGAACCGGAGATCATAGCCTTTGTCCACTAACTGACCAACACTGAGAAGATTGTGCTTCAATCCTTCAACATATAGTACATTACCTGTTTTGCTCTTTCCATCAAAGGAAATAGTTCCCCTACCTCTGATTCTGCCAGCAGAATTGTCACCAAACTTTACCATTCCTCCTTCATACCTTTCCAAATCTAAGAACTTATTCTTGTCACCAGTCATATGGTGAGAACATCCACTATCAATAACCCAATCATCCTTTTCTTCCACTTGAGCAGCCAAAGCTCTTTCCACAACCTTGTGATTGACAGATTCAGAGGATATTGAATCTTCTTCCTTGATGGCAATAAACACCCATTCATTTCCGGATTTGCTTCCTAGTTCTGATTCATCATCTGTTACTCCTTCATTGTCATCTTCTTCATGAACATAATAGCAGTTCTTTTGAAACCTTTGTCTGTTAGTATTAGACCTTGCAGATCTTTCCGGACATCTTGAAGCAAAATGACCAATCTTATTGCAGTTGAAACACTTAAAGGGTAGTTTTCCTTCATACTTACCGGATCCTCTTGGCAGTCTCTTTGCAATGAGGGCTTCAAGTTGAGTTGTTTCTGCTTCTTCTTCTTCCATGTCTCTTCTTGCTTGATCATACCATGACATCTTCCTTGATGAGTTTTCTCCCGGATCAAATCTCTGTTTGCCTTTCACATAGGCACTGGCTTTGAAAGCAGATTCAGTCTTGGGAGGATCATCTCCAAACTCGGTCATTTCAAATGCAGCTAGTTTGCCAGCCAGTTGTTCTCTTGTGACAGTTGTGTGGGCTCTGAATTCATCAATGGCAACAACCTTGATTTTGTAGGCAGCAGGAAGGGATCTTAGGATTTTGCAGACAATCTCATTTTCATCTAGAGTTCCACCAGCATTTCTAATTCCACATACCAGCTCATTCACTCTTGGCATAAAGGTAGTGATGTTTTCATCATCTCTCATCTTCAATCTTTCAAATTTCCCTTTCAGACTTTGCAACCTTGCACTTTTGACAAACTCATCTCCTTCATACAGAAGTTCCAGTTTAGTCAGGATCTCATATGCAGTTGGTAGGTCAATAACATTTGAGAGATCTGAATCATTCAATGCGCTTAGTAGGGCTTCCTTGGTCCGCAGATTATTTTCAGCATCTGTGATTTCATTCAGAGTTGTCAGACCACCTTGTGGAGGTACATATGGTTTTGAGACCATAGCCAAGTATGCTTTTCCCATACATTCCAAGTGATACTTCATGCGACCTTTCCAGAGAGTGAAGTTGGTTCCATCGAACTTCGGACTATCCTTCTTGTATGACGACATCCTGGATCTCCTCAAGCGGTTAAGCTCCTTTCAGAGGAACTTGGCTCTGATACCAATTGTTGGATTTAAGGCATACAACTGAGAGGGGGGGGGTGAATCAGTTGTATAAAACTTCTTGTTCTTTCAAACACTTGATTCTTCGTTGTTAGTTAATAGCATATCAATTAATCATCCATGAAGCATAATACATAAACACAAGAGCAGATAAACATCAACACATTGAACACCAAGATTTTGACGTGGAAAACCCGGTTAAGGGAAAAACCACGGGGTGATTAACCCAAGGATTATTCTCTGTTAGAAGAATAAGAAAAAGAATGGCACTTGCCAATTAGGGCTCACTGCCCGAGCACACTGCTCACAAAGAGGCCCACTGCCTACAAGGAGACACACTGTCTACAAAGTGATAAGAATCACAATCTTGAACTGGAGAATGACATCTCTACCATGTCTGGATCAGTTCCATTTAAGCCCAAAAGCCTCTGCTCTTCCTTTCGCACTTCTCTTCGCTATGCCACACTCATCCACACAATCCACACTTCGAAATGAACTCACAAACTGTTATTTATACAAGACATCGACTTAGGAACAAACATCTAAGTTGGCAAACAACCATAAGAGTATCTGCAAGATGAATAACACATCCGGTCGGCCACCACAAGAACATTCGCAGGATGAACAACTCATCCGGTCGGCTAAACAGAGCAAGAACTTCATCCAGAAGAATATCTTCAATTCCGGGATCTACTATCAATGCGGACCAACAAAACAACCTCAACATGATCCAAGAATCTTCACAAGCCTGCCTGAATGACCAGGTACGTCCGCATTTCCTTTACTTACTGAAATCTCTTATCCTCCTTATCTGGAACTTCAAGAACACTGTCTGTTGCCACTGTCATAATGCAAGAGGTACTTCCAGACCTCCAAATCATACACAACTCGAGATGGCACATCACAAGGACATCCCAAACACTCTTTCCAATCCGCAGATTAGGATTATACAATTCCGGACCTCACCGGACCTTTCTGTGATCCTCTGTCACCTCTAAGCACTTGCCGGAACCGGTTCCACACAGACAGACATAACTTCTTCAGGTCTTCATGTGGACCTCTGAAAACTTAACTGAAACATCTCAAGACTCATATCTGCAAACCCTTTAATCTGCATCCTCCGGTTCTCAACCTATACAATATATTTGCCTTCTTCTCATCACTGTTCTTCACTGTTCCTGACTGAGGCTAATTTTCTCAATATCCTCAGCACATAGCTCATCCAATCCTTCTTGTCAATGCAATATGAGTATGTTGACATCAATGACAATACTGGTTCACCTCATACTTGCAACAGAAGGAACATTAACAGGACTAAATACATCAGAATGAACAAGGTCCATCACACCAGAAGACTTGTGAGAACTCAAATAAAACTAAACACGGTTTTATTTCCCATATATGCAATGTTTGCAAAAGTCAAACTCACGATTACAACCATCTAACCCCTCAACGAGGTTTTTATTTTTCAGGGTACGCAGACCCTTCTCACCAATATGGCCAAATCTCTTATGCCATAACATTGTCTTTTCAGCAGGAAGCTTAACTTCCAAGGCATGATTACAAACATAAGAACTGGAACAGATCTTTTAACTGCTCGTTCAGATGGTGGGGATGAACTGATTGTTGCCCTCTTCTTTGAATCAGAAGAACTATTGCATTGTGAAATGCATGCCTCTAGCTAAAACAAAGCACCTCTCCTAGTACCCTTAGCAAGAACCATAGCTCCTCTAGTCATCTTGCATCCTTCTTTCGAAAAGACAACCTGCACACTTGCATCATTCAAACTACTTACAGAAAGCAAGTTCCATGCTAAGCCTGGGATATGCATAACCCCAGAGATCCCCTTCACTCGACCATTAGGGAATTGGATAGAGACTCTTCCATGACCAACAATCTTCAGATGAGAGTCATCACCCAAGTACACCTTTCCACCATCGAACTCTTCATACTTAGTGAACCAGTCTCGATGCGAGGTCATGTGGAATGATGCACCAAAGTCAATCAGCCACACATCATCAGATGCATGGGTTGCCATGACTGCGATGAAAGCATCACCATCATCTTGTGATTCGTTAGAATCTGAATCAAGAGCTTTCTTCTTCTTTTTCTTCTCCTCTTTGCACTCCTTTCGGAAGTGCCTGGTTTTACCACAGTTCCAACAAAGAGCCTTGGACTTTCCAGGAGATTTGGATCTCCCACAGGATTTGAATCTACCCTTTTCACCTTTCTTGTCATTCTTCTTCTCTTTCTCTTTGGGTCTTCCATGAACCACAAGAGCCTCTTTGGCTACATTAGAAGACTTTCTCTTCATCTCTTCAGATAATAGTGCAGATACCACATCTTCCATCTTAAAGGTGGTAGTGATGCTTCCGATAGCCATGACAAGATAATTCGACAAATCTGGCAAAGAACAAAGTAGGGTCATGTATCGATCCTCCTCCTCCATTTTCACACCTACAGATGTCAACTGTGCAACCAACATGTTAAAAACATTCATATGTTCGGCAACGGATCCTCCATCCTCCATTTGAAGAGAATACAACTTCTTTCTCAGAAAAAAGTTTATTAACCAAGGATTTGGCTTGATACACATCTCCCAACTTCTTCCAAAGCAAGGTTGTAGTTTTCTCCTTATGGACATTTAATAACACAGAATCAACAAGACTAAGTCTTACGATACCCTTAGCCTTCTGATCCTTGAGATCCCTGTTATCACTCAGATTTGCACCCTTGCATACAGTTGTGAAACCTCTACAATCTGAAGTAACATGGGAATGATCTCTAAGTGTGGGACTTTGCTAAATGAGATCAGACCTCCGGAGAAGGCCAGCTTCCTTAACTGGTTATCACCTAAAACTACTAAATCTCAAGAGGAAAAGGGAGAAGGAATGCTTTAAAATGAAGGACGAAACAAAAAAGCTTGAAAATAAAGGGTGATTCACCAAGTTTAATAAAAGAACTCTCACAGTACTGAGAAAATGCACAGCATAACCAAATATAGCAAGCAAACATACACAGATTCGATTGATCCTAGCAAAGGTGAGAAATCAGATGATTGAGAGGAACAAAAAAAATCACAAACAACCATATGTAGATTCACAGAGGACTAGAAATCAGTCTAAAGAGGCAAAATAACTTGAATATATTCAGTGGGAAGGCACAGTTACAGTAGTAGAAAGCTCTGTTTGGAAATAGAAAAGCCTGAATGCTAAAAATTTTCCAACAACCTTTTTTACAACATATGAATGCATATATATAGCATTCCAAATTAACCTAGGGCGGTTACAAAATTTGCTCTAAGAGCTGTCTCAGAAAATATCCTCTCATGAATTACTGTCCACCTGTAGAAGTTATGGCGTCCAATAGCTGGCTCTGGGCAGATAGAAGATATTTTCAATCATTAATACAAGCAGCTTACTCATCGATCATCAACAATGCATATATGAAAATATCTGAAACAAGGTGGGGAAAAGATATTTCTGATCATTAATGCGAGCTGCTTCCATTACCTGTATAAATGAATGCAAAACATATTTGCATCCTCCCCAAAAGTCGCCGAAACGTCCAGTCGCTCAAAACATGCAAATCCAGATCTGAAAATGAGAAGTGACAAAAACTTCTGAAAACCTTGCCAAATGGAAGAGGGGACCAAAATATGCATCTTTGCCTCTTGCAACATGTCAAAATTCGCTAGGACGGAGGAGATACAGGTGGTCAAAGTTTTGGTCAACCGCCTGTATATATCGCTTTGCATCTGTGTATATATCGGCCTCTGGATATACAAAGCGCCTTGTATATCAGGCTATTAGGATGACCCTCAGTTGAGTCATTGATGCATAAGGTCCTGCCAAAAAACCCTTGTATATCTTTCTGCTTTTGGCGCTTAAAACAACCTTTTTGAAAATGCCCCATGTATATGCATTTTGAATTTGCATATACGCGAGCCTTTACCTTTTGAATCGACCCTGTATCTCGTCTGACACATGGCACTATTTGATTCGTCACTAGAATGAAGCTTGGGGCCATCACTAAAAAACTACATGTTCCTCCTTGTATGTTCACTGCTTGTATATCAGTTTGTATGTCGCAGATATACAAGTCGAAAATATACAAGCCACTGTAGCTGATGCATTTGCCTTGAATTTGTAACTTGTATATACACACAATCACCTTTGTATGTAGGCCCCACCACTTGTATGTTAACTTTGTTTTCTTTCCTTTGTATGTCACAGCATACAAGTCATGGACTCCAAAATGATCATTAACTGTATTTGATTGCCCCGTCGGGTTCAGCTTGTATCACCTTTCTTTGTATATTTCTTTGCATGCTCGAATATACAAAACACTTATACATACAAGGCGGACCTGACCCCTGAATATGCTAAATTTGATCTTGGATTCAAGTCTGCCTTGTATACATCCTTTGTATCTTTGACTTGTATATCGCAATATACAATCGCCCTTTATACAAGGCGGACCCGAGAACAACATAGAATAAATTGAAATTTCTATTCGGGTCCAAGTTGTATATAATTCCTTGTATATCAGCCTTGTATGTGCGAACATACAATCTGATATACATTCCACTATTCATGTGATCCTTTGTATGTCAAAACATACAATCTTCTTTACATATGCGCGAGCCCCACCAGTTGCATCTACTTGTATATCGGCGAATGCATGTGAAAACATACAAAGCGAAAAATACAAGACACTGTAGCAAATGCATCTTTGTCTTTGTATATTGCGAATGTATATTGGCGACATACATTCCACTGTAGCACATGTATCAAAGTCAGCCTTGTATGTTGCGAATGTATATTGGGTTGTATGTGCAAACATACAAACCCAATATACATCTATCTTGATGTACATTCGCAGAATATTCTGGGAATCTGTGAAAGATTCCCCAATGTATATGCAGGCCCGATAAGCATTGAAAAATGCATACAACTCATTTTTTCACCATTTGCCTTGTATATATCCTTTGCATATTCCTTTGTATGTACAAAGGCGAATGTATATGCAAATGTACATTCAAAAAATACATACAAATACAACTATAAAAATGACAAAATCCCAGTGATAGAAAGCACTTGAAAACAAAAGATTTCTGGGTTTTTCTGGGTTTTTTGCAAGGATTCCTCAGGCAAGATTTTAGGATTTTTTGACAAGGCATGCATGAGTATTTTAAGAATTTACACCTTGTACATGCATTTCTAAAAGATTTTCAAGAAAAATATAAAGTGTAATATTTGGCTCTGGGCAGAGGCAAAATAGGTCAACAATTTGGCGACTTCTATGGGATGTTTGCCTGCTAAACATAAGATCAATGGCCTTAAGGGTCCATTGGGCATGGAGTCATATTGGGACTAGAAATATACAGATATTCTTTGACCTTAGCAACTCAGGACAAGCTTATAACAATGGAAAACCAACCCAAGACAGAAATGTTGAAAGCACCCCCTTTCAACTGTGCTAGACAACACTTAGGGAAAGCAAAAGGATCGAAACTATTGTGTAGCAGCACTTATTGAAAGCATGAAATCTAATCTACTACTTTACAAGGTAAGTCATACCTCAAAACACCTCTTCAAGTGTATCCCGTTGACTGGGATAGGCAGATTTTCTCCATTCATTTTTGACAACTGAAATGCATTGTGCTCCTTGCATTCAGTAATGAGAAATGGGCCACTCCACATGTTGTCAAACTTGGAGTGTTTTCCTGGCTTGCTCTTCAATTCAAACCATTTGAGCACCATATCACCCTCCCTAAAGATTCTGGGAGTGGCCTTCTTATCAAAATTTCTTTTTGTTTAAAGATGATGATACTCCATAGTCTTCATAGCCTTGTCTCTGATTTCTTCAAGCTCCAGAAGTTAAGCATATCTGATAGCCATGGGGTCCTCTTCTTCAAACATCTCCAGCTGATTCATGATGTCTAGTGCTGGTAGTTCCATAGACATAGGCAACCTTGCCTCTTTTCCATACAATAGAAGATATGGAGAGTTCCCAATAGACCTTTTAGGAGTTATTCTATCTGCCCATAGAGCATATTTCAAATTAGTGTGCTAGGTCCTCTGGTTATCCTCCATTGATCTTTTAATAATCCTTATGAGATTTTTGTTTGTAGATTCAGCGAAACCATTACCCTGTGGGTAATAATTTGATGAAGTATTCAAATAGATCCCATTCTTAACAACCCAGTCAGTTGTTTTCAATCCTACAAAGGCCAAAGCATTGTCTGAGATGATAGACTCAGGCACTCCAAATCTGGAAACCAAATCACAATAAAAATTTAAAATAGCATTCTCATTGGATTCTTTCAGGGCCACTGCTTCAGTCCACCTTGTGAAATAGTCTGTAGCTGTAAGTATCCATCTGTGGCCTGCACTTGATGGTGGGTTAATAGGACCTATAAAATCAATGCCCCATCTCATAAAGGGCTGCTCTACCTGAATTGGCTGAAGAGGTAAAGTTGGCAACCTTTCCTTACCGGCAAAAATGGCACACTTTATACGTTTTCTGGGCCCATGCATGGGCATCCTTAAATAAGCTGGACCAGTAATAGCCTACTCTCATTATTTCCAAGCAGTAGTCCTTGGGGCAAAATGACCCCCTACTGTTCGATCATGAAATTCATGTAGCACCTTGTCAGTCTGATCTTTATCAATGCACCTTAACAATACACCATTAAAGTTTTTTCTAAAAAGGATGCCATTTATTAAAACATATGGAATGGATTGCAATCTAAAATATCTTCTTTTAGTTCTATCTGGACCTTCTGGACATTCACCAGTTTGCAAAAATTGAGTCATGTCATTAACCCAACTGGTGCCTACTGTTGCTGTATCATTCTGATGCTCTTCCTCAATAGTTAGAAGCACCTCCTCTTATTCTCCTATTTCATTCTCAGAACTGGTAGCGAGTTGTTCACTGAGTCCCCTGCCTCTGACAAGCTTGGTTATCTTGATCTCCACATCATACTCCATGACTCTGGTGATCCAACTAGCCCTTTTCTCACTAACATCTTTACTTAACAGGAACTCCTTTACACTGGGATGAGCGACCATCAGATGTATCTTGTTATTAGAAACAAGATACTAAAACTTCTTGAGGCTCCTCACCATTGCAAGGACATGTTTCTCAACGAAGCTATACCTTTGCTCGTATTCCTCCAGCTCTTGGCTAAAGAAAGCGATTGGCTGTTCAAAGCCGTCACTCTGCTGCTGTACCAGAATTGCAGAGATTGTATCTAGACTGCCATAAGCATACAAAATAAAATCTTTAGAGAAGTCAGGGTTTACCAGAGTCGATGCAGCTGACAATGCTTTTTTTATGGATTCAAAACTAAGTTTGGCCTCCTTCGTCCAACTGAAAACTGTATTCTTCTTTAACATGGACGTCAAAGGCTTCAAAAGATTTGCAATATTAGGGATGAATCTTCGCAGAAAATTAATTCTGCCAATAAAACTTTGCAGTCCCCTTTTGTGGCTGGGTAAAGGCAACTCCATAATAGCTCTTACCCTTTTAGCGTCAATGGTAATGCCTTCCTTTGATACAACGTGCCCTAACAGCTTGCCTTCATGTACAACAAATATGCACTTCCTGGGACTGAGAGATATCCTGAATTCCTTGCATCTTTCAAATACTAACCTCAGATGTGATAAATGCTTAGCTGCATTCTTAGAAAAAATTGTGATGTCATCAAGGTATGCCACCACTAATTTATACATCAAACCCTTAAAGGCCATATCCATGGCTCTCTGAAAAGTAGAGCCAACATTCGAGAGGCCAAAAGGCATTCTTTTGTAGGCCATGGTACCCCATTTGGTAGCAAAAGTAGTTTTAAATTGGTCTTCCTCCTTGACTAACACTTGATTATAGCCAGAATATCCGTCAAGCAAGGAGAATCTTTTTGAGCCAGCCACTACCTGCAGAATTTGCTCCATTGAAGGCAATGGGTAGTGATCTTTTAGAGAGGCTCTATTGAGGTCTCTGAAGTCGACACATAGCCTAATCTCTCCATTCTTTTTTCTCACAGGGACAAGGTTGGAGACCCAAGAAGTATGCTTGATTGGAAAAATGATTTTTCCCTCAATCAATTTAGTCAGTTCCTTGATCATTAGAGGCTCAAGCTTTGGATTTAGAGGTCTTTGCTTTTGCCTCATAGGTTTTGTACCTGATTCTAACTCTATGGTATGCTGGGCAATATGAGGATCAAATCCCTTCAGGTCTGAACAATCCCAAGCAAACACATCTTCAAACTCTTGACAAAGAGCAACAAAAGCTCTCCTATCTTCAGGCGAACAGATTTTACCTATTTTAAGAAGTTTCTCCTTGAAAATTTCCAACTCCTCATAATGTTCCTCTTTTATCTGCATGTCAGTCTTGGTCTTCTTCATCTGATCATCAGTACCAAAAATAGATTCCAAGGTTACCAATCCCTTGGGCAACTTGTTTGTTCTCAGCTGAATAATTTGATCGTTGCCATACTATTGTTTGAGTTTATTCTGATTTATCACAGAAAATTCATCTTCTTCTAACAAGAAACGCAGGATCTACTCATCACTTTCAAAAACTTGTCAATGAATATTATTATCAAGGATAGAGGGCCTATCAACTATTTTTACATGAGGTTGTACCTTCTCCCTTTGAATATCACTGGGGATGTCAAACTGAGCCCTAATCATAGCTAACCTATCAGCATGATAGTTCTGACTCCTTGGAATAGAGTTCAGGTTGAAAGCATCAAATTCTTCAATCATGTTCCAGACCCTATAATTATAGCATTTCAAAGTATCATTATTGGTGACATGCAACCCTCTTACCTGATTTACAATAAGTTCACTATCTCCAAACACCTGCAAACAGCCAATCTTCCTCTTTCTGGCCCACTGCAAACCTTGAATCAATCCCTCATACTCAGCAGTGTTATTGGTGCATGAGAAGGCAAAATGGAAAGCAGAAAAATATCTTTCACCTTGTGGAGATACAAGCATTGCACCACCACCAGTTTCATTTCTGCTCCTAGAGCCATCAAAATACATTTTCCATACTTCTTCCTACTGCTCTGTCTGCTGTCCTACATCCTTTACCAGATTTGGAATTGATGTTTCAGGCTCATGTAGTATGTAAATTCCCATACCAGTTTCTTGAATGTGTGTCTCAAGATCATCTACAACATTTTCTTAGGACCACTCCCTCAACAGTACTTCTGGTATACTTTCAGCTTGTAGTTCTTGAGCAGCAACTAATTCAGGGTCATTAAAAATAATGTAATTTGCATTAACAACACTTGGTGTGTAAGGCTCTATGTGATGATTTGAAAGCAACTCAGATTTTAAAGTTACTTTGGTGCCATATCTGGTCCTAAAAAACATATGGGACCAGTCTGAGGATAAATATCCTCCTATCTTGGCTATAAATTCTCTTGATAAGCACATAGCAAAATAAGGAGGCAAGTCAATGATGAAGACCTCTTGGATGATTGAAACATTTGGGCAAGTGTGTAGAGTGAGACCTAGATCTTTTATTACACCCACAGTATTAACAGTCGTGCCATCTAATTGAAGCACACCTTTCTCCAAGGGCTGGTACCTCAATCCTAACTGGTCTGCAATTTGTTTTGGCATCACAGAACTGCTTGCACCACTATCTACCATATAGTTGTCTACTAACTTGTCTCCAATTATCAAAGATACATAAAATGGGAGAGGCTTAGCACCTTTGTTTGGTTGTTTGCTGTTACCTGAGAGGAATTGGTAAGGACAACCCTAGTGGGTCGACAGTTGTATCTTTGGACACTTTTAAATTAGATAAGGCAGATTGTAATATGTCTTTTTGGCCTGGGATGGATAATGAATCCCACAGAGACATTGTCACATTCATCTTCCTCATATTTTCAATAATATTGAAAGCTGGAGTGACACTTACCTTTTGTTGTGATTTTGTAGCAACAGTATCAGTCTGTAAATGAGGCATTTCCCTTGCTGTTGTTGAAGTATTTCTTTGTAAAATATGGGGAATTTGGGATGTAGAAGCGTCAACAGGTGCTTTTCCTTTATTTGTTGCTTGCTCCATCTCATAACCCCTCTTCTTGGTCCTTGTATTTGTTGCTACAGGCGTATTATCTCTATTCATGCCACAAAATTCACCTTCCTGCCAGTTCATGAAAGCAGCATCTCCCTTAGGTTGCTCCTGTTGTTGCACAACTCCATCATTAAGTGTATTTGGCTGTGAGACTACCACATTTTGCACCATTAAAGCCTAATTTATGACTCCATTTGAACAGGCTGCTTGACTATGTGGCTGATTGCATGGATAGCACCATTCATACTCAGCTGCAAGGTTGTTCTAAGTAGGGACAAGGTCCCTTATTGCATTAATAGGTGCTAGATTATAAGGCTGGAAAGGCCTCTGATTCACATTTTGCCTGGGAACCTGATAATTGCCTTGATAAGGTGGCCTATTAGCTTGATAAGGCTGATTTTGGCCTTGGTATGGCTGCTAATTTTGCCTTTGAGGTTGTGCCTAATAAGGTTGCCTGCTCTGGGATTACTGCTTTTTAATATTTAATAACTCATTCCCAAAGGTCTATAGGATATTCTCTATTTTTTGTTAGCTATTTTTGATCTCTTTTAGCTCTTGAGATGAACTAGTGGCAGCAGGTTCAGAATTGGCAGTACTTGGTAATGTTGCCACAGTAGGTAAGGGGCAAAATATGGGATTGGTAAAGGCATTAAAGCCTGAATCTCATGAAAGATGGGTACTGGTGGTCTGGGTGCTATTTTTCCAGCCTGAATTAGATTATTCTCTGCCCTAATAGCTAATTCATAAGCATCTGGTAAACTAGTACCGCCTAGTGATTGAATCATTACTGAAATATCACTATTCAGGGCTTTCAAAAAATACAATGCATACTCAGCTGGAGGTCTTACCATGGCAGGGATTCTGTCCCATGTCTTTTGAAATCTGAAGTTAAAATTCATCATTTGCTCCTGAGGAGCTCTTTTTATGGTGGTCATCTGTTCAACTAATGATAGATTATCTGATTTGTCTTGGAATTGTTTATTTAATTTCTCCCTTAGATTATCCCAGGTTGTAATAGTCTGCACTGGTAGACTCCTGAACCATTGCAATGCCTTCCCTTTGAATGAGGCAACCAGCAGCCTAATGGCTACATTTTCTTGAGTGACATAATGTACGCCACACAGAGATGCTATGTCCCTAATGTGCTCAATAGGAGTAGTCTGATTTTCCCCTGTGAAATAAGGCAGACTCTTCAAAGTTGCCATGGGTATAACATCATGTATTGTTAAGTTTAAAGGGTTGCCCCCATCAAAAGCCACGAATGGCTGATTTCTTGCCATCTAAGCAGCTGGGGGTAGATTCGTTTGAGTTGCTACAGGAACTACAGAAGCAACTGGTCTGAAATTTGGTGGAGTTGAATGTATCCTTTTAGAAATTGGAGTCCTTGCTACAGTTCTCCTCTGCCTTCTCGGTGGAGACAGCTGCAAATATTCAAATGAGCTTGAACTCCTGGTTTGAATCTTTCTCATAAAACATGTATCAGCAAAACTAATCTGTTTGTTCTTTCTCAGTGTGATTCGCTAGATATGCAAGTTTAACCTCTTACAGGTTTGAAAATCACTGGCTACACATCAAAACCAGCAATAATGATTGTTAAGTTGATTGTTGCTTTGACTTCGTGTCCCACCGGGCGTGCCAAAGTTGTTATCACTCAGATTTGTACCCTTGCATATAGTTGTGAAACCTCTACAATCTAGAGTAACATGGGAATGATCTCTAAGTGTGAGACTTTGTTAAATGAGATCAGACCTCCGGAGAAGGCTGGCTTCCTTAATTAGTTATCACCTAAAACTACTAAATCTTAAGAGGAAAAGGGAGAAGGAATGCTTTAAAATGAAGGATGAAACAAAAAAGCTTGAAAACAAAGGATGATTCACCAAGTTTAATAAAAGAACCCTCACAATATTGAGAAAATGCACAGCATAACCAAATAGAGCAAGCGGACATACACAGATTCGATTGATCCTAGCAAAGGTGAGAAATCAGATGATTGAGAGGAACCAAAAAAATCACAAACAACCATATGCAAATTCACACATGACTAGAAATCAGTCCAAAGAGACAAAATAACTTGAATATATTCAGTGGGAAGGCACAGTTACAGTAATAGAAAGCTCTGTTTGGAAACAGAAAAGCTTGAATGCTAAAAATTTTCCAACAACCTTTTTTACAACATATGAATGCATATATATAGCATTCCAAATTAACCTAGGGCGGTTACAAAATTTGTTCTAAGAGCTGTCTCAGAAAATATCCTCTCATGAATGACTATCCACCGGTAGAAGTTATGGCGTCCAATATCTGGCTCTGGGCAGATAGAAGATATTTTCAATCATTAATACAAGTAGCTTGCTCATCGATCCTCAGCAATGCATATATGAAAATATCTAAAATAGGGTGGGGAAAAAATATTTCTAATCATTAATGCGAGCTACTTCCATTACCGGCAGAAATGAATGCAAAACATATCTGCATCCTCCCTAAAAGTCGCTGAAACGTCTAGTCGCTCAAAACATGCAAATCCAGATCTAAAAATGAAAAGTGACAAAAACTCCTAAAAACTTTGCCAAATGAAAGAGGGGACCAAAATATGCATCTTTACCTCTTGCAGCATGTCAAAATTTGCTAGGACGAAGGAGATACAGGCGGTCCAAGTTTTGGTCAACCACATGTATATAACGCTTTGCATCTATGTATATATCGGCCTCTGAATCAACCTCTGGATATACAAAGCGCCTTATATATCGAGCTGTCGGGATGACCCTCAATTGAGCCGCTGATGCATAAGGTCCTACCGAAAAACCCTTGTATATCTTTCTGTTTTTGGCGCTTAAAATAGCCTTTTTGAAAACGCCTCGTGTATATGCATTTTGAATTTGCATATACGCGAGCCTTTACCTTTTGAATCGGCCCTGTATCTCGTCTGACACATGGCACTATTTGATTCGTCACTGGAATGAAGCTTGGGGCCATCGCTAAAAAACTGCATGTTCCTCCTTGTATGTTCACTGTTTGTATATCAGTTTGTATGTCACTGATATATAAGTCGAAAATATACAAGCCACTGTAGCTGATGCATTTGCCTTGAATTTGTGACTTGTATATACATACAATCACCTTTGTATGTAGGCCCCACCATTTGTATGTTAACTTTGTTTCCTTTCCTTTGTATGTCGTAGCATACAAGTCATGGACTCCAAAATGATCATTAACTGTATTTGATTGCCCCATCGGGTTCAGCTTGTATCACCTTTCTTTGTATATTTCTTTGCATGCTCGAATATACAAAACACTTATACATACAAGGCAGACCTGACACCTGAATATGTTGAATTTGATCTTGGATTCAAGTTCGCCTTATATACATCCTTTGTATCTTTGACTTGTATGTGGCAATATACAATCGCCCTTTATACAAGGCGGACTCGAGAACAACATAGCATAAATTGAAGTTTCTATTTGGGTCCGGGTTGTATATAATTCCTTGTATATCGGCCTTGTATGTGCGAACATACAATCTGATAAACATTCCACTGTTCATGTGATCCTTTGTATGTCGAAACATACAATCTTCTTTGCATATGCGCAGGCCCCACCAGTTGCATCTACTTGTATATCGACGAATGCATGTGAAAACATACAAAGTGAAAAATACAAGACACTGTAGCAAATGCATCTTTGTCTTTGTATATTGCGAATGTATATTGGCAACATACATTCCACTGTAGCACATGTATCAAAGTCGACCTTGTATGTTGCGAATGTATATTGGGTGGTATGTGCAAACATACAAACCCGATATACATCTATCTTGATGTACATTCGCAGAATATCCTGGGAATCTGCGAAAGATTCCCCAATGTATATGCAGGCCCGATATGCATTGAAAAATGCATGCAACTCATTTTTTCACCATTTGCCTTGTATATATCCTTTGCATATTCCTTTGTATGTACAAAGGCGAATGTATATGCAAATGTACATTCAAAAAATACATACAAATACAGCTATAAAAATGAGAAAATCCCAGCGAAAGAAAGCACTTGAAAACAAAATATTTCTGGGTTTTTCTGGGTTTTTTGCAAGGATTCCCCAGGCATGATTTTAGGATTTTTTGATAAGGCATGCATGAGTATTTGAAGAATTTACACCTTGTACATGCATTTCTAAAAGATTTTCAAGAAAAATATAAGGTGTAATATTTGGCTCTGGGCAGAGGCAAAATAGGTCAACAATCCCAATCAGCTTGTTGCATTAGAGTTGGTTTAGTTCTAGTGACAGTTTCTCAAAGGTCTCGGTCAACAAGCATGTCTTCCATCTTGAGCTTCCACAGCTCGCAATTAGTGCCATTGAATTTCTCCACTTCCATTATTCCAGGTGTACTTCCCATCTCCTTGCTGCAATAGAATTTAGAATACTCTGCATAGACTCCCACTCAACTTAAGATCAACTCAAAAAACCCCCACCCAATAGCTAAGACCAAAATTGGCCAGGCTCTGATACCAACTAAAAGGAAGCTAGGTGTGCAGAAATTGCTTCCTACACTAGTCTAATGAGGAGAGGGCTATGCAAATTCAAATTAATCCTTACAACTATAGCAACATAGAACATGTAAATGAGATATTACAGCAATACACATGAACCAGAAAGAAGACAGAAGAAGAGAGACAAAGATTTACGGTGGGGAAAACCCTTATCGGGTGAAAAACCCCACTCAGAAACCTGCACAATGTATTAACAAATCTAAAAGTTGTTTACAATACACTTGCAATGGTCTTTGACACTCGTATCTAGAGTCAATCCGGTAGCATAATAGTACCTGTAAACCTGTGATACAACTCTCTCTCCAAGCACTTGAATATATAGAATATACAAGGCAATATTGGACCTATCTTGGGATGGGCGTCCAACTTGGCGTCATGGCCCAAAACCCACGCCTAAGGACACTTGGTCAACATTGTAGAATGTGCTTAACACTTGTCCATAGCTCCCATCCCAAAGAGGTTTCCTATTTCCAAAATGGGCTATGACAGATGCTCTTACGACACTTACGACCGTCATAGAATCTGTCATAGTGGTTACAACTTACAACTGTAAGAGAATTTGTCATACACAGGATATAAATAGATATTCTCTTACAACATGTCATAGTCCACCTTGGGGTGCCCAAATATGCCTTTTTCAAATATGCTTCATGACACATGTCTTCATCTGTCTTACAAGCTTTTATTTCTAACTCTTACATGTCATAACTTCGCCATAGGAATCCGTCATAACCGTTTCGGTCAAACATTCCCTTACACAACATGGAAGATGCCGACACATGGTACAATGCTCCTACCATAAAGTGGGATGCCTATCTTCTCATGTGAGGACAAAATTACAAGTTGTCATATTCCATGTAGGATGACACATCACTGTGCCACATCCCATAATATGACAATATGGAATTTACAATTATTTACAACATAGGCAATTAAATAATAAATACAAACATAAATAATGCAAGGAATTACCAAGGTTGAGACACCTTAATTCCCAACAAATTATGCACGTGTGGGTGCATGAAATAGTCAACTCTAAATTAGGTATCAAAAATCATGTGAATTGGAAGAAAAACAGGCAAAAATAGAGTTATTTTGAGTTAGAAACTCGAGTTTTTCCACAACTGAAAACGTGACAGGGTCACCCATGGATCACCCCTTTCACCAGTAGGGTCACCTGGGGGGAGATCTTGATTTGTGAGGGTTGCCCGGTGGGAGATCCAGAAAGAAAGGGGTCTGGGTGAAAATGCATGATGGGAGATGGTAGAGGAGATGAAGAGGAGGGGATCTGCCTCTAGAAATAGATCAATCATGTGCAAGAATCCAAATCTCCACTTATAAAGTAGGATCTCCCGGCAAGAGATTTGGAAATAATAGGGGGAGATTTGGATTGGTTGAGTGAAACTAAAAACTAAAAGTGGGAGATGGCTCTGGGGGACCTCTAGAAGTCTTCTAGGGGGTGAAGAAGATGAAAAACATAGCGGAAAGGTGAAAACTCACCTACAAGACATATACAAGCCTTAGGAACAGGGTCGCAAGTTTAAAAAATGCAAATCAACAAGTGTTGCAAAGTGTCGAAAAGCATCGACGACAAAGAGAGGGAAAATGACAAGGGGGAAACAACACACGACGAAAGAAATGACACGTCGCTAAGAGGTTCACTTCTTAGAGGACTTTATTTCACACTTACATGTGCGTGACAAGGATCATATATCATCATAGGGGTCCTCATGGAGGCTGTGCATGATTTTTGTGCTTACAGAGCCATGTTTATCAAACTCTAGAGCCTTATGGGTCTCACTTACCTTGTATGAAGAATAATTCATGATTATTATTGTCATGAACAATTTTTTTTAAATTGCTTCTAACATCTATTTATGTTGTAAATTATTATGAATGTAAGTCTTTGATGATAGCTGATGATTTCTATCAAGCATGTGATTTTTTTGTCATATTCTATGATTATACCAGTGAGCTCGTGTGTTGTGTCTCTAGTTGTGATACAGGGTATCCAAATCGAGAGAAGGGTATTGTGGATGTTAGTAACGATTCACACATGTATGTATGTTGTGATAATTGTATGTAATTGTGGACAATGTGTTTTGTATATTCATGGTTGTGACTTCTTCATTGAGTTTTGAGTTAGCATATTTGTATTGTGTTGGGAAGGGAATTGTTATGTTTGAGAGCTGATCTCCCCTGAGGAGTGAGAGCCTCTCGCATAATGGGGTTGAGAGAGGTGTGGAGCCTCTCTTGAGGAGTTATTTTACCTCCCAAGAGGGATGAATATCCACTCTTTCCCCCTTTTCTTATGGATCAAACTAGTGATTCATTTGTGTTGTTATTGTTTTGTAGGGAACAGATCTACCCCATTGGAGTTTAGAGTCTCCCATGTGTGGGGTTGAACAAGGTGTGGATCCTCCATTAGGACATAACCCATTATGGGGTGAGGTGGGGAAATAATCCCCTCATAGTCACATTGGAATAGATATCCCCTTTGCTCCCCCTATTTATGGATCCATTAGCGATTCATATGCATTGTTTAGAACTTATGGGTTGAGGATGGATTAGAGAGTGCCTGTGGTTCAGGAGTTTATCTATTCATGATGGTTCAGTGATGATATATCAGTTGGTATAAGCACTTGTGGTAGTTTATAGCAGGTGGGAATTTGATGCTAACTTGGTCACTATATATGAGAATTCCTTTTAGATATGAAATTTTGACAGCATCACTGATTGCAAATATTTAGACTGAATATTGATTATGGAAATTTGGGATATGGAAATAGTGATTTTTGGATAGAATCTTCCTCCATAGTTTTTAAACCAGCATATTATTACTAAGGACACATAAGATCTTGGTTAAATTGTCATAATTATAATATCAGCATTTGTTTTGATGGGTAAGAGGCCATAGCTAGTAATTTATTTTATTAGTAAAAATTTTTAGAATTACAACTCTGTTCAGTGTGGGCATCGGTAGGAAAGAACATAGTAAAGAAAACCTCTGGTCTTTCTTGGGACTTATGAAGTCCAGTACATAATTTAGTTTACAAAACCTATTGCTGACATGCATGATAGTGCCCTATGAGGATAAATCCTCATTTACAAAATTAAAGGTTTACAATTGTAGTCCCTACTCTTATCATGAGCCATTCTTCTATTTTATTGCTTACTATTCCCTCATTTGATCATTTGTCCCTAGGGTCACCTTCTGCAAATTACATCTTTAGTATTGCAAAATGTTGCATCTTCCCCATTATAGTTTTGGGGGAGATACCTTATACACTTTTACATTGATCCTCAGGGGGGCATCCCTTCATTTTATATCACACGGTCGCCTGTTAATGGGAGTATGCTTTTTCCTTCCTGCTATTTTTGCTGCTCCTGCAGACTCCTAAAAAATACAATGGCACCTTTCCAAAACTACCTTTCTTGTTAGCCATATAAAAATAGAAATTTATCCTTTTCCTACACCAAACTTGTTAGAGCTCTTTTCCAATCATACCAATTAAATCAGAATTGAGAATAATTGCAATTTCTCATATCATTTCATTAGAAAAATGGTGTGAACATATTCCTAACTCTCAAGATTAATATCAAAGCCAAAATTAAAAGGATGAAAGTATAAGAATATAACCTCTCATTTTTTAGCTTTGAATAAGTGTGCCTCTTTGTGAGGAAGTATCTACTGGTCTGTTAGCTAACATAGGCACATTTCTTTTTAAACATAGCCTTAGAAAGGAGCCATTTCCTGACATAGCAGAGCAATTATTGAGCGGTAATGAATTGACATAAAAGATAGATAAGCCATATATGTACCAAAATCCCATAATTACAATGGTAGTTTCAAATGCTCTGTCAGCTCGCACCCTAATCTCACTTCGATGCCGCACAAGTAAACCTTTAATCTCCATAATTTTATTGCATGCCTTTCTAAAACAGATCTTCTCCTTGCCCGAACGATCATACCATCATTGATATACATTAAAGGATAGATAATCATAGCGAGATCCCCAACCTCTAGGTTATTCTTGCATGATGTGGCTAGTATGATGCAGCACAGGGGTAACCCATTTCCTTTTAAAGACAGGTCAAGCCAACGCCTAGAGGAGGAGCCTTGTACTAAATTTGAGTGAAAAAATGCATATGAAAGCTAGAAGATGAGATAAGTAAATAGATATATCTGTGTATATATATTAATATAGATATTTTAAAAAATAAGAATATATCGGTGGCACGTTTGGGGCATGCTAGTAGAGGTGGAAATCGAGCACAAGAAAACATGATTTATAATCAGCATTCCCCAGAAGGCTATTAGCTGGGAGAGGAAAATCGAGAAAGTTCCAAGTTTTTTCTTTTTAAAAGGAGAATAAGTCTATCGTTTTCATCTCCTGACATTTCTGATGCCAGTTAGATTCATAGTTAACTTTTCAGCAGAAGCCATCAATTGTCGGGGAATGGAGACCCCTGTGAGATTGGTCAGCGCTAAATGCCAGATGGCCTTTCTTGGTCTTGTGACTTCGCTACGCCTTCAGCGCATGCTTCGCCAATCGGATGAACTTATGGTTGGAGTCATCAAGATGATTGTTGGGAGGAAATTTATGGGGGAAGCTGAGAGGTATCGAGTTGATATAGACATCACCTCTAGAGTGATAGCGATGTTATTGGAATTGGAAGTTGACAAGGTGCAGATAGAGCAAATTATGAGGGGTCTCTTTTATCCTAAACATTTGGGAGAATTAGGGAAAACCCTAGAAGCAGCGAGTGTGGGCATTGGAATGCCAAGGTTGAGGGATATGGATGCTCTAAATGATCTCGATGCGATTGTGAAGCTCTACCCCTTCATATTGGACCTCAAAGGGCCGGACCTGATGATGGCCAAAGAAATGGCAGAGGTTGTAGTGCATTTCATCAAAAGAGTCCTTGGGTTGGTTGCAGAAGAAAGGTTTGATTGGGTGGTGAATTTTAACCTCCAACTGCTTGAGTATGACAAGGAGTAAGTCTATGAAAAATCTTGTTTTTTGTTATAAAGTATAAAAGTAGTGAACTGTAAGCTTACTAGAAGCCTCATAATAGCTTCCTTTTGAATATAGAAGCCTTAAAAAGAAGTCAGAGAAGCAGACCCTGCATGGTCAAGAAAATATACGTTATATAAATGTATTAGGATTAGACCCTGTGAGGTCTCTAAAAGTTCTGTCCCAAAAGTCGTAGTAGTCTGGTCGTGAATAGCCATTTTTGAAGAATATACTTAGACAAACTCTTTTTTGAATATAAATATAAGCAAGTTATTAAGATTCAAAATATCAGAGTCTGTGAAAATGATTATGTGAATATGAAGAAATAAGAGTTTGAATATGAAAAAGCATACGAGTGAATAAGAGACTATGAATGTTGATACAAGGGAATATATATATGTATGTATACAAGTGAATAAGAGACTATGAATGTTGATAGAAGGGAATGCACACACACACACACACACACACACACACACACACACACACACACACACACACACACACATATATATGTATGTATGTATACAAGTGAATAAGAGACTATGAAAGTTGATACAAGGGAATGTATCTATATATTAAAGAGGGAGAGAATATCAAAACAAAGAACAAATATATATGATGGGAGATAAAGTTAGATTAGGATGAATCAAGCCTTTGTGTGAAGAGTCTAGATAGGCCTGATGAGTTCCCCTTCACCTGGGAGAGACTGAAAGAGAAACTTCCTCTTAGTCACAAGTCAAAAGTTTAAGGCTACAGTGCTTAACTAAGAGCTGCATTTAATGGTTAGGCATGTACCATCTGCACCTTTGATAGCAAGGTAATTAGCTTTCCCATTACCTTCTCTAAAAATATGATTAAATGTGCATTTTCTAAAAGAATCAGTGATGTCAAGGGCGGTGGAGAGGAGGGAGTTGAGTCTCCAGTTAGGCATGCTACCCTTTATTAGGGCATTAATAATTATCGTAGAATCACCTTCCACTTCTAATTTTTCAATTTTTAAATCTTTGCACATTCTCAATCCTTCAATCAGAGCTATTAACTCTACCATGTTATTGGTTGCATTGCCTAGGGGCTTGGTGATAGTTGCAATTTCCTTCATTTCCCAGTCATGGATTACACAGTCTAAACCTGCGACTCCCGGGTTACCTTTGGAGGCCCCATCAAAATTTAGCTTGAACCATCCTTTTTTAGGGGGTTGTCATTTACATTCCTATCTTTTATTGGTGGTGTTGTGGTTACCTGGTCCCATAAAGGGGGGCAATTTTAATCCTACCCATCTACCATGCATCTTTTCATCCTAATATGACATTATAGTTTCTTTCCTGGGGTTATTAAGAACCCTGCTTTTGACAATTTCTATAATAGTAGCTTCAATCTTAACAATGAGTTGTTCATAAGTCATTTTCCTATCTCTGAAAACTCTTATATTTCTTTCTTTCCATAGCTCCCATATCATGACAGAGGGGGTTGTTGTCCATAACATCTGATAAATGCTTTGTCTATGAATGTCTGGCTAGCATTGAAACAGGTTTATTACGTTATTAGGAAGGGCTGTTACCCAGCCCAGTTTACTACATAACCAGTTCCAACATTTGAAAGAGAATTGACAATTGAGTAGAATATGGTCTGTTGTTTCATGCTCCTTTTTGCATAGGGGGCACCTGCTAGGTCCCTCATATCCCATCTTAGTAAACCTATCTGCCATTAGTATTTTCTTCTGTAAGGCTATCCATGAGAACATATCAGCTTTTGGAAGACAATTCTTATCCCAGCAAAGTCTAAGTGGTATTGTCATTTTTAGTCTGATCTGTTGTTTGATTAAAATATTATACCTATCTTTTGTGTTGTAGTCTCCTAATTTGGCACCATCCCATACCAATCTATCAATATCTTTTTTGAAGGATGCACTCCTTTTGTTGAGGATATCTAGTAATTTCTTTTTTTCATTATCTGGGATGTTTGAATTTTCAAGTGATTTCCATTTCCATCCAAGGTTTACCTCATTATTGGGGAATTCAATGTAATCTTTTACATATTTCCCCCATTGGGATTCCAGGATTCTTTTTGCCTCCTCCAAGTTGTCAAGGCTACTTATTGTCTCATATCCCCCCAAGAGTCATCCCAGAATAGTGCTTGATTGCCATCACCTAGACTCTAGGTCAATTTATCCATGATGAGCTTTCTACAGTCCAACATAAAATTCCAAAGTCAGGATCCTTTAGGGGGGTTGGCCATCCTAAAAAGGGAGGCAGACTCCTTTCCTCTTAGATATTTGTTTCTGAGGATTTTTACCCATTTTAGATATGGCTATTTATACATTCTCCATATTAGTTTAGCTCCTAATGCTTTACTTTGTTCCTTGATGTTTTTCAGATCCAAGCCACCTTCCTCTTTAGGTCTGCATATTTTGTCCCAAGCTACTAGTGCCATTCTCTTCTTATCTTTTGTTCCTTGCTAGAGGAAAGTTCTAAGGGTTTTGTTAATTTCTTCATGTTTTTCTACTGGTAGATTTGTGCATGATAGTTGGTATATTGGTATAGCTGAGAGAATAGATTTTAACATTGTGACTTTTCCAACTGAAAATAACCATTTGCCTTTCCAGGACTCAACTTTTTTCTTGATCTTAGAAGTAATATGATCCCATAGATCTTTTGTCTTGTTGCTTTTATCTAGTGGTAAGCCTAAATATTTATAGGGCATTTCCCCTCTTTTGAAGGTCATAATTCTACATATTTCTCTTTCTGTATCGGGGTCTGTGTTGAAGAAGAATTTTTTTGATTTATCAACATTGACCTCATGGCCTGAGGCCTTGGTGTAGGAGTCAAGGATCTCTTTGAAAGCCTTGGCTTCTTCGATGCTACCCTTACCATAGAGCATGGTGTCATCCACAAACTGTTGGTGGGTTGTGGGGTCTAGACTAGAAGTAATTTTGATTCCTTGGATTTTACCTTCTTCCCTATATTTGGAAATCCTTCTTCCTAATGCTTCTGCAATTATAATAAAGAGGAGAGGAGAAATAGGGTCTCCTTGTCTCAGTCCTCTTGACATACTAAAAAAACCTTCCGGGGTCCCATTGATTAAGACAGAAATCTTGGGACTAGATATACATTCATAAATGAGATTTATCCATTGTTTTGCAAATCCAAAAGCCTCCATGGTTTTACATAGGAACCGCCAATCAACCTTGTCATAAGCTTTATAGATATCTAGTTTGATCAACATGCTAGGATTTTTATTGTGCTGAATGGAGTGGATGGCTTCTTGGGCTATAATTACTCCATCGTATATAGATCTTCCCGGAACAAACCTAGTTTGTTCATCACTAATGATGTCTGGTAATACTTTATGAATTCTATTCACTAGTGTCTTAGTAAGTATTTTATATATAGTGTTACATAGAGAGATAGACTGCAGGTCCCCAAAACTCTCCAGCTTCTCCTTTTTTGGGATAAGTGTGAGGAATGTATTATTTACTTCTTTCAGGAGGTTGCCAGAATTTCTCACCCCTTCTAGTGCTTCAACAACTTCGTCCCCAATAAAATTCCATCATTTCTAAAAAAAGAAGGCCGGGAAGCCATCTGGACTTGGAGCTTTATCCAGCTGCATTTGAGAGACCGCTAGTTTGATCTCATTTTTGGAAAACTTTGCATTGAGGGCTTTGTTTTGATCCTCTGTTATGGTCCTTGGGATGTTTTGCAATATGGCTTGTTGATGGATCCTATTGGACTCTTCCTGATTGTTAAGAATGTTTTCGAAATACCTGACTGTTTCAAATGCAATTTGCTGTGGCTCTTCAAACCATGCATTATTATCACCCTTAATTTTAGTAATTCTATTCACATTCCTATGGACTTTAGTGCTATTGTGAAAAAACTTTGTATTCTTATCTCCAGCTTCAAGCCAGGTCTCCCTGGACTTTTGACGCCAGAAGATTTCTTCCTTGGATAGTATATCTTCATATTCAGATTTCAGTTGTTTTTCTCTTAAATATGAATTTTCATCCATGCCATTTGCAATAAAATTTTTGTTAAGGTTTTCAAGTTCTTCTTCTAACTTAACTTTAATCTCAAAGATGTTGCCAAAGTTATTCTTATTCCAGTTGAGAAGTTTACTTTTAATAGTTTTCATTTTGGAGATTAAACAGAAAACTTTGGAACCATATACCTTAGTTTCCTTCCACCATTTCTCTACTAAAACTAAAAGGTTATTATCTTTAAGCCACATTTGCTCAAATTTAAAGGGGCATCGTTTGGGTTGGCAGTCTTCTGAGATACATAGCTGGACAGGATAATGGTGAGAGCTCGAGTATGGTAAGATCTATGCCAAAAGATTATAAGGGAGTTGAGCCCAATTACCTTTGAATAGAAATCTGTCAAGTTTTTCTGCAATGTTCCTAAAGCCCATCCTTCTATTGTTCCATGTAAATCCCTCCTGTGCAATCTTAATTTCCATTAGATTATTTTTATGAACCCAATCTCTAAAGTCATATGCTGTTGTGGGCATCCTTGCTGAACCTCCCCACCTTTCTTTAGGGTCTAGGATGGCATTGAAATCTCCACCCAAAATGCAGATCTGATCTTGTAAAGTTTCCATAAATTGTTCTATCTCCTTCCAAACTAATCTCTTATCCTAGTTCTAAAGAGATCTAATGTCTCAAATTACTGCTTGTAACCTCATTCATTCGTTTCATTGGTTTTGTTCATAGCCATCGAGTTGACATGCTCGATTGGGTTGACATGCTCTAGCTTCTCCGATCGATGAGTATCATACCGATATGATATGTCTATCGGCATAAGGCTGGTCGTCGGCTAAGCCCATGGTAGTCGCTCTGATAGTTTGGGTTACTCCGATGGGAGTTGGCATCAAAGATCAATGTATCGGCGTGAGAACTACTATTGGCCCAGCCTTGAGATGTAGCTCCGATAGTCTTGTGTCTTTCTAATGAAAGCTTGGATCGGCAAGACCATTACTATCGGTACATTTTTGAAATGTCACTCTGATGGTCTTTGTTACTCCAATGGAGATTGAAGGGTTGGACATCAGCAAGAAAATAATCATCGGTGCTATTTGGAGATATCTCTCCGATTGCTAGAGTCTTCCCGATGGGCGGTGAATGGTAGTCTTCTTGGTCTTGTCGGCATAAGTGTCGACAGTTAACATTCTTGTGGTCATGTATATATATTACAGCTACGACCTATGTCTGGTGCATGTGGGACTAATGAGTCCTCTTGAAAGTGAACAGTCAGACGTCATTTATGCGACGGTTGGAAAACAACGATGCTGAGTCAGTTGGAACGAACAGTTAGGGCAGAAGTTCAAATGATTTTGCTCTTGAAGACTATGGTATATACAGATTTGGTGAGGTCGTCAGATGATGATGATGAGATTTGATCATATTGTTCATTTTGTAGATGTACAGTGGAAGTGAACTGGGTGTATGATTTGAGAATCGATACCTAATTGAGAAGGCTGGGATCTTTATTGTAATCTTTCTAAGCTTACTGTAAATAAAGATTGTCTCTCTTGTGGTGGTGGGTTTTTTACCCAAAAGGGTTTTCCCACGTACATCTGGTGCTGTTCTCTATTATCTTGCATGTTTATTTTATTTTCTGGTATGCCAATCTGTGTTTTTGAATTAAACGTTACCTGTCTGCATTATCCCCTCTAAATTGACATTAGGGAAGTTATATTCCGCACCTCTGCTTTCCTTACAAGTGGTATCAGAGCCTGGCCAGTTGTGTTATCCTTGTTGGTAGGTTGGGTTTTTTGTGTCAGTTTTGTGAGTGGGAGTTCTATAGAGGCCTATTTTGTAAATGAGATGGCAAGTACATTAGGAAAGATAGACATTGAAAAGTTCAATGGCACAAACTTTGAGTTGTGGAAACTTAAGGTTGAAGATGTGCTGGTCGATAGAGATCTTTGGGTTGCTGTGTCTGGGACTAAACCTTTAGGCATGAAGCAAGAAGATTGGGACCTGGCAGATAGGAAAGCCAGAGGATTGATAAGATTAAGTTTAGCGGATTATGTTTTATTGAACGTCCATGAAGAGACGACTGCAAACCTTTTGTGGAAGAAGTTGGGAGATATTTATTAGGGCAAGTCCTTGGTGGATAAAATTTTCCTCAGAAAGAAGTTGCACTCTCTGAAGATGGATGAAGGAGCATCTGTAGTAGACCATCTGAACTCATTTAATATGATTGTTGCACAATTGACATCTGTAGGTGTAAAAATAGAAGAGGAGGACCGCTGTATGCTTCTGTTATGTTCCTTACCTAACTCATGGGATCATCTTGTGATGGCTATTGGAAGTACAACAACCACGTTTAAAACTAAAGAAGTTGTTGCCTCGCTGTTATCTAAAGAGATGCGGAGGAAATCTTCTGAGATGGCCAAAGAGGCCCCATCCGTTCGAGGTAGATCAAAGGAAAGAGACAAGAAGAAGGACAAGAAGTCTAAGTCCAAATCAGAGGGGAGATCAAAATCTCCTGGCAAAAAGTCCAAGGTGAAGTGCTGGAATTGTGGGCAGAAAGGACACATCAGAAAAGACTGCAAAGAGGAGAAAAAGAAGAAGAAGAACTTCTCTGACACCGATTCTTCTCAGAGTGATGTTGATGCCTTCATTACTGCCTTGGCAACGCCTGCATCTAAAGATGTATGGCTGGTGGATTTAGGAGCATCTTTTCATATGACATCTCATAGAGAATGGTTCACTAAGTATGAACCGTATGCTGGTGGGAAGGTGTTCCTGGCAAGTGATTCGACACTGGAAATTGTTGGTCGAGGAAGAGTCAAAATCTAGTTCTCAGATGGCAAAATAAAGGGAATGAATGGAGTATTACACATACCAGGTCTGGATCAAAATTTACTTTCTGTTAGTAAGCTTAATGATGTTGGAGTGCAAGATACTTTTGTGAATGGTGGCTGTAAGATGACTAGAGGTTCTATTGTACTGGCAAAGGGTGAACGTATTGGAACTTTGTATAGGTTAGATGCTAAACCAGTGTGCTGTAATAGTGTCTCTGAAAAAGCTACTATTGTAACACATGATGCAAACTCTATGGAAGTTAAACTTCCTGTAGAGAAAACAATGCTCTGGCATCGTAGACTTGGTCACATAGGTGAAAAAGTTTTAAAAATATTGAAAAAAAAAACCTAGTAGATGGGTTGATTGATTGTAATCTGGAGTTCAATTTCTGTGAACATTGCATATATGAAAAATAGAATCATGTTTCTTTTTACTCTAGTTCTCATAAATCTTCTGGTATTTTGGACTATGTACATTCTGATGTTTTTGGTCTAGTTGATTTTCTTTCTCTGTCTAAATCAAGATATTATGTATCATTTATTGATGATTATTCAAGGAGGGCATTTATATATTTTTTGAAAAATAAATCAGAAGTGTTCAGTCAGTTTAAGGATTTTAAAAATCTTGTGGAAAATCAGACAGGTAGAAAAATAAAATGTTTGAGAACAGATAACGGTGGTGAATATTGCAATGCAGATTTTGATAAATTTTTTCTTGATCATGGAATAAAAAGGCATAAGACTACGCCTTATACTCCATGGCAAAATGGAGTTATGAAAGGTTGAATCAATCATTGATGGAGAAAGCAAGAAGTATGTTGAGTTATGCTGGTCTTAAACAAAGGTTCTGGGCTGAGGCAGTTGCTATAGCTTGTTACTTGCTGAATTGTTCTCCTACTTCGGCATTGTTGATAAGACGCCTATGGAAGCATGGTCTGGAAAGAAGCCCTCTCTAAGACATCTTCATGTCTTTGGTTGTGAGGCATATGCTCATATTCCTAAGGTAAAAAAATCTAAGCTGGATTACAAGGCAATCAAATGTATCTTTATTGGCTATGGAGTCGGTGTTAAAGGGTACAAGCTTTGGAATCCTGAAACTGAAAAGGTAATTTACAGTAGGAATGTAATTTTTAGAGAACTGAAACCTTTGGTAATTGATCCTCAGCCTGAGAAGATAGAAGAAAAGAAAGAAAAGAGTGTTGTTAATAATCCTCTGACCCTTGTAAAAGAGGAACAACAAGCACCAAGTGTAGATGATTCAGATGTGAGCTCAAGTAGCTCCAAAGATTCAGATCCAGAGCAAGAACTTGAACCTACACCTCAGCCATTGAGGCGGTCTACACGTGAAAGAAGACAACCAAATAGGTATGGATTTTCAGTACTTGATTCAAGTTGTGCCTATGCTTTGCTTACTGATACTGATGAACCTAGAACTGTGAAAGAAGCTATTAGTTTACCTAATTCAGATTCTTGGTTGGAAGCCATGGATAACGAAATGTCATCATTGGAGAAAAATGGAACCTGGGATCTGGTGCCCTTGCCTGAAGGTAGAAAACCTGTGGGCTATAAGTGGGTATTTAAAAAGAAATATGGTCCAGATGGTAGTATTGACAAGTACAAGGCAAGACTAGTTTCTAAGGGGTATCCTCAAAAGGAAGGTATAGATTATGGAGAAATCTTTTCTCCTATAGCTAAGCTGACATCCATTAGATTTCTGTTGTCACTTGCAGTAGCATATGACTTTGAAATTGAGCAGATGGATGTGATGACAATATTTCTTCATGGGGACCTTGAAGAAGAAATTTATATATCCCAGCCAGAGCATTTTGTGGAAAAAGGTAAAGAACATCTGGTATGTAAACTTAAAAAGTCTCTTTATGGCTTGAAGCAATCTCCTAGAATGTGGTATCAGAAATTCGATACGTATGTTTTATCTTTGGGATATGTGAGATCTAAATTTGATCATTGTGTCTATTATAAAACTGATGGTGATCAGATTCTTATAATTGCATTGTATGTGGATGACATGTTATTCATTGGCAATAGTAAGGGGACGATCTCAGATTTAAAATCTCAGTTGTCCTTGAAATTTGAAATGAAGAATCTGGGGGCAGTGAAGTACATTCTAGGAATTGAAATCAAAAGGGACAGATCGAAGAGAAAGCTTTGGCTCAGTTCGAGCAAGTATATTACCAATGTTATTAATAAATTTAATATGTTTGATTGCAAACAGTTAGTTGTTCCAGTTTTGCAGGGAACGAAACTATCTGTTGAAGATTGTCCAGAATCTTCGAATGAAATTGACGACATGAAAAAAGTGCCTTATGCAAGTGTTGTTGGTAGTTTAATGTACGCAATGGTCTGTACCAGACCAGACATTGCCCAAGCAGTGGGAGTTTTGAGTTGGTTTATGGCAAATCCAAGCAAATCACATTGGGATGCTATGAAGAGAGTTATGAGGTATTTGAAGGGAACTTCTGACTATGCTATTTGCTATCATGGAAACTCAGTTGGATCTCAGAAATCTATCAACATTCAGGGATATGTTGATTCTCATTGGGCAAGGGACATTAACAGTAGAAGATCCACCAGTGGATATGTATTCATGTTAAATGGTGGTGCTATCAGTTGGATGAGCAAGCAACAAGCTGCAGTCGCTTTGTCCACTACAGAGGCAGAGTACATGGTAGCTACTCATGCATGCCAAGAAGCTGTTTGGTTGAAGAGGTTGTGTTCTAATGTCAGTTTTGATGCAGGGCAGATACAAATTCGTTGTGACAGTCAAAGTGCTATATGTTTAGCGAAAAATCCTACTTTTCATGCTAGGACAAAACATATTATGTCCAATATCACTTTGTTCGTGATATGGTGGAAGACAAAAAGGTAAACCTGGAAAAGGTTGATACTTTAGAAAATGTTGCAGATGCCTTGACTGAACCAGTGAGCACGACCAAGTTCAAATGGTGTTCAAATGAAATGGGTCTTCGGGCCCATAATTCTTAGTAATCGAATGAGGATTAAGAGGTAGCAGTAATCTCTTCGACAAGTGGGAGATTGAAGAGATCTAATGTCTCAAATTACTGCTTGTAACCTCATTCATTTGTTTCATTAGTTTTTTTCATAGCCATTGGGTTGACATGCTCTATCGGGTTGACATGCTCTAGCTTCTCTGATCGATGAGTATCATACTGATATGATATGTCTATTGGCATAAGGCTAGCCGTCGGCTAAGCCCGTGGTAGTTGCTCCGATAGTTTGGGTTACTCCGATGGGAGTTGGCGTTGGAGATCAATGTATCGGCATGCGAACTACTATCGGCCAGCCTTGAGATGGCGCTCCGATAGTCTTGTGTCTTTCCGATGAAGGCTTGGATCGACAAGACCATTACTATCGGTGCATTTTTGAAATGTCACTCCGACGGTCTTCGTTACTCTGATGGAGATTGAAGGGTTGGACATCGGCAAGAAAATAATCATCGGCACTGTTTGGAGATATCTATCCGATTGCTAGAGTCTTCCCTATGGGCGATGAATGGTAGTCTTCTTGGTCTTGTCGGCATAAGTGTCGATAGTTAACATTCTTGTGGTCATGTATATATATTATGGCTATGACCTATGTCTGGTGCATGTGGGACTAATGAGTCCTCTTGAATGTGAACAGTCAGACAACATTTATGTGACAGTTGGAAAACAACGATGCTGAGTCAGTTGGAATGAACAGTTAGGGCAGAAGTTCAAACAGTTTTGCTCTTGAAGACTGTGGTATATACAGATTTGGTGAGGTTGTTAGATGATGATGATGAGATTCGATCATATTGTTCATTTTGTAGATGTACAGTGGAAGTGAACTGGGTGTATGATTTGAGAATCGATACCTGAGCGAGAAGGCTGGGATCTTTATTGTAATCTTTCTAAGCTTATTGTAAATAAAGATTGTCTCTCTTGTGGTGGTGGGTTTTTTACCCGAAAGGGTTTTCCCATGTACATCTGGTGTTGTTCTCTGTTATCTTGCATGTTTATTCTATTTTTCTGGTATGTTCATCTATGTTTTTGAATTAAATGTTACCTGTCTACATTATTCCCTCTGAATTGACATTAGGGAAGCTGTATTCCACACCTCTGCTTTCCTTACAGGTTCTGGGTAGGTCCATAAATGTTAAAAAGTATGAAGTGAATATTGATTCTAATGCTTTTGACATAACCAGTCATCTAATTCTTTCTACTGCATATTACTAAAAATGAAGCAGCCCTAGGGTCCCATATTACCCCTAGGTCTCCCGAAGCCCCTTCAGCTGGAACTCCAACTAGCTCCCAAATGCCTAATTTCCTTTTTAGAGTATCAGCCTCTTCTTTATTGAGTTTAGTTTCTTGCATCATTAGTATATCAGGTTTGGTGTTGGTGATACAACATTTTAAAATCTGCTGTTTGTTAGGGGCGTTGAGTCCCCTAACATTCCAGGTGTTGATTCTCATGGCACCGAGGGAAGGCACTTCCCCTTCCCAGCATTAAACAATGTGGTGATCTTAGGTTGATCAATTGCCTCACCATCTTTCTCTCTCGGTTCAAATAGTGATTTCCTTCCTCTTTTCTTATTGCTTTTGGTGCAGTCTGGGGTTTCCTTGCTGAAGTCGGTTAAAGCAATTCCCAGCTGATACTCTACTTCCTCCTCCTCTCTGCTTCCCAGTCCCTTTGATTCCCCTTAATTATTATCTTGCCTTTTCTCCTAATCTTCAAGTTCCAAGATCTTAGTGATGAGCTTTTCCTTTTCTTTGTTAGCTTCCTCTATTACCACTTCCTCAATCACCTTACCGAGGATCTCACTACAGATTTCTTCTAGATTTGTGTGGTTAATCTTATATGTGGCTTTCTTATGGTCCCTAGAATCTATATGATTTTCCTCTGGTTCATATGTGTTTGGAGCCTAGTCAAGGGTCTCCGATACCACTAGTTCTGCACTTTTTTCCCTTGCTATGGGGTTAATATGACTGAAATCTTCTTTTGGCAATTCCCCTTCCTCTAATTCCATCCTTCCCTTATCTTTAGGAGACTCAGTTCTGTCCAAAGATTTTATCCACTACGGAGAGATTTTTACCCAATCCTGCTTGTGTCGGATTCTCATTTTGTAAAATAAGATCATTACTATGGCTCTTAGTGTTCTCCTTGTTGCTTGGGGTAAAGTTTGAGAAAATCTTGGGCAGAGATGGAACCATACTTGGGGACTGATTAGGTCCAGATGAGTCTCTACTACCATTAAGGTGCTCCTATGAGGGTGGGGGGCCATTCCTCTAATATTCAACAATAAATCCTCCTTTATTGTCGTTGAATTTGATATTAACACCCATAGATTGTGGTTTACCATTTTTCTTAGTAGATGTTTTTGAGACTTTGTTGATAATGTTATTGTGGATAGGGCCTTGGTAAAATACAGGCTTGATGCAGTAATTAGCGAAATTAGTTTTGAGATCAAAAGGTTTCAGGTTTTGTATACTTATATCCATCTTTACTAATAGAGTAACATCATAATGAGATAAGAATTCCTTCTCGATTCCTACGAATTCATCCAGATGATTACCTATCTCCCTTAAAATTTCACTGTGAATAAGCTCTACCGGGAGATTAGGTAATTTAACCCATCTAATGATTTTGAGTTTAAGTTTTCTACGGTTGAAATTTGGGAGCGAGTCCATATATTCAAAATTGTGCCTTTTATAGAATAAGTTTCTGCTAATCAAGATCTTTTTTAAGTCTAAATTTTTGCAATCAATGAATATAAATCCTTCAGATATGATAGTAATACTTACCTGGTCCTTATAGAGAGCTTGGATCCATTCAACAATTTCACTCACAGGCGACCCGAATCCACACTAGCGGACAAAGAGACCCTGAGTTCTACAATGGCCCCCTAATCCGTTTGTGTAAATATTGCTAATATTTAACGTCGCTTTCTCCTCCATAGCCATAGGTTTTGGATATTGCATTGAATTCTTCTTCCCATGATCGTGAAATGCCGCCTGGTTGTTGCCTGTCCCAGGATTATTAGGAACCGTATTCCTGAGTTTAGGGTTTTTAGGGAGCGGCCATTGGTGGGAAGCCCTACATTCCACTTTCATGTTTGTAATAGGGTTCTTCTTCAAGTGGTTATTCCTGGGGGCGGTTTTAAAAAACCCTCCACATTTCTTTGCCATGGCTGAGATGGGTAGGAGGCAGAAGGGGTTTGTCGGACATTAGAGACTCTTTCCTGGCCTAATGCAATACTGTTTTCTCCAGACGCGAATGCAGGAGTTGTGGAGGTGATTGGGATGGCCCATATCCCTGAAACCCTAGCCAGGTTGAGTTCCTCTCTAAATGCAGCCGCAACCCTCTCCGCCTTCTGTGATTTCCTGCTCTTCACAGTTTGCCAACCTGATTCCTCATAATGTTGTGGAGGGGGAGCCCAGCCCCCATTGAAAACCTTCACATCCCTTCACAGAGCAAAGCAAGGGCTCATAGCCCTTGCTACAATTTCGGGCTTATAACTAATGTTGCTTTGTCGAGGAGGGCCTGCTTTTTTTCACTGATTTCGAGACATTTTTCCTTTTACCGCTATAATGGTTTATTCCAATATCAGCATTTTGTTAGCAACAAAGAAATGATAGCAGATTGATAAGGCATTTCTAATAACTATCTAAGGGTAATGGATTCTTCTCTCAGTTTCAGTATCAAAGGTTGGGATCTCTATAGAATTGTGGATGGATATCAACTTTCTTTTGTGGCATATGATATTGGGTCTTGCATGTGATAGTTTATAGAGAGGTGCTTTTCTAATATATGATATGGTTGTCTCGGGTTGTGTGGGACATATGTATTGTGATATGGTAATCTATTATTGAGCTCTATGTTGTTTGAGACCACCATTCCCCTCCTTCCCTTAGGTGGTTTTTTTTTTTAAGTCACATGGTGATTGTGATGTAAAGTTTTATGGCAATTGTTGAAACCTTTATTTGATTTTTGTTACTTTTCCTTATTTTATTGAGCCAACAATTTTAGAATTTCTTCAAGATATTTGGTTGATTGTAGTTACAAAATTATCCTCTTTGCCTCAAAGACTATTTTATTAAAGTTTTTGGTTTTAAAATTTGAATTATTGTTTTGGCTTCTGCTATTTAATTTGCATTTATATGAAGTTTTATCAGTTGATTTTATTTGAAGAATTATTCGTTGGAAACTTCTTTATTTTGAGGCTTTATCAGTGTTTGTTGTTGCTAGCTTGTGTAGAGTAATGTCAATTGTGTAAACTACTATATCCAAGAGGGGTCCCTGACAGGTTGTATAGGGGAGTAGATGGCTTGGGGAATGTTTATTATGAGGATGGGGGTTGCAAATGGGACTAGCATGGGATGGTCATGGTCCATTCCCCCTAGATATATTGTGTGAGATCATCTTTCCTTTATGGCACTATGGTTGTACTTGGAATCAATCATCCTCATCCCATTGGGTGTGTACGTGATGTGTTATTTATGGAATTGAGATTATGTTATTTATAATTGTTGAGAGTTGTTCTGAAGAAATGTGGCTGCAATGAATTTGATAAAATATTATATTCTTGATGGTATAAAGAAGTTTTTTTGGTAAGTGATAATGTAGTGGATGCAATGGATTCTAATGTACAATATGTATGCTTGAATTATGAATGTTAGAGTCGTTTAAAGTTGTTTCCCTCAAAATAAGTAATGACATATTATCACGTTTATTTTTCTATTAAATAAATGTCTTTCTACTGCATCTAACCTTGTTGGATGTGTTGAAGTTAGGGAGTATTCTTCCTTTTGAGGACTTCCAAGAGGAAGTCCATTCTTAGGGGGGAGAATGTAAGGCTGCCTAAACCCCATTTAATACCCATAATGATAGATTTAATGGCATTCTTATGATAAGAAAGTCTTATAAATATTTTGAGTTGGATTGAATAATTATTTAGTAATAAATGTTATTGGTTATATTTTGCTATCAATTATCGTAGCATGTAACTGTTGAAGTATTTTTAGATCTTACATATTGATGTATTTACATTATGAGTCAAGATTGTTTTATCTAAAATTGGTAACCATTTTTATTGATACTCACCTACACTTCTTCTACAAGCTTTGAATTATAGACATACAGACTATTTTGCTATGAACAATCAACATCTTGGACTGGTGAATAGATAATAACGCTGAGGTATAACCATGCATTGATGTTATGGTATGGATTTATGCATTTCTAAGGTAATGTCATCCTGATTTTCATTTGAATTTTATTAAAAGATAATTTATTGTAAATAGAATAATGAATTTATGAGAGCTTGACTAAATTAAATATTTAGTCATAGATAAATTTATATATATGTTGATGAACTAGATATTGTAATATTTCCTAATTGATATATTAGATTAAAAATAATAATAATTAATTGGTTTTATTTATTTAATAGGTAAAAACATTTTATTTCTATTAATTAAAATAGTGGGTAGTTGTCAATCAATTTAGGAAATATTTTAATTCCTCTATTCTTTGAGTTATCCATTTGGATTAGGGCTTAAATTTGACAGTTGTATAGCTATATTTAAGCATTTTAGCTATAAAATGCAATTGAAATTTTGAAAAGACTGTATCATATGAAAAGAGAGATTTTAGACAAACTGTCAAAATTTATATAGGATTATGACGATATATATATATATATATATATATATATATATATATATATATATATATATATATATATATATATATATATATATATATATATATATATATATATATATTTGATTTTTATATAATTTACTTATACTAAAGTATGTCATAGTATTTTAAAGGCACCATTGAATAGATAAATGTCATAAAAAATTTGCTTGACAGTCAACCTTGACTGTCAAATTTAAGCCTTGATTTGGATAGTGAGACTAAAATTAGATATTTAGGAATGAGTGGGAAAGGAGCTATAATATTTTTATTTTTTCTAATTTATGATTTGAATGCGGAGATTAAGGAACGGGAAAGAGTCTTTGAAGGATTTGATATCTTTACTAGATAGGAAAATAAATAGTTAATATATAATTAGTTTCATAAATTACATGTGTACACTTTAGTTAATTAATTGATTTATTAAAAGTAGTTGTTGAATTGTCCATCAATTAGAGATATATTCTAATTTCTTATTAAAAAAGATCACTATTTTATATTAGAAAATTAGAAAAACTAATTCTTCATTATTAGATATTTCTAAATTGTGTGCATGGAACTCACAATTATTAGTAAGTTTATAATTAGTTCTTGTTATGAAAACTTGACTTTAATTATTATTTTTAATTTGTATTTTAGTTATTAAAGCTTATCTAATTTAGTTTAAATTTAGTTTTAGTGAATTTATGTGGTGATTAAGGAACTTGCCTTTTTGTGAGGGAAAAATATTTACATTTATTTATTTAAAATAGAATATTAATTAGAAAGATAAACTAATTAGGTATTTAGTAATAAATAAATTTAATAAGTTTCAATTAAAAATTAGTAATAAATGTATTTCAATTTTTAGAATTTAAGAATATCATTTTAGGGAAATATCTTTTATGAATTATCATTAATTGATTTTAGTATTAGTTTTTAATTTTCCTTGGAGTTTATTTTTACTTTTTAGGAACAATAGTGAATTTAGAAGGAACATTAGATATAAATAAATAGAGGAGAAAAAGAAGGGATTTGGAGGAGAAAATGGAGGTAAGTTTACATTTTGGGCAGATTTTTCCTTGTAGGATCTAAATAAATTGCATTAGGCGTTTGAAAATAAGATGGGGGAGATTTTTCGAATGCTAAAGCTCTGTGTATTTTTGCTTACCATTGCCTTTGAATCATTTGTGCATTATTTGTTTAATTATATTAATTGCATGAAGAGATTCTAGGAGAGGATTTTGATAAGCAACTGTGATAATTCTTGGGCAATGTTTGTTTCAAGTGACTGAAAGTTTGAGATCTTCATCAAATTTTAGGAAAAAGAAAAAGAAAATTATGAAAGATTATTTCAAGGTAAGATTATAGTCATAGAAAGATGTAGAAAATAATTAGTTTTGTTGGTAATTAATGAATTTAGGTTTTCTCTTAGAAGGCATTGAATTTTGATCATATTGTTCATGAGTCAAAATTTGTCCCTAGAAAAACTAGTCTATTTCTTCTTCAATAAAATTCAATTTTGAAACTAGTCTCTTCTGAAAATTTTAGTATAGGTGAACCATTAAGTGTTCTAAATCATATAAAAAGGTTAGTAATACCTAGATTCTACATTTTGATATATAAAAATATTTGACTGGATGTATGTGTTGTTATAAAATTATTTTCAAAAAAATGTGTATGTTACTTCTTTAATAAATTCTATTTTATAAGTTAGGTTCTTTCGATATTTTTATTGATGACACGAAACTTAGTTGAAGAAATCCTTGCAAGAAATCAGCCATACCCAGATTTCTAATTATTAGATATGTGAAATTGATTAATTATTTATCTATGTTGCTGCTACGAGGATTATATATATATATTCCAAAACTTTCTTGAAATAAAATATTTTTCTAACTTTTAAATGTGTTATACAATAAGATCTAAAACCATCATGAATAATCAAAAAATAATTTGCTTTAATATAATTTTCTAAAATAAAACATATAGATATGTGTGTGTGTGTGTTTTATTTTAGAAAATTATATTAAAGCAAATTATTTTTTAATTATTCATGATAGTTTTAGATCTCTATTGTACTTTATAACACATTTAAAAGTTAGAAAAATATTTTATTTCAAGAAAGTTTTGGATTTCTTAATGAAAGTTATTTTTATGCGAATTATACAAAGGAAATTTCTAGCACAAAAGTAATGTAAATGTTTAATTCCTAGCTTTTTAAATTGAAATATTCTTAACTCGAGAATAGAAAATAAGATCAACATTCTATTTTAAAACTGAGTAAAGAATAGAAATTAAAGTATGCAAATTTTAGTTTATTATTTTCTTATTGTCTAAAATTATACAGAATTTCTATGTCATGGGATATCAATGAAGAGAAGTAATTTATTTGAGTTTGAATCCAAAATAGTTAGTAAATGCCTTATCTTAGACTTGAATATTTATGATTTTAGATATTGATACTTTTAATTTGTATAATAGAGGGCCATATACTCGGTATTAAGTTATATTGCATAATTGATGAAATTAATATCCTATAGCTATATAATTTGCTTGTTCTTATGGAAACTTTTACATGTTATTTAAGAGAATGGATCAGTTTGTTATAACTTCTCTATTGTTCCATTAAGGGATTGCAAGTAAATAGACTGTTTGATGTCATTCTGCATGGCCTCCAAGGTACTTGTGTGACATAGTAAATGCTTAATGTATTCAACCTTGAAATCTAAGGTACTTTAGGTGTAAGTATAATTAAGTTGTAAGTTGGTAATATGATCAAATGAGGTAAAGTTATGATTGAATCATTTTAATATCTCTCTTTTAGTAATCCATCCCTGCTCACCTGCGTGGGTGGCAACCGGTGAGGAACTGTCTAGGGGAGCTAGATCCTAGAAAGGGTTGCATACCCACTTGAATAGTTTCTTGTGGTATCAATTTTGTTGATAGTGTGGTGACCTATTTATGAATAATTTTGTTATACATTTAATTGTACTTTAGGTGTTATATCCTTATAACACGACACAGGGTGAATCTAAAACTCTTGTTTTAGAACTAGTTAATGTTTTGGTTGACCAAAATTATATCATGTTGGGACAATCAAATTGGTTGGAAGTCCAAGTTGGTGAACTACGAAGCCTGTGATCACGTTACATAGGCAAGTCCATTTAATATGAGCCTCTGAGGCCTAGGTCTGACCCTTAGGTCCTCTTTCTTTTCTATATCATGCATTTGAAATGTAACATGATTAATTTATTTAATTAAAGAGACTAATTTTTACTTCTAGTGTTGTAGAAATCAAAACTTCATAAGAGTATAGGTGTTGGAGCAAGGAAAAATAATTTAGAATGTTGCTACGTGAAATGAAAGGTATAAGGTAAGATAAGATCAACTATTCATATTAATTATCCTATTTGTTTAAAGCGAGATAGAATTTTGTATGGATATATCTTACAGTTAGATGAAATGAATTATACATTTAATTTCAAGATCATAAAGTGCACGAAGGTATTTTCTACAATAGCTAATGCACTATCTTAATTTGGTACATTGCATTTATATTAAAGATTTTGTGTAATTTGTTTATGTATTTCTTATTTAGATCCAATTAAAAAAATTAGAAATTCTTTCAAAAGAACCACTCTTGCTATATCCTAATAGTTGGTAGTTTGGTATAATATGAGTGTGTAGGTGAATTATGTTTAAAACTCATTAAACCTTAATCTTTCTTTTCTTACGACTAAACATTATATTTTAAGTCTATGCATCTCAATAAAGAAATTAGTTATGTTTTATCATAACACTTGTATAAATAACTAGATTTTATGAGATGAATTAATGATTGTATGGTGAGTTGTTGACATGCTCTATCAAAGTACTTGCATTGCAAACAAAATTTATGTGGGATAATTTCTTAATTATAGACCACTGTATGTGTTTGTGTTCAATTTTTTAGTGTAATAGGTGGGGGCATTACAATATAGCCATTGAATGGCATAGTCCCTTAAGGTTTATGAAAACAATTTAGCTAAAACTTTATCTTCATAGGCAATATCTAGGCATGCAACATTGAAAGTTCGTAGATGGGCCTTAGGATCTCCTTTTCATGATATGATTCAATTGTAGGTGCTACAAAGCCCATGGATAATGGGTACACAAAAAATTAAAGGGTAAGATATGTGCAGAGTGGATGATTATATATAATAGGGTCATGATTAGTAGGAATATCATCCACTTTCTTCTTAAGTTGACCAAATTCCTTCAATAGTGTCCCCGAGCTAGAGGTGGGAATAGTAGTGGTATGAGGAGCATGGTAAACAATCAATGAAGTGTAAATAGGATGAGTGATAAGAGGTAATGGCATGGTAGTGGAAGGAAAAGATACACTGTAAGGTAAGGAGGTCATGGGGTAGCAAGGATGAGAGGTAAAAGAAACATAGTTGTAGGGTATAACACTAATAGGTACATGGGTATTAGTAGATATGGAAGGATGAGAGGTGAGTAGAACAATAGTGTAAAGGAAAGTGGTGGCGATACTAGAGGGAGGAATGGAAGAGGAAGGGGTCACACTAAGAGTGGCATCATGGGTGGTAGAGGCCATGTAAGTGGTAACTATAGGAGTAGAGGAGGAAGGATTAAAAGAAAACAAGGGGTAGGTGGGTCGAGAAGAGGATATATCATTAGAAAAAGTGATGAGAGTACCCATATTATCAAGAATATTCATGCAATAGGGGCACCCTCTAAGGCGTTACACAATATAATAGTTAATTTTCAAGAAGATTTGGCATGAGTAAGTACATCAACAAGTAATTGTCATGCAAGGGAGATGTCTTGTTTAACAACATGATCATAATACTTTTGGTCTCATGTTCATCAAAATGGTGTCTAGTATGACCGTTATTAGAAAATATATCATTATCATTATATTGGTTAGACATATTAGGGTTTAGACAACAACTCTTTTGTAAAAGGATGATTGGAGTTTTGAGTAACTCTGCCATAAGCAATCCCTAAAGTGGTATAACAAAGAGATATAAAGATAAAGCAATTTAAGTCACTCTTAGATATATAAAATTAGAAAACCCAGAAGATAAAACCTTGAGGATGGAAAACTTGGAGAGGATGTAGTGACATTTGATTTGCCAAAATGAAAAATAAAGTAAACAACCCTCTCCTAGTATAAGGGGGAGAATAAACTCCCTTATACATAAATCTAGGGTAAATAACATTGATATTCAAAATCTACCGTAGATGCAAGGAGATAGGAATGATAAATAGATAAATGGCACTAAAATAAATAAATGCTCAAAAAATAGATAAAACCATGAAAGTAATTTTTGCTAGAAAACTATGATAGAAATTGGATGTTAATTCACCAATAATGCAAGAATATTGGTGACACTTGGATGAATGCTTTAGAATTAATGAATGATCTATATGTCACTCTAGATCACTTCTATGACTATAGATTCAATCTAACACGTGGATTTGATATGTACCTATAGATCTAATCTCTACTAATTTTTAGAATGTCAATTTTAGTTTGCCTTGATGTTCTTAGTTTGTTCCCATATAAAAAAATGATTCAATGTACTATTAGTTTGCATGTAGTGGGGCTAATTGTTTCCCTTGTGTCAAACCATGTAAGGATGCTAATTCAACAATGAAATAAAAGATAAAAGGACAACACTCTCAAATATATAAAATACCTTGATGCTTTTTTCCAATGCATATATAATGATAAGATTCTCCTAATAATATGTGCAAGTAGTGAATAATAACTATAGAATGCAAGGAATCTAGATATGATTGATAATCTAAAATGAACCAAGGATACACCTTTAAACACAACACCCAGATTCATAGATGAAATGCTTTTCTACCTCAAGGGTGCACATGATGGTCATGAGAATAGGTCAAGTTAGACCCAAAACTAGAATTTGAATTTTAAAAGCAAAGGGGTCATTTTTGTGAGTGCGAAAGTGATCAAAGTCACTTTGATGACTACAAATTTGACTTGGGTAAAGAAAGGGGTAATATTGAGGATTAGGAATAGTCCTTGGGAAAGAGTGCATGTAAGAACATATAAAGTTCAAGTCGTGTGCCCACTCTTAGATGAAAGTGTGCCATTTGTAGGCTTGTTTTTACACAAAGGTCAGCCTAATCAAAGTGGGTCCAAATTGTATGGGAAAAGGTCATGTGTATATAGTTTTCACCATTACAAGTATGCTTCTAGAAATAATTGTTTGATTATTTTTGTATCAATGTTTTGGATCTCACTTCATGATTTTTTTCCCTTAACGTGATGATGGATTGATATGGAGTGTCATCCAAAATGTTGGTGCAAAAAATACTTATATAATTATTTCTAAAAGCATACTAAACATTTATATGCACTGTCGAAACATTGTGCCCACAATATGAGATATATTTATAGTGAAATAAATCATAGACTATATGATTAATTTAAAAGATTTAATTGAGTATTAAGTAATAAATTTATAATCAAATTTAAATAAATTAAGAATTCATATTGATATAAATGTAAATGATGAAGGAGATGGATAAGAAGTCCTTAGATATTTTAATGTGACACAATTTTATCCTTTTCTTGGATAATGTGTTGTGACTGATGCAACATAGACCAAAATTGATAATGAAATGATACTTAGACAACAAAGATAAAATAAAACTAAGTTCATTTAGGACAAATTTGTGCCTATGGTCTAGTCTTGATGGCATGGTCATGTCCTAATGGCATGGATCTTTCCTTTACTCTTGTTGACCTGTGAGACTTGTTCACATGTTCCTATACTTGTACCTAAAATCTTGGTCATGTTGAAAAACATGTTTGAGGGATTTCTAAAAGGTGAAATGACGTAGACCTCAATTTGCCTCAATGCTGATTTAAGCCCCTGTGTTAACGTACAAGATTCAAGAGACACCATGCATGTGATGATGATGATGTATGTAAAATGCTAGTGATGATGTGTGTTGATGCTTGCTTAATGCAAGTACTAATTTCATGATGTTAGTTCATGATAAATTTTAACAATACTTGATGTTAATCCATTATCTTTTAATGATCTAGGAAATGTTTATAAATACAAGTCCTTGGATGTTCAACTTAAGGTAACTAACATGCAAGATGATGGGGTAATGACTAGATTTTTGAAAGGATTGGCTTGGAATGCAAGAATTTGAACTTTGAATTTGGGAGTATGAAACCATGTTTGTAGTTCAATCCAAGGGACAAGACTGTGTCCACAATATTATCCTCAAAAGAGAAATGTTTTATACTATAGATGGCGAGGAAAGGAGAAATATGAAGTCTTAGTTAGCTATTGTGAATTGGGATACAAGACAATTAATGCACTAATTAATTCAAATTGAGAAAATTTTATAATTATGTATTTATGATATTAAAGAAAAGTGACATAAAATAAAGGTGTAAGAGTGGAGAATATGCACTTTTGTACCTTACATTTTGCCCCAACTTTGGTGTGAAGATACATGAATCATTCACACCAAAGTAAGTTATATAGTAAAATGAAACAGTTGACAAATCTATGATATGAGGTAAGGATAATGCTTCATTATTCCTTTATGCACTTTGTAGAGCAACATCCTCTATAAATGCACATACAAGTCACTAGTCATCCCTACAAAACTACATTAGTGCACATGAAAAATCCATAATCATGATCATAACATGATATAATTGATGAAAGTAGATTGTCATTGATGACAAAAAGGTATTGTTAGTTATCTTCATGCTTGTCTCAGGATGGATACTCATGTTCATATTGGTTCATATTTGATCATCATGTTTATGACAGGTTCTTGGAGTTCTCTGTTTTGTTTTATGATGTTGATCATAGGGTTATCTTGTTGATCATGGCTTAAAGATTTTAGAAGTTGCCTGACATGGTAATATTAGGTGATAGAAGTGATGATGTTGCCTAACAAGAGCAAGAGGATTTCATAGTAATTTTCATCTCATCAAGATGTCATGGTTTTGATTCATCTAGTGGTGTTGCTGTCAAAGATACATACTCATCTCTATGAAGTTTGAACATCACATTCAAGGTTGAACAAGAATATTTGTATTGGTCACACACATGTGATAAGTTGTTTTGATTAACAGTATTGATAGGAGCAGTTTGTTTACTCACACTCAAAGTGCAGGTTGTATGTCCTCAATTTGTTTAAGATGAAGTTCATTTCTTAATGATCATGCTTCATATGTGAAGGATCTCTTCATGTTGATAATGTATTCTCAAGAGCACAAGAACACAATGTATCTTTAGTAAGTTGCATAACAAAGGTATGAGATGGAATCATGAAGTTGGATGCAGGAGATGCCTTGTTGGATGGAATCATGATGATCTCAGTTGATGCTTCTTATCAAAGGATCTTAGGTCTGATTACTCTTCATGACAGGAAGATGTCATAATTCATCATAATGAGATTCAAGACTTCTTCAGAGCTGTTTATGATCATAATAAGTTTGGTAAAAATGTAACACCACTCACATTATTTTCTCAGAAGGCAGTATGATACTGATGACAGTATGATTCTTGAAATAGAACAGAGTTAGTTTAATCAATGTGGTTTAACATATTATGTTTGATTCTTTGGTGGAGATTAAACTCTCCCAAAAATGATTAAGTTTAAAAACTCTAAAGACTCTAAGTTGCCCGTCACTCAACCTTTACACTTTTTGTTTTAATTTTGAAGTGACCTGCAGTCACAGGTCACAGTCACTTAAAGTGACCTAGTAGAGGGTTATTAAAACATTTCATTACCGACCCTCTTTACCTCTTTCACCGATGGGATCGGTCTCCACTTAAGTGCGTTAGGCACCTTTTTGAATCAATGGTTCTATTTAAAAGAATGTTGAGTGCCAAAAGAAAAATCAAAGACCGATATTTAAAATGGAGCCCTCTCTTATGAGCATCAGTTTTGACGGTCTCTGGGACGTCATGAGTGTGAAGACTGCAGTGTTCTTGTCTATTATTAGACAGATTAAAAGGCAAATTTTGTGAGTGTTAAAAGCCTTATTTTTTAGAGATTTGTTTTCTATTTTTAAAACTTCTATAATGGATTTTCCTCATGATATGAAAGATCATAAAGAAGAAGTTTTTTTTTTAAGGAAAGAGATTTTTGTTTTGAGAGTATTGTTTTAAAAGACTTTGTTTGACTTTTTCCTTATCTTTGTGAAGAAGATTTTTTTTTAACAATGGATCCAAGGAGAGAAATAGACAGGGGGCAAATTGAATAAATTCATTGAAGATTTTTTTTGTATGATGAAAAGTTTTTTTTTGCAAGTGAATGATTTTTTTATGTAGAGGAGATGAAGAGTTTGAAGAATAGGAGAAGGGATATGGAAGAAAATAGAAGATTTTTATTCTTATTTTTTTTACAGGTGAAAATGAATCAGAGAGATAGAGGAAAGGGAATGGTCTTAAAAAGATTGATTTTATTTTTTCTTGCAGGATGGAAATGTTTATGCAAAGAAGAAAAATATAATCTTATTTGGTAGGTGAATTGATTTTGGTGTGTGGACATCATACAGATCGAGGAAGATGAAATGATTTGATTATTTGTTGCAGATGCAAGGTCAATTTATTTTTTCTTATAGGTGAATGAATGTTTGAAGACGATGGAAGATCAAAGGCCTTAATGTTTGAAATCTAATATATATGCAGATGGTGAAAATGAGGTGGTGTTAGTGTGGTTTTAAATGGCACAAATTGAAATGAGATTTTATGTGAATAAGAGGGTTTGAAGAATATACATTTTTGTACAGGTTTCAATGTAAATACAGATGTTCAAAGACTTCAACATAGAGGATAAGAGAGAATTGATTTTGTTGATTGAAGAGGTTGTATTTGAAGTATGTATTGACAAAAGGAGATATAAGGTTGTGAAGTGTAATGTGTCATAGAGAATCAGGGTAACCCCCTGAATTGATTTTTTTTCTTATGCACACTTGTATCAGCCAGTGAGGCACAGTGTATGCCAGTGAGGCATTTTGTAAAGCTAGTGAAGCTTCCTTGGTCAGTGAGACCTATTTGTAACCAGTCAGGTTTTGAATAAGCCAGTGAGGCAATTTTGAGAGGTTTTTCTACCCCAAGATGGTTTTCCTCTTGTATAATCTTTTGTGTCTTGGTCTCATGTCTTGTGTTAATTCATAATTGTGCATTTCTGTTTAACAAATTATTGATGTCTTTCTCTTTGTCTTGTAAATTCAATTTTGCAAAAAGTTATAAAAGTTTATACAACATTGATTTACCCCCCCTTTCAGTGTTGTATTGTACTCCAACAAGTGGTATCAGAGCATAGGTTCCCTATAGAAGTCTAATCAGCTTGGGTAGGTCTTGAGTGTGGAGTACCATGGGTAAGTGCAAAAGAAATAGAGAAAAGAAAAATGTCAAGTCTCCTACTGATCAAAAGACACCATCTATACCAAACTTAGATGTTGATATAAAATTAGTTAATAGAAATGTTTCAAAAGGTGAGTTAGGGGTTCCTTTCTTTAATGGTTTAGACTTTTCTATTTGGTGTATTAGAATACAAATCTATCTATCCTCTTTAGGGTATGGTACTTAGATGTCTGTTGAGAATGGGTATGTTGCTTCCTCTCAATCACCTATTACTGCAAATAACAAAGAGGCTTATGAATGTAATCATATAACAAAGAAGGCCATTTTGTATGGTTTATCTAATGAAATCTCTTGTCAAGTTAAACATTATGAAACAACTCAGGATGTGTGGAAGGAGTTGATGAGAATTTATCAAGGCGATGCACTTGAAGGAGAGGACAACTTGTTATCTGAGAAGAGTGATAATGATGAAAGTCATTCACATGAAGAAGATGAAGTACAATCTATTTCAGAAGGAGGTAACATTATGAGTGATTATGATTAGGAATATGATGAACAAGAATATGAGGCTGATATAGAAGGAGAACTTATATGTGCTTTAGATAAAATCAAGAAGTACAAAAAGGAGAATTAGAGATTAGAATTGCAGTTGTAACAAGAAAAAGACTTAAAAGACAAAGCACTTTCAGACCTTGAAGATGCTAGAAATCTGATTATAGATTTGAGAAATCAAGTAAGTGAATCAGATAAATTAATTATCAATATGAAGACAAAGGTTGAGGAAGCTAAGAGGATAGCTGATGTAACAAAGTCTAGGTTGGAAGCTAAAACAGTTGAATGTCAAAAGCTTGAAGGAAAAATAGTTTCTTTAAGCAAAGATCTTGAGGATATTAGAAAGCAGTTGGAAAAGAATCAGAAATTTGAAGAGAGCACAAGCAAGTTACATGAGATGCTGGGTAAACAAAAACAACATAGAGACACTACTGGACTTGGTTATGAAGAAGGAGAGTGTTCCAAAGTTAGAGAGACTCCTAAAAAGAAAATTGATTTAAGTTATCATGTTGCTGCTCCTGAAGGCAAAATGCACAATCAAAGGAGAAAATTTAGAAGAACTACTCCAGTAAGACAAGCTTATATGTATTATTGTTACACCTGTAATCACTTTGGACACAAAGCAATTAATTGCAGAGGAAATCAATTTGCTTCAATATGGAGTACTAATGTTGTATGTTTCAAGTGTAATTCACCTGGTCACAAAGCATATAGTTGCAAAATAGATGAAAGAATAGCATCACCTAGTTTGAAAGATTGGAAAAAGAAAAAGGTTGAAAAGGTTTGGAAGAAGAAACCTGAACAGAAGAAAGAACCTGTGAAAGTGTGGAAGCAGAAACAAAGTCAAGAGAAGACAGATTCTAAACTTGTGCATCTTGCACAAGTTAGATCATCAGTTGCATAACAGATAGCATGAAGTTAGGGGGAGTTGTTCATGTTTTATAAATTATCCCCAATAAGTTTTAGGAGGTTGAAAATGCAAGAAGTCAATTCATTGCACATGTCTCTGCATTTGGTTTTGCAAAGGTATTGATAGTGGTAATGTATATATCAGATTTGACATTGTGTTGCAAAATGTGTCATGTGCAGGAACAACATGATGGTCTTCATCAAGATAGTCTTCATTCCTTTCAGGATGGTCTTCATTCTTTATCATGCCAAGAAGTGTGTGGAGGAGTAAATTGATTGCAGGTTGTTGTATATTGATTGTTGTCACTATCATGGAAGTTTTGACAAGGTCATCTCTTGTGTGGTCATCATGTCATCATGAGTTGTGAAGTTTGTGATGAAGTGTTCATGCTATTATTATCAGAATGTTGCTTGTTGATCCTGCATTGTTGTGCATCATGGGTGTTGAAGTGTTTATAATATCTTTACATCGAGTTCAAGTTTATCTGTGTCTTGTCAAAGGAGTCATTTTTATGCCATCACAATCTTCTTCATACTTTATGATTTGGGAGTTCTTGGAGATTTGTCATTTGGGTCAAAAAGTGTTGATGATTGTGAAAGGATTGTTTGTCATGAAAAGTTTGTTTTGTAATCACAAGTGATGTTATCAGGAGTTGGTATTTGATAGCAGTGATATGTCAGTCTTCATCTTAACAAAAGAAGTGATCAAAGAATTTCAATGATGTCAGTTTTCATCTTCATCTTCATATTGGTGTAATGACATGAAGTGGTATTGTGCTGAGATAGATATGCATGCTTAATTCTATCAGGACAGTGCTCATTTGTGCAGATTTTATGATGTAACAAATCTCATTTTATGTATGCAGAGAATGGTACAGTCTATGGGCAATTTATAACAGAGGGTTGATGCTTTGTTTTATGTGCCTTGCATAATGTTGCTCTCAGGTTTTGTGCTTCAGGATGTATGTCTTTAGATATGTGCTTCATGGTGATTTGTTGCTTTCAAGTTGAAGAGTTGTTTTAGGGGGAGCTAATTCATCCTCTGTCATCCAATGTCAAAAAGGGGGAGAGAGAGAAAATGCATCATGTAGTTTTTCTATCAATGACAAACGGGGAGATTGATGAAAGTAGATTGTCATTGATGTCAAAAAGGGGTTGTCAATTATCTTCATGCTTGTCTCAGGATGGATGCTCATGTTCATATTGGTTCATATTTGATCATCATGTCTATGATAGGTTCTTAGAGTTCTCGGTTTTGTTTTATGATGTTGATCATAGGGTTATCTTGTTGATAATGGCTTAAAGATTTCAGAAGTTGCCTGACAGGGTAATATCAGGTGATAGAAGTGATGATGTTGCCTGACAAGAGCAAGAGGATTTCATAGTAATTTTTATCTCATCAGGATGTCATGGTTTTGATTCATCTAGTGGTGTTGCTGTCAAAGATACATACTTATCTCTATGAAGGTTGAACATCACATTCAAGGCTGAACAAGAACATTTGTATTGGTGACACACATGTGATAATTTGTTTTGATTAATAGTATTGTGACATTCATGATAGAGGTTGATAGCAACAGTTTGTTTACTCACACTCAAAGTGCAGGTTGTATGTCCTCAGCTTGTTTAAGATGAAGTTCATTTCTTAATGTTCATGCTTCATATGTGAAGGATCTCTTCGTGTTGATAATCTATTCTCAAGAGTACAAGAGCACAATGTGTCTTTAGTAAGTTGCATAACAAAGGTATGAGATGGAATCATGAAGTTGGGTGTAGGAGATGCCTTGTTGGATGGAATCACGATGATGATCTCAGTTGATGCTTCTTATCAATGGATCTCAGGTCTGATTACTCTTCATGACAAGAAGATGTCATAATTCATCATAATGAGCTTCAAGACTTCTTCAGAGGTGTTTATGATCATAATAAGTTTGGTAAAAAGGTAACACCACTCACATTATTTTCTCAGAAGGCAGTATGATATTGATGACAGTATGATTCTTGAAATAGAACAGAGTTAGTTTAATCATTGTTGTTTAACATACTATGTTTGATTCTTTGGTGGAGATTAAAGTCTCCCAAAAATGATTAAGTTTAAAAACTCTAAAAACTCTAAGTTGCCTGTCACTCAACCTTTGCACTTTTTGTTTTAATTTTGAAGTGACCTGTAGTCACAGGTCACAGTCACTTAAAGTGACCTAATAGAGGGTTATTAAAACATTTCATTACCGACCCTCTTTACCTCTTTCACCGATGGGATCGGTCTCCACTTAAGTGCGTTAGGCACCTTTTTGAATCAATGGTTCTATTTAAAAGAATGTTGAGTGCCAAAAGAAAAATCAAAGACTGATATTTAAAATGGAGCCCTCTCTTATGAGCATCAGTTTTGACGGTCTCTAGGACATCACGAGTGTGAAGACTGCAGTGTTCTTGTCTATTATTAGACATATTAAAAGGCAGATTTTGTGAGTGTTAAAAGCCTTGTTTTTGGGAGATTTATTTTCTATTTTTAAAACTTCTATAGTGGATTGTCCTCGTGATATGAAAGATCATAAAGAAGAAGTTTTTTTAAGGAAAGAGATTTTCGTTTTGAGAGTATTGTTTTAAAAGACTGACTTTGTCTTTTTCCTTATCTTTATGAAGAAGATTTTTTTTTTAACAATGGATCTAAGGAGAGAAATAGACAAGGGGCAGATTGAATAAATTCATTGAAGATTTTTTTTTTGAATGATGAAATTTTTTTTTTACAGGTGAATGATTTTTTTTATGCAGAGGAGATGAAGAGTTTGAAGAATAGGAGAAGGAATATGGAAGAAAATAGAAGATTTTTATTCTTATTTTTTTTACAGGTGAAAATGAATCAGAGAGATAGAGGAAAGGGAATGGTCTTGAAAAGATTGATTTTATTTTTTCTTGCAGGATGGAAATGTTTATGCAAAGAACAAAAATATAATCTTATTTTGTAGGTGAATTGATTTTGTGAAGAGCAAAGGAATATATCAAAAGTCTTTTTTGATTTATATTGATGCTTGTCAATTGATTTTGGTGTGTGGACATCATATAGATTGAGGAAGATGAAATGATCTAATTATTTGTTGTAGATGCAAGGTCAATTTATTTTTTCTTATAGGTGAATCAATGTTTGAAGATGATGGAAGATCAAAGGCCTTAATGTTTGTCTATACACCTAAAAATGACACGACTTTATCTAAATAAATATTTTAAATATTTATTTCATCTTAAATTCTTCTATCAATAAATAAATAAATCAGTTTATTTATTTATTTCATATTCATCCAAAAATTAAATAAATTCATCCAAATTCTTCTAAAATCATCCTAAATTAAATAATACCAAATCATTTAATTAATTATTCTCATTCTCCAAATATTTATTTAAATTATCCATTTCCTCCAAAATTGAATAAATACCAAAAATAATTCAATTAATCCATGTGCACGTGTAATTAAATATTCCAATATTTAATTAGCTAATATATTCCCTCACCCACATGTCCTATTTCTCCTCCAGTCAGATTAGTTAACTCATCAATCAAATTAGTTAACTAATTGGTCATCTAAGTTCACTGTTCAATCATCTTAATCAACTCAATCAACTCCCCAATCAGCCCACTTATCTCTTCAATCAATTCACTTAACTGATTAGTCTATTCTGTTAATTGGTCAATCATCTCAATTAACTCTTCAATCTATTCTGTTAACTCCCTTGATGCATGAAGGAGCCGGACACTTGTCCTCTCCCTATTCGTGGACATCCTCTCAAATTTCCTCAATTGTTGATCTTCTTATTTATTCTACACCATTGATCTTCTTTCTCACAAATCTATAAATACAACCCCTATTCCTCCATTTGAATCATCCAAACTTTTTATAAACTTACTCTGCAGGAATCCCAGCGTGCCTTTGGCATAAATCACTCCATAGCTTGAGATCAATTGCTACCATTATCACCATTATCATTGTATTGTGAAGATCCTCTTCATTTGTAAAACCTATCAACAACCATTCTCCATTGTCATCTTGGAAAAAAACAAGGAAGCGCACCTTCTGAGGGCTCTATTCATACACGAGATCAATTCGAGATAGGCGACCAATGGAAGTCACGGAATAGAAAGGTTTGCAAGGTATTGTGTTCTTTGTGTTTGATCTTATTTATTTCAATTTCATTGAGTTATTTGGATTATATTGATATATTGATATTATCTTCCACATTTTCTGATAACATATCTGGCACCCACCGTGGGGCCCTTGCCCCAATTTAACTTCAAAATTAAGTTTTTGTGTTAAAATCCGTACACAGGACATTTTTGTGTATCTGTCATATTCTACAATGCATCTACTCATTGATATTGCGCATCTGTTAGACCTGCACATCCACTCACTGTTCCAACGCATTTGTTCTCTATTATGGCGCATCTATTTCTGTGCATTTATTCACTATTCTGACGCATTTATCCTTTGTTATGGCGCATCTGTTCTCTATTGCGGTGCATACATTCTCTGTAACTACGCATCTATTAAACCTACACATTTATTCTCTATTTCTGTGCATATACTCTCTGTAACTGCGCATCTGTTTCTGCGCATTCATTCTGCTAAGGTTTTGAGCTATTTCTTGGGAAATTTCTAATGCTAACATTATTTGTAGGAACATTCTCAGATCCACCTTGCAGGTAAGAGTTGTTCAGGCATATAGTTGCATTGTTAACTCTCATCTAGATCTAAATAGCAAAGGAAGTAATTGAGCTTGTTCATGCAAATTTCACTTAGATCTAAATAGGAGGGCAGTAATTTGTACTTGTTGCATCACAACTTGAACATAGTCCAACTAGGAGGATTAAAATTGAACAATTGCTTTCAAAAAAAATTTCAAAGTTAACAAATCTTGTGCGCCCAAATAGAGTAACTCATTAAATTTTTCTCTTTTTAACAAGGAGGAAAGAACCAGTGTTTTCTGTGATTTTGGAATGATGATAGGACTATGCTCTCCCCTTAACTAGGTGAACAAAACACCAGAATCATCATTTCACATGTGTTTCCTTTAGAGAGGTCTGCCCTTGGAATTCCTTCCTTCCAAGCGGGACGACCTTAAGTGGTAATGAGCTAATGCTAAGCTCTTCTGATCCACTATAAATAATTTGTGTTTGAGGTGAAAGCTTCAAACAACGAGTGTGGATTACTTATACCGACAGCCAACCTCCCCATAAACCCCGCAAGGCGCAACCCTTGCAGGCTGGAGACTCCATAACGGAGAGTAGAGTTGTCGCAAGTATAACCACTCAAACGGTTGCCCTTACTACATATCCATTGTTTGTAGAAGCCAAAATCCCCTATTCGATGACACAGGAGGAAAACATTCTCTAGAGCCATCCAATGTCATACACTCATTCAGTGTAGAGACAGACAAGTTCAACTCTTCGGAGGAACTATAGCTTGGTATGCGTGAGACGTGAGTGCCGTGGAGGGGAGCCGGTGCTACCAAGCTATTAGCTATATGCCTTTATGCAAGTGGCTGGTGTAAAAACCCAGTTGGAACTCATTGAATATTGTCCTTACCAACCTTAGGATTGTGCTTGCATTTGTAGTCAAAAAAGTCAAAAAAAAAAACAAACAATCATAAAAATATTCTTTGTGTGATGTGTCTTTCTTGCCATAATCAAAGAAACAAATAAAAAAAAAACATTCAAACAAAGAACCCAAAAAATTGAAAAGCGTGCCTTTACCAAGTCAAAAATAGTCAAAATCAGGCAAAAACAGACAAATCTACGCATTTGCTTCATCTTGTTGCGCATTTGCTTCACCTTGTTGCGCATTTGCTCTCTATTGCACATTTACTCAGTTCTGCTGCGCATTTATTCATTTCTGTTGCGCATCTATTCATTTCTACTGCGCATCTACTTTCTCATAAGACCTGCACATACACTTCCTATTGCTGCACATTTATACCCTATTCTGGCACATCTACTTTTCACCAGACTTGCGCTTTTGTTTCTTGTTGTTGCGCATATATGTTTTGTTCTTGCGCATCTATCACAGCGAGTACTTCTATACAGTTTGTCAAAAAAGCACCTACCTTTTTGAGCACCTATTTCAGCCTTGTGTCAGTTTCTGATATCAAATTAACCGTGCAGTCACTTCTCCCATTCATTTCCACAGTAAACCTTCTTTTTCCTTCATTCACCTCATCAAAATTTCACAAAACTTCCCAAGAATGAATCAAGCTATCAGAACCAGGTTACTACAAGCCATTTTTTTATCATATCAGACTCAAGCATCCCTAGTAAGTCTCCACTATCAGGATCTATCATCCTTCTCTCTCAGAACTCCATTAGTTTGTTTTGGTGCAAAACTAGTCTCTACCAAGTAATTAGATTTCCAACCATCCTTAATTTTGGCTATCGTTTTGTATCGTCCAACTTGTTTGACACCATTGATCAAAGAAAACCCTTGTTCAAATCTTATCACCATCCCATAAAATGCCTATCGCAAAGCATACTAGGTCTACACCAACACCGCCATCAAATTCCCCAAGCTCTAATCCGTCAACCAAAGAGTCCTTAAATGATTTTCTCGAAAGAATCTTTACAAAATCTAAAAGCAAAAGAAAAGCTATGGAGAAATCCAAATCTGCTCATCCAATTTCATCCCCATCTAGCACAAGCAATCCTCACCATAGGCCTAAGCCATCTACCATTATTCTCCATTCGTTGTATTGTCCATCTACCCATGCACTCATGAAGGATGTGATCCAATGGCTATTAGCAAGGAATTAACCATGTCCATATCATAAAACACCTATCCAAGAGCCTTCAAACTTGCCCATTGCTTCAACCCCATCATGTAATCCGCAACCAGTCAAGCCTATTGAAGAGTCTTCTACCATGAGTCCAAGTCAAGATCCATTCTACCCTTATGTTGTTAACCATCTAGAGCCTATCAAGCTTATCCAAGAGTCTCACACTTCCATTCAAGAAAATCAAGCTCTATGTCAAGAGTATAATCTAGAGCATGTGGAAACTTCACCCCTTTATCCAAATCAAGATCAAAACATCTCCATCCAACCCATCCATAACATTTATCTTTTCCATGATCGAGATATTACCTATGAAGAAGATATCCATGAACAACTTGATCCTATACCCATCATGAGAAAGAAAACCAAATCCAACCCATTCATAACCTATATCTTTTCTATGATCAAGATATTATTGTTGATGAAGAATCTATACACAAACACATTGATCCCATCACGCTTAATCCTATCTATGATCAAGATCCCATGTACGATCAAGAGCCTATCTATGATCAAGCGAACCATGATGATCATCTTAGCCAACTTTATGTATTCCATGGTCATGAGCTTATTACCCCATCTATCCATAATCCCATAACCATCCATGCGCAAGAAACCTCCATCACTCATATCCGTCCTCCACATAGTCTTATCCATGATCCAACAACACACACCTTCCTTGATGAGACACTTGCCTCCCAAGTGCACATAGATGATCAAACCAATAACTTAGATCTTAGTGAGCACAACGATAATCAAGATCCTAATGATCCATCACCATCCATTATCAACCATGTTACAAATCCATTATCCTATCCCCTTGGTCTCACTACCTTCATCCATGAATGTTCTTCCTTAGGAGAGAACCAACCATTAACTACCACTTCGCCTTCCCCATCAAATAATGAGCTTGCATCTAGTGCCCAAATCACCCATAATCCCATTGTCCACCGCATACTCCAAAAAATGAACTATCAAGGTAAAGGCTTAGGCTTTCATGAACAAGGTGTTTTGGATCATATCCATGTCAAAGTCCCTCTACGCTCATATGGCCTTGGATACACACCCCAAAGTGAACAATCTAAAGATGTTGGTCCTTCCTCCGTTCCTTCTAAATCCACCACTTCCCATCACAAACCCTATCATATTCCCAAAACGTATGTCGCCATTCCACCTCCCTCATCCTGCAAATGTCAAAAGCATGTGACCATACACCTTCCACCATCCACTTTACCTCCACTCCTTCTAACTCCTACTATCCCTCCATCCACTTTTCTTCCACTTCTCCCAACGCCAAATTCATCCATCTACACATTCCCTCACATTTTGAATCATGATCGACAAATGCACCTACTGTCTAAACATGAAGCTTCCACTCATTCCACCAAACCTATGGGATTCAAAAACAAACATTAGGATGCATCCTTTCCTAAAGTCAAAAATCCTAAGGGTCCTCATACCTTAGGAAATCAATCCAAAGAATCAAAGAAAAAACCCATCTCAAAAGCTGCATACACCCACACACCTCAAAGCAAAAATGAAAAATGTGCGGGTCCCCAAGCAACAAGTAATTACCTTAGAAGCTACACAAAAGCTGCATATACCCAAACCCATACCTTCACAAATAACGCCTAAAAGCAAAATGGTTTGGGTACCTAAGCAAAAAGCCATCAAGCTAAAAGAGGCATCCACCTCTCATGAATCCCAACCATCCACTGTCTCCTCTTCCATCCAAAAATCCCATTCCATCCAAAAGTCTCAAATTCTTCTATCCCACATGACAAGCAAAAATTAGAAAAATACGGAGTCTATGTGGGTCCCTAATTTTCCAAATCACTCATCCACTAAGCAAAAATCTCCTATGCTTCCTACACCACCTTCCCATCATAAGCTTCAATGTTTATCATGGTATGTGCAACCGTTGGTCATGGTTCCCTTCCATCCTACGACACTTCCACATACCTCCATCTCCCCTTCCTTTCACTATTATCATACACATCTTCCCCATCCTATTCCTATGGTCCATGCTTTTGCATAAGCCTTCCCTCCATCCTTGCATAAGTCTCACATAATCCGCATCATAATCCACTATTGTACCTCCCATAATCTGCTATCTACCTACTCCGTCTGCCTATCATGCGATCCTTACTAACATCTATGAGCATGGAGACATTTGACATGATCCATGTGGCGACATACATCCATCTAGCGAGACTATCACCTTTCATGGAACTAGCCACTTGAGTCTCTCCCATCCATATCCACCTTCTCTCATCCAAATGCTTAAAAAAAAAGAAAAATAAAAGAAAAATCCTTTCGTCCAATGGTGAAAACCTGGTAAACAGGCGCCTTGGATAAGTACCATGATGAAAACCTGGCAAACACGAGTCATGTGTGGGTTGATCTTCTATGACACTTACACTTGGGGGCACCTTGTCTCATCCAACCTATCATCATCCAACTTATCATTTCCATCCTATTGTATTCATTTGTATCCTGCATATACCTATAATATTGAGTCTATCCATTCTCCATTCCTCTTTTGATCTTGATAAAGGTATGGGGGCAAAATGTCGAAACATGCTTTGGACAAACTCTTGATAGACCTTGTCTTTTTCAAAACAATCCAATCCTCTCAGCCTCCTTCGTCATAAGCTTTGTCGTGTCAAATCCTATGTTATTCCTATGCGACATAGTCCTTAGAGATCACATCCTTGTTTCCTTCTACCTACCCATCCATTATCCACTATCACCCATCCGTTTACCTATCCATGGTGTTCCCTTGTCATCAGTGTCTAGCATTTAGGCTATCCAAATTGCCATCCAAAAATCTCGCAAACATCGAAACATTAGCAAAATCTAGAAAATCCCCAAAAAATAAATCATCTGCAACCCCAATCCATTAGTACCATTTGTCACACTACATCCCCTCTGATTCGTCACGTAGGCAAGGACATCATTGACGGGGCCCCGAGGCTACCTTCCCATCCGTTCCATACCTTATCACCCATCCTTTGGGCCATCCACATCCGCACCATTTCCCATCATTCTAGGTCAGTCCCTTAGGGCCCGTTTCTTCATGTCCATTGTCAGTTCATCCACAATAAACAATCCTTTACTTGACTGGGGGCAAAATCCTTGACCTAGTTGGAGAATTGGATTCTTGAATGCCACGCAATTCAAAGGATAACAATAAGGATCGCGATACCATCACTTGGCATCAAGCAGCGCCGCAAAGCAAGCTTTTAAACATCATCTTGGAAAGAAGACATTTAAACTGCACCAGACAAATCCCAACCTACCTAAAACATCAAACATGACTCTACCAAGTTATTGCAAGAAAACATATATCTATGGCAAGAAGATTTCATGGTTGTTTTAAGTCTTATTATCTTGATTTTTATTATTATGTCCTTTTATGCAACTCAAGGATGTCAAAAACTAGAGGAGCTATGATGGGGGCATAATTATTTTCTTTGTGTGTTGTCTGTGGGTTTATCTTTAGTAATGTTAAAGCCTTGTCTAAAGACGTGATCAACAAAATGATCATCAAGGACATTAGAGGCCTAATCATGAAACAGGTGTAATCCTTGTCTGTTGATACACAAGCAATACTCAGGTCATCTTGGTTCAATTATACTTAGATGCTTGTATTCACTTGCTAAATCAAAATCCATGTAAGTAATACTCAGGTCATCTTGGTTTAATTATACCTAGATGCTTGTATTTTCCAAGTGGCTTTAGATCCAAGTCCTTTCTTTATCTACATTTCTTTCTCTACTCACCTGTTTCTCTCTTTTCGTTGTGAGAGCGCACCAATTGTGCTCCCAAAGGGCCATCATCATCATTGTTCATCTTGTTTGCTAACTTACCATTATCTTTCCTTATCACCCTCGCTCTTGAGTGACTCGGGCATCACCAATCACCAATCCAATCATTCGTCTGATCGTCAAGTCAATCCAATCAATCCAGGCAATGATCCAGATGCAAAGTCCATCCTTAATCTGTACCAATCGAGTCAAGTCAATCTTGTCAAATTATCCAATTGCAATCAATGGTCTTGATCCTAATCTCGTCGTAAACCAAATCAATCAATCATAATTATCAGTGGGATATATCTTTCCCACTTCTTTGTGCTGATCTAGGGATATATCATTCCCCACAATGACAACACTATCCTTTGTGTTGATCTAGGGACATATCGTTCCCCACAATGAAAAACACTATCGTCAATCATTATCGATTAATCATTGGTTTACAACTTGTTAGGGGCAATACCTTATTTGTTCTTGTATCATTTGTGCACACTCACTCACTTGCTTGTGTGTGTTATCATTTTATCTTGCATAGCATATCATTTCACCCAATTTCTTCACCCCAACCTGTCGTTCGCTGTATCTCATCGTGAGATTGTCAGTCATCCTGTCGTCACATTCTTCCTGTCCAATCTCCTAAGGGGGCATCCCATCGTCAGTAACCTGTACCAAGGCCAAACTGGGGCATGTGTCATTATCAAATCGTAGAAAATTTAACTTTCTTTGAAACAACGTGATAAAACACATTGCATCAAAGAGGGGCAAAATGTATACACCTAAAAATAACACGACTCTATCTAAATAAATATTTTAAATATTTATTTCATCTTAATTTCTTCTATCAATAAATAAATAAATCAATTTATTTATTTGATTCATATTCCTCGAAAAATTAAATAAAATCATTTATTTAATTAAATCATCCAAATTTTTCTAAAATCATCCTAAATTAAATAATACCAAATTATTTAATTAATTATTCTCATTCTCCATATTTAAATAAATCCAAATATTTATTTAAATTATCTATTTCCTCCAAAATTAAATAAATATAAAAAATAATTCAATTAATCCATGTGCACGTGTAATTAAATATTCCAATATTTAATTAGCTAATATATTCCCTCACCCACATGTCCTATTTCTTCTCCAGTGAGATTAATTAACTCATTAATCAAATCAGTTAACTAATTGGTCATCTGAGTTCACTGTTCAATCATCTCAGTCAACTCCCCAATCAACTCACTTATCTCTTCAATCAATTCACTTAATTGATTAGTCTATTATGTTAACTGGTCAATCATCTCAGTTAACTCTTCAATCTATTCTGTTAACTACCTGATGCATGAAGGAGTAGGACACTTGTCCTCTCCCTATTCGCGCACATCCTCTCAAATTTCCTCAACTGTTGATCTTCTTTCTCACAAATCTATAAATACAATCCCTATTCCTCCATTTGAATCATCCAAGCTTTTTATAAACTTGCTATGTAGGAATCCCAGCGCGCCTTTGGCACAAATCACTCCATAGCTTGAGATCAATTGCTACTATTATCACCATTATCATTGTATTGTGAAGATCCTCTTCATTTGCAAAAACTATCAACAGCCATTCTCCATTGTCATCTTGGAAAAAAGCAAGGAAGTGCACCTTCTAAGGGCTCTATTCATACACGAGATCAATTCAAGATAGGCGACCAATGGAAGTCACAGAATAGAAAGGTTTGCAAGGTATTGTGTTCTTTGTGTTTGATCTTATTTATTTCAATTTCATTGAGTTATTTGGATTATATTGATATATTGATATTATCTTCCACATTTTCTGATAACGGTTTGCAATCTAATATATATACAGATGGTGAAAATGAGGTGGTGTTAGTGTGATTTTAAATGGCACAAATTGAAATGAGATTTTCTGTGAATAGGAGGGTTTGAAGAATATACATTTTTGTACAAGTTTCAATGTAAATACAGATGTTTAGAGACTCCAACATAGAGGATAAAAGAGACTTGATTTTGTTGATTGAAGAGGTTTTATTTGAAGTATGTATTGACAAAAGGAGATATAAGGTTGTGAAGTGTAATGTGTCGTAGAGAATCAAGGTAACCCCCTGAACTGATTCATTTTCTTATGCACACTTGTATCAGCCAGCGAGGCACAGTGTATGCCAGTGAGGCATTTTGTAAAGCTAGTGAAGCTTCCTTGGTCATTGAGACCTATTTGTCACCAGTGAGGTTTTGAATAAGCCAGTGAGGCAATTTTGAGAGGTTTTTCTACCCCAAGAGGGTTTTCCTCTTGTATAATCTTTGGTGTCTTGGTCTTATGTCTTGTGTTAATTCATATTTGTGCATTTGTGTTTAACAGTTTATTGATGTCTTTCTCTCTCTTTGTCTTGTAAATTAAATTTTGCAAAAAGTTATAAAAGTTCATACAACACTGATTCACCCCCCTCTCAGTGTTGTATTGTACTCCAACAATAATATACATGAATTGTAGTAAAAAGGTAGCGTGAACGAAGTTGTGACATATAAGGCAATCATGGAGTTGTGACCAAGTTGGCCCCACAACATGTACAAGCATGAAACCATGTGAAAATGAGTCTAAGGGTAAATCTAAAATCCCTAGTAAGAGCAAAGTAAAATGCTAGAACTACGGTAAAGGGCCCACTTGAAGGAGTGTAAAAATAGGAGGGAAAAACTTGATGGCTCATTGATGCAGGAGCATCCCTGGTTCAAGAGCAATCTTGCATCAACCAAAAACATTTGCATTTCAGTTTGTTTCCTTTCATTTTTTAGTTCAGTTCGGGCAGTTCAGTTAGTAGCAGTTTCTGTATTTTGGTCTGCATTCTATTGCAGTTGCATTTCAGATCTTGCGGAGCTGGATTTAGTATCTAGATTCATTCATCTACATCATATCCAATTTTCAGAGCATTTGGATCAAGTACCAGAAAGTTATCGCTATCAGAAGATCAACTATTTTCTCAGACAGAGCATCCTAATAGTCTTAGATAAATAGTTGAAGGAGAAGACTTGTGAAGCTAAAAGGCACATCATTCAATGTTTAAGGGTTCATGGCTAACCTTCCCCGAGATCCACACATCATTCCATTCATTTGCGGAGGAGTTCTATTCATTTAGGTTCGACCTATTCGTGCACACACGTTACAACTCTTCATTAGAGTTTGTGATCTTCCTTGGCCAATGCGAAGGAATCTTATATTCTGAAGATGATATAAAATAATGTAATAGATACCTAGGAAAGAAATTAGCATAATTTTAGAAGTTGATAGTTTCGAATTCTTGCGAAGGAGCTTCAAAGCCATATCTTGTGTATATTTTGATATTCTGTAATCAGGCCTGTGAGCCCTAATTGTAAGCCTGCATGTTGCCGACCGATTTGTATTTGAATTCTATGATATACTGAATGATTAAATTTGCATTTTCTTTAGATCTTTGAGTTGTTTCCGTTGTGCTTACTCTAGTTGCACGGTCTGGATTGTTCTCTTTGAGGACCCTCCTAATCGTGATTGCAACTCATCTACTAAAAAATCCATGGATGGCAATCTATTGATATTGATGTTTTTTACACATGCTAACATTGCTAGTGGAGGGCTTTTTGTACTTTACCCCTATTGATTTTCATACCTAAAATGTATTTTACTGCCCCTAAATCCTTTATATCAAATATATTTAAAAGTTGAATTTTAGGTTCCCTAATTGTTTCCAATGAGCAACATGTCATCAACATATGAGGCAATTATTGATAATTAACCATCAACTAGTTAAAAATAAGCATAATGACCAACATTAATTCTCACAAAACTAATCCCCAAGGTAAATGCATCAAAATTTTGACACCGCATCCAAGACGACTAATTCAAACCACACATAAATCTCTTTAACCTACAAACCAAAATTTCCTTTCCCTTCACCATAAAATTGCTAGACTATTTCATATAAATCCCCTCTTCAATATCCCCATGAAAAAAAAGTTTTAAAATCTATTTTTCACTACTTTGAAATCATAAGCAACAAAAATAGAAAGTGGGAATCTTATAGAAGTCAATTTAGAAACAAAGGAGAAGATTTCACCAAAATCTAATCCCTCGACCTGGGAATAACCTTTTGCTATCAATCTAGCCTTGTACCTTTCCAACTTACCATCTTCTCTAAATTTATTTTTAAAGACCCACTTGCATCCAATGGGATTCCTTCCCTCGAGTAGTCCTACTAGATCCCAAGTCTCACATTTATCCAAAGCCATAATCTCCTCCTTCATGGCCTCCTTCCAAGATTTGCACTCTTCTTAAGAAAGAGCTTCCCTCACATATTTATGTTCATCATCAAACAAGATAAAGCCAATACATAATAGAAAATTGGTGGGTTACACCTTTCATCTGGTTTCCATTGCCTTGTATTACTCCTCAAGAGTGGAGTAAGAAGTTGTTCTTATTTTTCTCCTAAATTGACATCTGCATCTTATTTTATCTCTTCCTTGTCCAACTTGTTCTTTCACATGTGCATCTTCTTGCTTCTCATTTTTATCTCAAAATACACCATTTTCTTTTCTTTTTCCTTTAGTTGTTCAACATTTGAAATAACTCCAAGTTTCCTAAAAACCACATTTTTAGAATAAACCATTTTTAGTGTTAGAGGACTATAAGCTTATAACCTTTAACATTCTTACCGTAACCAACAAAAAAACACTTTTTAGCTTTAAAATCCAACTTAGATCATTTTATTTAAGCACATGGACATAAACCTTGACCAAAAACTCTAATGTGTGACATAGATGGCTTTTTACCCATCTACATCTCATATCGTGTCTTATCAACTAGAGTAAAAGTAGGAGACTTGTTTACCAGGGAATAAGGAATACTCATAGCCTTGGTGAAAAACACTAATCAAGTTTACGTTTAGCACTACTCAATATGCTATATATGGCATTGTCTTCTATGTTGTAACCCTATTTTGTAACCCTATTTTTCTATGTCTTCATTGTCTTCCATTTTGTAACCCTATTTTTCTATGTTGTATATGGCATTGTCTTCTATCTCACAATACCTACATGTCTACAAAAATCATAAAATTGCCTAGAGCAATTTCACGTCCATTATTTGACCTCAATGCTTTTATCTTTTGATCCATCTAATTTTCTCCGATAACCTTAAAATCCTTAAACTTTGGATACTTCAAAAGATCTCCCAGAAAAAATATTTTAAAAATTGATGATCGTTGCTAGACGACTTAGCCCTTAGATTATGAGGGTCTATCTTTTCAACGTCAAAGATGCTACAATATTGGTCACCTTGTTGTTGACTACCCTAGCTTCGAAACTAAATCGAATCGTCTCGCCTCATGGTGGAAAGAAGCCTCTCCTCACCATTCCATTGGTGAAGCTCCAACGGAGGAACAGGAGTCTTTGACCAAACTTGCAAGAGATCTTGGGCAACAAGAAAGCACAATCGGATCCCTCCTAGACAATGCAAAAATTTATGGAGGTAACAACAGTGCCTGAGAGTGGTTTACAACTTTCTGGGGACAGGGGTATTAAAGCCTCTGCAATATCAAACTCTCAACCTCCTTAACTCTCTTTTGAGGTTCATAACGGTGGATGCATTAATGAAGGTTGGAACGTGGTGCAAAAGAAAAATAAAGACTCCTCCAAAAGGGAAGAAGCCCGTCACAAAATGCACTTGCAATCCCATTCCAAAAATGGCATAAATATCCCAAAACTAAATTAGACAGATCACAATGAGATCTCAATTCCTAGGATCCACTGATATAATGTAATGCTCCCTTGTTTATAGAATGACTTACATTTTGACTACAAGCCCTCCACTATGGAGCTGCCCAAACCATATAATTATCTATTTACTTGAGAGTCATTTTATTTACTTATTAATATATTATACGCTATTAATATGATTGAATCTACATCTATCATGTTTAGAAATGTGCAAAATTATAATGAATGTCATTTTATAATCACAATGACTACCAAAAATTAATTAAAAAATTGCAATCCAAAAATATTTAGTGTAGGACTTAAACGGAATGATGCTATGATGAGCTATTATTAGAATATAGCTTTCATCTTTTTATTTATAAATATAAGTTAATTAACATTACTTAACATAATACACTATATCTATAAAAGATTGAAATTACTACAATTCTCATTTTGAGAAATACAATATTAGAAAGCAAAAAAAAAAATTATTGTTACTATATAATTATTGTTACCATATTTTAAAGGCCATTAGAATGACATCAAAATTCACTTTTTATTTTTAAAATGGATTCATATTCCTCAAATTTTCTCGAGTGATTGCTCTCAAATTGATTTTGGTGAGTTCTCCGAGGTGTCAGATTGCAACCTTGAATCAGTCATCATTTGATTTTGTTACTTTATTACCACCGGGATCAACTAGTCAACACTGTTAATCTCTAGCCAGGAGAAATTTGACCAAGTTTGAAAATCTTTAGCAAATAAATGTCAAATGACTTCTTAAACATAAAAATATAATTAATAGCCTGAAAATATGAATTTTGAATTAAATCTTAGCCTTGAAATTCTAAAGGCAATCATTACCTAACAACTTTACAAAAACAAAAGCTAAATCCGTACCTCGATCATCATTTTCATATTCTTAAAGTGAAGCTTAGTGTTTAGTTTTAGAGGGAGTAGAAATACATTAAAATAGTTCTTAGAAGTTAAAACAATATTAAAATCCATTTTATTATCTTTGTTGAACGATTCCCTTGCATCTTTATCTTATGTATGTGGTAGCATTTCATTATTAGGGGTTGTTACTTCATCGCCATGTCACGTAGATTTATATTTAAACGCAATTTATTAGGTCAACTTTAATATTTTCAAACAAATCCTTAGTGCATATATTAAGGTTTGATACATTTGTCAACTAACTCCACCTAATAATTGTTTTTCCACATCTAACCACAATATGTAAAGGTAAGTGCTCATTAATAATCACGTGGATATCATTTTTAATATGAATAGATTCAAATATAGTTGCTACAAGTCCATGAGTTTGCCACTGGATTCCATCGTAATGTTTTATAGGACTTTTTAAATTTCTTTTATGTATGTATTAAATCTCACAAATAAATTTTTAATTAACTAAATTTCAAGTGGTCAATGATATCACACCTTTTGTGTGGTTTAGTAAATATGGTAAGTGTGAGAGGTAAGTCAAGTGAAGTATAGGATTTAGTATTGCTTTTTGATTTCTAGTTAGCCTCTTATATGTATGATCAACATTGTGATAAAAACTTGCTCAAGTAACTTTGAGAACTGAGAGCCAGATACTCCTTTTAGAACAAGAGGTTTGAATGGAAAATTGTTAGATAGACCATTATTGGGATACATATCTTTAAGGGTCAATGGTCAAAGAGGTGTAGATGAACCCTTTTGTTGATTAATTCTTTGAGATACTAATTGTTGGGAAGTGGAAGGGTGTTTAAGAATAGGGTAGAATGATATTCTCCTTCTTAGAAATGTCAAAATAGGATGTGCCATAGGTCATACACAAATGGGCCAATAAGTTGGGCCATGTGTGATGGAACCATAGTGGGACTATAAGGAAATTTTTGTAAAGATGACCCATGAGAGTCAAGAATTGTCCATTATAGCATTTAGGGGAGAGCCACTAGAGGGAGAAAGAATAACATGATCAAATAAACACTCTCTAGGGCAAGAAGTAAAGAACTTTATGAAAGCACGTAATAAAGGTTGAAATGATGTATAACATGTGTGAAGTGAAAGGAACATTGCAATGTTTCATCAACCAAATTATGTTTAAATGCATTAAAGGGAAGTACATCATCACCTACATATGCATAATGTGAAGATAAGAAGGATCTAACATGCAAACTTACATCTTCATTTTGACAACATTTACCGAGCATGAATTCATTGAGAATATATGCAATATGAACATGAATCATATTATAACAATTTGGGGCAACATCCACATAAACCAAGGTAGCCACATGAGTTGATTGAAAGGCATGAACATCATCAAGTGAAGCAAAATTGTATGAGGATGGACATAGAGAAGGCATATCACAAATGTAACCATCCGATTTTTCCTCATTAGATATGACATGAAAGGAAGGGAAAGTGTTTAATGACAAAACACTACAACTAGCAATAGAGGGATCATCAACACTAAGTACGTCACTAGCTAGAGGAGAAGCATCATCACAAATACTATCCATATGAGATGTGTAATCAATATGAAGCTTATGGATGAGCTAAGTAGAAGGATCAAGGATAGAAGGAAAAACAATCACAAGTTCCATGAAAAATAAAAGATCACACATGCAATGAAAGAGTACCATCATGGAATATGTACTACTACCCTTACGATAAAAGGAGACAACGACATCAAGGCTTGGAGGTTCAAATGCAATAAATTACAAAAACACATCAAAATCCTTGATGCAATTATGAATGGAAGTTAAAGACAAGGGTTCATAATAATTCATTGTTAAAGAATCTAAGAATCAAGTATAACTACTATAATGGGGGAGGGATAGGTCAATGAGTTTTAGATTTGAAATAGAATAATAAATATTAAAAAAATTATATCTAAAAGCCAACAATAGGGATAAGTTCCAAACCTTAGAATAATGGCAAGGACCCTAAGGGGTGAAAGACAACCTTAAGTGGGAGAAAAGTATAGTCAACAAGGTGTAATGTAGGAAAAGTTGTATTCTATATAAGACTAAACAATGCTATCTAACTAGAATCAATTTCCAATACTTACATGAGAATCTAACCAGCTTTAAGGAAGTGTATTCTGCTACTATCCAATTAGGAAGAATATAATAACTCTAGCTAGACCCTACTCTGCTCTACACTTAGAAATTACCTAGTTTTGATAAGCGAAAGCACTAAGGTACAATAATGAAATTGTAAAATCTAAAAATTTAGATGCTAGATTATAGAAATGAATACGAAGCAAGAAATAAGAGTCACTGAGGAATCTAACATCAAAAGGAGAAAGTCTTAGCCCAGGATGCCAATGCATAGTGCGGACATCTACGCATCTTGTTGTCGTTTGTACAATAGCAAAACCCAGAAGTTTTGTATTGTGAAGCTTTATCTAGGTTCTGTCACTCATCTAGTCTACCCACAAAACCAAAAGAAGACCCAAAAGTGTAATAAAGTGCCAAATTAATGAATAAAAGCATTGAATCAACTAATAAAGAAGGAATGAATGATAAAATGAAATAAAAAAGGAAAGGGAGAAGAGACTATCAAACCCTCATGTGGTTGAATCCATTCAAATATCTACAATAACAAAGACCAAGAAATTTGGTTGGGGATGTTTGGGAGTTGGCCTTCAGGTCAAGCCCCTATTTTGGTCTTTTGACCTCCACGAACAACCACTATGGAAAAAGATAATAAATGTGTGTGCTCCTATTTCCTAAGTGCGTCTAGGAAATAACAACAATGACTTGAATAAATAAAAACTAAGAGTATCAATCCTAGTCTATGGAGAAGAATACCCTAGTGTATGTAGGAAAAATAGGGTGGTGGTCTACATCATGAGTTTGCCAATGAATCGACAAAGCAATGTATTGAAACTAGCAAATAACACCATTTCTTGTAAATGAAACAATGTCACCAGGTTGTTAAGTAAAGGAGGAGGCTGCAAGCTCCTTGAGGGCCAAATCTATGTATGAACAAGTCCAAATGCTTGGAAGAGAGCCTTTGTAATGCAAAATCTGCAAGTAGAACTTCACAAAGCTAAGAGAGAAAGTGTTGCAACTTAGAAGAGCAATAAAATCTTTAATAAGTTATGTTATGCGAGCCAAGAACCAAGTTTTTTTTAACAGTCTATAGTATTGTCCCAAAAAGTGAGAGAGAAGAGAGGAGCTTCTTTTTTCAAAGACTTGCTTTTGCATGAATGAATGAAAAATAAAAAGGGTTGGGCACGCTTACAGGGGCCATTTCATTGCCACACGAGCATTAACATTGATTCAATTGAGTGACAAGGCGAGAGAATCCATTGTTTTAAATATTAGAATCTTTGGGATGCTAGTGCGTCGCACTCGCGTCATCAAAATATTTACCAATATTTAGCACGTGTTTTTAAAAAGCAAAGAGAAGTAAGTATTTTTTTTTTGGCAAACCTTGGTGAGGGGTTAAATAGGCCAAGATTAGGCTTGAGTGACCCTAGAAACATACTATGGGAGAAAACACGAAAGCGAGTCAAAACACAAAGTGAAATTGCGAGGGTACACAATTTTCTATGTTACACAAGGAACTTGGTTATCTCAATTTGTATAGAAGACACAAATAATCATAACTATCAGATATGATGTGAGCAAAAATAGAGGAACAAGCCATAAGGTCAAACCATAGCGAGTACATAGGATATGTCAGGTTCCCCAAATGTAAGGGAGAAAGTGAACCCTAGGAAATACATTTCTTTTAATTTCCTTACTAAATAATAATTTAGATCTAACATATGATACTTTAATTAATAATAATCATACCCAAATCAACATAAATAGCTAAGTCACTCGCACAACATGTAAAATCATAAATCCGTGAGAGAAGGGAAGAGAAATGACACATTTATTTTATTGTGATGAGCCAATCGATATGTTGATAGACACATATTATGGAACTTAATTAGACATTAGAAATGCACGTGGACAACTATGTTGAACTAACTCTACTATTACAAGTTTCTAGACAAGATTGCTAGTGCGATCCTAGCCAATTTTTGCAGCAACATCGCTTTTTGTGATCCCATCTCGTGTGATTATAGACTTGACGAAGTTGTTTGCCTTGTTAATTGATTCAGAATAATGTGGTGTTGAAGAACATTTTTGTGGGCTTGCTATACAGGGGTTGAGGTTTGATACTTCCTTGCACCTTAGTCAAGCCCTAGGCTTTTACTTTTCGTAAAGATAAAAATGTAGAATCTGACCTTTAGAATGTTTATGCAAGTTTTTATGATTGCCCCATGCCTTTCTATCTGTGAAGTTGATACTCTAATGACCTCTCTTTTCTCCTAATGATGTCTTTTTACATGTTAAAAATGACAACATAGATCTTCAATTCAAACAATTAAGCATGTAATTCGAGAAACAATGATCATATTTTAAAATTGAGTCAACTCAAAATTAAGAAGTGAATTTAAATTCATGCAAATGTGACCACATGAGCAATGCTAATTTTTGTGACAAAATCATAATAACAATTGTATACAACAAGTGAAAATCAATGATGAAAAATAAATGATAGATAAAATGTAAGAAAAATGAAGGAGGACGGATCTAGGCCATGCGAGAGAATCCCAACTGTCTCCCACCCACCCCAACCAATGGGAATAGACTAGCACTTGCACCCATAAGAGGTTCAAGGAATACATTGATAGGAACAACATGAGAGTTTAGAAAAATTTTCGACGTGAATTTTTTTTACAACGTGAGACAATTCCGAGCACTATAATACTCACATATAAAAGCCTATCGACTAATAAAATGTAAGAAAAATAGAATAAAAATAAACAAAACATATTGATGATTTACAAGTTATCCAAATCAAATGCTTAATCCACATGACTAAAATATACAAAACTAAAAAGAAAATTACAAAATATGCACTTTTTGGATAGGATTGTATCAATAAATACCACTATTACAAACAATTTAGATTACCTATAGGTGTGTGATTTATAATCCCAAGTATTTTGTCAAGATTTAAGGACAGATTAATAGGCAGCGCGTGGTACTTAGGAAAATTAATCTCCCTCAAATTTGATGAAGTTTAGGGAATGATACCTACCTACAATTTTCCCGAATCTTTGTGAAATGATTTGTAAAATCAGGGATTAAAAAAAAGTAAAAGGGCAAAGAGGAAACCGCACGTGCGGAAGGGAGGGGAGAAGAGAAGGATGTCGTAAACTAGAAAACGGAAGGGAAGTAAACAAACGGCAAGGCATTACTTTACATTAGGTACTTACCTAGTCCAAATCCGCTCCTTCTCTCCCTCTGATCCCTCAAAAGTCAAAGAAAAAAAACCGTAAATGTTAGGGAGAGAGGGGAAGAGGTTTTCTAACAGTGGTGTGAGTAATTCAGATCTCGGGGCAATGGAGGACAAACGAGCGCCAGCCAAGCCCTACACGTGTCCCAACAGATCTCAGTATCGAATCTCTCTCACCTCCGCCTGAACACTATGCCTCCAGCAACAGCAGGTCATTTTCTTTCTATCTTACTCTCCATCAAAGCAATGCCTTACTGAGTACTCATGTTTCTTCTCTTCTTTAAATTCTCCATTTTCGTGTAAATTTGCGCTCAAATGTCACTTCGGAGGGTTACGTTATCGTAAGTATTGTTGCTGTCATGTTTGTTTTCTGGTAAATTTTGCTTGTGGGGTAAAGTTGGGATTAATGTTATGGCAGAGGGTTGTTTTGCTCTTCTTTCTTAAGTTAAACGTAGCCTTGCCTGTTACGTCTTGTATTTTACCTAATTTTGAGAGTAGCCTCTTTGATGTCCCCTGGGACTTGAAACCGGGACTCCTCGAGGAAGGTCACAACGTTTTTTTAAAAAAATTTTTAATTTTATTTTTAAGGTCACAATGTTTTAACTATTATCATTTCTTCATTGTCTGTGCACTTGGTTGTTTCAAACCCCGGGCATTTGTTCTGGTTTTGCTGTTTGGACTTGGGAAAATGGCAGGAATGGGCAAGCGCAAGTGCCAGTGTTCTGTTCGGTTAGGTTTTCAACATTTCTTCTGTTGGAATTCGGTTCTGGACTTGTGTCTTATATTGGCAATTCTGAACCTTTTTTGCTGTAACATCAAATAGGTCAGAATCCGGCTCTGTTTTTTATTTTATTTATTTTTCTGTGGAAGTTTACAAACTGAACTTTCGGCCCTCTCCAAGGCTGTGAAAGCTGTAATTTGTGCACCAGCAGAGGCAATGCTTGGTAGACTTGTCACATCCTGGAGATTGTGAAATTAGTTACAGAGGATTTTTTTGCCATGAATTTTTCCCGATTAAATTTTATGATTTCATTACAGAGATTTTGTCCCTCTGCTGTCCATAATTATTATTATTATTTTTTTGATCTGTAAGGAGGGATTATTTAGGCTGGCCCCACACCAGCGGAGGTCACAATGGGACCTCCTCCCCATACACATATTCAACTTAGTTCGCTTATTTAACATAGAAGCCACAATGGAAGTCCAAGAGCCACAATTTGGAATTCCGACTATAGATGTCACTTGGGAGATTCAAACTTGGGTCTCCATCATGAGAACCTTATGGCCTTGCCATTTAAGCACAACCTCTTTGACAACATCTGTAGTCCATAATTATTGAAGTTAAGTATTTTCTGTTAAAAGTTGTGTACAATGATTTTAAATTCGAGGGGTACTCTGCTAAAACTAATTTAATTTCAATGCACCAATGTAGATTTTTATTCATCACCAGGGGTTTGGAGCAGTCCATAATTTTTGTAGTCAAGAATTTTCTGTTAAAAATTGTGTACAATGATTTTCAAATCAAGGAGTACTCTGCTAAAGCTAATTTTATTTCAACTCACCAATGTGGATTTTTATGCATCACCATTTAAAGACAAGAATTTTCTGTTAAAAATTGTGTACAATGATTTTCAAATCAAGTAGTACTCTGCGAAAGCTAATTTTATTTTAACCAACGTCTATTTTTATTTATTACCAGGGTTTTGGTTATTCGCATTGTTTTAAGCCTTTAAGGCGAACTGAATTCAAAAGCTAAGGATACAAGGTAAAGTCAATAGACTGCTTGTTCCCAAAAGAGGGGTCTCCGATGCCCAGTTGGCATGTTTGCTGTGCGGGGCTTATAAATCACCTTTACCCTTTTAATTTCCAACTTTGGTTTTCTTACTAAAGCAATGCTCAGAAGGTCCAGTTTCCAGAAATTCTTGTAAGTTGTGGGCACCTGAGAAAGCCTGTTGAAAAATGATGAAAGACTCAAAAACCTGTTCCCCAGGGATAAGTGAAGGAATGTGTTTCAATGATAGTACATAAGGAGGATCATGGTAATCAAAATATAATGCCCGTAATTATGAATAATAGGAGAATTGGACTAATCTGCAGAGATTTCATCCTTAGTACATGGTAATGTAGAAACAAAAAATGAAATGACAAATGTTGGCATAAGTGAATGCCAAGTGCATTAGGAATCTAGGATGCAATTTGAGAATCATTGCATTTTCTGCAATAAGGTAGTATAGCTCCCGTTGAAAGATATATGTTTAATTCTCTGACAAGCAAATTTCCACGTACATGACTCTTGAAATAAAAATTTGAAGTAGGAGGCAGCTGTTGTGATGTTGTCATATTTCAGTTGGTGCTTTTTTCCTTTGAGAAGGTTGGGCCAGAAGAATTTGTGGTGTCATTGTGAGAGTGTTTACAATTTCCCAACTGGCAACGTATATGATGAAGACTTAAAGTATAGAAACCTTACTCGGCCTATTTAGGAAATCTATATCTAACAAATAGTGTACATGACATTTTCACAGTCCATTATTTTGAAAGTGAAAGATTCTGGAAAAAACTATGTATTATAATTACGAATTCCAAATGGGATCAGCAGAGCAAAAATATTATTTCGACTATAGGCTTAGCATTTTGTCCCTACTAGTCAACCAAACATTAATTAAGGTAATATTACCATAGGTTTATGGAGTTTCTGAACGGGGGACCAAGGACCTTGATTTGGGAACGGCAGGGGTACAACGATTAGGGGACATTTGGTGGGTGTCTGGGGGCAGTACCTCCAGCAGGGTCGAGGGCAGTCAGTCTTGAATCTGCTTGTTTATTTTCTTCTTTGTTTTCTTAGTTTTAGTAGATGAGTTTTTATAAACTCCTTACAGCAGTCAGCAGAAACTCACAAACATTTATGAAAGCTTGATAACAATGAATATCCACTATCATCCCATCCTCACCACTTCCTCTGCTCTCTACTTTTCATGTTAGGGCTACAGGCCCACTTTTCCAAAAATATCTTAAAAAAAAAAGATGAATATGAGTTTGTGGAAACAAAATGTCATGCCCCGCCAGAATAATTAGTTATAATCCAAAAAAATATATATATATCCTATACGCTGGACAAGGAAATCACATAAGAATGCGATTAAAAAGAGATAAGGCAAAGTGGCGATCAAGAAAGTGGCGCCTAAAACTCACGACTTGAAATAATGATTGGTTAAATTAAAATGAATTTAAAACTATATGTTAGCAAGGCAGCGGCTGCATGATATGAAGAGATGCAACTTTTTAAGGGGTATCGACTGTCACAATCCCGTCTAATTCCTCTACTCGCCGTTTGAAGGAAGCACCAATCATGTAGTCCATGATAGAGGTGCTAGCAAAATTAATTAATAAAATCTTAATTTATACTAAGAGGCGGTGTCACATATTTGGGAAATTATTATTCCCAAAGGGCAGCAGAGGTGTCCATTAAGGATGCGCCTCTTTAAGAGGCAGCGGACACCTATGAGGAGGTGTGACTCCCCTCCAAAGGAGGATATAAAAAGGAAATCACCAAAACATTTGGAGGACATAATTGGAGCAATCAATCCATCCAGCAAGCAGAAATAAATAAAGATATATAAAAAGATTTACAGCAGATAATAACAAACATATACAGCAGAAAATCTTTTATTGCAGCCATTAATGAATAATCTTGTCCATCCATCAAGAGGTACTCAATCAGCAATTATTGATCTGAATATTAATAATGCTAGGATGTATTGATCTAAATATTATCGTAATTTCTTGATCTTTAATATATCTAATATCATTTCGAGTGATTATTATTGTTTGTAGGCAAAGAAATCAGGAATATCCCAAAAAGGGACATTACACAAAATGTTTTAAATAAACATGGAAAGGTAGGCCAAGATGGAAAATGAAAAGTATGGACTCTTCTAATACGGCCTTCCATAGAGACATTTCTTAGGTTAATTGCTTAGGTGATTGTGAGACATTTACCAAATGACATAAGTTTATGAACTTTATAACAAATCATTGGTGGTTGATGATCTTATTGGAAGAAGCTTTAGTTATTTGAGCGCAATGATGCAAGCTTTAGGAAACTTTGCACAAGCTTCATCAACACTTTGCGCCATCTTGCACTACCATGCAAGCATCTACGACATCACACACAACCGCTCATGCTTATCTAGTCCTTCTCATGGTTATGCTCATCTAGTCTACTCATGCTCATGCTCGTTTAGTCCTTTGTGTGCCACCTAATGAGCATCCACATAGTCAACAACGTCCCACACATGGCACTTCCAAAACATTTCATTTGTAGATTGTGGAACTAGAATGTCCACCTCCAGTATCTCAACTGTCGGCAGTTGGAAGGTCGAACAACATTAGTTATGGGATATGAACCGTTCTATAATTGCTTTGTAACATAACCCACTAGGAAATGCAACGATTCATGGAAACAGGGTGTTTGTAAGCAACAACTGGCTAGGAGTGTAGGTAGTAACAAACAACATAAGGAAGGATCGCCAGTTAGGACGTGATGAATTCCCATGATTCACACTTGCATTTCCTAGTAGAGAGGAATGACTAAATTTGTCCTTGCAGCCAGCCAATGAAATTGAAAGACTCTATTGTCAGAATTAAATATCCTTCAGGTAGCGCCCAAGGAAGTATTTGGTGGGTCCGACGAGCAATTCATAGGTGAAAAACTACCCAAGATTCTAAACCTCCAGCATAAAGAGTGGGCATCAGTGAATGACTATTGTGATAGTAACTACAACATTTAACTCCATCTAGCCTATCTAGTGGGTCCTATCAGAAGAATCGACCCCCAAATTGATCTTGTATATCCCAACAAAAAGGAGACTCTCAGGAAAGAAATTTCAAGTGCCAACAAGCATAAGGCAGGGCCCAACAAGGAATTAGTGCCTAAGAAAAATTCAAAAAATCAAAGCAAAATGCATTTAGCTCAACTTTTGCGGACCCCACATGATTAGCAATGTCCAATGCAAGAGACAAATGCTTCAAAGGAGGGTGTGGGACCTAGCCAACATATGTGACCAGAGTGTAATTTAAAGATTGAACCTCCATAGGAATTCTAATGGCTATGTTAGCATGTGGGCCTCAACAAGGAAATTGCCCAAAACCAAACTTTAGACTAGAAGTGAATAAATGACAATCAACATCAACCGCCAAAGGATGGCGAACAACCCCCTTTTAATATCCTTGGAGGTTGCAGTCCCAAAAGTGAGTTAATTGGACAGACATGACATTTCTATTGGAGGAGGGTCCTATCATCCCCTACTCAAAGACACTATCTCGAATGCCCATTGTCTTGTCTTCATCCATTAGACTTCCCGCATCCATCAATGAGATTTCGACGATTGAAGGAAACTTTCCCAAGATCCCAGGGTGCTAAAGGTCATAAAACAGATCAATGCTCCAACTGGCCTATTGGCAATAACAAAATGGTTGGTTATCGGGGGAGCCCCAAGAGGAGGGCCCTTCCAAAGGGGACCTACTTGGAGGAACGGTGGGTGGAGAGCATTTTATTTTTATCTTCATTTTTATTATTATTATGTGCCATGATAGAAAGGTCTATTATATTACAATTTGAATTTTACACATTTTATATTTTTTTAAATGTATTATTTAAAATTGAAACTATCATTATATATTAATTTCTTCAAGCAAGATATCCTTCTGAGATGGTGTCTCAATAAACCTATTAAAATGAGACTTGTAGAAATATGTATGGGTTTGGGGGAAAGCCAAGGGACCTCCAAAATATTGGGTATTTGTTATCTAACTAGGTCAAATACTTTATGAAATAAGTGGAGTATCAGAGACTAGCTAGAGCAGCTTTTCAAATCGCTGCATACAAAATGCCTATACATACTAAATTTATTACTAGTTTGCGTATATAATGTCGAACCAAAGAGTAATTCACTAGATATTCCGGATGCTCACCAAATCTAGGAGAACCCAGAGGTGATTTGTATTCCTCAAAAACCTCCACCTACATCTCCATTCAAAATTTCTTGACCTACTATTGGCCAAACTACTTGAGCATTGGGTTTAATGTAAGTAGGATTGCCTAGTGATGCTTTATAATTGGAGAAACGAGTGTCGTGAAAGTACATCCCCCTTAGCCAAATAAAGATGATGGCTAATTAACCAAAATGAGCACTAAATACTTTGTGGGAGATCTCTTCCAAATCATTGGTATGGATATCAAAATCGTGAGCATCAACATGTAGGTTTCGGATCTAGGTGGTAGTATTAGGTCCCTTAGCTAGTGTCTTTGAGAAATGACCAGGTTTAGCCCATTTTTCAAAAGAGGTTTTAATAGGATCCCTCTCCACTATGATCTCTACTTCCAGTTCCAATGAATGAATGATCATTGAGTTCTCCTTTTTCCAGACGAGACATGAGAAAAAACCCGCTAATCTCTCTTTATTTCCTAGTTTAGAATTGGAGTGACTATGATATGGAAGTTGATTTGAGGTAGCTGTTCAAGTTTATTATGACATATCAGCTAGGTGCTCATGGGACCATTATGATATGTAAAACGTCTTTCCCGCCTAGCGGTTAAAAAGATTTATCGAGATAATATAATTATTATCTTCATATCCAGATTTATTTATCCATATCTCCAAACCCATATGTACCAAATCACTTTTATGATTCAAAAGAACTTTGAATTATTTATGGATAAATATTAATGAATCTTTAATAAATTATATCTCCGGATGGGATTTACCCATATTGAATTATTTATATGAAGAAAATTTGACTCTCCGTGAAATGAAATGGAAAGCTGCCAAATTGTTCATGCTCAAAATTCTGGTTCACGCGACTCAAGAGCATCTCCTTGCAACCCTCAAGTTTGTTAGGACATCTACTTAATAAATTCCCCTACAATAAAACACAAGCATGGTTGAATGCTTGGAGGCATTCTTTTATGACCTCTTTACTATATGTGACTACTTGTCCTTAATGGTTCTAGCTTCTACCATTCTTGTCTATGGCATGTTCAATCCCTCCAAAAATATGCTAGGTGACGGAAATCTCATCACTAACAACTTGACAACACCACTTTGCTCTAGTACATCGTAGTTGTGTCCTTTCAAGGACATACCTTAGGTCCACATCCTTTTAGACACCACTAGTCTACACTCATCCTTGAGTGCTTTTACATATGATGTGATTTGCAAGCGTTTCAAATGAACAACTGGCTAATAGTTGCCCAAAGTTACACAATGAAAGCACTAAATAAGGAAGAACGACAAAAAAACCTAGAAAATTCATTCTCTATTATATGTAGAAGTATTACATGCCCTGAGGGCCAAGCCAAAATGTATTGTAGGTAAATTTTTTAGTGGAATCTTTATGCTCAAAATCTTGATTCCAATAGTATTTATTTGGTACCTCTCAAGGGTTGGAAATTGCAATTCTAACTCTTCTCGGAGGATTCCATCCACAAACTCAAAGTTTGTGGCTAACTGATATTGCTCATCATTATTTAGCTATTGCGTTTGTCTTGTTCATTGCCGGTCATATGTATAGAACCAACTTTGGGATTGAACACTGTATAAAAGATATTTTAGAAGCACATTTTCTTCCAGGAGGCTTATTAGGACGCAGGCATAAGAGTCTTTACAACACAATCAATAATTCTCTTCACTTTCATTTAGGTCTTGCTCTAGCTTCTTTGGGAGTTATTACTTCCTTGGTAGCTCAACTCATCACCTGATACAAAGATTCTTATATCAGAAGCTTGGTCAAAAATTCCTGAAAAACTTGCTTTTTATGATTACATTGGGAATAATCCAACTAAAGGGGGATTATTCCGAGCGGGTGTGATGGACAATGGATATGTAATTGCTATTGGTTGGTTAGGGCACCCTATTTTCAAAACTAAAAAGGGATGTGAGTTTTTTGTATGTCGTATGCCTACCTTCTTCGAAACATTTCCAATCGTTTTAATAGATGAAGGAATTGTGAACGCTGACGTTCCTTTTAGAAGAGCAGAATCAAAATATAGTGTTGAACAAGTAGGTGTAATTGTTGAGTTCTATGGTGGTGAACTTGATGGGGTTAGTTTTGGCGATCTTGTTATAGTCAAAAAATATGCTAGACCTGCGCAATTAGGTGAAATATTTGAGTTAGATCGTGCTACTTTGAAATTGGATGGTGTTTTTTGGAGTAGTCCAAGGGGTTGGTTTACTTTTGGGCATGCTACATTTGCTCTTCTTTTATTTTTTGGACACATTTGGCATGGTGCTAGAACTCTATTAAGAGATGTTTTCATTGGTATTGATTTGGATTTGGATGCCCAAGTAGAATTTGGGGCGTTGCAAAAATTGGGAGATCCAACTACTAAAAGATAAATGGTGTAAGATGGTATTGCTCTGCTTGTTAATCATATCGAGAGATTTCATCTTAGTAACCAAAATCTTTTCATTCCACTTTTTTATGGAAAATGTCATAATTAGTATGAAAGTTCTCTTCTTTTTAAATTAATTGTTTTATAAATTCCAATATATCTCTTTAGTCTACAAATTTACAAAATTATTTAGTGCTATCTCATAGAATGATCTTTTAAACCTCTAAGAAATAATTTTGATTCAGCACGTGCACTAGAGATAGGTGATGAAATCTGGAATTTCACATGCATATGTAAAAAAAGTGTAAAAAACTATTTATAGTAATTCACTTCGTTGTGCTCTTTTGATATGTTACATCCGTTTGACACCACCAAGATTCAGATGTGTCTAGAAGCCATAACCCTGGAAAGACAAGCAATAACTTGACAACACACACAAAATTAGAGCAAAAACAAAAAAAAATGGAATGATGATTGTTTTTGGGTGACACAGAATTGCTTGTGGACCTAGATGCTCCTGCATCAACTTGAAGCTAAACCGAAAAAGTTTAAGGTCTATCAAAGAAAGAGGAAGAGAGGTATTGTTGGTTCCCAAAATAACTACAATCCAAAACCCTAAAACATTTCATAGTCACCATGGCCAGGGGTGTTGCCAAGGTGACTGAAAGAGGTTTATCAACAAGTTGTGGGTGATTTTGGACGACCTACAGGAGTGGGTATACTCCTCTGCATTTTAGGCTCAGCTAGACCTAGGAGGGATATTCCTAGAGGTATGCAATAAAACACAAACAGACATATACAACCATACCCAATGTACATTTGACCCCCAAAGTTGTCACTAGGTCAAGACAAACTGGTTGCATAGGCCTCTGTATTAAGCTAATTACTGCACTATGCATTTGCACCCAAACATAATTTCATTACATTTCTTAAGATGACTCCACTTAACTTCGAATACACAAGATACATAGTGCAGGCATACATGCTCATGATTCACAATGATTCGGTTTGTTTTGCATTACTTCAGATTTATCCCTGGTTATATAACAGAACCATGAACAACATGTAGAACCTTAAACTAAACCTACTCCTACTCCTACAACTAACAGGATGAAAGTTTGATTAAAATGATGATTGATCCATCCCCAATATGGACTGGTGCCTACTCCATTGGACAATTGAGTCATAAACAATAAAGAGGAAAGAAATGGGCTGAACTAGCATCAACAGAAAACTAAAATATATTCACATACATTTCTTAGATTACACTTCATGCACTAGACATACTTATTTATCCAAAGCCAAACTATAATAACCCACTTGCAATAGAGAAATGACCCAACACAAAGCCTGTATTGATTTAAATGCTGTCACACATTATCAAATCCCATTACAATTGCACCAGCAAATGTGGTGAAGGCAAAATACAAAGCTGCGACAATGCATTCCCCTGAATTATTACAAATAGCTGTGGAGACATACCAATGCATGACAATGCGTGTTACAATCCTTCCTACACTGCATCATACACATTCCTTAATTCACTGCTCAAACATTTTCCTCTGCTTTATGCCCTAAAATCTTCCTTAGGTGTTTTCCAGACCAGACAATTGGTTCAGCGACCAACCCCTTGGAAAGAGCTTCGATCCATTATTTATAGCATGAGTAAGTCAACTCTGAGGGCGAAATTGGAGGGAAAATCCTCACCAACTCCACCAACTGCATTAAAAACATTGAATTTAGCCACCCACTTTGCAATAATGGCGCCGTAGTTGGCGCGTTCCCAAGCGGTTGGAGAAGCGTGGAAGGCTAGGAAAGCAAACTCCAAAAAGTTGGACTTTGGACCTCGAGCTTTCGGCTTTCGTCCCTTTGTTTCTTTCTGCCTTAGTCTTTTTTACCTTTGTCTCTTTATCTCCCTTTACCAAATCAGACTTCGGCCTTCGCTGTTTCGCCTTCCAAAAGGAAGAAGAGAAAACATCATAATGCCGAGAAGGAAGAAGAAAAAACATCATAACGCCGACCCTCGAAGTCTGCATCATACTTAGAAAATTCTTTAAGCCTTAGGCGGATTTCGGCATTCCGCCTTGCGCTTGACTTGAAGAAGAGGGAGACCCGAAGCCTTGACTCCCGCCCTCCGAAACACTTAGTCAATTTTTGAAAACGCTGGGGGTCGGTCCCCAGGCTTTCCATCTACCACCTTCCCTTTTGAAGAGAAAAGAGAAGAGGTCCACCATTCGCCGAAACTACCACATGTCCTCTTTTCGCCGTTTCGCAAGCCAGCCTGCGGGCCCACTTAAAGGCCCCACGAAATGGCGGAATGCCTTAGGAAATCTTACTTGTCGGGGGTCGGCCGTTGGACCTTCTCCCTTTCGTCTTCCAAACGGAAGAAGGCAGAAGGGAGGAAGCCCAAACTCCGACCTCCGCTATACACTTGATACTTAGAATAATTTTTACTCCTTTGAGCGGACTTCGGCCCTTGGGCCTTGTTGTGATGTAATCACACATCGCCCCATTGCAAATGGGGACCCCCTTTTTTTGGCTTTCTCGCTTCGTTTTGCTCTAGGTTTAGTTTTCCTCTGAGGTTGTATGATTTTGATAGTGTTGTGTATGCAAGTCTCAACAGTTTCTTGCCAAGAGGTCTATATGCCTTCATCCTGATGCATGTCACTGAGACCCTGAAAATGACTAAGTCTGATATCCTGAAAATCCTGAAAAAATGACTAAGTCTGAAATCTGGTGGATCCTCAGAAATCTAGAATCTGCATGCTAAATCCTATGGATCCAGGACCTATCTCAAACATCCTGGAAGTATATTGATAAATATTTAAAGTATAAGAAACTCAATATCTGACTTATACTTAAACATATTTTCAATATACTTCCATTCGGGAAATCCAAAATTTGACTAAGGCAAGAAATCCAAGGGTACTGTCCAAACCCGCCCAGATTGGGCGGCCTCACAAGGTCCTCTTGGACAGTGTCTTCACCATCAGGAGAGCTTGTCCAGACAACACCTTCAAACCCGCCCAGGGAAAGTTAGGATGTTTTCACGAGTTTTTGCTGACTGAAGGAAGTTAGGGAGTGATGATGGAGTCTAAAACTAAGATTTTGATGAAACTTCCATGCCTCACCTCCAAACCCGCCCAGACTGGGCGGCCTTGGCATGAGGTCATGGACTCAGCCTCCTGCACATGCATTTGTCCAAACAGAACCATTAAATCCGCCCTAGGAGAAAATGGTTTAAGTTTAGAAGGTTTTCAAGCACAAGGCACTGAGAAATGATGAATTTCAAGCAAGGTTTGCAAGTTGGAGGAAAGTTAAGTAGTTCACAAGCAACATTCCATGCATCATCTCCAAACCAAGCATTACTTAAACTCCTCACAACAAGGATGAAATAATTGGAAAGAATGATAAAAAATCACTAAGCCTGATGTCCTGAAATCCTGAAAATTGGCTAAGTCTGAACCTGGTGGATCCTCCAAAATCTAGAATTTGCATGTTAAATCCTATGGATCCTAGACCCATCTCAAACATCCTGGGAGTATATTGATAAATATTTAAAGTATAAGAAATTCAATATCTGACTTATACTTAAACATATTTTCAATATACTTCCATTCAGGACATTTCCAATATGGCGACAAGACTTGCATTCCAAGCACACCTTCTAAACCCGCCCTACCTGGGCAGCCTTGGCATGGGGTCTTGGATTCAAGGTTGTGATCACGCACTTTCTCCAGACTAAGTCTCCAAATCCGCCCTAGGAGAGAGGTTGCAAGTTTTTAAGAGCTTTTGAAGGTAAATTCCATGCATCACTTCTCAACCCGCCCATGCTGGGCGGCCTCATGAGGGAGTGATGGACAATGTCTCCTGCCACACCAATCTCTCCACACACTGCTCTCAAAACCGCCCTGCAAGGAAAATGTCTAAGTGTTGAAGTTTTTGCATGCACAAAGCACTAGAAGGTGGTGAAATTCTAAGAGAAACATGAAAGTTTCAAAGGATTAAATGAGTTTCAAGATGAAATTCACATCACACTCCTCAAGCCGCCCTGCCTGGGCGGCCTCAAGAGGCCTTTGTGGATGATGTTGCCTAACACATGAAACACTCCAGACAGTACTTCCAAACCCGCCCTAGGAAAGATTGTGCAAATTTTCAAGTGTTTCGACACAAAACATAAAAGATGATGAAGTTTGAATGGAAAACATGAAGGTTTGAAGGCATTGAGTGAGTTTTTGAGGAAAAATCCAAGGGTCACCTCTAAACCCGCCCTACCTGGGCGGCCTCAAGAGGTCCTTGTGGACTGTATCACCTGACACAATGCACTCTCCAGACAACACCTCCAGAACTGCCTAGGCATGTAGATAATACAATTTACAAGTAAAATCAATGGAAATGATGAAGATGAACACCTGGGAGATGAGATGACCAGGTTGAGATGAGTGAAAAGTTTCTAAGTGCTAAAATCCAAGCCTACCCTTGAAACCCGCCCTTCCTAGGCGGCTTTAGACCCTCCATTAGGACAATCTCATGTCTTCACATGACATCCTCCATGCACTAACCTCAAATCCGCCCAAGAGAAATGACATGAAAATTTGCAAGGAAGGCAATGGATAACACTGAGTTTTGAACAAACACATGCAAGTTTGGAACATACATGAAGGATAATAAGTAAAAATCCAAGCCTCACTTCCAAATCCGCCCTACTTGGGCGGCCTAAACATGAGAGCTTGGATTCTCTTGATCTTCACATGAACTGCTCCAAACATCACTTTCAAACTCCACTCATCTAATATACAAATCTCATGCAAGGAGTTTAAGCCATCAAGAAAGCAAGTGAAGATGTCTTGAAATTGTCAAAACCGAGTTAGAAAGTGCCTAAGTGATAAAATCCACTCACCACCTCCTAGCCCGCCCTTCCTGGGCGGCCTTGACCTCTATGCTTGGACAACTTCACCTCTTGCACAACACACTCTCCAAACATCAACCTTAAATCCGCTCAAGGAGAAAACTTATCAAATTTGCAATGCTTTGAGTTGAAAAACAATGAGATCATGAAGATTTAATGAAAGTTCGTAAGTTTGAATGTATTTCAAGGCATTTGAGAGGTTTTTGATGCACTTTCATGAAGAATCCAAGGGTCATGTCCAAACCCGCCCTACCTGGGCGGCCTCAGGAGGGGGTCTTGGACTTTTTCTCCTGCCACATGAAACTCTCCACATGTTGCCTCCAGGACCGCTCAGTTGTTTAGATGGCATGATTTACAAGTCTACTTGATGAAAGATGAAGAAGATGGCTTTCAAAAGGTGAGATTATCAAGATTGACATGAAGGAAATGTTTGAAGTATGAAAATCCAAGGGTCATGTCCAAACCCGCCCTACCTGGGCGGCTTTGGCATGTAGACATTGACAATGTCTTCATCACCTCATGGATTCCTCCAGACAATGCCTCCAATCCCGCCCTTCTTAGGCGGATTTCACCAATGCAGAAGGACATCATCACCTAACATCTCCAAGTTTGCCTTCTCACTTCATAAACATCTCAAAATGGCTAAGTCTTAGGCAAGTTCAAGAGAAGGGACTTCATGAGGAGAGGAATGGTCATTAAATGTTGAAAATCCACACTACATCTCCAAACCCGCCCATGCTAGGCGGCCTTGAGCTCTATGTCTGGATAACTTCATCTCCTTCCACATGACATCCTCCAGACAACACTCCTAAAGCCGCTTAGGGGTGAAAACCATAAATTTGCATGTATAAATCAATGTAATAATGAAGATGAACATGTCAAAGGTGAAATGAGCAAGTGCAAAGTTGTTTTAAGTTGAAAAATCCAAAGGTCATCCTCTAGGCGGCTTTAGACTCCTCACATGGACAATGTTACCTTCCACATGAATTTGTCCACACACACCCTCCAAACCCGCCCATGCTAGGCGGTCTTGAGCACTTTACTTGGACAATGTCATGTCATTCACAAGACACTGTCTGGATGACACCCCTAAACCCGCCCAGCCTGGGCAGATTTCACACCTTGACATGGAATTCACATCAAATAATCCATACTGTCCCTCTAAACCCGCCTAGGCACTTAGGCATGGATTTCATGCGAAAGGGTATGTTTTGAAATGTCATTTTTTAATCCCACATGCATAAGTTGAATGTATTTTGTTATTGAAAATCCTTCATATCAAGTCTTAATTTGATGTGTTTCTTCTTGTAGGTGATGGAGGATCCAAGGAGGTGAATAGCGAGAGCTCATACATGAGAAGTTTGGAAGGTGGAGGAAAGTTGCTCAAGTTTGTCATCATCACCACATGGAGGAGAGCTCTTGCATCAAGTTCATCTTACTTTGAAAACTTCGTAGACATCAACGCCACGCATGAGGAGTCATCATCCAGAGTTGTCTACTTCATGTACACCCATCATATGCAAGTCTACTACAAGAAGAACTCTCATCAGGCACTAGTCTACTCCATGAGCCCATGCAACTGTCCAGAGGCATGATCCTGCACAAGCACAACAACATCACAAGATGAGAGATGAGCATGATCATCAAAGCGATCCATGAGTTACATCAAGACAACAAGAAGAAAATATTCTAAGTAAAGTGAACATGAAGTGAATCACACTAGTTCATTCAAAGATGTTGAGGTGGCACGTACACATCATCAAGCCAATCGCATTCTACCATGTAAGAGGGCCCACCATAGAGATGCTCCAAAGATGCTTATCACATTGGGAAACGTGCCTTCATTGCCTCTTTCATGTTCTAAAAATAGCAAATTTTGTAACAAACTGCCTTGTTGTCTTGATCTTGGCCGTTGATTGTCAAATCAATCCTGGCCCTTCATGTAATTTATGGAGTCTATAAAAGGCTCATTCTTCTCATTTGTAAGGGGAAGGGGATATGGACAATACATAGGAGATTAGAGATTAGAAGTAGAGATCAAGTAGGAGTAGAGTAGAGAGGGAGCTCTTCAAAGTCATGAAGAGAGACATGAGATTGTTGTAATGACACACTTCAAAAGTAATACAAGCTCATTGTTGTTCTTTTGCATGGTGATCTTGTGGCTTTGAAATGTCAGCAAGGTTTCAAGTTCTTGAATATGACGGAGATGTGTTTCCAAGTAGTTTAGATGATAAAGTAGATAGAGTTCATTGATGTAATGGATATATGCAATGATATTTGATGAATTCTCGTTGGTTCATACTTTTGATGGCTTGTCGATGGTAAGTCATCATGTAAAGTTAGCCTGAACCGCATCTTGCAAATAGTTCGATTGTTGATACTATTTCGAGTCGCGCCAGCTGTGGGTACTTTGGAGTGTGTCAACGATATGAAAATCCTTGGTTTATCCCTTGGAGATTGCACCTATTTCATGTAGTTGTTGCTCGTCATGGCGAAGTGAAATTTGGTTTTTTAAGGGAAATTTGTCTATCATAGCATCGTTCATCATGTCATTGTCTTTAGATTAGCCTTCTTAACTCTTGCCTTTTGCCTTTTCTTTTCATAGTTGATCAGAAGAAGTTCCATTTCACAAGGAAAGAGTAACTTATTTGAATGGAGAGATGACAATTCTACGTAAGTCCCTTTGTGACACAGCAAATCACATCACACCACCAAGGCTATTCGTTGCAAATCACGTACAAGGAACCTTGGAGCGTTCTTGTTTGATCACTTAGTTTAGCATTCGAGACGCTTTGTTCAAGAGAGGATACAACACTTGGTGTTTTATTCTAATGTTGTTGTTGTCAAGAAAACATCATCAACAGAATTGGCGCTAGAAGGAGGGCATGAACGGGGAAAGGAACCTTGGAGCGTTCTTGTTTGATCACTTAGTTTAGCATTCGAGACGCTTTGTTCAAGAGAGGATACAACACTTGGTGTTTTATTCTAATGTTGTTGTTGTCAAGAAAACATCATCAACAGGCCTTCTCCGCAATGCTTGCCACTAGGAAGATGGAAGGGAGGAACTCCGACCTCCGAAACTCTGCCGAACACTTGGAATTTCAACACTTACGCAATTTTCGTGGCCAAAAGGGGAAGCACGATGGAAGGAGGAAGCCCGAAACTCCGACCTCCGACAAAGGGGAAAAAACACAAGGAAATACTTAGAAATTTTTGACTTAGTCATTTTTTTGGGTTTCCTACCTTGCATTTTCAAAATGGCAAAAATATGAAAATCTATGAATATGTCTTTGATTGGTTATAAGCTATAGGTTCAAGTGGGATTCAAATGGAACTTGGGGGCAAAATGGGGCATTTTGGGGACTGATTTTTTTAGGTGCTAACAGGTATCGTGGAGTCCTATTGGGATAATTCTTAGGTTATGGCAAGAAGGACCACTCAACATGGACATCAACTGCCTACAACCGTTGAACTTGATGGTGAAGACACTTTCCCACATAGCTGATTAATATCTTGTTTGTGCTGTGGGTATCATGCAGGTACACATGCCTTTAATATTCACTTTTCCTTGAGCAATCTGAATACAACTACTGTAATGCTTTGAGGGTTCAGTTGGCCCCCCTTTGCCCAAAACCACACTTGTTTGTTCAATTGATGGCAGAGTTTGGGAGCCTTATGCATAAAGTGTTGAGCCCTGCATTAGGGAATCGTCCTACTATACCCATCTCAAATTTCTACCCATCCAGTAGTTAGTTCTTTGGCTTCCTAGTTTGAACTTCACACCATATCTCTAGAGTTGCTAGTTTTCAATGTACTATTGGTTTCCCTCTTCTACAACTAGCTAAGGAACTAGCTCTGGCTCTCCTAGTGGAATTAGTTGGCTTAAGGCCCAAGCTTGACCTTGATTGTAGTGATACATTATTAATCAATTTCATTCAAGCCAGGGAAAAGAATATTCAGTGTTTTAGCCACCAAATTGAAGAGAAGGGCTACTCTAATCCAGTTTTTAAAGTCGTTTGCTTGAACTATTTGCATGTTAGGAACTATAGGCCTATTGCGGGAACAATAGGCCTATTGCGTGACCATAATTGAAAAATGAATGGAAATTTTTGAGGAGGTGATAGTGCATAATGATGCCAAAAAACATCCCCAAGAACTCCTCAAGGAATGGGAAGTTCATGAATCTAGCCCAAATGCTAAATTGGAAAGGGGCAATCTTCAGGAGCTAGACTAAATATATAAATCATCTTGCCCAACGTTTCTGCTCCTCTATTGGTTGCTTGATTTGCCACTATATTTCGTATCTTCTTGATATGTTGGTATAGGATCTCAAAACTCTCAATTTCCATCTTAATATCTTGAACGATATTGTTTATTTGCGAATGGATTGCATCAATAATTAGCATTTAGTCCCCTTTCACCTAAAATATCTGCTGTCAATTTGTCTTAGCCAATCCTCCTCCTTAAAGAACACCATTGCTTTTGCCTAGTTATGTGTATTCAGTCCCAAGTGGATTGAAAACATTAATAGATGCTTTGTTCCATGGAGTCTTAAGACAGGGGGATGTGGGGACTGGGAGCCCAAGGGCCTAGATTTGGGGATGATGGTTGGTGAGAGTTTGGGAACAGAGATCCCAGCGGGGGTTTGTGGGTAGCGCCCCTCAAGAGGGTTTGGGAGTAGTGCCAAGCCCTTACTATTTCTAACCAAAACGTTTTGAGCCGAATGATGTAGGGAATGCTTGGGCATTTCCAATGCATTTGGGAGATGCAACCGAGTCCCCTAAGGGTCCCAGGGACATCTGACGTCTCCTTGCAGTCCCCAAAATAAAGGGATGTCCTAGAAACACTCCCTCTTTGAGGGAGACATCTCAGAAATGTTCCCTCATAGGCAGTGGTGGCAGCGGAACGGTGGGGGGACATTTCCCCAGAGTCCCCATTCTGGAAACAATTGATTTTCGGGGGGATGTGCCCTCATGGAATAGTGAATAGATGTTGCCCATTATCAGTGTTATAGATCCCTTCCCCTCCTATGTATGCTGGATTTTCTTTCGCAGCTTGACCTTAACCCAAATTTTAGGTGGTTTTTTCTACACATCTTTAGGTTTTTACAGCCTATTCCTACCAAACCCATTATCCTGTGTCTTGATCATCATTTCAGAGTTTCCCTTTCTTCAGATGGCTTGTTGATTTGAGTTTCTTAATGACCAGTTCTGATAATGAAGTCTCTGTCTGTCCTATTTCCTCGTTAAAAATTCTGAATTTTCTTTCGAGCCACGGATTCCAAATTATAATCGTTAAAGTTATTGTCCAGAATCTTTGGTTGGCCTTCAAAATTCCATTCCGAAGCCTTATTGGTCACACCAATATCCGATATAAGGGCTAGACTTATGTTTACACAACTATTTTTTAGTAGAATGTGAAGTTCCATTTTGTTACCTGTTTTTTTGTATATTCAATAATTTCTTGTGTAAGCTTGCATAACATAACAAAGTCGTGCATAAAGCTTAGGATAGCTTTTGTTAGTCTGTCCTTGGTTGTACCTCTAAGGAAGGAGCTGCTGCCACTTTTGCATTTCCCTTCACAAATGAACTAATATTTTGTCGACGATGGTTACTGTTGTACCCAGTCTGAAACTTGACGTTGGTACTACATGATACTGGTTTGACATCAAATTATCTAAGTTGCCGGTTCTGGTACGGGAACGGGTTCAGGAGCGGGGTTTTGGTACGCCGGTACGGCGAATTTTTTTTTTTCCTGTGGGTACGGCTGGGTACGGCTGTACTATATATATATTTATATATATATATAATATATTATATTATATATAAAAATACATATATAAAATTTAATATTTATAATAATGTATGATATAATATAATATAATATATTATTAATTTATTATATAATAAATAATATATAATAATATAATATAATATAGAATATATTATTATTAATATAATATAGAATACATAATATAATAATATTATATTAATATATAATATTATATTAATATATAATATAGAATACATAATATAATAATATTATATATTCCATATTATATTATATTATATAATATATAGTATTTAATAATTTATATAATTATAGTTTTTTAAAAGAAAATTGGTCATTTTAAAAAAAAATTCCCAAAAATGCGCCTAGGAGCGCTTGGGAACCCCTGGGAGCTCCTGGGAGCTTCTGGGAGCGGCCTGGGAGCACCCCTGCCACCCTGGGTTCCTTGTGGGTTCTCCGACGGAGAACCCACAAGGAACCCGGGGTGGCAGGGCCGCTCCCAAGCCGCTCCCGCTCCCAGCCGTACCCGTGCCTCTGGGCAAAGAACTCGGTAACATAGCAAATTATCAATCATTTGTGTGTAAAGTCAAAGTCAGTAGTAGTTGTTTTTGGTTGAGTTGTAGTTTGTCGTGTCAAAGCCAATTATTTCTACTAACGAGTTCTTGCAGATTGATTGTGATCGCATATATTTCAAGATTAAGATGAAGTTTCTGACAGAGGATAGCTGATGCTTGGATGTGGAGAAATAATAGATTGGCAAATAAGGAGAAGAATGTCTTCAGGTGCACGTCTATCTTGATAATGACAGGGAGAAACTTTGCCTGAGGTTAGAAGTTTCAAGAGATAAAGAAGTAGTAAAGCTACAATTTATTCAACGAGAATTTGTATTTTGGCTTGGTTTTGTATTGCACACTCAATCAGATGTAAGAAAGGCGCCAAAAGAAGAAAGGACTTGCCAAATATGAGTTAGTCAATTTAGGAAAAGACAAGTGTTATCCAGTCAGCTAGTAAAATAATTTCAGCATAAGTGATTCAGGCCAAGAGTAAAGCACACTTTTTGCTTTTGTCTAAAGGTGGCAGTCAAGTTAGAAAAATCGCACTTGAGAAAAAGTTAAAAGCCAGCACACTGTTTTTTGGCTTGTTCTATTTGAAGTGGTGATTAAAAAGATAAAGTCTTACCTGATTATTATTCCAAGCAGTGCACTTTTTAAAATCTTTTGGTTTTTCTAAAAAAATAATGTGGTGGTCAGTTAGCTTAAATCGCACCTAGGGGAGAGTTGACTAATGAGAATTGAATTAAAGGAAGAAGACAAAAAGTAACGTCCAGTCAGGAAGGTAGGAAAAGTCAAAAGAGTATAAGCTGTGACCAACTTAGCTAAATCTTGCCTAATGAAGGATGCTACGTGTTGATGTGTTTTTCTTGCACATGCAAACTCAGAATAAAATACTAAGTATTCTATCCTCTCTTGAACAAAGTCTCTCGAATGCTAAACAATGTGATCAATCGAGACAACTCCAAGGTTCCTTATTCGTGTTTTGCTATGGATAGACTCAATAGTTGATGTGATCATGCTGGTAATCATAAAGGGACTTACGCTGAATATGCTCCTTACTCCACCCAAATGTGTTACTTCTTCCTTATGAAATGGAACTTCTAACTGGCTATGAAAAGAAAATGTAAAAGACAAGGGTTGAGAAAGCTAATTTAAGGACAATGAAGTGATGGATGATGTCAAGATAGACAAATTCCTCTTATAACCCAACTCCGCTTCGCCATGAGGACCAACAACTACACAAAGTTCGGTGCAATCTTCTAAGGTACTCAAAGATTTTCAAATTGCGAAGCATTCATCCAAACACCCACAGCAGGTGCAGCTTGAACAATCTTCACAACCGAACTAAAGCATGTAAAGGTTCAGGGTAACTTTGCAAAGTGAGTTGCCATCGACAATCCACAAAAAGTATGAACCATTAATGAATTCATCAAATATCTTAACATATTGGCATCACATCAATGAACTTCTAATCTAACTCTACTTGGAAACATTTCTCAATCATCCGCGAGAATTTGAAACCATGCCAACATCCCACAATCACACAAATCACCATGAAAAATCAACAATGAGCTTGTATTGATCCAGGAAGTGTTTTTACAACAATTTCACAATATCTCTTCAATGACATCGAAGAGTTTCCTCTACTCTACTTGCTATTCTACTCTCCTACAGCAACTCTACTCCTAATCTCCCCCCTTACAAATGAGAAGAATGAGCCTTTTATAGACTCCAGAAATTACATGAAGGGCCAGGATTGATTTGACAATCAACGGCCGGGATCGAGACAACAAGGTAGTTTGTTACAAAATTTGCTATTTTTAGAACATGAAAGAGGCAATGAAGGCACGTTTCCCAATGTGATAAGCATCTTTGGAGTGGGCACTCTTGAATAAATGACATGGCAGAATTTGATTGGCTTGATGATGTGTACGTGCCATCTCAGCATCTTCAAACGAACTAGTGTGATTCACTTCATGTTCACTTTACTTAGAATATTTTCTTCTTGTTGTCTTGATGTAACTCATGGATCGCTTTGATGATCATGCTCATCTCTCATCTTGTGATGTTGTGCTTGTGCGGGATCATGTCTCTGGACAGTTCCATGGACTCATGGAGTAGACTAGTGCCTGATGAGAGTTCTTCTTGTGAGCTTTTGGATGACGACCTCCTTCAAGATGTGCATGGTGAAGTGACAACCTTCCACTGATTCTCGCCTCGAACGGATGATGCTCTTGATGATGAACTACACTTGTAACCTTGATCATCTTAGACTAGCTCCCCTCCGCATGGTGTTGATGTCTTCCTCATCTAGACATACGAAGTCTTCGAAGTAAGATAAACTTGATGTTGGAGCTCTTCTCCATGTGGTGATGATGATGAACTTGAACAACGTTCCTCCACCTTCAAAGCTTCTTATGTATGAGCTTTCGCCATTCACCTCCTTGGATCCTTCATCACCTACAAGAAGAAACACATCAAATTAAGACTCGACATAAAGGATTTTCAACAACAAATTACATCCACCTTATGTATGTGGGATTAATTAATTTCAAAACAACATACCTTAGAAAAATCAGATTTTAGGAATAAAATCAGATTTTTAGAAGACTTGACCTTTTGAAGAAACTTGAATTTTTGACTTATCTCCTTGACGAGCTGCTGCTCCTTGCTGCTCTGTTGTAAATCAGAAGCAAATTTGGATTTGTATTTGATTTGAAATGCAGATTTGAACCTTCTTAAATATCAAACTTTGCCCCTCTATAAGGCAGGTCGGCCTAGCAAGAGGAAAACTGAAGTTTTTAAATGTTCTCCATGCCTTCATGTGATGAGCGCCCAGCTTGGGCGGGTTTGGAGGGTGCAGCTGGATAATTTCATGTGAAGAGGTGACGTTGTCCAAGTGAAGGTCCTAAAGCCGCCTAGGATAGGCGGGATTCAAGGAGGTGCATGGATTTTATCACTTAAACTCTATTTTGATGTTCATCTCCTCCTTTGAAGTTGAATGACACACTTAGAATGTTCAATACCCTTGTCCACGAGGCATGATGAAAACCATGATAAGTGGATGATATGGTGTGAAGGACTTGGTATTGTCCTCTTGGGAGGCTCAGTGCCGCCTTGCATGGGTGGGTTGGAAGGTAGAGTAAGGATTTGATGTTCATTCCTTCTATTTGATAGATCTTCTCCATCAATCTAAACACTTAGTGGAATCTTGAGATGCTTATGAATTTGAAGACACATCCTAGATGTTGGGTGGCGATGTCCATGTGTCTTGGTGAAGTTCACCTAGCAAGAGCGGCCTTGAAGATGTTGTATGGAGTGAATGATGTGAAAGAGGTGAATGAAAATGAGACTCTCTTAACAAGATAGTCTTGAGAGTGTGTATGGATTGCTTCACTTAGCTCATTCATCTCCACATGAAGACCTTCTCTCCAACACCCTTAAGACTCAAATGATGCATCATGGATACTAATTGATGATGTTATCCACTTGTCATGATGAAAACTGCCTAAGAAGGGCGGGTTTGGATAGGTAGTAAGGATTTTGCCATATGGACACTTGTCTATCTTAACCTTGACACTCTTCTTCGACCTCCGTGACCTAGTGACTTTCAAACTTCCTTCTCCTTGAATAACCTTAATTATCTCATTTCCTGAGTGTGATCTTGATCATCCATCAAACAAACTTGCAACTTATGTTATTCTTCACCCTGGGCGGTTTTGAATGTGTTGTGTGGAGAGATGCATGTGGGAACATGGAAGAATCCAAGACCCCCTCCTAAGGCCACCCAAGAAGGGCGGGTTTGAGAGCATGGTGTGGATTCTTTCTCTAAAGCATCTTTTCCTAACCTTGATGATCTCCCAAACTTGTCTTTGCATAACTTAATGTTAGTGAATGATTGATTGAGGTCAGAAGACAAGTTTGGAATGTTTGATGAACTTTATCCACATGTCAAGGTGAAATCCGCCTAGGATAAGTGATCTTGAGGATGTTGTGTGGAGTGGCCAATATACTTGCCTTATCTTCCCTTAAGAATTTCCACTTATCATTGATTGACCTTGCACCTTACCTCTAGTGGATGAGTGAATTGAGGAGGCTTGTGTAGAGTGATCAACATCCAATTCTAAGCTCACCTTACAAACTCTCATATCATACCTCTTGAGCGGATCTAGCAATGATAGGTGGATGATGTGTTGTGGTGATCATGTAGTTAAGGCAGGGAGATGAAGGCCGCCTAGCAAGGGCGGGTTTGAAGGGTTGGCTTGGATTTTGCAACTTAGAACATTTTTCACCCCTCTAGACCTGATTGCCATACCTATGAAGTGCTTTATGTTCATCAATTCACTGATCTCTCCTTGCAAATTTGATTGTCTCTACTGTGAGCGGCTTGGAAGGCAGTGCATGGAAAGTTTCATGTAGGACAAGACACAGTCCATGGACACCTCTTGAGGCCGCCCAGGTAGGGCGGGTTTAAGGGTGACCCTTGGACTATTCCTTAATATGCCTCAAAATACATTCAAACTTATGAACTTTCATTAAATCTTCATGATCTCATTGTTCTTCAACTCAAAACATTGCAAATTTGATAGGTTTTCTCCTTGAGCGGGTTTAAGGTTGATGTCTGGAGAGTGTGATGTGTAGGAGGTGGAGTTGTCCAAGCATGGAGCTCAAGGCCGCCTAGCATGGGCGGGTTTGGAAGAGGTATAAGGATTTTCAACTTCACTTGATTGTTCATTCCTCCATCTTCATGACTTATTGATTTTTCAAGCTTCTCTCTTCTCGAATGACTCTCTCTAGGATGTGAGGCAAGTTGCAATGTTTAGACACCATATCTCCAAGCTTACCTCTCTAGGATGATCCTCTCAAACATGTGAAGCATCATGATGAGTCAGGGAGTCAAGATAGAGTATTTGCATTGCTTTGACATCAAAACTCCAAGCTGACCTCTCTAGGCCGCCCAAGTAGGGCGGGTTTGAGAGTAGGTCTTGGATTTTGGCATTTAGACACTTCTCATCCCTTGATCTTGACTATATCCTTTCCTTGTGAGGCCATCTTGACTATACTTAGCACACAACCTTGCAAATTGTATTGTTCTTCACCCTAGGTGGCTTGGAAGGTTCCGTCTGGAGTGTTGGATGTGGGAGGTGAAATAGTCCACAAGGATCTCTTGAGGCCGCCCAAGTAGGGCGGGTTTGAGGGTACCCCTTGGATTTCAGCTCCAAACTCACTTGATGCCTTCAAATCCTTCAAGTCTTCCATTCAAACTTCATCTTTTATGTTTTGTGTTGAAACACTTCAAAATTTGCACAATCTCTCCTAGGGCGGGTTTGGAAGTATTGTCTGGAGTGTTTCATGTGTTAGGCAACATCACCCACAAACGCCTCTTGAGGCCGCCCAGGTAAGGCGGCTTTAGGAGTGTGATGTGGATTTCATCTTGAAACTCATTTAATCCTTTCAAACTTTCATGTTTCTCTTAGAATTTCACCACCTTCTAGTGCTTTGTGCATGCAAAAACTTCAACACTTAAGACATTTTCCTTGCAGGGCGGTTTTGAGAGAAGTGTGTGGAGAGTTTCATGTGGGAGGAGACACAGTCCATGAGTACCTCTTGAGGCCGCCTAGGCTGGGCGGGTTTGAGAGTGACCCATGGAATTTGACTTAAAAATGCATTTAACTCCGTCAAACTTACAAACTTTCATTCGAATTCCATCATCTTCTTGTGCTTTATGCTAGAAAACCTTATAAACTTAGCCACCTTTCTCCTTGGGCGGGTTTGGGATTGTTGTTTGGAGAGTGTCACCTGGTGGATACACCATCCATAAACACCCTGTGAAGCCGCCCAAGCTGGGCGGGTTGGGATACTACCCTTGGATTTTGTCTTGAACTTACTCAAAATCTCTTCTAAACTTTGAAAATTCTCTCCTTAAGGCGGATTTGGAGGCAGTATATGGAGAAAGTGCGTGATCACAACCTTGAATCCAAGACCCCATGCCAAGGCCGCCTAGGTATGGCGGGTTTAGAAGGTGTGCTTGGAATGCAAGTCTCGTCGCCATATCGGAAATGTCTTGAATGGACGTATATTGAAAATATGTTTAAGTATAAGAAACTGAGTTTCTTATATTTTAAATATTTATCAATATACTTCCAGGATGTTTGAGATAGGTCCTGGATCCATAGGATTTAGCATGCAGATTCTAGATTTCTGAGGATCCACCAGATTTCAGACTTAGTCAATTTTCAGGATTTCAGGACTTCAGGGCATCAGGCTTAGTGATCTTTCATCATTCTTTCCAATTAATTCATCCTTGTTGGGAGGAGTTTAAGTAATGCTTGGTTTGGAGATGATGCATGGAATGTTGCTTGTAATCTACTTAACTTCCCTCCAACTTGCAAACCTTGCTCGAAATTCATCATTTCTCAGTGCCTTATGCTTGAAAACCTCAAAACTTAACTATTTTTCTCCTAGGGCGGATTTGTAAGTGTTGGCTGGACAATGTCACTTGGAACAAGACAAAGTCCATGAGAGCACCTTGAGGCCGCCTAGGCTACGCGGGCTAGGAAGGAGTGCTTGGATAGTGTCATGTGAAGCCTTAGAATCACTCAAACTTATGAAATTTCTTTGAATTTTATCATCTTTGACCTTAAAACCTTGTAAATTTGACAACTTTTCCCTTGGGCAGATTTGAGGGGTCTGTCTGGACAAGTGCATGTGCATGACGTTGAATCCATGACCTTGTGCCAAGGCCGCCCATGCTGGGCGGGTTTGGAGGTAAGGCATGGAATTTTCATCAAAATCTTAGTTTTTGAGTCCATCATCACTTCCTAACTCCCTTCAATCGGCAAAAACATCGTGAAAACATCCTAACTTTCCCTGGGCAGGTTTGAGGGTGTTGTCTGGACAAGCTCTCCTGATGGTGAAGACACTGTCCAAGAGGACCTTGTGAGGCCGCCCAGTCTGGGCGGGTTTGGACATGGAGTGAGGAATTTCTTGCCTTAGTCAAATTTTGGATTTCCTGAATGGAAGTATATTGAAAATATGTTTAAGTATAAGTCAGATATTGAGTTTTTTATACTTTGAATATTTATCAATATACTTCCAGGATGTTTGAGATAGGTCCTGGATCCATAGGATTTAGCATGCAGATTCTAGATTTTTGAGGATCCACCAGATTTCAGACTTAGTCATTTTTTCAGGATTTTTCAGGATATCAGACTTAGTCATTTTCAGGGTCTCATTGACATGCATCGCAACATCAGGATGAAGGCATATAGACCTCTTGGCAAGAAACTGTCGAGACATGGGCAAAACAACACTACCAGAACCCTACAAGCTCAAAGCAAAACTAAACCCTAAAGCAAGACGAAGCGAGAAAGCAAGAAAGAGGGGGTCCCCATTTGCAATGGGGCGATGTGTGATTACATCACAACACTACGGTTTAGTATTATAAATCATGCATGTGTAAAATTTGGAATAAGGCGCATTTCTTAAAAGTTTTGTCTTCTTTCACAGCTCAAGCAAAGTAAATCTGCATTGAACCAAAAGGAATTGTGCCAAAGGAGACTATTGAAAGTAGTCACACCTTTAGTACTTTGTCTTCTAAAAAATGGCGGCCAAGGATAAAATTGCGCCTCCTTTCCAAATAAATCATGCTAATTTCTAAACGTATATGAAGGGGTGGTGCTATTGTAAAATGAGATAGCTAAACTGGTAAAAGAACAAAATTAAAAAGGTGATGCCAAGATTAGGGTCATGTGCTTACATTCATTTCACATGATCAGCATAGTAGGTACACAACAACTATCAGTGAAGGATAAGTAGTCTACTAAAGCAGTGTGAATGTAGATTTTTGAGGAACATTAGACATAACAACTCCTTCGAAATCTTCAATCAGAACAGTCAAAGCAGAGCAGTTCAAAGAAGATTTACAAATCTTCAAGGAAGCATATTTGTAAACAAAATGTTTGAGTAAAGATAGATTATCAAAGTAGGATATTCAAAGTTGTAATTTTTAGTCAAGGTTCAATGTAGATCAATACAAGAAGATTTTTGGATTCAAAGCATCAAGTGATTATTGGGATCTAAAAAGGTTCACCATGATCAGATTCATCAGCTTCATCATCTAGAGGGGCCTTCCAAAAAAGCCTATTTTTAGTTCGCGCTAAAAATAGCTTATCACCATTTTTGAAGAGGAGTATATTTTGAGTTTGCTATTGGAGCCTCTGCTATTTTTGGCTTTTTGCTATTTTTAGCATCTTCTATTTTTAGCCTGGAATCAACTATTGTTCGATTGTCTGTCTTATCTTGTGAGAGACATGAGCTTTTAAGGGATAATTATAATATTTTGATGCAAGAACTTCCGGAGGTCATAACTTTTGACCTGGAGGTCCGTTGGAGCTGAAATTTGGTGGGTAGATGCATTTTGAAGAGTTTAATAAAAAAACCCACCGAATTGGTAAATTCGGTAGGTCGCCGTTCTAACACTTTTTCGGGACCTTATTTAATCATCTAGGGCCTCAAAATAAGGTTTTAATGTTTTTTTCGAGATTTTCCTAGTTTTTTCTAAATATTTTCCTAGATTTACTTGCAATTAGATTAGAAAGTTGATGATTAATCATTTTTTAGTAAGTTTCAAATATTTGGAAACTTTCATGGTCATACGGATAAGGATACGAAGTTACCAAAAATGGCAATTTTAGAAAGTTGTGAAAATCTACCAAAAATGGTCATTTTCGTTTTTGTATAAATTTGATATTTATCTTTAGTTGTAGTAGGATGGAATGGAGTGAGAAGAAATTTAAAAATAGTTCTGAGTTTTGTGAGTATTCTTTTGTAATAATAGTGTTGAATTTTATGTTGTGAAGTTTGGTTACATCATCTGGTATCAGAGCGGGAAGATGGCTGGTAGAGGAAGAGCAAGTAATGCCCAGATGCATAGGGATATACAAAATCTACAAAGACAAATGCAAGAACTTGTAGGTATGATGGCCAATCAAGGATTGAGACAACAAAGAGATGATTCTGATGAGGAAATAGGCCAAGGAGATGAGGATCGACATGTAGGAGCTGAAGAGGAAGCACAATTAGAGCACCTGACTTTTGAAGAAAGGATGCTCAGAGCATTAGAGGGAAAAAATGATGGGATTAAAATTGAAGTTTTTGAGTATGCAGGCAGTCTGAAACCAGAGGAGTTGATAGATTGGTTGAACGAAATGGGGAAATTCTTTGAATGGAAGACTATGACAGAGGAAAAGAAGGTGAAGTTTGCATGCACTAAGTTAAAGGGTCATGCAATGATTTGGTGGGATCATCTGCAAAAGGAAAGAACTAGAAAGGGAAAGGATAAAATCAAGACTGGGAGCAAAATGGAGAAGAAGCTGAAAGAGAAATTTTTGCCTGTAGACTATGCGCAAACTCTTTTTCGTAGATTTCAAAATTTGAAACAAAACTTATCTACTGTGCAAGACTATACAAATGAATTTTACAAGTCCATTTGTGTGGAGCATCAAGAAACTGATGAACAAATGGCTGTAAGGTATGTAAATGGTCTAAAATTCACTATTCAAGATGAATTGAGCATGCATAAGGTTAACAATATGGAAGACGCATACCAATTAGCTTTAAAGGCAGAAGAAAAGCAAAGTAGACAATATTTTCAAAGGAATAGAGGAGCAAGGAGAGGGACATCATCTCCCTTGCGAGGTGGTCTGAATTTTAGTCGGGGAGAATCATCCCAAGGAACAGAGAAATCAGAAGATATTCGACAAGATCGTCAAAGTCAACAAAGAGGAAGAGGATTTCAGAGGGGCAGAGGTTATGGTGGTGGCAGAGGATGGGAAGGCCCACGAAAACCTTTCATTTGTTATAGGTGTGGTGAAGAGGGTCATAGGGCATTTGACTGTCCAAACTATCACATGCAAGAAAGGAAACAAGGAGAACAACCCAGGTTGAACTTGGCTCAAGCTGAGGATGAAACGAGAAGGGGTAGAATTAGAGGTTCCACCAGATGTGGGTGAGAATCTCATGATGAGAAGAGCAATGGTGATTCCAGAAAAGGAGCAAATACAAGGTTGTGATGATTCTTGGCTTTGAACCAATATTTTTCGAACCAGGTGCACTTCAGGAGGAAAGGTATGCCAAGTCATTATTGATAGTGGCAGTTGTGAAAATATGGTTTCTAGAGAAATGGTAGATAAACTGAATCTACATTGTGAAAAACATCCCCATCCTTATCGTATTGCATGGTTCAAAAATGGAAATGAAGTCACTGTTGATAAGAGGTGTTTAATTAAGTTTTCCATAGGAAAGACTTATAAGGATGAAATATGGTGTCATGTCATTCCAATGGATGCATGCCATGTGTTGTTGGGAAGGCCGTGGCAATACGACAGGAAGGTAATGCATGATGGAGAAAAATACACACACTTTTTGGAAAGAAGGTTCCAAAGTAATTTTATTGCCTTTTAAGGATGAAAGGAAGGTTGAGAGTATGTTGTCCACAAGAGAACTTATAAAGGAAATGAAGGTGACGGGGTTCTGTTATGCACTAGTAGTGAAAAAAGAAGATGATAAGGAAATACTAGTACCAATAGAAGTAGCAAAAATACTAGAAGAATATGTTGATGTTGTGCTAGATGAGTTACCTAATGGTCTACCACCAAAGAGAGATATTCAGCACCACATTGATTTGATCCCAGGATCATCCCTACTTAATCAAGCAGCTTACAGAATGAGCCCTACCCACCATGCAGAACTCAATAGACAAGTGACAGACCTCATAAGCAAAGGTGCGGTGAGGGAGAGTATGAGCCCATGTGTTGTACCCATGCTATTAACTCCAGAAGGATGGCACGTGGAGGATGTGCACAGATAGCAGGACAATCAATAAAATCACCATCAAATATCGGTTCCCCATCCCTCGTTTGGACAACATGATGGATGTGCTTGTAGGGGCTAAATACTTTAGCAAAATTGATCTATGCAGCGGTTATCACCAGATCCGGATTCGAGAGGGGGATGAATGGAAAACAACATTCAAGACTAGCGATGGATTATATGAGTGAATGGTTATGCCATTCGGGTTATCTAATGCACCCAGCACCTTCATGAGGCTAATGAATATTATATTGCATCCTTATATTAGTAAGTTTGTGGTGGTTTACTTTGATGATATTTTGGTTTTTAGCAAGAGCAAAGAGGAGCACCTGCAACACTTGAGGGTTGCATAAGATGTCTTGAGAAAAGAGAAACTCTATGCAAACTTAAAGAAGTGCAGATTCATGCAAGAAAGTTTGGTCTTCCTAGGCTTTGTCATCTCCGCAGATGGTATCAAAATGGATACAGAAAAGGTCAGGGCAATTCTAGAGTGGTCTAGTCCAAGGAGCATAACAGAGGTAAGAAGTTTTCATGGGTTATCCACATTCTATCGAAAATTCATTCGGAATTTTAGCAGTATTGTAGCACCCATAACAGATTGCACCAAAGGAAGGGATTTTGTGTGGACCAAGGAAGCTGAGGAAGCTTTTAAGTTTCTGAAGAAGAAGGTGACAGAAGTTCCTATTTTAGCATTACCAGATTTTGATAAGGTATTTGAAGTGGATTGTGATGCCTCACATGTGGGCATTGGAGTTGTACTTAGCCAAGAAGGTAAACCCATAGCCTTCTTTAGTGAAAAGTTGAATGAGGTAAGGAAGAACTGTTCAACTTATGATTTAGAATTTTATGCAATTGTACATGCATTGAGACATTGGAGGCACTACCTAGTGCCAAAGGAGTTTGTGTTGTTTACAGACCATATTGCCTTGAAATACTTGAACACAAAAAAAATTGAATAGTAGGCATGCAAAATGGGTTTCTTTTTTACAAGGCTACAACTTTGTACTCAAGCACAAGTCAGGAAAACAAAACCAGGTTGCAGATGCTTTAAGTAGGCGTGTTACACTATTGACAACAATGGAAAATGAGGTGATTGGTTTTGATGCCATTAAAGATCTATATGAATCTGACAATGATTTTTGGGAGATTGTGTAACAGTTGAAAACCCCGGTAGTGGGCAGCATGGGCCACATTTAAGGTTAATATCTTATGCAAGATGGTTATCTCTTTAAAGGAAAGCAATTATGTATTCTAGTTGGGTCCATGAGAGAGAATATTATAAGAGAGCTTCATAGCAGTGGGTTGGCTGGACATTTTGGCAAGGATAAGACCATAGCTCTGGCAGAAAATAAGTACTACTGGCCAAAGATGAAAAGAGACATAACAAGATATGTGACAAGGTGTAGAATTTGTCAGATGGCTAAAGGACATTCACAAAATACGGGGTTGTATATGCCATTACCAGTACCTATTGAACCATGGACTGATTTAAGTATGGACTTTGTGTTAGAGCTGCCAAACACACAACGAGGTAATGATTCCATCTTTGTTGTTGATAGGTTCTCTAAGATGGCTCATTTTATTGCCTGCAAGAAAACTAGTGATGCAACTAGGGTGGCAAAATTATATTTTAAAGAAGTTGTTCGATTGCATGGTGTTCCAAAAACTATCACATCTGATAGGGATACCAAGTTTCTTAGTCATTTTTGGAGGACCCTATAGAAAAAGATGGGAACCAAGCTCCAGTTCAACAGTGCTTATCACCCTCAAATAGATGGGTAGACAGAGGTTGTAAATCGAAGTTTGGGAACCTGCTAAGATGCATCGTTGGAGAGAAACCCAGATAGTGGGACTTGGCCTTACCACAAGCTGAATTTGCCTATAACAATTTAGTCAATTGATCTATAGGTAAATCACCATTTTACATTGTTTATGGTAGGAATCCTAAAGGTGTTTTAGATTTCGTGCAGCTACCAATTGGAGATAGGATTAGTGATGATGGAGAAGCGTATGCAAAACATATTCAACAATTACAGAAAGAGGTGAGGCAGAAGCTCCAAGAAAGTAATGAAAAGTATAAAACTACAGTAGATGCGGGTAGAAGACATCTAGTATTCAATGAAGGCGACTTAGTCATGGTTTATCTGAGAAGAGAGAGGTTTCCCATCGGAACTTACAACAAGCTGAAATACAAGAAAATTGGCCCTTGCAAAATCCATGGGGACCCGACCCCCCCCCCCAAAAAAAATCAAGCCGTCTCCCCGTCCTGGACGTTTCAGAGACTTGGGGACGGTTGAGAAACGTCCCCCCACCGCCGCTGGGACGTCAGAAACTTTGAGGAAACGACAAGGAGTCCTAGACGTATCCGAGATGTCTCGGGGACTCCTAGTTGTCCCTTGAGCGTCTTGGAGACTCCCAGGCGTCACCCATGCTGGGACGTCCAAAAAGGCTTTTTTTTAAGTTTCTTTGATTTTTTTGGGAATGTGAGCCTTGGGTTGAACCCTAAAGGCTTGTGGGACCCTTCTAAAAGCCTATAAGCTAAACAAAACACTCTCATTCTTCATTTTTTTGCTCACATATGCCTATAAGCTTGACCACGAGGATTCCAATAGTTCAAGTGATGAGGAGTTTGGGGATGATTACAGGCCTCCCTTCACTACATTTTTGCATTTTGTACTTATTTTGATATCAATGTATCATGCTACTATTGTAATCATCTTTATGATATGATATTATGATGTGACATGTCATATTTTCCGATTTTCGATATAATAGAAACTAAGAAATCTCAAATTCGACAATTTCATTTGTCAAATTTTAATATTTTATTTACTTCTAGTCTTTTAGTAATAGTATTCATGTATTTAAAATGTGAGTATTTGCAATTTTGCTATTTTACTAATTTGCCAAAGTTTAATTTGAAATGTTATTCTTAAACATCTTTTTATAACTAGTTATTCAAGTACCATATGTATATCATCACCGCCCCCCTGCCGCCGTCCCCAAACTTAGACCCTTTGTCCCCCTGTCCCCGAAACCCGTCCCCGTCAGGAAACTCCATGGAACACTGAGAACTAAAAAAAAAATCAATGACAATGCTTATGAGGTAGATTTACTAGAGCAGTTAGAGATTTCTCCTGTGTTTAATGTTTCTGATTTATATGCTTTTCATGGTGACATTCCTGATGAAGAAGGTGAGGCTGAAGTAGATTGGAAACAACAGGTTCCGAGAAAGAAAAGGGAAAAGATTGCACAGATTCTAGACAAGAAGATAATAGACACTCGACAAGGTCAATACAACAAGTTTTTGGTATAGTGGGAAGGTCTAACACAAGCAGATAATACATGGATTCTAGAATGGGAAGTGATGAAGCTAGATCTAGACAAGTGGCACAAGTTCCAGGAAAACAACTTGCAGGAGCTGCGTTTTTTTTCAACCAGAGGAGAATGATGTAGGAACTTCTAGAGGTCATAACTTTTGACTCGGAGGTCCGTTGGAGCTGAAATTTGGTGGGCAGATGCGTCTTGAAGAGTTTAATAAAAAACCCACCGAATTGGTAAATTCGGTAGGTCAACGTTTTGACACTTTTTCGGGACCTTATTCGATCATCTAGGGCCTCAAAATGAGGTTTTAGTGTTTTTTTCGAGATTTTTCTAGTTATTTTTTCTAAATATTTTTCTAGATTTACTTGCAATTAGATTAGAAAGTTGACGATTCGTCATTTTTTAGTAAGTTTCAAATATTTGGAAACTTTCATGGTCATACAGATAAGGATGCGAAGTTACCAAAAATGGCAATTTTAGAAAGTTGTGAAAATCTGCCAAAAATGGTAATTTTTTGTTTTTGTATAAATTTGATATTTATCTTTAGTTGTAGTAGGATGGAATGGAGTGAGAAGAAATTTAAAAATAGTTCTGAGTTTTGTGGGTATTCTTTTGTAATAATAGTGTTGAATTCTATGTTGTGAAGTTTGGTTACATCATATTTTAATTGTCTTTTTAACTGGGAGTTGCATGGATTAGACTTCAATTTTAGTGGATGAGATAATTTGTAATAAAACTTTTATATCATGCAAGTATTCATAGCTAGAATTGAAGTTGAGTCAATTTATTTCATTTATTTTCATGCATAAATAAGTGCCTTTTTGCACTTAGTTTTAATCAATGGTAATTCTCACGCTTGCGTATTGCTGAAGTTGCTATTCGTCAAGCTTTAGTGTTAATGTTAAATCTAGAATTCGTTACTCAATGAAATTGATTACGCCTATCTTGCTTTAAATGTCTATTGAGATGTCTTGTTATGTGTGTTGAGGGTTAAATTGCTTTGACAAGTTTGCGAGCTTTGTATTGGAGGTTGGCTCAAAGGTGAAGATCACGGCTTTGTATCCTGTCCTTCATTTCATTTACCATAGTGTTCATGTTTATGTGTTTTAGCCTATTCAATCTGTGGTTATACTTGCATTGTTCAATCTCTGCATTTAGTTGAACAACACAAGGGTGCTAATGTAGGGATATCATATTAACATTGGTTGATATCATATGCCCTTGAGGAAGTGGATACTGTTCATCTGCAATTGCCTGTTCTTAAACTAGCCTCCAATGCTTTGTGTTTAGCCTATAAGTGGTCCTCTTTTGAAAATGAAATGAACAAGCTTGGAACCTATTTATGTGTGCTAATCTATGTCACATGGTTCGTTGAATTTAATTCATAAAGTTCAAAATTTGTCAAACTTAAAATAAAACTTAAAAAATCATTTGAATTCATCTTAAAATTCGTACAGAAGAAGGGCTGGGGTATTTTTTTATTAAAACATATTTTACAAAAATGTTTTCAATAGAGTTTTCCCCTCTTTCCTATACAATAACACTCGGGATGAGTAAAAACACATCGAAAGCTTTTGAATGTTAGTTGTGACTTTGGTGTTTGACTTGCGACTCCACAAAGAGGAAGTTTGGTTTGTTGGCTGCTCGCTGCAATGTGGTAATGGTGATGGTGGCCATTCGTTGTTGCAGGCAATTTGGACTATTTTGTTGAGCGGCAACTTCGGCAATGGTGTGGAAGCTTGACGGAGAGAAATAACCTAGAGTCCCTTTCTTCCTCACATTGCTTCCAATAATTTTGCTCTCTTTGTCAATGACAATCTAATTGTAACAATAATCAATCAATCATTCAATAAAATTTAATAACGATATTTTTTGCTCTGGTAATGATAATCTAACTGTAATGATAATCAACCAATCATTCAATAAAATTTAATAACGATAATCTAATAGCACCTGAGCAGGATAGTTTAATTTTTATGTTTTTAATAAAACTTAATACATTTAACAAATTAACATTTAATATCTTTAATTATCAATATATTTAATAAATAAAATTGAACATATTGAAATTAAAATTTTAAGTTTGTTTATATTTTAATATTTTTAAATTTATTATAATATATTATATTTTATAATAATATTATTTTTTTTAATTAATTTATTAAAAAATCTGCAAATTTATATTGGTTGAATTTAATCATGATTTTTTTTTAGTGAATTTTATCTCTGTCAAACTTAATCCGAATTTTATTGTCGCCAAACACAAACACGAACATGAACCTTGTGACAAAGGTGCTAATTACGTGGTGATTTTCATTCTGTCTCTCCAATAAAAATCAGTGTCAGTTTTGCATTTTATTATTTGAAACACAATTATGAAACTGTAATTCATAGATAACATGGTAAGTTATGTTGGTATCAAGCCCTTGAGGGAATGGATATTGCTCATCTAAAACTGTCTGTAAACTTACCTCCAAAGTTTTGTGGATAGTCTACAAGTGTATATCTTTTGAAAATTGCACGAACAAGCGTGACACCTGTTTATGTGTGCTATTTATGTGGTGATTCTTGCTGTGTGTTCGAATGGATGTTTCGAAACAACCAAGAAATATCTATGTTGCATGGTCTTGAGACAGTTGTATTGTCTATATTGGTGAATGCACTGTAACATAGGACCATGAATTGAGAGCCCGTTTAATATAGCTCATGGGATGCCACTGAATGGCAAGATGGTCTCCAAGTCATTAAATGCAGAAGGTGAAGGATGCTGCTAAGCAATGAATAGAACAGTGCAGTGTTCTACTATAAATATGATGGCAGCAGATGCTTACATTTTATGAGCTCCTCAATTTTTATTAGGCTCTGGATTGCAATAAAATTATAAAACTGAATTTGAGCTACTAGTTTCCATGTAAAATAGTGTGAAACAACTAAGATGTTTGAATTGGTAGGCACAAGTATAAGCTAATCAGTTAGATTGTTAGGGCTTATACACAAATTGAGACAGAGCTTACTGTTTTGTATGAGCCTTAATTAGAAGAAATGGTTTGGTTAATGTTGTATGATTGGCATCAATGTGATGCTATTACTTGCAAGTCTAGGCTCGTTGAGAGTACATATGCACATGCTCTTTTTAAACTAGGCTTGTACTATGGGTGACTCTTTTGATTGCAGGTATATGTCTAGAGCTTCTCAAGCTTAACATAAAGTAGCTCTCTATAAGGAAAGAGGGTTTGCGGGAATCTTATAGCAGATCAATATTTAAAGTCTAACAAAGTATAACAGTCTATAAAGAAGTCTTCACAGTTTCAAATTTAAAGTTGATAACAAAGTTGATATGTATAGGCAAATGTTTTCTACTGACTTAGTGCTTAGTCCATGTCCCTCATTGATGTTGGAGCATCTCGGGCCTCAAGCTATCCGCATCAATATGTACATAAGCAAATTTTTGTTCTCAATTTTATTGTGTTTTGCAGATGTAGTGAAGTTCTTTTTGTAAACCCTAGCCTGTTGGTCGGTGTTCCTCCTTCATCGGCTTGACAGTTTTTTTTTGGTGGGATGAAGTTATCACTCTCTTCGATATTCCCGATGGACTCTTCATCGGTATGACATTATGTGTTCGGTAGGACTTTCGACGGCGTCTCCTCGACAACCCGATGCAAGGCTATGTATCGTCTGTGGGACCATATGACTTCAGAGGGACTCTGAATATAGTCTCCTCGATACCCGATGGAAGGTATGTCCGCAGTGCATAGGTGGTAAATCTTTATCGATGGGACAAGGCGATGTTGAAGAGACTCTCATCGACAGGAGAATGGAAGTCAGCAAGACTTTGAGCTTGGTCTCTTCGAAGAACCGATAAGGCAGTTTTGTATGCCAATGTGGATGCCGTGGTGCTACATGCTTTATCGATGAGACATTCTATGTTGAAGGGAGTTCCTAAGCCGTCTCCTCGACATCGCGATGGGATGGAGTTGAAGACTATAGGGTTCGACGGTTCGATTGGTCTTCGACAGTTAATGGTTATGGAGACCGTTCGTTGGTGGAAGTTGAATTGAACTGTTTTCCTTGGATTGCTTGGAATGTAGAGATCAAAGTGAATGAGAAGCAGGGAAGAAGTGGTGTTCAGAATGGGGATTATCGATCGGATTGAATCGTATGAGGAATTGGGGAAAGAAATTGTTCGATTGAAAATGTCAATTTGGTCTCTGTGAAAAATGCTTTGTAATTGAACTTTTGAATGTAATCTGTAATCAGTTGTTAGAAATAAAAGGAGGGTTGTTTTTCTTTTGAAAATTTGTTGCATTGTAGATTTGTGTTGCTGCTTGATTGACAGCCTGATAAGGCTCTTCAATCTCGACTGCGTCACTCATAAAATCTCATGGATTTGTGAAAAACTACAAATATGTCTACAAGCTAGAATATGGTTACTTAGATGTCTTGACTTGCCTACAATAATACAAAATATGACCTTGTGAAATATTTTACATAGGCCTGCAAACACATGGGCCAAGGAGTAGGAAAATTAGAATCGAATGCCACATCAGTTCTATTTGAATCCCAATCAAACGGTGAAACCTTATATGTCAAGATTGATTCGGCAATTCATTTCCAAGGATTAGATAGTTTTTATGGGTGGTGTTGTACAAATAAGCCTGTTTGGTGCCTCTTAGTCTTTAAGCTCCATTGTTGTAATGTTTGTCATGGTTCAATTAGCTTTGTGCATATGCATGTGTACAGTTGATATGCATATCCATACGTGTACATTTGCATGCATGATTTCTGCCATCACTTGACATGCTTTGTATTCACTTTGTGATTATTTAGAATGTCAATGAACAACAATTTTTTGCAAATTTGATGTATTTAGAGGATGAGTTTGAGAACTAATGTTGTGAAGTTTGGAATTGTGTTGAATACAGAACATTAATTGCTTGTCAAAGACTGGAAAGTGCAAAGGGCATTTAATTGTTTGCATTTCAAGTAATGTAAAATTTTTGGCATACTAATCTATAATGGGAGTACTATATTTATTTATCGTACCTTTAATAAAACTCACAATAATTGGATTGTTCTTGTAGCATTCTGAAACAAGAAACATATCAGTGCTGATATGTTTTTTCTATTCTTATTTGTGTCAATGCTGTACATCATTCTTTCTGCATCTGTATAGCTTAGTTTTTAATTCTCCTATGCTGAGGAGTATCATAATTGAGGTGGAAAGTGAATATGGAATAATTGTGGTTGTTACAACATGATTTTATAAGTACACAACTTAAATTCACGTGGGGATATGAAGCTTAAAACTGAACCATAATGTTTATTATTTCATTTTGAGAATATTTTCAGGCTTTGCATGTTTAGATCTTTTGTTGTTCTAGCTTCAGAACTTTCTGCCTTGAATTACCTATAGCCATGTAACTTGCTTTGACACAGGTGACTTGATGCTATTGCCTGTTCCAACAGGTGGTTGGGTAAATGCTATGTCAATTTGACTTGGTGGTTACCCAGGCTGAGGAAGGTGTTGAGTTTCAAAATGCTGTGTACCTGTTCAAGAGAGCAAGTCATGGTAGATGAAGGTGACGTGTCTGAGAATGTTATGGCATTTAAAGAGGTTTCTGCCAATGGATTCTCTGCTAAGACAACAGAGGTTGAAACAAAGCTTGATGAAGGAAACATCGAGGAAGCTGAATCTTCGCTTCGTGAGGCATTATCTCTTAATTATGAGGTGAATGGCTTATATTGTGTGCTTTTGTAGCAGAAAGGTTTGAATGTATGCTCTGCAAGGAAGTATTCTTAGAGCTTGTATGAAAAGGAGAATGATCCACAATTTTTAGAATTCAAGAGAGTTGGATATTATGTATACTCACCATGCCTGATAGAATGCTAGACACCTATATGCAACAGTGCCTGTGACCATATTATAATGGAAATTGGAGAATAGAATCTTCCAAGAGAATAGAGCCATCCTTTTTACACTTTTGAATATTACTTTTAACTAATGCTAGTCACAGTTACACACCCTATCCATGTATGAACTAAAATATTCAAGAATGTTGAGACAACAATTATAAGTAATTGTTAGCATTTACCTTGCATTGCTGCAGTAGATATCTCTTGGGTGGCAACTTTTCGTTGGCAACCTTTCATCCTTCCAAGAAATTGATCGAGAAATTAAATTTATAAAGCTAATATCATGTGATCTGCTCAGAAAATGAAGTGATATTGACTATTGCAATGAAGTCTCTAACCATAGAATGGTAACTTGTGATCTTAGGTGTTATATTCAATGAGAGATTTTGTAATATACAAACCAAGAACACAGTTAAACACAGGCACAAAATATTAAGTAGAATTAATTCCACTAATTCCATCCAATCCTTTCAAGGTGATAAATGTATAGTAACACTTATCCTGTTGCATGGAAGACAGCTGTGATTTACACACAATAGAAGAATGCAAACATAAGTTATAATCAATGGTTAGGTTTACAGTGATAAGTTGTGATCCCCTTATCACTCATCCTCAAGACATAAAGTAAAAGTAAATTAAGCGCATCAAGTGCACCAAGTAAATAATAAATATAACACCTCTCCCTAATCTTTACTTGGTTGACCCCTATCTCATGTCCATCTCTGAAGTATTCGAATAACACCTCTCCCTAATCTTTACTTGGTTGACCCCTATCTCATGTCCATCTCTGAAGTATTCGAACTTTTCATGACCAAGATGCTTGGTGAAGTTATTTGTTATCTGCTTCTCCATTGGCTTCAAGATCAACTCAATCTTCTTATTTTCAACACACTTTTTGATGAAGTGATGATGCACTTTAATTTTTTTGCCTGAGTATGGAACTGAGAAGGAAAGCATTTTTGACATCCAATGATGGACCTTTCATAGCTTCTTTACCTTCCGGTAATTTTTGCACGATCCAAGAATCATTTTTGCAAATGACTTCGGGGGTTTTCATCCAATACATCTCTTCATTTTTGCCCCTTTTCTCTTCAAAAGTGGAGGACTCTTCTGCATTTTCCATTTGATACTTGAGCCATTAGTGCGTAATTAACTGTCTGAGTCTGCATCTAACACTGCCTCTCCCCTTCTTGCACAAAAAGTTTTTCGTCATAGACAATTTTACAATACCATTTTTCTCTTAGAGATTTATTAACATCTGCATATTCTCGAGCTCATGAATTTCATGTGCTAGGGTGCCCAATAAGTTTGACATGATATTTTGCCTTGAATTGCTGGATTCTGTCTGTTCTTTTATTGGAAGCTGAATTATGTTGATATAAACACCCTTTTTTTGCTTTACAAAAAGTAATGTTGCAGGACATGTGCACTTGCTTGTCTTCAATTATAATAAATGAAAAGCCTCACTAGTTTCGCTAAACCCTGTCAAGATAAACTTGCTGTTTTTACCATCATATTTTTTCCTACTATCTTTTGGAACATGCATACAGGTAATGCATCCAAGTATTCTTAGATGACGAGCTAGTGGTTTTTCTCTGTTCAATCCTCCTTAAGTGTGGCATCCGTAACAAACTTTGTTGAACTCCTTGTTTTTCAAGTAGCAATTTTATTAGCTCTCCTTGAAAAATATGGAGTGATGATTATGGCATTCCCTTCAACTTGGCCTTCTTGCTACTACAATTTGCTGGGGTATGTGTGGAGTAATTAGCTGTCTCTTGATCCCATTGAGTATGCAAAGTTTTGCAATCTCCTTGGAGCTGTACTGCCTTTCATAGTTTTTTTCTTAGGAATTTGATCTTATTTCCACTTTTATTTCCTGCTTTCTCTTTGAACTCTTCCTTTAATCCTTTATGCTTGTTCTTAAGGAGCTAGATCCAACTTCTCTTAGATATGTCATTTATTAGAGCGATGGAATACTTTTCTCTTCCTAGTGACGTGGTTAGTATGGACCCACAAAAGTTAGAATGTACCAACTATATTCTTTCTCTCCATTCCTTAGTCTTCTCAAAAATATCTCTGGGATGCTTCCCCATGAAGCAGGATTTGCAGAAACATTAAAATGTTAGTGACTTAGGGAAACCAATGTTTATATTCATTTTGAACATCAATTCAAGATAGGGATGGATCAAATTCCCAAGGTGTCCAACGTGTTCCTGCCGTAATTGATCTTATGGGGCTGTATTGGTCAATAGTGTCTTTTCTCCCCTTTCCATCAAATTGTGAAGGCTTGATTCGCAGTTGCCTATGATCGCTACTTGAATTTTATTGTCTGATCTCAGAAGGCACATTTGTCCTTGAACAATGCACACACTCTTTTTGTTCAATTTGGCTCATAAGAAATAAATTTGTTTCCAGTCCTGGCACAAACAGTACATTATGAAGGAAAATATCTTTTCTGTTGGCATTTGTGTGGGATTTCTCCAATTCTTTGACTTGCAATGCCATTTTATCTGCAATGCTGACTTGATCCCCTTCAACTTCTTTTATGTTGTATAGCCAATCCTCCTGATTAGTCATGTGTAGTGATGCTCCTTAATCAACATATTGTTCTTTCACATTTTCCACATGCTTTGTCTGATATGAAGCTACAAGGAGTTGATCCTTCTTATCTGTATGATGATTTGACCACTACTTCATGTTTGCCTACTTGTGCAATTATTCTGTACGTGGCCAGGCTTGTCACAGTAATGTCAGTTCACACCGCTGAATGGCTTCTTGGAATTGTCTTTAGTTTAGTCGATCTTCTTGGAGTGTCTTTCTTGTGGGCAGATTTCTTCCCCTTCTACTTTCAGCATGGGCACCCGGGGCTTTTGCTTCTCAATTGATCACTAATGTCTGTTGATGTTAGAGCAACATCCCATCTGAGTGACCTTCATGGTGCTTACCTTCGCAACAGCTGTCAATCTTGTAAGAAAACTTTCAATGTCGCTGAATTTAATTGTTTAGACCATTTCTATTTTGATCAAAGCATACAAAGTCAAATGAGGAAACAATATCTTTTGTTGAATTAATCTATTGAATTCAATATATCTTTGCAACACAATGCACAATGAGTACATGCATATATACTATACAGAATCCAGATCACTTAACATATATTTTTAGTATATCAGGTTCGGAACATTATGTAGTGACTCCCTTATACCTCATCATTAAGGCAAAGTACAAAGTGGTTTAAGCACATCAAGCAAACATTAAATCCCCACATATTTCTTACTTGTGAACGGTATATCTAAGCTTCAGCTAATTGTAAGCATCAGTTATAAAGAAGGGCCTCATGGGCTTCTTGTGGAACTCTTGTTTTTCTCTGTAGGAAGATCATATGGGTTATTTCTTGCAATGACAGCTCACATTGATTTATTTATCAATAAAAGCTTTTCTATTTAAAGATTCAAATATTGTTTAATCTTATTCCCCTTTTTTGTGCACTAAAGACAATATTAAACTTTTAACAATTTCTTTATTTTTCATTCGTTAAGTATTGTTTACATGTGCATATGACCACACAATGCATTTGAGCAAGTTACATATTAACAATAGCATATCTCTATACATGTTTACTTTTCAATATGCCAAGGAAGCAATGTGTATATTTCATTGTGACAATCCTATTTGGTTGGATTTTGTGTTTAACTCTGATCACTATAACTTTCTCCTATTTATTGCCAACAATGAAGGTGATTGTATTATCTGATTATTGACTATTATAATAATGGAATTGATGGGCCCGACTCTTCTATCAGATTGGTAAGGCTACTGAAATGGTAAATGTAATCAGGTTTCAGAAGTTTAATTTTTGTTCAGTGTGCAAAAGCTAGCCCAAAACTTAGTCTCATTACCGATAACAATAGTACATTCTTTAGAAAAAGATGCTTTAGGCTCTGTATTTTACATATTAAAATTTAATAACAATGGATGTGTTGTCAGATCTTGCAGATTCTATTCAATTGAACCATGATTCTTTATTTTTAGTCGTACAGTAAAACCAAATAAAATTTTTCTTTTTTCTTTTTTCGTTATGAGCACTACCACATGTTACAATTGTTGTCTCCTCATACTTAGAAAAAGAGCAACAAGCACAATATAATATTATTGGATATTGGAGTGACAATTACAATGAGGTTCATGTCCTTATAAAGGGATCGAGAGATGTAACCAACAATTAAAGATGCGACACTTGTTCACAACCCTAAATGCTAATAATAGCAACACTAACACACTCTAAGTCACTATGGTGACTTATTACCAAGGTAAGCCTTATATTCTAATACCACTTCCTTATATTCCTCATCTTTTTAACATATTTTACAAATTATATTTTACCCTTTGATAATATTTTTTTATACCTTTTTATGATTCAGCTTTGGCAATATGATTAGGTTGGGGAGGGAATGAGAAAAAGTTGTAAATTTTAGTCTGGTTTCTGCTTAGACTTCAAATCAGTAACTCTTTCGGGGTTTCTGGTTACTCTTTTTGGGACTTCTGTACCCAGTGATTTGGAGAAGTTACTTAAGGAGAATACCTAGGCCAGCAATGGTTGAAGTAATCTTTTTATGCCCTGTTTATGTTCATTTTTCAATGATGTTGTTCTCTTTGGTTTATCCCTAGATGGGATTTAGAGGCAGCTAGACTCCTTGGCATATTTTTGCTGGACTTGTTTTTAATCCAAAGATTATATGTTCTAACACTATTAGAGCCAAGTATGTGGTCTTCAAAGGTCAACTATTTGAGATCATTACATCTTATACTTTATTGGGAGTTTGGTTTTAGTTTTTACCCTTCGACCCTTGTTTGCAAAGGGTGTGCTTTGTTACTAGTGCAAAGCAATAGTGTTTCAATCTCAATTTCTAGGACATTATGTCAATGATAAGTTTGATGCCATCATTAAAATATATGGTTCTTTCAACTAGATGTTTGGGGGCCTAGAAAAACATTTAGAGCTTACCAATATAAATGGCCTATGGTGAAGGATGTGAAAGCAATTTTAAAAATTTTGGAGCATAAGGCACTTGGTTTAGGCAACCTCCCTTGGAAGTGGTTTAAGTTCTAGTTGGGGAAGAACAAGCTTAGCCACAATCAAAGGAAGAAATCTAGAAAGCCAATCACATTGCAGAAGCTCTTCTTAAGGAATCGTACAAGTTAAAGCAACATTCTGTGAGATCTTAGTGCAGTGATTTTAGTCTCCATCTCAAAGAATGAAGATATGACTTCAAATAAAAAGTATAAGGGGTTTTCTTTTGATCTATGGTACACTTGATATCCTTACTCGTGTCGTTATAAATAGAATTGAGATGGAGTTGGACTATACAAATGTTTTCAGAGTCAAGTAGGCTCTCAGAATAATGAGGAAGGTAAAGTGTAATAAATGGACCTTTGCAGCATTCATTGTCTTTGTGTTGCCCATGATCCCTCAATGAGAAATTGCATACCAATAGAGTGAAGTGGAAGGAGCTTCGCTTCATCTAGCCACTTATATTAGTTCAAGAGCTATAGTGAGGTTTGAAGGTCTAATCTATTCTCCTATTCCAGTAAGGAGAGTTAGATATGGGTGGTTAACCCCCTAATCCTCTTTGTAATTCCATCAATGATATCGTTAAGCATCTTGAAAGTTTAGTGGTCAATATTCCTGGCTTGGCTGAACTTATTAAGGAATTGAAGGAGATACAAAAAGGAATCCACACTTGGGTAGAAAAGCAGGGCATGGAATGTGGTATTAAGGCTATTGTCATCTTAGGCAATCATGAAGAATTTAAAAGGCATGCTTTTATGACTGGAACTAACAAGATAGGAGTGTGTAATATGCACGGATCTATTTCCATTGAGAGAGATTTAGATCTTTCTATTAGAATGTCATCAAGGAGAGAGTGGCAACAGGGAACTGTACTCTTCATGCATTGATACACATTTTAGTTTGCAAAAGAGATTCCAATTGTTCTAAGGGCATTGCTTTTAAAGCATTGATAATTCTGCCGTTCACCTTTGATAGATAGGTGCTTGGACTCTTTGATGCTAGCATCCAAGAGTTGTTTCAAAGGGTTGTGGTGGTACCGATGAAATGGTTTTTTGGAAACTCATCTAATTTAAATTCAGTTTGGGCATATACTGTGCACAAAATCTAATATTTGTCTAGTTGTTTGGTACGATACAAGACAAACTGTTCAAGCCTTAATGAATATAAGAGTCTTTGAGACATGGATTATTGGTTTTGTTAACAACCCTTCACGTGGAGTGGACAGATGAATATGGGTTCGTAGAATGACAAGTTGGCTTGGAAGGCATGCTTCTTCAATATAGAAGTAAAGGGATAGGGTCAAGAGCTGAAGTGGGAGAAGTGAAGACTAGATATCATCTTTAGCAACCTGTAGATTCGATAAGGATTTCAAGTGGCATGAAACTTGGGATTTCATAAGAGGTCTCAAAGATGCGAGCAAGTTGCTGTAGAAGCCACATGCTAGGTGCTAAATGCTAGAGTTGGCATGTGTTTCAGTTAGTCATACTCTTAGGTGTTGATGATTGTTTTTCGACAAGTCAACAATTAGAGTAAAATACTGAGTATCTGACTCCCTCTTGAGCAAAGCCTCTCGAATGCTGAACTAGGTGATCAAACGAGATGACTCCAAGGTTCCTTTCTTATGATTTTATAAGAGACAGCTCAGTGACTAAGTATGATTTTGCTGTTAAATACAAAGGGACTTACATTAGATCTTTCTTCTTTCATTCAGCTTATCTCTCCTTCAGTGTGGATGATATGTATACAAGGTCTCAATAACAAAGAAATAGAAAAGGGTGAGGGTTTAGAAAACTAATCTAAGGTCAATGAGGTAATGATGATGTATTGAACAGACAAACTCCTGATTTAACCTAACTTCACTTCGCCAAGGGTGCCTACAACTACATGGAGTTGGTGCAATCTCCTAAGGTTACGCGAAAGGTTTTCAAATCATGAAGGTTCATATGAGCACCCATAAGACGGCGCAGCTCAAACAAGCATTCACAATCGAACTTATACAAATATGGCTCAGACTAGCTTTACACAACAATTCACCAGCGATGAATGTTAAAAGCATGAGCTAGGAGTTGATCAAATATTCAATACATACATACATTACAACAACGAGCTTCTAATTTACTTCTAATCTACTTGAAACATCTCTTAATTCCATTGAAGTACAAGAAACCAAGTTACTCCACAAGATAATACTTAACACCAAACAAGTAGCTCCAATGTCTTTGCATTAACTTTGAGAAATATTTATAACAATTTCAAGTTCTCTCAGAGAATTTTGAGAGTCTCTTCTATTCTACTCTTAAAATCTACTCTCTACTACTATTAATGATCTACTGAATTACAAATGAGGCAACAAGGCCTTTATATAGAAGCCCAGGTTACAATGAATGGCTTAGATCAATTTGATAGCCAAGGGCTCAGATCATGCCACCTCAGAGGTAGTTACAACAACTTTCTATTTTTAGTACAAAAGAGGGAGGCAATGAAGGCACATTTTCCAATGTGATAAGGTAAGGCGAAAGCATTTAAAATATTCCTCCACATAGGAATCCCTTTGGCTTCTTTCATTAAATGATACATTGAATGCATTAAATAATGCGGCTAATCAAAATTGAATGATGTGTACTCGCCACATAGATGCCAATTGAGCATACTTTGAAAATTGTATCATCTTTATTTGATGTATTCAATGTGATTGCTAGAACTTGTATGTTTAGGAATACATCTTGCAGATCTTTGCCTTATTCATTCTTCTTGTAACTGGATGTATGATACTTGTTGCTTCACTTGACTAACTTCATGATTCTTTCTTCTTCTTGTAGGTAAGTTGATGATCTTCCTTGATGCTTCTTCATGTGGAGTAGAAGACTCTCTTGGACTTGAAATTGTAAAGTCTTGAAGTTAAGATGGATGAATGCCTTCGCTTGATGTAGATCTCTTGGAATGATGCTTCTTGGAAGATGATCTTGAATGATTCCTTAGAGCAGCCACATGAGGTTTCCTTGAAGTAGAGTGGATGCCTTCGGAAAGTCTTGATGAAGATGATGTCCTTCGGATGAATGTCTTCTAGACAATCTTAACTTGATGCCACTTGATGAAGAATTCCAACACAAGGATGATGAAGGATACCCTTGAAACAGCTACATGATGCCTTGCTATTTTCTCATTCCTTGCTTGTCAAAGGTTCTTATCACTTGATCTTTAGATGATTTCTCCTTTTTGTTGCAACACAAGTAAAGAAACAGCATCAATCCCCTTTCGATAGCACATAATACATAAGAATCATTACAAGCATTTCTAATCTAAGCACATGAGTTACGGACTTTGATGTCTAACTTGAATGATATGAAAACTTTACTAAGATGGCGTGCTGGTTGAGATAAGTGAATTCCTCCTTGATAAGCCTCTAAAGTTTGCCTTCAACACTTGACTTTACTTCCCCTTGGATGGAGTATTCAAATTCTTCTAGATCTAGCACACTAGTCAAGGTCTTGAAGGTCTTATAGAAGGGCGCATTGGTTGAAGGATTTCAAATCTTCCTAAAATTTTCCTTTTAAAACTCCACTATTTTATCTCCTCTACAAGTCGCATTGGATGAAAGATTAAGATCCTCTTGCCTTTTACATTAGATGACATCTTCTAGATCCTCTTTGTATTCCTTGGATTAGTGTTTGACTCTCTTCTTGCATTTCGCATTGGATAGGTATGTTGAAGTCTTCTTGAGGTGATTGAAATACCTTGATCTCCCTTCATAACCCTCTAGGCGCGTTCGATCAAGTTTTTGATTCCTTCTAGCATTTCGCATTGGATGAAGGATTAAGATCCTCTTAACATTGCTTTGGTTTGAACTCGTTCTTATTTGTAGGGGAGTGGCGCATTGGATCAAGGTGACAAGATCCCCTCAAGTTAGCGTTTTTTGAAATATTCTACCTTCTTTCCTCTTTAGCGCATTAGATGGGTAACTTGAATTCTTCTCAAAAACAAACTTCATTCTCCCTTATGTGTGGCGCACTAGATACCACCTTTGATTTCTTCCTGTTGAGCCTTTTGATAAAGGGTCTTGGAAGTGGCGCATCACTTCATTATGTTGAAATCTTCAAAACTTTGGTATATTAGATGGACCTTACCTTTAGCGAATCATGCATGGTGTTGGCGCATTGGATGGGATGAAGAAGATCCTCTAATTTTGCGTTGAATACTTGATCTTGGATGTCTTGGACACTTGCACTTTCCTCCTTGTAGGGCGCATTGGATGAGGCATGGAGAATCCTCTGGAATTTCGCCTTCATAAGGATCCTCTAAACTTTATATGAAAACCTCTTTGGCGCACTAGATCACTATGTTGGAATCTCTTGAACATTGACTTAAACCTTGTGATACCTCTCCTTTGAAGCGCCTGAGATCTTCCTTCATGAAGTCGCATTAGATGAGGCATTGGAAGTTTTCTGGAATTCACTTTTAATGTGTAATCAGCCTCAACTAGATCCCTCTTCCTTAGGTCGCTTTGGATCAAGTTTCAAATTCCTCTGAGTTTCGCATTAGATGCTTGATCCAAGTGCTTATGTTGAATGTTTGGGAGTCTTCGCTTTCCTAGATGTGATGTTTTATAGATAGGCGCATTGGATGGGATGAAGAAGATCCTCTAGTTTTTTGGCGCATTAGATAAGCTTTTGAAATCCTCTCAAACTAGATCCTTCTTAATTCAAAAACCTTAAGACTTCTCCTTCCTTCTAGGTGGCGCATCAGTTGAGCTTTTCAAATCCTCTAGTCTCTCTTCAAAATTTAGACTTCGGAATCCATCCTTCTATCCTAGCGCATTGGTTGAGGTTTGGAAATCCTCTGGACACTTAACATTTTAATTTCCTCTAAAATTCGTTCCAAGACTTGTCTTTTAATTTTCGCATTAGTTAAGTATTTTGGAGTCCTCTGGAATTCGCATTACTCAAGTCGCATCACTTCAAGACTTGAAAATCTTCTAAAACTCGCATTTGTTGAAGGCTTGATGGCACTTTAGTCAAGGCGCATTGGTTCACACCTTCAAAATCCTTTAGAAATTTCGCTTTCACATGTGGCGGGTTGGTTAATGCATTCGAAATCATCTAGAATTGGCGCGATTTATCACGATTTTGCGCCACTTGGATATCCCGTCGCATTGGATCAGCTTTTTGAATCCTCTGGAAGAGTCAGGCGTTTTTCAGGGTCGCGAGGGTAAAGGTATATTGAAAAATATATTTAAGTATAAGTTGAGATACTTTAAATATTTTTCAATATACCTTTCAGGATGTTTGAGATAGGTCCCGAATCCACCGGATTTAACATGCAAAATATAGAATTTGGAGGATTCACCAGATTTCAGACTTAGCCATTTTTTCAGGATTTTCAGGATTTCAGGCTCCAGACTTAGTCTTTTCGGGATCTCAAACATACATCAGGAAGGGTCTCATTGTTCATCACTTGGATGGAATTTAATCAAGATTCTTCATTTTCTAGATGAGACCTCCAGTTATGACAAAAATCTTTTAGGAGAGAGACTTATTGTTGGATTGGCAGAGGAAACGAACCTAAGGCATCGTCAGAACTTCATGCAAAGCATCGGAGCTCAAAAAAAAAGGGGGCCCCCATTTGCAATGGGGCGATGTGTGATTTGGTCACAACATTAGGATTGTGTTGGTGGATCTGTCCATTGGTGATGATCATTTATTTTGTAGGGTAGGTGGATGGTATTCTATCCTCCAGAGCATTCTCTTGTGTCGTCGTCCTAAGTTGGTTGAGTTATAGGGAAGGGTTGTTTATCAAAGGCTTATTTAAGAGCTTGGTGCATCTTTGAAGTGAACCTCAAGGAGAGGAGCTCGCTTCTATTACTCCTTCGAATGGAAATTAGTGGAGGTCTCTCAACTAATTGGCTTGGTGATCAGGTTGTGTAGGAGTGGAGCTGTCAACTTTTTGAGGAGGCAAACCTTTTAAAAATGGTGTTACCTTCCTATGTAAGCTTTCTGGAGTTGCAGGTATAAGGGGAGTCGTTTCAACAGGCTTAGGGAACTCTGTAGCCTTTGGGGATACAAATTGCCTTTGTGCCAACACTCACTCAATGGCATCAAATATTCTTGTCAGGTACATGGAGGTGAGCGTGTTAGGATTTTTACTGTTCATAGGTTGGTGTGGTTCCTTAGGTGCAATTTCCAGGTTCTCCTTTCACAAGGTTGTTTTGTATTGTATCACATTTGCAGATACTGAGTCTTTTGGGTATACATGCTTTGATACCAGCTCTTATTTGGTGTTTTATGCATTCCTGGTTGGATTGCAATGGCTGAAATTTTGAGTCCCAACTATTTTGGTCATTGGTGGACATACTTATAATTCTTTTCTTTCTTTCTTTTACAAATATATTAGGGGTTATTTTGGTCATTGGTGAACATGCTTATAATTCTTTTCTGTCTTTCTTTCTTTCACAAATATATTGCTCCAACATGGTTACTGTTTCAGGATTGGTTTTACTTATCAGTTGCGATGTTTGGTACATGGTTGTTGATGCTTCTCCATTTGTGGATTCTTTGATTGCAACAAAAATCTTATCACCAGCTTCTTTACCTTTTAACCTTGGACATAAGAAAAGCTTCATCCTTATTACGAAGAAGTACACTAATGCATCTGAATATCACTCTGCAGTGTCTGTTCTGCCTGCATCATCTGTCCATTTACGTCTGTAGACACATAATGTGAGCAGAAAATTGTTGATCACATGATGAATTCACGTTTTGATGTTAACAAAGTCTAGGGGTTTTAATCTCCGCTCTGTGGTTTTTATTTTGAGGTAACAGATATTCCTTTCTGTCTCTCTGTGCCATAGTTTCTCTTTTATGGAAACAGATTTCTCTTTAATGGAAATTGCTTTTTTATCTCTCTTACATCTCTGGTGGATATATAACTGTTGCTAATGACACACTCTTTAAGGTTCTCCTTTTTCTAGGTTTAGCATTTCTTGGTAAACCTCATAATATGTTGGAATTCATCTTTGTTAAGTTTAGGAATTGTTATTAGTGAATTAGATGCCTATTGTGGGAGCTTACTAGGATATTAAGTCATATGAGTCACAAATTCTAAAGTTAAGAAGGTTATAGTGTTTCTTGTCATTGATTTACTTGTGTTCAGAAGTCCTAGCATAATGTGGTAAACTTGTTGGAAAAATGCCTATGTAGAATTTAGGATTGTCAATAGAAAGATGATCTTGTAATAATGTAATCAGTTAGCACTAAACTTAGTCAAGTAAATAATTTCAAAGAATTCGTGGCAAAATTAGAGAGTATTGGCATAAGTTTGTGGAATATTCAAATATATTGATAATAGAGATTCAGGGAGTTGAGTACCTGTTGTTCATAATTGATGGCTCCTCCTTGATTGTTATGTCTATGGATCTGCCATTGACAGAGCATGATGATGTCAATGAAGCTTATTATCTCAGAAGTAGAAATAGTTGACAGAGCATGATGATGTCAATGAAGCTTATTATCTCAGAAGTAGAAATAGGAGGAGTGTTCATAACTTGTGGGTGGGATAAATACTCAAAAGTTTTCTTGTGATACTCTTGTTGGGCACTCTGCTTTACTTAACTCTAGTGCAAAGTTATAAGGCTGGAAATCTTGCTTATGGGTAGTGAAGATTCTAGGGTGTTATAAAGGTCTCCTAATCATTTTGTACATCAAATGGAGAAACAAATAGCTTCAATGCAAAACTGGACTCTTGATTTTGAATTGCCCCTATCACATGGACTGGGAAGTGATCATATTCAATGAATCAAAGGAATGGCTCAAGGACTGAGATTGTGATCTAGACAAATGATTGGGAACTTTGTTGGAACTGGTGAAAATTGCAATGAGTAATTTAACTATGAAGGAATAAAGATAATTTTTGAACAAAATCTCATGCTGGCTGTGAAATTTAGTCGTTTAAACTTTAATCTATCTTTGATCAAGTCCCCTTTGATTGGTGAGGCATGAGGTGCTTGGGGTTGGGGTGGAGGAGCAGAGGGATGGGGGAGATCGTGGGAATGCAAAAAAGGCATGTCTAGAAGTACCCCTACTCGAGAATGATATTTAAATAAGAAAATAGCATCGAGATGAAGATATGGGACTGATGGGTGGGGATATGTCCCTATGAAGCATAGGTCAACATCATGAGTTTGCATGGTAAGCATCATCATTAGCACATTTGCCATGATAATTGTCTATTAGTGTGACTCTAAAGCTTTATACAGCAGCATTGTTAGTTATCACACAAATTAAAACAGAGACAATTTTGGAAGAAATGTAAAGTTTTCTGACAAACAGAATGAATGTTTGAACCGTCTGGAAGTTGGTTTTGCTCTGACAGGTCCTCCGGATTGTTTTCATTCCCAAGGAAACTCACTGGGAGACTTGCATGAGGAGTTGGATGTTTTTTAATCAATGACAATGGGTACATGACTACGTGCGGTTCATACCTGTCAAGGTTTTCTGGGGTCTCTTGTTAAAATCTGTTTTTCTTTCATGCATGGGTACCCACTAAGGATAGGTATACCCTGAGATTTGGCATTTCCTGGTCACACCTGGATCTAATCAGCATACCCATGGTATCGACAAAGTCCCCATAGAAAACAGCTAGATGTACCTATAAAGGAACATCGTCTATCAGAAGATAAAGGCCACACAAACACTCGCATGCATGCTCTATTCTGTACCAGCCTGCACAAAATTTGGTGACCTGTACCGGGAACTTTTTCTGCTTGGCTCCCATACCTTCAAATTTTCAAACCAATGCAGTGTTTGTATTAAAAAAATTCAACTAAGCTCTTAGTTTACATGTCTTTATTTTTATTAAGTGCTGCAAGTTTGGATTCATTTTCCAATGTTTTAGGTCAAAAGGTTTGGGGGTGATGCTTGGATAGAACTTTAAAGGATTTTAGATTTGTATAGTCTTTCTTGCTTAATTTCTTAAAAAATGGAAAATAAATCATTTGCAGGGTCCAAAAGCTGTCACTGTGTGCACTTTGAAGAAGACAAGCTACAGCGTACTATATTCCTTTGAGTATTTGGGTTTCCAATGAACTCCATTAATGTTCGGGGCAAAATTTGGGCTTCTGCATGAGTGAGAAAGTAAAACATGTTTTTATTTGTGCCTATAGTAAACAGTTGAAGTTATACAGTTAGTGACTAGAGTCTCATGGAAAAGTTGTAATGATTTATCAGTGTATTATTTTTGTCTACCTTTTGCAGTATAAAAACTCTCTTAATTCTTTGGTCAGTGAACCGAATGAAGGCTGCTAAATTCGGGAAATTTATTTTTAAATGGATCATGAACTCTTTTTGCCTGCTATTATTTACCTTGATACCTTTGGTTCTTTTCTTACGAAGGAAAGCTTTCTGCAAGTATTTACTTTCTTAGTTTAATGCAAACAAATTCTCCTCTTGGCTTCTTCTTTCATGTTGATCAGTATTCATTAAGGTTTGTATGGTTAGGAAGAGAGTGCCATCAGAAGATGTTCTGATTTGAAATGATTGCAAATGAATGGCAGCGAATTATCATAGAACATGTTTAATATATAATTTTTAATTTTGAAGGTCATCTTTCTTGCCAAATCTAAGTTATATACACTACTGGATACAGCTTTTGGGCTCAGAAGCTAGGTTCACCAGGAACCCTGGACGAACCTGGACCGATCCAGGCTGGGTTCTGATTCTGGTCCAGGTCTGGCCTGGGTTCAGCCCTGGTTTGTACTGGGCAAATGTGCAAGCCTGGGCCAGACGTTGGTCAAACCTAGAGAAAAATGCTGGGTTAAAAAAAAGGGCATAAAAAGAAAGAAAAAAAAAATCTAAATAATCCTAACTATGAATGATGATTATTGATTTGTATTGATTTTCCATGTGCAGTTTTGTTGTACCCAATCCAAAACTTGAATTGTGATACACGAAACTCCTTTGTCATCATAAAGTGTTGTATGTCGTTCTTGAAGTTGCAAAGTCTTTAAGTCAGTTGTTCATCCTGTCCATATCCAGTAATCGTTTTTTTTCATGTCATATTGTCAAAATTCGGGATTGCAAATCTAGAAGTTGAGTCAAGTCCAAAGGTTGTCTTGCCGAAATCCAAAATGTCAAAATGTTGAATTGTCAAGTCATTTAGTCAAAGTCCGAAATGTCAAGTATTTGTTCATGTCCAAATTGTCCAAAATTTTAATTTTAATATATTAATTAATAATCAATAATTAGTTATTAATTATTTATTAAATATTATTGAGATTAAAATTTTCTTTGTTAAAGTGATATTAATTTTTTTTAAATATTATTATTTTTCTTAATTATTATTATAATAATAATGGTTATTTAAAATAATAAGTAAAAATTAAAAAAGTCTAAAAATAAAAAGAGAAGTAAAAAATAAAATAAAATAAAAGAGTCTTTGTATGAGAACGTGCCCATAAAAAGGCACGCGCCATACCAAAGCGCATCAAGATTAAAGTCAAAAAAGAAATTCTAAGCAAAAGCGCCTGTGAGAGACTTCTCACGCGCCTGTAGAAACAAAGGCGCCATTTTTACAAGCCTCACACATCCAACAAGAAAGAAAAATGCTAGAAAGGAGCAAAACATCATGCTTATTATAGACTCCATGTGCCTGAGACAGGAAAAGACAAGGATGAAGCACTCCTCTTTAGCAGTCTATGCGCTCATACAAAAGGAGGTTTCATTAGTTTTCAACGCGTCAGTCAAGGGAAACCAGAGTGGATTTCATTCAAAGCGCCATTTCAACGTGCTAGTGTGGAGATTGAAGAAGGAATCATGCCTGTATGGGAACCAAAGCATCTTCGCCAAAGAAAATCACCCCACACCCAACCAAGGATTAACACGCCTCAGCAAGTCAATGTCAACGTTTAGCAAGAAGACCAAACAGGCTAGTTTGAAGGAGATAGAAAATGTAAGTCGGCAACAAAGGTTCAAGAGGGAACATCCAAATCATTTACCACATGCCCAAAATGTCAAAATTTCCCACATGTCTTCAAGGAGCAAACTAAAGTAAAGGCGTCTCATGAGATATATACATAAGGAGCTTTGCTAAGTCATCGTCAACCCACAAAAATGGTAGTTTGAAAGAAATTCTTCATAAGCAATCCCAATTGGCATCCGAAGGAAAACAAGAAATCAATGATTGGTCATTAAAAGAACAAATGAAGTATATCAGTCACTCAAGCCTTCGAACTACACCAAGAATGAAGCCTGCCGCATTAAGGCATCCCGAGCAGAATTGCAAGAAAAGAGACCACAAGATGATCAATTGGGTGAAGTCAAGGATTGCTTATAATAATTAAAGAAATTGTTATTTATGAAAGATTCATAGAGCAAATTAGTGAAACAGGTATCTACAGATTAGAAGAACAATGTTCAAAGTTATGAATTTTCAAATCGTTAGCAAATAATTTCTCAGATTCGAGTCACCAAGATTGGCTAATTGAAGTGGCAAAACATTAAAAAAGTTTACTAGATTTCATCAGAGGATTCACCAGAAACATCATTGAACCAGAATTGTCCAGAGGCACCTTCAGAAGTCTATTTTTAGCTTGCCTAAAAATAGATCATTATCAAAAAGGAAAAACAAATTCAAAAGATTGCTATTTTTAGCGTTAACTCGAGTTGACTTTTTGCTCGATCTACATGCAAGAGATGTGAGCTTTGAATGCATGGTTGTATGTTTTAATCATAGTTGAGTTGGCAGTTGCATGTTTGTAATTCAATTTCAGTGGAGCAGATAAATTTGAAATAAAGTTTGCACGTCAGGCATACAATAGTTAACTAGAATAGGAGTTTAGTTAGGAGAATTTAGTATTAATTATTCAGTATTCACATATCAGTGTTGTATTATGATCAGTCAATGAATAAAAAGTAATGACAATTCTCATGCCTGCAATTTGCTGAAATTGTTATTCGTCATATATTCATGTGATTGTGATTTTGTTACTCGTTCAATAGATTTCATTATGCTTGTCTTGCTTCGAAGTATCTATTGGAATGTGTTGTCATTAGTGCTAAGGTTAAGTCGATTTAATGAATTTGTAAACTTTGTGTCATAGCGAAATTGAAGATATAAGTTGTGGCTTTGTACCGTCTTATGTGTGATTTAATCACATCATTTGTGATTATATGTTTACGTGTTAATCCATTCAATCCAATCTGTGTGTACTTGCTTTGTTTAGCCTCTGAATTTAGTTGAATAACACAAGCGTATAGATGTAGGTTTTTAATTCCAGTAAAAAAAACACAAAATCCTTGCCTCGTGATTGAAAGTGCGTCTGTGCCTTTTGCACATCACAAACCCAAAAAGAATGCACCTTTATGTTTTATTCAGCATAAGCAAGAAATACCTTTGAAAACATTGAAACGTCTATAAATTGCAAGTCGATCTTGTTAGTTTTAGGTTAGGTTTTATTTGATAGGGAGCTTCCCCTTTTAATTCGAAGAGCGGTTTTATCGCACATCTGTTCTGTTTTGCATCACATTGAAAGGTGTGAAATAAAATGCTAACAAGATGCACCAATGATTTATCTTTAACACTTATGATTTGACAATTGACATTAAATTATCAATTATCAGCTATGTTCTCAACCCCAAACTTAAACCAGTGACAACTTTTTGGGGATAAATCTTGATAGTCTATAACCCATGGTTGGAAAACTCACCAAGTACTTGCGGGTTTTTTTTCAAAACGAGTACTTAGAGAGTAAACTTGTGGGTCAAAGGTGCCGAGTTTTTGGTGAGTTGTTATAGTGAAAATTGGTGAGTATTTGCCAAAACTCAGCAAGTGCGTGCATGCAACTCGCTGGATGCAGAACAGGGAACCTAGCTTGGAAAAAAAAGTGCACAAAATGCAGCATGAACACTGGAAAACATGGTTTTTTTTCGCATTTGAGTTTTCTTGTGTGAATTGGAGTGAAAATACACATTTCTTTGCTTTTTTAAAAATTATGAAAATGGTGTGCACCATGAAGGTCTGTGAATGAGCAAGGACGCTGCCCCTGGACCTTGCGAGGGGTGTTGCCCCTGAACGTGCTCAAGGCGTTGCCCCCAAACCCCCGCCAAACTCATTTGATACATTTTGTAGCTGTATTTTTCATAAATATATGTTTTCTTCAACAATTTAAGTATTTTTTAAGTTGTCGAGTTTTGTCGAGTTTTTGCCAAGTCAGAAATTTTTGATTTTCCGAGTCCAAGTTTGCGAACTATGCTATAAAGCAATAGCCATTGTAATGTTTTTTAGAAAAACAGCTGAAGTGAAAATTCTAGATGATAGTTTGTTGCTTGTTTACTTACATTTTCTAGCACAGATAAAGATTAATACTTTATTTTGGTGTTATAAGATTGCAAAGTATACTCATTTCCATAGGTAATGAATATCTGATAAATATGTTTTCCTTTTATAGTGTCTTGCTAACAATCGTCAACCAAACTAACAATTAATTTTCTGAAAGCATGTTGTTTATTGTAAAGAGGAAAACAAATACATCCTATATTCCTTTAAAATTATATGACTTAAAATATTTTCTGAAGAGATTGACTATGGATTTTTTTCATCAATTGTCAACCAACCTCTCAATTACTGTTTTAAAAACATATTGTTTATTGTAAAGAGGAAAACATACACATTATATTCCTTGAAATTTAGGATATAAAATGTTCTCTGAAGAGATTGACTATGATTTTTTGTTGTTAATTGTCAACCAACCTCCTATTAAGTTAATATTTCTTAGATAATGGTCAATCTTAGTTGTAGATTGCTTTTGCTTTTTAGTCTTTAGTTTAGTTCTTATCTCTTTGCTTTCTGCTTTCTTAGCTGTTGCCTTTTACACGCTGTTTGTCTATTTTTAGACTTTGTATTTCCTTTATATTGAGCTTTCGCTCACTCTTGTAAATATCACATTACATAATACATTATTCAGTTTCATATAACTTTGTAACATGGTATCAGAGCGGGAAAATGTTTCCTGGGCTCTTCGCATTCCTTAGGGATCTGGGCAATTTCTCTATCTCTGTGTTTTTGTCTGAGGGACGGATTCCTATTTCAAGGCTGTTCGTGGGTTTCTGCAGACATTTCTGCAATCTGGTCGCATTTTGGCGCTTTCTCTTGGTCGTGTCTTCTTTGTTGCTGGCCGCGACTTCACTATTCCTCACAGTCGCAGTTCTTGAAACCCTTCTTCGACGCAATTCTGTTTTCTGTAAGGGGACATGATTTTTGGGCGTTTGAAGACCTCCACGAGTCTTCATTGCTCATGTTTTCTCCTGTTCGCGGGTTGTTCTGAGGGTCGCGATGTGTGATACCTTCCTGTAATTGTGTCGTTTTCCTCCTAGTTGCGTTGTTTTGCATTCTTCAGCGTCTTCATCTTCTATTTGCTAAAGGCGCTTGTGCAAGGGTTTTAGTGACTTCTTCTGTCGCTGTTTGTGTTTACCCTCAGGCGCGATTTCAGTGAATGAAGTTTTTGTGAAAGTTTTCTCTGGCGATGTGGAGTTCTCAGATCTGCAAGATCTTGTGTTACGGGTCGCGTGTCTTCTTCAGTGGTCGCATGGGTTCCTTGTTGTAGCATCAACCTTTCATTGGTGACTTCAGACTATCATCTGAAGTCTTGGTCGTTGGATGAAATTGTAGTTTGCATGCGGCAGATTTTTTACAATCTCTTTGATCGTGGTTTCTGGATGCGATTTCTGGGTTTCGCGTTTGGACGCTTTTCTGCATGAACATCGGGGTTCATTTCTTCTGTGATCACGATTTCTTCTATTGCGACTTCAGTTTTTCCGTATCATGCTAAAGGTTGCAGTTCGTTTTTGGCATGCGATTTAGAATTCTTTGACATGCGTTTTCCGTTGCGATTTCGCCTTGTTCCGAGTTTCGTCTTTTTGGCACCTGAGGTCGCCATGTTTCATCGCCGCTTCTAGGTTTCTGTTATACCCTTAACGGGTTCTGTGCTCTCTGTAATCGGCGACTTCCTGGTTGTGATCTTCCTGCGAGACTCTTGTGCTCAGCAATTACTTATCCTTTGATCATAGTCCCTTCATGAGTTACGATTTCAACCAAAGGATTTTCGGCCTTGCAAGATGTCTTGGTCGCTGTTTGTATTGCAAAACTCATCGATGTTTTGTGTTCACCCTTCCGTATCCATATTTTATGATCGTGACTGTCCCTTCCTATAATATTCTGTGGGCCCTGTCTTTTTCGGTGGTTTCTAAGCCTTCCTGGTTGCCATTTCCTCTGTCGAAGGTTTCTGGAAGATGCGGTTTGCATTTTCGGCAGTTTTTGGACACACTTTGAAGTCACGACTTTTGCTTTTTGTCTGTGAAGAAGTTGTGGGTCCCACAGTTACTAGCAAACATGAAATATTTCCGTGTTATCCGTGTTTGGATGTTCTAAGTCTCTGTTTCCATACTCTCAAGATCTGGGTTTTGAAATCCGTGTTCGGATTTATCTCGAGATCTGTGTCTCTGTTTCAGACTTATTCCGTGTTTTCGGAATCTGTGCTTCATAACCCGTGCAAGGGTTCTGTTCAGCTTCAGTGCCGTCTATTTGCTTTAGTATTCGTGCCATCAGTTTGTAATCCGTCTTTTCGTGTCTCAAAAAACGTGAAACATGGCATCCTGGTTCAAAAGCAGTTGGCATCTTGGTTCAAAAGCAGTCAGAAGCTCAAACGGCAACAAATTTTTTAATCATCAGTATTCTCTGCAAGATCTTATCAAAGTTTGGTCCCTGTTTTGTAGCCCTGTGAATGGGGTTCTGTTTTCTGTTTTTGGCGGCTTCCTGGTTTGGCAAATGTTTTTGCCTTGTCACTGTTTTTGGAGAGCTTTCTGCCTTTTTGCCGTGGTTCACAGCTTTGAGGGCTTTTTTGGTTTGTGCTTACAGCGCTTAGCCCCTTCTTGTCTCCAGCTGGATCTGCGTTCCTCATTTGTGTTATGCTTCTTCGGATTCCTCGGGATTTGTGTTTCGACACCCGTGCTCGGGTTCTGTTCTTTGGTTATGCCTCCATCTGTCTCGGATGGCAGTTTGTTTTGGGGGGCATCAGTTTTAGTTAGTGGATTGACCATTAAGGGGGGGTATTAAGTTAATATTTCTTAGATAATGGTCAATCTTAGTTGTAGATTGCTTTTGCTTTTTAGTCTTTAGTTTAGTTCTTATCTCTTTGCTTTCTGCTTTCTTAGCTGTTGCCTTTTACACGCTGTCTGTCTATTTTTAGACTCTGTATTTCCTTTATATTGAGCTTTTGCTCACTCTTGTAAATATCACATTACATAATACATTATTCAGTTTCATATAACTTTGTAACACCTCCCAATTAATGTTTTAAAAGCATATTGTTTATTGTAAAGAGGAAAACATACACATTATATTCCGTGAATTTTAGGACAAAAAATATTCTTTGAAGAGATTGACTATGAGAACTTTTTCAATGTGTCACTTAGGGATGAAAAATTCAAGTCATTGAATGATCATATTTCCATAAAATACTTTTGAATTTCTTGTTAAAACGTCATAGCACTGTATTACTATTTACTGTTATCTATTTTTCTGTGAGAGGATGTTTACTGAAAATCTTAAGTCGGGAAATACAATGAATTGCTATTTGTTGATTACCTTAATCAGAAGTCTTGGCAATGTTCTTGAGATAAATATAAATCCCTGGGTATGTATACTTTTGCAGGGTGCTTTTACACTTTATATTCTAGAAGCTTTGATAAATATTTTGAATTATTCAAGATGGATAAAGAGCTTAGCATTGAGCTCAGTGCTAGTTCTAATTTTCTTCCTTTGTGTTAGAATATCAGTGGTTCATTGCTTGAACTTCAGCTTTCATATATATTTCAAAAGTCAATATGTTTTCTGGAATTGGACTATGCAGGAGGCTAGAGCTTTGTTGGGAAGATTGGAGTATCAGAGAGGGAACATTGAAGCTGCATTGCAAGTGTTTGAGGGGATCGAATTACATGCTGTGGTACATCGCTTGCGATCAGCTGTTTCAGAAAAAAATCAATCTAAACGAGGCAGATTACGTAATGAATCAGTCAATTCAGTCTCACTACATGCGGCAAGTCTCTTACTTGAGGCCATATATTTGAAGGCCATGTCATTACAAAAGCTTGGTCGTCTAACTGGTAGATATTTTTCTGATCAACTTGTAATTTGAGTTTCTTTTTGAGAAGGCTCTTTAAGTTGCATTCTTTTAAAGGCAATTAGCTTAGTAGTTAACAAGCTTTATGCTATAAGAATTGTTCTATACTGGGATATAAATGAGATTATTTCAATGATCGAGGTTGGTAAGAAAATGTGATTTATTACATATTTATACATTTTTGCATGGATACATGTAGACGATGTGCCTTTACATTAGTCCTGATTATGCTAATAACAGTTTTTTAACTTTTTAAGGTTTACAGCAAGTATTTTCTCCTTGAAATGCTGCTTCTGGATTGATGATGGAAACATATGAATCATATATCGTCGTCAGATTTATTTATCTCTTGTAAACCGTCATCATAATTCTTGGAGTTGGAATGTGTATCCCATATTTCCTACCTACTCTTTCGCATGCATCACAACTTATTGCAAACTGATGTGTGTCCCTAGACAATATTGGCTACCACAAATAGACTAGTAGTGTCTTTTTACTTATTGTGTCACCTGCAGTATGCCCTTCAGCTATTCCTTAATGGGCTTCCCTGTAACACCCACTCTAATCTAACAAAATTATAAACTTACATCTAACAACAGAATTTCAGCGGAAAGATTAACTAACTAATATGAAAATAGTATCGAATGCAATAGAATTCAAATTTCAACTAACTTTCATTTTCAGCTGAAATAATCTTTTCTAATAGAATACATATAACCAAGAATAAACTAACTAACTTTTGATTAACTAACTTTCTCCAATAAAATTCAAATATTAAGATAGGAAGAGAGATTAAGAAAAGTACAACTTGAATAGTTTCTTGCTGATTTGTTTGTAAGATCCTCCTCTGGATTCTAGAAAAAGGAATATCAACAAGGGCTTTATCCACCCAACCAAGACCAACTGGTCTCTCGTGCTTCTTTAATTGAAGAAATCCGACCCTTCACGAGGGTGATTAGCGAGGAATGTAATAACAACAATATGCCTCTGAGCAAGGTGTCAAGAACCTATACCTCCTGATCGATCTTTTCGCTAAAGGTACCTCCTAACTGGAAATATCACTCTGACCAATGGTATATCTGGTACTTGATAGCTGCATCGTAATTCTGGCCAAGGATTTCTAATAATTATCTGACACTACTGTGTCGTCAGCATTCTCACCCTTGCTCGGCATTGACATTATTTCATATGTTTCTTTTTGGTTACAGGTTTGGATGAAAATCATGTATAATCCACTTGACATACTTACAGATTCATAAGAGATACGGCATAAGAACATTTAGACAGAAAGATATCCTTTAACTCAGTGACCGAAGTCAAATTTCTCAATGAGACTAAAAATATATAGGTAATAGATATAAATATATAGGTATAAAGAAAAATACTATTGCAGATTCAAAAGATTTGGTATTTGAAAGACATGTACGGATTCAGGAGTTTGTTTATGAATCACAGAATAGAAAATACAGAATGACAGAATTAATTGGTAATCTTGGTCAGCTACGGCTATCCAAAATAATGTATTTCTATCCATTGCATGATGAACTATAGTATAATGAAAGGAACTATTGTCTTGCCTGAAAAAGCTTTTACAAGCTGAGGTAGAGGAATATGCGATTGCAAAGACAAATCTTGATTGATGGACTGGTTCTTACGGCCGCTCCTATGATATTGATTCTTATTTGTGACAGAGTAAGAAAAGAAATGTAGCTCACGCACAAGAATTAGATGGTTCGGATTTCTGAGTTGCGGTGACGAGGACACTCAAAAGAATGCAAATCAATGTTCATAGAATAGGTTACTAATCCTACGAATGCTTTGGAAAGAGGGTGCGAATGCTGCTTCAAAAGATTGAGTAAAGAATGACGATGAAAAGGATGAACGCCAACAAATATAGGCATGCCCCCTCCTTCCCCCCTCCGCATGCAAGAAGGAACGTTTCCCTCTTGCGTGCGGGTGGAGTGGAGTTACACATCAAGACTCCAGCTCGCACACCACCAAGCGCTCCTAATGAGGTGAGTGAAATATATTTTATTTAATATACATAAGGAAAATAATTCTTACCAACTTGAAATATATACGTATATGTATGTGCCTTGGCCAAGGCTACGATGATATAGTTGTCTAGACTTAGACTTAGGCAATATTGTTGTTTTACGATTCTCGTAACCACACCTCTCCCTGTTGATATCCCCTTTTCCTTGTCAATTGATTTATCCTGCAAAAACTTCGACAATTAATGGAGGTTAAATCATTTCCTTGATACGAACATTAATATATATATTATATCCATGCATACATTCATTTTCACATATAAGTGAAAAATATTCGTATATAAAAGAAAATCATTCTCACATAATTATACACATTATCCAGCGAATAAATTTCATATTCACATGAAAGCAGTTATACACAACTAACAACATAACCAATGTTTCATTGTTCAGAAGAAGGGGATGTAACATTCCCTCAAAATTGCTTCTATCTCATGGCACTCACTACCCCTATGAATATCTTATTCTGCTTCATTTTACATGGTAGCACTTGAATCGGGAGCTGCCTCTTTTCTTGTTTGCTGTAACTCCCTAGATATTCTCCTCTATCTATTTTTTACAGGTAGTTAGATCTCGGATTTGCTTTTCTTGGCTTCACCATAATCTTAAAATCAAATTCTTGAAATAATATCAACCTTTTGCATATTCTTCCTAGGTATTATAAGGGTTCATGATTAGTTGTGATGTCCCCAGTCGGAGACCTTGGAAATATATGCATTTTTTTTGTATTTTATGGTTACGGAAAAGACTGAAAACAAATGCTGAATTATGTAATCAAAGTTCAAACCCTAAGTAATTTATGGTATGAAAGAAGCTGAAAATGAATGCTATCAATATGCAATTTTTGAATTTTATTTGGTTTATAGAAGATTGGAATGAAATACTGAATATATACTAAGCCCTAAGACCAGTGGTGATAATGATGGCACAAGAGTATATGGATTCTAAATTCGCCAAGTATTGATAATTTTCTGAATTTGCTTGCAAATATGAATTGATCCCAGCTGGAATGAATTGCTACGGTGAACTCCAATGGATCCTCAAATAGAATTGCCACCAAAGAGCTAGATTGTTTTTGTCCTCAAGATCGAAATGGAAACCAAGAGGGTTTTTGTCCTTCGGATCTCACACACCAAGGGGTTTTGTTCTTGAATGCTTGAATTTGAAAATTGAATTCAAAATAATGACAACGGATGATCTTGCCATGAGCGCTTGTCTCTCCTTTATAGGTGCACCCCTTTTGGGCCCTTAATTAAATTAAATTCTACTTTTCTCCTTCTAAGAGTTCTTAAAAGCACTTTTGAAATAAAGTATTACATAGGCCTTATAATGTCTTATTTAGACGGCTGTTCTAAAATAACATTTAAATTGCTCTTATAAAAAGATGATTGGGCCCAACTTATAATGCTATTATCAATTATATCCCTTAGCTTACGGGAAATAAAAATAGGCCACGGGTCTTCAATTAATTCCTTCATTCTTGAGAAGGGGACATGACATTAGTACATTCTATAGAGTTTCAATCATGATTACAAGTAATGTCTAAAATTTTGTAGTGTATAGACCATCATAAGCACTCCTCTTCAGTTGTAGTGTAGTTTTTTTTGCTTTAACTAACTTTTTTCTTGCAAAAGATATTGGATGTTCTAACTTGCCTTCCTTGGACCGACCCAGTATTGCCTTGCTTGCTATACAAGATGCACCAACATGCACATGAAAGGGAAGATCCTAGTTTGTGAATGCCACTATAGAATCTAAGTCACAAGGTTCGTGTTTGTGTTCAAGTTCAATGAGGAAAATAATTGGAACAAATTCGTCGATAAGTTCTTTTCATTTTTTAAATTATTTTTTTATTTGCAATTCAAGAAATGAATACACAAGATTGTTTAAATAGATAAATATTACTAAATACATTTGAAATTTCTATAAGAAGATGTCCAAACTTATAAATCATGATAAGCTGATCAAATTTTAAACATAAATACATATAAAGTCAAGTCTCCAAAGCGTAGTTCACAAACTTAGACTTGACTAGGTCTCGCTAAGCTCCTAATTTAAAAACTTGGCGAAAACTTGGGCAAAACTTGGCAAAACTCGGCAACTTAAAAAACACTTAATTCAAAACTTGTCAAAACTCACAAAACTTGGCAAAAACTACGCGTTAACAAGTTTTGCCTATGGACTTGCTGAGTACTTGCAAGTACTCGCTGCGAGTTTGGCGTTGCAAATTGACAAAACTTGTCCCTTGCAGCTCACAAGTTAAAGCTGTCAAAACTCATGTGGCAAGAAAATCGTGAGTACTCATCGAGTACTATGCGAGTTTGCAATCTATGCTCAAAAGCATCAAGAAAGATCTAAGTCATCAAGAGCACTTGGTTTAACTGATATTATCATTGCTAGATGCACCATTGAATTCATCATTAGGAGTTAGGATCGTTTGCATCAGTTGGCTTTGTCTTTTGGAATGTGTTGAAGTTGTGAAGAAGAGGTGGAGGAGTCTTTGTCATTTTAATCATACACAAATATAAATTACTGGGAATATAAACAAGATATCCGAACTTTCCAAACAACTTGTTTCTTCTTAGAATGAATGTGATCAAAGCAGCTCCAGTTCCTCTCATAAGCCAATGAACTTGCACCTTGTTCCAATATTCAAACAGCAAAGTGGTGTAGTTCACGAGTATCTGCTCCATCTGAACTACACCATATGTTCCAAGAATGTCAACACGTGACATGTGATACTTGGCTGTTGGTATTCTAAACACCTCTTCTTCTGACCTGTATTTTCAACATTGGTCCTTAATTTTACTTGCAACTGTTGGATCTGGTTTGAACCACCCAATGATTTTGTGTGGCATAATAATCATCATTTTGTCCATCTCTATGAATTAGTTTGGGCTTCAAATAGCAAGCTGCTGTAGGCAAAGAGGTGTACAACATTTTCCATCTAGAATCAATTGTATCCCATATCTCAATGTAGTCTAGTAACACATTATTGAGTGCTTTTTAAGAGAATTTCTTATGATGGTTTATGCTCGCTTAAAATATGTCGAGACAGGCGGTGTCACACTAAAACACTTCAAACATTCCCCACATATTTAAAACCTTTATTGCACTTATCCAGAAATCGCTATTTAGAATATTTAGAATAATCTGCTCTATGTTCTTTCCTTTAGGACCTTTAGAAAGAACATAAATTTTCCACTTAGTGAAATTAAAAATGAACCTCGGCTGATTTGTGTTCAACCACTCTTTTCAAAGTGATATAATGAGGCAAATTCTGTTTCACAAGGCCTCAACAACTCCTGAGATGCATGTTGCTTGTAAATATTCAATGTGAGGTGGTGGCTTTTTATGAAATTTGCAATTGCTTCATGCACCTATGGGAATTTAGCTAAGTTATGAATCAACAAATCTTGACAATAGGCCATACATGAGCTCCAATAAATTTGTGGTTACTTATTTTATAATCAACTTTCTTGCTTCCATACAATTTTTGAGCACTATCACCCACCACTTGAACCACATTCTTTATGCCCACTTGCCGAAGGTTTTGCAAATGGGGGAACAATCTAAGTGGACTATCTTGTGGGGGAAACTTCATGGTTAAGTGCACTTGAGTTGGAGTTGTATTGGATATGTGTGTAATCATTAATGTCCCCTTTTCGAAATGAAGCCAAGTTGAAACCCAAAACACCCATCATTCATTTCCCATGGGCCTTGGAAATTTTGCGCTAGGAAAATGATATTACAATAATAACTCAAGAGGTTCATAATGTCACAAAAGGGGCCGCTTAAGTGATATTATAAAATATAATTATAATAAAGAGGGCCTCAAGTAAAGTTAAAATATAAAATAAGGAGGTCTCTTATAATTAAAGTTTATTTTAAATAATTCCTCTCAAATAGTAATCAAGGATCATGAATGAAATTTGAAGAGTTCCGTCTTTTGGAGGGAAACTATATTTAAGAGAGGCCAAGCAAGGGGAAGGAGGCAGATTGATCAACCAATATATTTTTTGATTTCTACTCCTTGTTGGAGCATTGGACTTCGGTTCAATTAATCTGAGGACGAAAACCCTATGTGCAGGAGATTGGAAGGTGGAAACCCTTGATTTCAACCATTGGATTAGTGGACAAAAACCCTTGATTCAGACTTGGGCGATTTCATCCAGAGATTCCATATGAGCTTCAAGTTCATTGGTAAATTGCAATGGCACATGACCCAACGATTAAGTTGCAGCAAGATGTGCTCTTTTGGTATGGTGATCTCGGACTAACTGAGATTTGCGATTCACATCATAATTGTGTAGAGGGTTTCAAGCATTGGATGTGGCGAATTATATTCTACAGACCATTTTTGGTTCATTTCAGTGTTCCATTTTGAATCATATTTGGCTCATCATCTTCAATTAAGGTAGTATCGTGTGGCTATTCTTTCTTGGCTGGTGTAACGATTCATCCAATAAACAGTGGCGTTCTATATTAATCTTCAGTTGTTGAATATTATTTCAAAATAACCTTTAATGCTGCCAACTGTGGTGACTCAAATCACCCTTCAAGTGCTACAGTTCAAATATCTTTTGAGTATTGTGATTCAGATTTGCAATTCAAATTTGTCTTTAAGATTCGGCTCTTTGGTGGCAAAATTTCTGCAGAGATTTTGGGATTGTATGAGAGTCAATTTGCAAACCATTTGTTGCTGATTCCATCATAATTCAAGAGTATAAGGTTGAATTCTGATCAAACATGTTTTGTGGGTCGATTGTGCATAAATAAAGCAAATTTGGGTGTGATTGGGGCTGCTGCTACAGGGCTGAGATTTAATATCCTTGTTAACAATTTCATAATAATTCATTACCCATAATTGTTGCATATATAATAACATTTTGCAGCCATATAGTAATGAATGATATTTGGTTTTGCATAAGGAGCTAACCCTTGAAATTGTTGAGTGAATTAAAATGGGTTAGATATCATATAATATTCCATTCAAGATATTACAATGTGACCTCTTGGGAAGTCTTGGTGCTTCACCCCTGTGAGCATCACCTAGATGCAATGAATGCAAAGTGGACCATTCATAGTTATGAAAGATGGGTTGATGAAGATTAGCTTGAAACTATGTAGTTGAGTTTTGATAAATCATCACATAATTTGGTAAACTACAAAAACACCACTCACATGAAAATGAATGAGTTAGGGTGCTCTATATTGAATGGTTCATAATGCACAACACTTGTTGAAAGTTTTGCAAAAGGGGTAGCAAGCTAAGTGGGCTTGATTGTGGGGGAAACTCCATGGCTTCACCTTACCGTAGTAGTATTGGTATGGGTGACCCCTTGGGATGTCTTGATATTTCACCTTGTAAGCATCACTTAGATGCAATGATTGCAAAGTGGAACATTCATGGTCATGAGAGATGGGTTCTTGTGAATTGCTACTTATGAAATATGAGTTGATGAAGATTGACTCGAAACTACACAGTTGAATCCTAAGAAACCCTCGCATAATGTGGTAAACTGTGAAAACACTACTTATATGAAAATGGATGAGCTATAGGGTGCTCTATAATAAATGGTTTACAACACTTGTAGAAGATTTTGCAAATGGGTAGCAAAATAAGTGGGCTTGATTGTGGGGGAAGCTCCATGGTTAAGTGTGCTTGAGCCAAAGTAGTGCTGTGATGGGTGACCTCTTGTGAAGTCCTTGTGCTTCACCCTGTGAGCATCATGTAGATGCAATGAGTGTGAAGTGAACCATTCATGGTAATGATAGATGGGTTCTTGTGATCCGTTACTCATGAAATATGGGTTGATGAAGATTGACTCGAAACTACACAGTTGAATCTTGATAAACCATCACATAATTTGGTAAACTACGGAAACACTGCTTATATGAAAATGAATGAGCTAGGGCGCTCTATAAATAATTGTTCATAATGCATAACACTTGCTGAAGGTTTTGCAAATGGGGTAGCAAGTTAAGTGGGCTTGCTTGTGGGGGAAAATTTATGGTTTAAGTGTGCTTGAGCTGGAGTAGTATTGGGTTGGGTGACCTCTTGGGAAGTCTCAATGCTTCAGCCCTGTGAACATCACCTAGATGCAATGAGTGGAAAGTGGACCGTTCACGGTTATGAGAGATGGTTCTCGTGAACCACTACTCATGAAATATGGGTCAATGAAGATTGACTTGATACTACGTATTTGAACTCTGATAAAACATGACATAATTTGGTAAACTGTGAAAACATTGCTTATTTGAAGATTATAAACAGGGTACAAAAAAGGTTCAATTTATCATAAACACAATATATACAAATAATAATCATTATAAAATAATAAGATATAAAAATACTAAATAATTATCTCAAATTAAATTGTTTGATTTATAGTTATCTTAAGTTCAAGGAATCATAAACATAAATGAAAAGAAAACATTATATAAAAATAAAAGTATATACTATAAATAGTTATCTTAGAAATTTTAAGGGAAGGTGACTCCTTTTTAATTGTTGTAGATTTTATATTCTAAGTTAAGACGATTTGTGGGGTGCACTGTGGCATGCAGTAGAAGAGACTGATGAAATGTAGTCATTTATTAATTCCAAGAAACTCATTATCACTAACCAAATAATTTGGTCATAGGATGAACTTGCTCTTCAATCCAAATGGCTTAGCATCATACATGAATGACCCCCATTTAGTAGGAAATGTGGTTTGGGCATATCTGTTGGCAAGAGACACTATATGGATTCATGGTTGTTGTCATTGATGGCAACAAAGGTCATCCCACATATCCGCAAGTCATGGTGTGTCTCTACCGGAAGTCAGAATAAAGATTGTTGTGGTCTGGTGAACAAGAACAGAGCATGTGGCAAGGTCCGACAGATTGGTCCGGATCTCTCAGAGGAAGTGTCTTGGTGCAGTGCGGATTTGGGGAAGTCAAGAGGACTACCTTGAGTGGTATATTCCAAGGATTTAGCCTCCGGTGATGGACAAGGAAAAAGATATGAATAGTTGAGTACCGGATTCCTGAGAGACAGTGAAAACAGAGGAAGAACTGACTGACAGAGTATCAGACTACTTTCCGGATGTGTTACTGTTGATGATAAAGGTTGTGAAGGCATGAATCATGTTTGGCCGACATGATTAATGATATCTACAAGTATATGCTTGATCCGCATTGCTTGGTGAGCAAGGATTCAGCCGACAGAACAGAGTTTGTAAGAAACTAGACTGTTCCGGATGCCGACTAGAAAGGTGATGAAATTACTTGTGCGGATATATATAGAGGATGGATTTAGTTGTGAAGAGTGTGACCATGTCAAGATATATGCGAAGAAGTGCAGAACAGAGTAGAAGTACCAAGACAGATCCGGTATGTGAAAGGATAGCAGAATAAAGAACAGAGAAAAGATGAAGTGCAGCAGATCAGTATACTGAGCCTAACCGGAACTGAACTCCAGCATATACAGATGCTTCCAATCAGTTCAAGACTGTGATTCTTATCACTTTGTAGACAGTGTGTCTTCTTGTAGGCAGTGGGCCTCTTGTGAGCAGTGTGCTCGGGCAGTGAGCCCTAATTGGCAAGTGCCATTTTGTAATTTCCTATTCTTCTAACAGAGAATAATTTTTGGGTTAATCACCCCGTGGTTTTCTCCCTTAACAGGGTTTCCACGTCAAAAATACTGTGTCATGTGTTTCTTATTTCATGGTAATGTTTTTTTTGTTTGATTCAATGCTGCATCAATTAATAAGAAAGTTCAATAAGGGAAATAATTAGGATAACTGATTCACCCCCCCCCTCTCAGTTATCAACAATATCTACTTTTTCAGTCTTGATATGATGGTAGCTGTATAATCCACCAGCAAACCAGTAGATTTTGGGCTTTGCAGTTGTCTCTAATTCCTCTTCCATAAATGATGGGAAGGGGTTATGGATGCAATTCTTTAAGAAGATCTTTAGAGAACACATATCCTGACTTCCTTTTTCTTGTGTTGGACAACATTGGACTTACAATTTGCATCATCTACTGGAGAAATCTACCCTCCTGCCAACATTTTATTCAACTCTTTCTTGAATTTTATTGTGTGTTCGTCTTTTTGCCCTTTAATTTAGTAAATTTTTGTGGAATAAGTCTTCATATTCTTTTAACAACCTCACTAATTTTAGACCTCCCTTTCTTCCCAATAATCACCAATCTTAGCTCTTTTGGGCTTCTACATCAAGTTGTCTAGAAGTATCGTCTTCTTGAGGTTCTTGGCCATCCTTTTGCATGTTACAACACTGCAATGCCTTTTTTAATTTCTTTTTGCCTTGTGATTAACCCTATGGGTTCCCATTTATCAATGCAGCCTAATGTTACATTCACTTCTTTTCTTTTTAGTGACCAATTTCTTTACTTTTTCATCCAACAATGTTAACAACAATGCCCATATTTTTCTCAATGCCCCGTGGACTTGTTTGACTGGTTCCTAGAAGTTAATGCATCACAAAAGTCTTTTACAAGATCATCTCAGTTCTTTTTACCCTTCTCCTTAAATTGTATTATATATTCTAGGTTCTGGGTAAGGATTCCAATGTCCAACAGAAATATTGAACCCACATTTTGGAATTTGCCTCTCCTATCTTTTTCCAATGAGCAACTCAATTCTTTATGTGCAATCTGGGACTGAAAGTTATTGTCGATTTCTGTATTTGGTGAACATAGCCACGTTTCTTTTCAAATCTTATTCAATAAGTAGGTCCACTTCTTTCCATGAATATCTGCCTTTTTGAGTTACTCACCATCTTGCAGTTGCCACTGTTAAAGTGTTATCCAGGTCCTTCATCCTAACTTTCATTCGGGAATATTTTCCTCATTTGTACCAGTAATGCTTCAAAGCTGCTCTTTTCTGTATAAGCGGGGAGCTTCACTTTAGAGGCTTCTCTTTCTATTTTGCATATTATCTTTATTGGTGTTTGTGCAGTCTTATGTGGTACCATTGCTGTTTTCACAGTATCACTAGAGGTTTGTGGTATGCCCTTGGATGCATATATAGAAGCTTCATTCTTGTTTCAGGATTTCTTTATAACCAAGAGTCAATATCATCTTTTGTGTCTGTTTCTAAGGACTCGCTTTTCAAACTTACCTCCCTATCTTCAAATAACTCGTAGTTTGTTTTGGGCATTGGTACTTTTCCAATATTAGTACTTGTCATCTTGATAATCCCAGATTTCTTCTAACCAAGTGTTACACCCCATGTGTTTCTATCCACTTACTATTGACCTAGAGTGGTTAATTTAATTGGAAAGTGAGTGATTATGAAACTCTGCATCTATACGTGTTTCTATCCATTTACTATAGATTGGTTATTTTGTGAAAATTGAAGTAATTATGAATCTTTGCATCTATGTGTGTTATCTATCTTGAATGCAATATGATGAGAAAAAAAAAAATGCAATGTCTTGTATTAAATGTGATTATTGTTAATTAATGATCAGCTAACTACTGTGGCGGTGATCTAAGGGGATGTAGGAACAAGTTGTTCCTCCAGAAAGGAGGGGAGGTATCACTCAAGAGAAGGACTTGGTCTGATAAACGTAAAAGAAAAGCCTAAACTGAGTAGCACACACACATCCTATTTTGACCTAGGTTGAGTCGAGTCAGTGTGGGTAACAGTAAGTGATCTAAGTTATGTATCTTGAGTCTTGATTGGATGTTCGAACCTACATGTTAATTGTTTGGTTGTCTAAGCAAGTTTTTTTTTGGAGACTATAGTTCGTGCAAGTCCACGATATGATGTAATGATCTGATATTTTACCAATTAAAGATTGGAAATAATAAACATTGAGGAATTCTCCCTATTACCCTCTATACTTTCCCATACTTAGTCAATTTTGAAACCAAGAAGAAAAAGACAAAATAAGAAAAGGACAAAATAAGGAAAAAGACAAAATAAGAATCAAGACAAAGAAATTAACAAATGAAAGTTATTATACTTGCTAAAGGATACGATGCATAAGGAGGCATTTTAGAAGAGTCATGTCTTCTCCAAAAGGGCAGTAAATGAAAGCTATATAAACATCAAATCATATTCTCCAAAAGAGATGAACATCTGCAGTTCAAAGGTCAAACAGAAGCAAAGCAAGATATATATTTCTGTGTAAATACTTAACTTCAATCAGCAGATAAGTCCATAACCAAAACAATTGGCATAAAGTAGATACTCTGCATAATTCAGATCTGTTATCAAAGATATTACAGCAAGCATTATAAGAAGACTTTCCAACAGCAAACTGCCATTCTTGCAGGCTCCAGTAATCAAACTGACATAATACCACAGGTATGACAGTACATTGTTTCCCTTGCTTGTATTAATGTTCAATATAACACTGCATTTATTTACAGCCAGTTCTGAGCAATATAATTCATGGACAGTCATATGTAATATTCACTAACTGTGTATTCTATATCCCATTCATTAACCACATATGGGATCAATGAAGGGTGACATGTCTAGTTTATCATTCATAGTCGATGTATTGGTCTTGGCTACCTAGAGCACCAAGAATCCTCACGGATGCCTTAGCCTCAAGAATACACCAAGTAGTTCTTGAATAAGGATGGGAGACAAACATAGCCTATGATGAACAACAACATGCTACACCCTATCAACCCCATATGGTGTTAAGGAATAGTATATAAGTTATAGAGAAGAAGTATATGTTGATAAGATCATAAAGATAGCATGTGAAATGTCATGATAAATGGTGAACAATGAACATATGAATTGCATAGTGTAACAGTACCAATAGCTGACTGTGATAGCATGAAATCATTATAAATTATGAATTGTTTACATTGCAATAAGTTTAGTTAGATTATGTAATGAGTATGAAATATTTATGTGCATTTTCATTATAATGAACTAAGGAAAGGTTAAATGAATACAAAGAGTATAAGTACATAAAAGGCATGAATTCCTAAAACAGAGGAAGGCAATAATGTTAATCAACTCACCACTATGAGTAGGGAAGATTAGGGCCAAGGATAGGTACGGGTTCATTGGTCTAGAGCACCCCTTCGAGCCCTTGTCTCAAGATGGTACCTTAGGGAGCAAGAGGTAGTCTTTTGACTTGACTGGTCTAGAGAACCCCAAGTCAAAGGAAGGTCCTAGAGTGGCCTGGGTCTAGAGTACCCCTCGAAGGAAGAACGACCTATACCATTGGCATTGCACCCTAATGGATTCACTCTCATAAGATGGAGGATTTGATTAACAAAAGGGCCAAGTAGATCTCTTCTAGGGAATCATAAAATGTATACATCAATCTATGATAACAAATGGCATATGTTTATAGATGATATGTGAATTTAGAGAAGAATTGTATACTAATGTTCTCTTTGGTGAGTTGAATTGTGCAAGGTCAAAGGAAAAATTCGGACTCACTAGAAGGGGACATTACATATGATCTTACGTATGAATCGATACGAGCATGAATATATGTAGGTAGACGTACCTACGTACACTCATGAGCATATCGCTCATAGATGAGGGGATATCGATTTGGACTATGCAAGAATTAACGTCTCTTTTATGTTATTTGACGTTAAGTTTGAAGATTTTATGATGTTAAATGCATTTATGGTTATGAGTTATATTTGATTTTACGATAATAACACACACACACATATATAGTCTCTCTCTCTATATATATATGTATATAATATAAATATTATTTTTATTTTCTCTTAATAGCGAAAATACAATTTTATCATTTTGTGGAAATTGAATTTCGTAAATATTGTTTTGTAGTGATTAAAAAAATAGTATATAATGATTTCTCTGCTAACCTCTACTATCTTATAGTTTTTAGTATTTGGGCAGTCTCCTTTTCCATCATCCATAATGTGTGAAGTATCCTTTGTTCCATTTTTGTCATCATTTGTTTTTGTTTTTTTCCTCATTGTTATCGCCAATTGTAAGTTCTCTTTTGCTTCTTCCTTTGGACACAAAGCTAATCTTTTCAAAGTTATATTTTTTGGTAGCTCTCTCAAGATCCCTGCTCCATTGTGACATTCCTCTAGTCTGCTTGACACCAATTCTTTGCTGCATGGATTGTTTGCCCCAATATCTAACCTATTTGTTCTTGTTGTGGCACTAACAGATCTTGTACTCTGCACTTTGTGGTATGATCCTGGCAATTCTGATGTCTGTTATATCTAGTGTTCCGCAAAGTCTTTGAGACAGGTGCATTGGGACAGAAATGGTTTTCCCAAAGTTTGGGGATGGTGACTAAAATAATATATAATATTTGAAAAAATCATTATAAAAAATAGGAAAAGTAATTGCAATTTATCATTTTTTGTAAACAATTTTGCAATCAATTGAACCAAAATTTCAATACAAAGTTAGTGTTACAAGCTGTGTTCCACGGTGTTTTGGGGATGGGGATGGCAGTCCCAGGGCCATTTTTTGGGGACAACAAGGGGACAACAATATATGAATTTTTCAAATATATATAATTTTATATATGAATTTTTCAAAATATATTATATAGAGAGAGAAAGAGAGAGATGTCAATAACAACAATATCAATCAGTCAATAAATCATGACAGCAGTATAACAATAGTATAACAAGCAATAAAGTATAAAATTAATCATGAAATTCATGACAACAATATAATTAATGATACTTAACTATAGTACTATGAACAGTAGGAAATTTAATCTGAATCATGACAGTAGTATTAAAGCATTTTGTTGTTCAAACTGTAATATTAAAGTTAAACTCAAAGTCTCAAACTTCAAAATACAACAATCTATGCCTCATTTGGGCTATCAATATCAAAAGAACTATTTGTGTCACTATCGCTATTTTCCTAAAGTGGATCATCCAATGGAAGCCCAACCAATCCCGGTTGCACCTCCTCCTCGTCAATTTGCCTAACATCTTAAGGATCAACATCCCAACGTGCTGCTGGAGTTTGTCGATACTCAGTAGTCTACCGATCTTGAGGCACTATGAATTGCAACTAGTTTTTCTACTCGTTTCGAGGTAAGCCTGTTCCTCTTGATCAAGTGGATGATGCCATAGGTGGACGAATTCCTCTTTGCAATAGAGGAACTAACAATCTATGAGAGTAAACGAATAGGAAGTTGTTTCAACTCTGGTGTGTCCTTCCCATGAAATTTCCACCATCCAATGGGTTTTTTTGTGCAATAATGGCCTTATCCATCCTAGCCTTTGGTTTGTTGAATGTAGGGCCTTGAAAATTAGAAAGCTGAAGCCATTGCTTTCAAAGTATGGTTGCTTCCTCAGTGCTATACAGCTTACAAAGGGCTGTCATAAACCCCTCCATTACCTCATCATCCTCAAAAAGAAGAATTCGGCTAGGTCTAGGTGCGTGCCACTTTGGATTAAGAGCATAGGCAGCCATATGAAGAGGGGTGTTCATTGTGTTCCACCACTTTGTGACAATAGGCTTGATATGCTGCTCATAGAACTACTCATAGAACTATAATTCAGGATCCTTTTCACGAATTTCTTGCCTCATTTGATCAAGCATGCTATCAAAAGTCTCATAAATCTCTCTAAGGCTTGGAGAGTTTGTATTTGCATACCTAATCACCCCCACAACAGGTGATATGATAGAGCAAATATATTTGCAAGCAACATTTAAAAATTGTAAGACATTAAAACTAGTAATAATAAAAATTAAAGAAAAATTCAAAAAACGAAGTAGAAAGTTAGAAACATAATAATAAAAATTTCTTAATTGATATTGGACCACCAAGTGTCATTAAGCAGCCTTTCTCTCACCTTCTTCCCTTCTTTTGTCTTTGATGGAGCCCACTTTTTCCACTCTCCACAAACCACCTTGGATTGTAGAGCATCCTGCACCTTCGGCATCCTCTCCGGTAAAATAAAATAGCTAGCATATCTGGTCTCAATTGGTTTGAGGAATTCTTTCTTTGAATAGGATTGGAATAATGCAAGTGAATTCTGATGCTTACATACACACATTTGTATGTCTCTAGCTTCGACCACTGCTATTTTCACCCCATCTATTTTGCCAACATTTTTCAAAGCATTATTCAAAGCATGTACATAACATGGACTCTAAAAAAGATGTTTGTAAGCACTCTCAACCATCAAACTGTAATGTCCCCTTTTTGAGCATGACTCGTTGTTAGTTGAGCTAGAACATTGAAGGCTTGGAAACTAGAAAGTTGGCTCAACACTCTATTTTTATTTTTGGCTAGCAATATTTTGTATTATTTTATAAAGCCAAAAATAATGATAGTTTAGCCAAGGGAAAAATCAAGGGCTTGGAGAATTGAAAGTGGGAAAATAAATAAAAGGTAAATTTTTTTATATTTTTATTTATTTAATTTTCCCAATGAAAAGTGACTCCAAGGAGAAAAAAAGATGAAAAATAAAATATAATATTTTATTATATTTTTATTTAATTATGCCAAGGGAAAAATTGATGCCAACATGAAGAGGGAAAAAATAATTTAAAAAAAAAATTTCCCTAAGGAAATCGATGCTCAAGGAGAGTTAAAAAATAATTAAAAAAATATTAATTTGCCAAGGAAATCGGCGCCTAGGGAAAAAAGACAAAATAATAAAATATTGTTATTTTATTATTTTTAATATTGGCGTCCAAAAGGTGAAAGCATTTAAAAATATCAAAGTAAAGATTTGATATTATTGGTGGATGAGGTAAAAGCATTTAAAAAATATCAAGTTGAAATTTGATATTGATGGTGGAATTGAAAATTGATTAGATTTTGTCAAATGGAAGAGGAAGTATAAAAAGAGGGCTTTGGCATAATTTTTGACATCTTTTTGCATTTTGCATATTGCTCTTGGCTGAAAGTGATTTTCTGTGGATTCAAGGTGGTGTTCCCTTGATATTTTGTGGTTTGGTGATGATCTCAATCCATCATGGGAGGTGAATTCAAATGGAGTCCATCATTGTGCTTAACCGGAGTGTTCTAATGGAGTTTTATATTCATATTTGGCTTTTGTTTTGAGCTATTTTCATCAATAATTGCTTGTAGAGGGTTTACATTTGGATCACTTGGCAAAGGAGAGGGTTTTTAGTGATTTCCATCATTTTTTGCATGGTCTGATTTTTTGTAACAGCAGTCAGCAAATTGGTTTCAGTTTCAGATCTGAGGAGTATTTGGCATTTATAATAGGGTTTCATCATCAACTGTGATCTCTAAGCCTAATCGCCACCCATTGGTTCATGGCCGCTTGAGTTTGGAGTGTTTTCTTGGCACTTTTCTTGGCATTTGATATCAGGTTTTTATGACAGCAGCAAATACAGGTTTTATACAGTCATATCAGACCTCCAGTTGGTTGTTACAATTGCTTTTCAGTCATACCTAGCTGGGCATTTCATCAATCAATCATAGAGCTTCATTTTCCATTCATACGGCTAGGGTTTGGATCTATGTTTTGGCACTTTTGGATGTAATTGAAGGTCTGAAATTCAAATCAGACTTAATTGATTGTACTTTCCAGCTCTCTTCATTTGTAATCAACTTTCAAATCAATAATGTAGATAAGCTATCAATGCCGGGTATGTTCATCTATGTTTATGAGAGTTGTTTGATTGCCTAATATCACTATTTCATGTAATTTGGATGTATGTTTTCAACCTTTCAATCTACATGATATTACAAACTCATTGTTGAAATCAAAAGTTAAAAAACCTAAGTACTTTGCAAGCAAAACAAATCAGAAATTTTCAGACCAGCAAAAGAAAAAATTCAGTTAGAACAGGTCAGGGTTCTTACACAAACCGGCCAACTTACAAACACGAGTTGAATCTGTCACAACTTGCACAACATTAGAAGATCCAACCTCCTCTACGGCCTCCTTCAAAAGGGAAAACTCGTAATCAACATCCTTACATTTCCCAAAGCAATCAATAGCTCTAAGAAAGTATGAACCGACAGGTTATGTGACAATAATATTAATGAGTGGCGATGTCAAATATCAGTCCACCCATCCATGACAATGGAATAACCACTCCTAATCCATGTTCGTCCATCTCCTCCATCAATATGTTCACCTTTGAATATTGTTTGTCAAGAGGGGAGGTATGCAATTTGTGTTCTCCAGGGGGAACATAAGAGCGTCCAACTGCCATTGCATCTCTCAACATGCCTTTGATACAAGGAGACCTCGCCAAATGAAATGGGATGGCATGGGCATAAAAAAACTTTGCCGCTGAATCATCAACTTGCTCATGTTTTTGCAATCTCATTAACCCTACCACTATTTTTTTTTTCACTCGTAGTGTAATGCCCCGTCATGCAACCCTAGAGTGATAGATCAACAAGTGCAAATTTACAGAAATAATTTTTTTTTTTTGAAGCAAGTACATACAATAACAGTAACCAAAGATATCATAATACACGACATGAAGAAAAGTGCACTTCTATCTCCTCTAGGGAAACATAACTGCATCAGTGAATAAAAAGTTAAAACCACACACAAGAGATATACATTATACTGCTGCTACAGATAAGATCAACTTTTACATTAGCAAGATAGTTAATTTACAAAGATTATAGTACAGGATTACAAGACTGATCATGTCGGTTTACAACTGAATACATAAGAAAGTAAACAACATCACTGAAAGTGGATAACAATCTAAAACTGGAACACCTCTGCACAGAACTTGAACCGCATCTCCAATAAGACCAATGGATAGCTCTGCCTCCCAACCATGTGGAACTCTGAGGTCCACCCCTCCGAGCTAGGAGATAACGACGAGGATTCCACTAAGCCAAGAAACAACATCCAAAAATCAAAGAACGACAACTGACTTGACACAACTGACCATACCAACAAAACTGCACCAGCCAAGACATCACTCAAGAGGCACAACCAATAAGTAACAACTGAATTGCGTAAGGAGAGTGTCATCGCATGGTCCTAGCATGGGTTACCCAGGCTATCTATCACCAGAAGCCGGCCCCCATCTATGGTTACCCTGGTAGCCTCTCTCTAGGCACCGGCCCCATAGGGTGACACATGCGGAAACAACTGTCCTCTCGTGGAGACAAGGAGGTCGGCCTTGCCAACCAGGCCTTCTCATCCCATCCTTAGCCTATGAGAGCACTCAAGGCATGGGTGAGGTTTCTTACTTATCTTGTTAAGTGTTTTAATACCCCAACCCTCTTGATTAAGTCAGTAAGTTTCCACATGCTTACTACTTCCATGGGGTTACCCAGGCGGCCTCTCACTAGGTACCGGCCCTGCCATGAAAGCCACTCCCTTAGCGTTCTCTGATCAATCATACATACCACAACTTACAAGAATAATAGTCACAAAGCAGTTCTGACCCAAAACTTACGCCATTCACTAGGCCACAACAATAAGACCTTAGAGTCCCTTCAAAATTTGAGCAATACCATCTAGAAACCAAGTGCTATATCCAAGAGACCATTCCCCATTCATTACAAGACACGAAAATCCAGAGAACCCAATGCCATAATTTTGAACCAAAGTCAAGAACTACACCTCTGGAGTTAGGTACACAGACACTATATCACAAAGAAGTTCCTCATCCAAAATGGAAACCAAGGTTGAACAACTTGACACCTGATTTACAACATGAGACTCAAACTAAGAAATGAAAATAGACCAATTGCATCATTCTTTCCCGTTACATTGCAATGTTCCCCACACATGAACAAGAGCCATAATATAGCATATTAACTGAAATAAACCCATAAACATCATAGGCCTTGGAAATACAAACTTGACCACTTGATTAAAATTCATTCCGACAATATATCGTCTTCACAAGAAAACACTCATAAACACAACTCACCCCCAAGATAGACACAAAGATCCAACACCAGCGTAAAGATACGACAAGGCGGCAATCAAGCATAAGAAATTCAATGAACTCCTAATCCAATCAAGGAAACAACTTACACCAAGTTACCACGAATAGCAAAACTTCATAACTCTAGGAATTAATAAGGCAAGGAAGGTGAACCATAAACCGAACATCCGTTCTTCACAAAAGTCAAGGAAAGCTCATAAAGTAATTCCATTAACACCAGAAACCCAAGTTAAAGACACTCTAATTTCCCGTAATAAAATCAAAACACAATTCCTTGTTTTCCAAAATAAAAGAATCTAAAATGGAGCAAATACCTATACAATGACATCCACCGATTTACGAGCACGGCAAGGAATATTACAAGCCCGAAACAATTTAATATTTAACAAGGTAATTAATATCCGCAGCACAATATTGTTACCTCATGAAACAAAATCATTAATGCAAATTATTCTAAAATTTCCAAAGACAACTACAAACATGAGTCACTAGAAACATTTACTATTTCCAACAACTTCTAAACAAAATCTTCACAACGATATTAAATCTTTTCCCATAAGAAAATTAACTACCTATCATGTTAAACTTTTAAATCAAACCTTAATAGTTTTCTATAGGCTAACTAGCATGTTTCAAATCACAAGGTACAAAAGACGGAGAATCATAATATGGACATCTTAACTAAAACAAAACCCACGTAAGGCTATAATTTAAGTCCATTACTAAACTATCACACGGTAGAAGTTCTTTAATTCTTCTTGAGATAATCTGGAACACGATTCCATGTTTTATGAAATATAAGTATCTAAATTTATATGATTTAATCTACTCTCACTAGACCACATTTGATCTAATACACTATTATAGAAAAAACCTATTTCTATATTCCAATAACTATCAACAAAACAAAATAACTATAACTAATTACATCTTTCGCTACAACCGTTTGCTTCTATTTTACCATCCATATCATCTATTGAACTAACTACAAGAAATTATGATCCTTCTAAAAGTGTAAGTCACTTGCTATCATATTAAGATCTTAAATTAAACATTATCACTCTAATAGACTTCAATAGCCTTAACTTACTAACACTATCCATTTATCAACAAAATACGTAAATTTCCTAACCAACTTCTATTAACATAACCAAAATTACAATTCCTAAAGAGAACACTACACGCATAACATTCTAACAAACATACAACAATTTCTGTCCAACCACTATAACCCTATTTAGATTGCTATCATATAACCACTTTCCAATTTCAAAGCAACACAAGGGATTTCTAACTGCCTTGCTACCATTTGGAAACACGAAGAAGCATATAATATAGGCACTTGGCTTACTTATTTGAATTGATAAGATTACCGACTAACTACACTTCCAAACGGAGGCACTCGACTGTAGGTCTACTGTTATGAACGCCGACCGACGATGCACTTCCTACGACTGAAGTGTTAAACTAACACGACTACCAAACATAAGCTTGAACACCGACTACACAGCAAAAGCGACTAACAAATGCATTATTATGACTGTCGACCAGACTCTATGCTCCGGCGACAGCAGGAGGGAGAAAAATGATTCAACCAACAATGACGATGCAAACTATTTCTAAATACACGCCACTGAGCTCGCTGTCTAACTGGTAGATACTAGAATGGGATTGAACGTCTTACTAAAACCTTCTAAGATAACCATGACACCACAGATACATCGAGATCCAAAGACCTACTGCTAGCAAGCTAAGAAACGAGACAAAATCAGCGACAAATGTAAATGGATAGCACGTGCAGAGTTAAATGACATAAGCAAAACCAAGTTTGATGTAGATCTGAGCAGAAATCTTCCTCTAATCTGGTCGTTGTTTACCGAAAGGGCCTAACTCAATGCTAATGATCCTCTAAAATGGGTTGGTAACAAACAGAAGACAAATAAACTATCATTTAGAAACTTTCTCGTATGGTCAGCAACAACGAATGGTGTTATCATCATTAAGGAACTTTCTAGAATGGGTCGAGGCAAGAATTATCATCTCTACAATACAAAAGCAATCCTTTACAAGTTTTTTTTTTTAGCAAATAGACATACAATGATGAATTAATCTTTGTTGCAGAGGTTGGGTATTTGAATACAGATCGGAGATGAAGGAGTGCATTAGACTTTGCTTGGAAAAAGGATTCGGTGCAAGATCCACTATTAAGGTGCAAGAAGGAACCAGACATTATCTACAGGTTGGATTTAAAACAAGGAGGGTTTGAAAAAATACAACCACCAATAAGGGTAAGGATACAATGCAGAAATTGCTTGGAACACTACCAGTAGAAGTGTCTTGTTTGGTGGTTATAGTGAATAGTTTCCTGTCGATTAAACTCAGTCAAAAGACAAGTACCAACCAAACGCATCACTATACACCAGACTCAGAGACATTTTTCTACATGCTTCAAGATGGTTAATACTTCTAATGCAAATGAAGAATTACACGGTATCTTTCAACCAACAGGAAGATTTATGATGCAGAAATTGTGAAGAAATTTCACCAAAATTTGGTTAGATACCTAGACATGCTTGCAGGGTAGCTTCCTAGAGGAAGTAGTGTTGGAGACACCAAATTTCATCCGGGTTTCACAGATAAAAACAAGGTATTGTAAGGTGACATGGAAAATGTGTAAAAGGACCTTCTGAGGAATGGTGGAGCATCTACAATAATCTCAGATGAAATCAACTTATTCAAGTTGCCACTGAATGTGAGCAGTAGCTATTTATTAAAAGAAAAAGGCACATTGATGTGCATAAGGGTTACTCCTCACTGGGCAAACCACTTCTGTCCGAGAGGTAGATAAGTGAGATAAATATGCAAGAATGACAGGGACAAGAGATTTATAAAGGATTAAAATGGAGTCATCTATTTCACAGGATTGAGATCACGATGCAGGGTTACAGATGATGGGCACAAGATTTCAGAGGGATTAAAACAAAGATTCAACCAGAAGAATCCATTTTGGAGAGATCACATGGATAATTAAATTCCAAGTTACACATAGAACAAGCTAGATCACACATAGAACATGCTGTAATAAAATTCAACTTACAAGCTACAATGATTGCAATTTTACAGAGAGAGACAAAGCACATACCCGCATTTCAGTTCCACCTCAAAATTTTTCCATTTTCCTGCAACCAATTCCCTGTTCTTCTCCCAATATCTCTGTTCTTTTTCCAACTCCTCCCGAACAAGGTTTTTCCTCCTTTTACAAAAATGATTCCACTCCAGAAATAGATGCAGACATGCATCCGTTACCCAACAACCCACTCCTCGGAAATATAAAATTTTACTAATAATTGAGATTGCACAAATCAGAGAATTCATATTCGACAACTCAAGGCATTTATTATACATATCAAAATTATTCTGTACAAAATATATACTAATTACCCGAAACTCCAATTAATGGCAAGATTATCCTTGGGTAGGGGATAATTAATTCTAGATAATAAAATTTAACCAAGGCATCAATCCAAGTTCTAAGCCAAACAAATATTATCCAATAATCATACTAGGAGCATTATTAGTTAATAATAAATCATTAAAGTATTTTCCAACCACACACACATGAGCATAATTAACACAACTCGACTATACACCACAACACGAGATTACCAAACCTAGTAGGCAAGGACCAAGCATCACAACCCGACTCGAGACTACCACAGAAGACAAGGACCGACCTAGTGGAATAGACCTCGCGTTATCTCCCATCACTGATACCCATTGGTGCAAGAATTCGCTCAAACCTGCTATATCAGGTGGAGTCGAGGTTCGGTACCTGCAGCCTGCATCTGAACAATTGGTTGTATACGATCAAATACATATATGTCAACACACAGAGAGTCAGAGAGTCACGGCGTAGTAGGGTGCTTGAAGCGAGTAGTACTACACCGTCTCTGCTCTTGAAACAATATCATAACAACTATTATTTGAATTCAAATACCAACAAACCAAATGACACATGATAATATTAATTCGCATCATAATTGGAATAATAATAATGCCGCCACAACTCATAACACATATCTAATTATATCAGTCGAACCTAGTCCATCAAGATCAAAATAAACATAAATCATAACCTACTAATCAAATGTCTCAGGATTGTATCAATGCAATGAACGACTAACAACTGTCTCCGACTAACAGAGAGCAATGCAGAACTACCACTATTACAAGCAAAAAACGAGGGGGCACTACACGTAGTGGAAGTGACCTTGCTTTTCCCCCTATCAGAACCCTCTCCAACTGATAGATTGGAATATCCATCAATATATTGCATTGTTCTTGATGAACGCTTCTTGCTCTTAGTAGTAGCAACATGTTTTTCCTCACTCTCTCCAACCAACTTTAACATTTCAACATGTTCTTCCAATGTTTATTTCTTTACAAACTCTAACCCCAAGGCCACTCTCACCCAATAAATGGTGTTCAACTGTGCTATAGCTCCCATGGTAATCAGTTTTGCAAACATGACACAACCAATGTCTGCTGCCCCCTAAATTTTTAGGGTTATTAGTGGTTAAATTGGTGGCAAATTGTAGCAAAGGTTTTTTGGGGTTGAAAGGGCCTTTTGCATATTTTTGAAGAGAAGATGAAGGGCATGCAAAACGGTCTTTTGGAGTTCCACTTCCAATAGAATCTGTGTTTTGATTTTTAGAATGTTCCACTCTATTTACTTCAACTTCTAAACTCTCACCTCATGCACATTCTCATCACTGCTGTTATGGCTCATTTTTTATGTTTCTCAAGTTTGAACTTTGTAGTTTGTAGTATTTTTTGTGACAGCAATGAACAAACTGAAATAAAAACTAATTACAAACCAAAACAAACAAAAAAATTAAAAAAACAAAAAAAAATATCCACTCAAAGAGACATCTCTTGATGGCTGAAGTTATAAACCAGTTGATAATGCTTGAGAAGTGTTTTCTAATGCAAAAAATCAGCTCACATTTAGCCTTCAACTTCAAAAAATCTCCAACAATAGCTGCAGTTTTGAGTTTCAAGTTTTTTCCCTTCCAAGCAATGGCTCTTTTTTTGGTTTGCAATGATAGATGGAAAAGAAATAGAATATAAGCTGTTTTAGAATGAGTAAGGGCGTGGGAGGGTTTGTGGGACCCCCACGCCCCTTTTACAGCCAATAAATATGTTACATGTGTCTTTATTTTTTTAAAAACAGAGCTTTTTTTTTTGTTTTACGTAGGGGATGTCTGGCAGTCCCCGGGATGGTCAAGGGACATCTGAGACGTCCCCGACCGCCTCGGGACGGCCATGCGTCCCCTTTTATTTTTTTGTCATTTCCTACTCTAGGGACGTGTTTCGGAAGCGTCTTAGAGTTTCAAAATTTTTGGGGGACGCCTAGGGGACATCCCCTGCTGCCCCCCTACCCCCGAAATGTAGTAGGGTATGGAGACATGAGCTTGAGAGCTGGGGACGCATCCTCATGTAACACAGTTTACAAGTACAATGGGCCAATGGCTAATCAAACTCATTGTCTGATGCAAATGTTGTGGCATACTCATCGCTAGGATTGCTAAATCCCCTTTTAACTACTAAATCCTTAAGGCAAACCATTTCTTTGCCTGTTTTAAGCTGGATTTTGATAGGATATAACAAATACGATATAGCATTATCAAATGTACTGAACCTAAGTGACAAAAGTAGAAATTTACAAATTATCTGATTTGCAGACAAAAGGCTGACATTGGTAGAAAATTGAACTTGAAGCGATCGATTCTTGTATCTAGTTGAAATCTGAGGTTTAGAAAAATAAGAAATCAATTAACCGGTATTAAGATAAAGATTTTTTTTATTTTTGTTTTTTGAAATTAAGAATGAATGAAGAGGATAGTGTAAAGGCTACAGAGGAGTGGCTGTGTAATGACATAGTGGCGGAAGGTGAGGGCCGTGCAGTTGAAAAAATTGAGTATTGTCATTCCTTTTAGTTTTATTTATTTTCTTTGTTTTCATTTTGTTGGCTTCCCAAGAAATAGTAACAAGGATCCAAAAACTCACATACATTCATGAAAATAAAATTGACAGAGCTTAACCGCAATATAAAAAATGAGTGTTTTTTAAATGTTGTGGAGATGCCCTGTCATCCTTGGGATGGTCGAGGGGTGCTTGCATTTGCCCCAGCTGTCCCAGGGGTGGTAGGGCATCCCTAGAGAGGTGAAAGTCCTCAGGGATGTTCCCTGCACTGCAGGGCCTTCTCATGGACGACCTTCATTGCAGGTGGCGCTTGAAGGGATGGCAAGGGGATGTTTCATCCTCACCTTGCTATCCCCAGGACATCCCCATCCATTAGTGATTGGCTCCTTTGGGTGGTAGAGCAGCAATTGCCTCATTTATTTTTCTTTTGTAGAATTGTGCTTGCATAGGGTAGTTAATGAATTGGGGGTCCATTCCTTACTTAACACATATTGTGTTTGTGCTTCCTTCATACAATTTGTTGCTATGTGCCTTTGGTTTCCACACCTTTAGCAAGTCGGTACGGATTTGTCCTGACATAACCCTCTTCCACCACATCCATTGTATCCACATCTATATCTGCCCACGCATCCTCCGCATTATCCCCTATTCCGGGTAAGCCCCTTTCTGCCACATCCATTATATCTTCATCTATATCCGCCTATGCATCCTCTGCATTATTCTCTCTACATCTTCCTTGGTACCCTCATTGACTATTATTCTAACTCTCTTGTGGGACTCCCATGGGTTGTGGGGGGGCCAATGATTGCACCTACTGCCTGCTGAGGCTGCTGGTAGCCCACTTGTGGTTTTGATAAAATTGTTAGTTTTATGGTGCTGCAATGTACTTTTGTATTGGTTGTGGAGCTAATATGTTGGTTACTGTGGTACCTTTATTGCTGCAACCACTTAACCTATAAACTCCTGCAAATCATCTATTGTATCTGCCTATGTATCTTCCACATTATCTCCCATCCTTGCTAAACCCTCTTCTGCCAAATCCACTGTATCCACATCTATCCGCCACATTTATTAGGGAACAGTAAAGTGTTGAAGGGAAAGTGCCTCATTTGAGTTCAAACACATCATCAACTGGTATAACTTAGAGTCACCCAGAAGAGAAACAGAAAGTTAAAAATATATGTGGCCTCTAGAAATGTGATGTAGGCAACACAAGATGCTGGTTCATTTTGTAAGAGACCAAACATTGCCAGCTCAAAATCTATTAGAAACGTGTTTGATGTGAATGGTCAAGATGTGGTTGATGCTTATTTTTGCAAATGGAATACCATTTAATGTTGCTTGTTGTCCTTCCTATGAGGTGATGGTTTGCAAACTTTTATGAACTTATTGCATTTAAACTTAAATTGTTTATAACATGATGATGATTATCAATTATCAGTAAAATTAATCTTTTCTTTCATTGACATCTATTTCTGTACGTCAAATGTTAGTTTTCGAATTTTCAAGCATTTTGATTTTTTTTTGAAGTTGCATAGCTATGTTATAATTATTTTTTCTGAATTAAAATTTTATATTATATTTAATTCTTTAGACATTTTTGCTGTTTCCAAGTATCTGTCTCCCATGTTTTTGAAGAACAGTGTAGCTATACCTGTCCATCTCCCTCACCAGTATTAGTTGCCATTTCCTTGTAATTATGATATTTGTACATGTATAACATGAAGATTCATGATTACTTCTATTGTTGCCCATCTGCCCAGATGGCTGATTGTGTAGTTTTTTCATTGCAACAGTCATAGACCAGGCATTGTAAATATGCATGTGCTAAAATGAATATATTTATCTTGTAAAATGCCTCAGTGAAATAAAGCTGGATAATGTTAAATATGCAAAATAGTGTACAACTTTTAAATTTATTAGGAGCTTTGATTCCACACACAGTTTGTGTTGTTAGTGGATAAATATTTTGCCTCTTGCCATACCGAGCTTCTTTTGGTTGGATGATGACTCCCTGGACTTCAAGACTTTTAGGACCTGCTACCAATTTGGCAAACTAAGTGGGGAAGTGTCAGCAGGACTTTCAACTGATAGTTGGTAGTTGATTACATTTCAACTATCAGTTTTCAGTTTTCCCAAATCAAAGTATATATTTGATGGAGATGATGGTTGATTACATTTCAGTTGTGACATAAATTTTCCCAAATAAACACTTTGCTTTTCTTGTCCTCTTCACTTTGGCATTAACTATGCGAATGTAACAAATTTACTGTTATGCATACTGAGATAATAAAATTTAGGCCAGAAATCCATGTTGCACTCTATTGACATGATGGATGCTATAGAGTAATTACAAAAGTCCATGTATCACTTCTTGAACTATTCTTTTGGAATAGAAATATATTATATTGCTCTTCTAAATTCTGTGTCTATTTGTCAAAATCCTTTATTGATATTTTTGGTACTATAAAAATATTCAGTTAGTTTTTCTAGGCAAAATCCTTGTTTTCTATTCTTAGTTCCAATTTTGTAGTCAATGCAATTTGAATTTTAGTTATTGGTGTTATTGTGCTTGCATATTTTTGTTTGCCAATATTAGCTTTTGCTTATTTGATTGCAGATGCTGCCCAAGAATGCAAAAGCGTTCTGGACACTGTGGAAACAGTGTTTCCTCAGGGCATGGCCGATTTCTCTTGGAACAACAAATTGCATGAGACAGTTGGCAAGGCTGTTGAGCTGCTACCAGAATTGTGGAAGCAAGCAGGCCTACATCAAGAAGCAATGGCTGCATATAGAAGGGCCCTTCTCAGCCATTGGAGTCTTGATGCTGATTGTTGTGCAAGGATACAAAAGGAATTTGCTGTTCTACTGCTTTATGGAGGGGTTGAAGCAGGTGCCCCTAGTTTATCCGCTCAGATTGATGGCTCATTTGTGCCAAGAAACAATACAGAGGAAGCTATTCTAATTCTTATGATCCTACTAAGAAAATGCTGTCTACACAAAATAGCTTGGGATCCTGCAGTTATGGATCACCTTTGTTTTGCACTTTCTCTTTGTGGGCAAACCTTTGTTTTAGCAAAGCAAATTGAGGAGGTTATGCCTGGAACGTATGCAAGGTCTGCTCGCTGGAATGACCTGGCTCTTTGCTACAGTGGTGCAAGGCAAAATAAGGTTGCTCTCAATCTCTTGAGAAAGTCTTTGAACAGATTGGAAAGGCCAAATGATCTATCGGCTTTATTACTGGCAGCCAGGATTTGTTCTGAGGATTTCCATCTTGCTTCTGAAGGAATAGAATATGCAAGAAGAGCTTTAGAGAATGCCAAAGGAGAGTTTGAACACCTGAAGGGTGTAGCATATCGCTTATTGGGCCTTGCCCTGGAAAAGCAAGCCAAAGTTTCTTCTTCAGATTTGGAAAGAACCCATCTCCGGCATGAAGCATTGAAATCCTTAGAGGAAGCTAACACTTGGGAAAGACAAAGCTCAGACTTGATTTTTGAATTGGCCCTTGAGCATGCTCAAAATCGTAATCTTAATCTAGCTTTGAGCTATGTAAGAGAGTTCTTGGACATAACTGCGGGTTCATTATTGAAGGGTTGGAGGCTACTGGCACTAATATTATCAGCTCAAAAACGTTATTCCGAAGCAGAAATTATCATTGATGCTGCTTTAGATGAAACAGGAAAATGGGATCAAGGAGTGTTGTTGAGAACAAAGGCAAAGTTGCAGATTGCTCAGTCATCCCCTATGAATGCCATCGAAACATACAGGCTTCTTCTTGCCTTGGTTCAGGCTCAAAGGAAGAGCTTTGGAACTGGTAAATTCTCTCGGAAGGTATGCTTTATTCGAAAAAGTTTTACTAGTAGTAAGCTAACTTCATATTGCTTTTGGTCTGTGCATGATTTGGGGAATTCACTCTTTCCTCTTAAGACTAGCCACACAAATGAAAAAGATGCAGTTCCCAGATCCATGAAGCTTGCCCAAGAAGTAAAGATTAAAAAAATGCAGGCTTTTGTACAAAGTGTAACACATTTTTATGGACGGATCATCTAAAAGGACATGTTACTAAATTCTATGAAATGCTATGCCATATACAACCTATTTTCTGGAAATGAGTACATTGTGAACAGAGATCAGCTCCCAGCTTCAAGAAATCCACAAAAAGAAGTAAATGATGTGTTCTTCTAATGCCATGGTAGTAAATTATTCATCAATGAATTTCTCCCAAACTAGCATCTCAGAAAACTTCATTAATGGCATAGACAATTCAAGTTTTGAGAGTAAACAGCAATGCCCACAATTATGTTTGCCTAACTCAACAATTTAATCATAATTTATAAGTCAACAGTACAAGTGATTTAGGAAGTTCATTTTTAAGTTGTTTATATATGCTCCTATTGGAGAGGTTTGTGAGCAAATGTGACTTGGCTTCCTATGTTGATCACGTTAGTGAGAGCCACTATGTTAGTACACGGCAATGTTAACATTTTCCCATGTTGATTATGAGTGAAAGCCTCTAGGGTTATTAAGTATTGGTGTATATAAAGAGATAGTGAATACCCCAAGACACATTGATGTAAAAGGACACCTTTTGTATAGAGTGAATACTTGGGTACTTAATATCCTATTCTTGTGTTGTGCATGTTCATTATCATGATGTAAAAGTGAAATTATTGTGTTTACAAATGTATCTTTAAATGTATGCATAAATTTACACAGTATCAGAGTAGACTGAGTCCTATCTTATATCATGAAGGTTTTGAGAGTATCAAGACCTCACGAGTTGATTGCCAAAACTTATTTTCAAACTAACAAATGGTATACTCAACCTATAATCTAGTTTTGTTGATTATTCTACTTCGAAAACTGTTTTAAACTTTTAAAGGAATTCTTGTTTGTTGTATTTGTTTGTCAAATTGCAAAACTTGTATCCTCGAAGGTGTTTTGAAAAAAAACCTCATATCTTGAACGAGCAGTAGACTTTTTGAAATCTGACAGTGGTTGGATTCTACTCAAATTAATGAGGGGTTATTACTTTCATATTTTTTGGTTGGGAATTTAAGCTCCCAAATGTTTAAGCGTGGCTGACTTTTGCTGTAGTAAGATGAAAAATTTCAATTTGAACTTCCAAATTTTTGTGTCAAAGAAGTTTGCCCAATAGCAGCAAGATGAGTGGTGTATCATTTTTGGTTGTTAAGGTGACCATTGGTGTTGGCATGCATTACAGGTTTGCATAGCTTGGAAGTCATTTGTTTTTAAGGAGTGCTGCTAGCCCACCAGATAAGATGCACCCTAGGGAAAGGAAGATCACATGTTCAAATCCTACATATACAACATTTGTTTTTTTCTTGTTTGGAATTGCAATTAATATTACATTTACAACCAGCGCCAATTCCTTCTGTAGAACTTGTGGTGATACAATGGTAAGAGTGCTTGCTTGCTTGGAGGAGGTTTTTGTTTCAAACTCTAATAAGCCCCACAAATTCATATTTGGGCAACAAAGAAATTTGTGCGGAGGTCAGATTCTGCCAGTGCCATTTTGGGTCTTGGAAGTAGTGGTGGCAGATTGGTTGAGGCACTTTAGCTGAAATCAAATCCTGCCTTCCTTCAATTGTTTTTACAGATGATGCAATATCTGGTACTGGGTGACCGAGGACACTATATCTGTATGAAATGAGTTTGTGTGGGGTTTGTGCACACTTCTTTCTTTGACTACTAGCCTGAACGGAATTGCAAGGGAGCAGGGTAATGTAGATCCACTTGAGTGTGATAGACATTAAGCCCAAACCAATTAGAGAGTTTGTTGTGGTGTTGAGTGGGAAGTGGGAGATTAGGTGTTTGAGTAATTTCCCTCCTAATAGTAGTAGGTCAAATTATTGAAAAGAAAATGCGGGTCTCTAATTAATTTAAAATCTTCAGTAATGAGTTTTGCCTCCAATTAATATTCAAATAAGTTAATACAAGAGTTGGTTAAGTAGGAGTAATTGTATAATAAAGTTTTTAGTTAAAATCTACTTGCCTCCACGTTCGAACTAATTTGGAAAAGGTGCTGAATCCAAGCCATATTGAGGACTATGGATAATTAGTTAGGGGCTATAACTTCACTCCCAATAGCAATAGGTCAAATTTTTGAAAAGAAAATGTGGGTCTCTAATTAATTTAAAATTTTCAGTAATGAGTTTTCCCACCAATTAATATTCAAATAAGTTAATACAAGAGTTGGTTAAGTAGGAGTAATTGTATAATAAAGTTTTTAGTTAAAATCTACTTGCCTCCACGTTCGAACTAATTTGGAAAAGGTGCTGAATCCAAGCCATATTGAGGACTATGGATAATTAGTTAGGGGCTATAACTTCACTCCCAATAGCAATAGGTCAAATTTTTGAAAAGAAAATGTGGGTCTCTAATTAATTTAAAATTTTCAGTAATGAGTTTTCCCACCAATTAATATTCCAATAAGTTTATACAAGGGTTGGTTAAGTAGGAGTCATTGTATAATAAGTTTTGAGTTAAAAATTAAAATCTTCTTGCTTCCATATTGAGGACTATGGGATAATTAGTTAGGGCCTAAAACATTTTAATTTATTGCTTAAATTGGCATAAAATTGCACTTTTCTTTATTCTCATGTCGTGTCCGACTTTCTTGAGTGTTTTTGTGCTGGGTCTCATTTTTTATCCTTGTGTTAGTGTTCTTTGAGGACCTTGTCATTGGTTGGTGTTTGTAGTTGTACCATCAAACACGGACTCTTGTTGGCCCAAAATTAAACTTATATCAGACATGGAGTCTTGTCGATCCAAATTTAAACTTAAAAGTAACAATTATGGCCTCTGGAATAAAAAATGGACATTGCTTTGTGTGTTTTTGCTTATGACATACTAATATGTATTATAAAGGAAGTACAAAAAAAGGGAGAAAGCACATTGGATTAAAAAGAGAAATGAGACTAGTGAGCTTATTGACAATGTCTCTAATGAGTTTTTACCATATATTTAGATTTTGGAATTGCCTAGAAATGTGTGGTAGCTTCTTGAGGAGCTTTGCAATAAGCCTGTCATGTCCCCTCCCCTATGAGCCGACTCAAGTTACAAATTATACAAGTCTTATCCATAGATGACAAAGCAGTGAATTGGAAACATATAAGGACCAACTAACATATGGTATAAAGATATGTTAAATAACACAAAAGACAACAATCATAAAAGTTTATCTTATTTAAGATAAAAACTATGAGGTGAGACGTTGGCATTAAGAAAAGATTGTGATCATTATCAAGAGTATTAAAGAGAGGAACGGACAACAGATGAAGAGATGAATTCTATTTATTATATTATGAAATATGTAAAGGTGTATGGTGGGTTCCTCTTTCCACTTCTTCACATGAACAAGAAGGGAATCGTGAGTCTAAGGGGGACAGGACTGCAGATGGCGTTAGAAGCTGTCTCCGAGAAATAGATGCAACTTCAATATATGATAAAAAGGAGTTAGTTAAAGATCAATAATATTTTGAGATGTGTTTTGTCAACAAAGGTAGTGACTAGTATTTGTTAGAGGCAATGAGTATGATATGAAGAAGGCAGCCGCTTGGGTAATAGAAATTATAAAATAGTTCAAGGGATGCGATCACTTCTTTAAAAAAGGGTGATGACTCTTTGGATTCAAAGAGGTGTGTCGCTTCACTTGGACATGGAAATATAAAGAGGAGGAGGTGGACGTCAAAAGGAGGGCATGAAGAAGATATTTTTCTGAATAATACAAAATATAACATAAAGATAGCAGTCTCATCATATCAGCAAATGCTAGATTATAAGGAATGATATTCATAAATAAGGAGCAGACCTTGGATCTGCAAAAGAGTATATTTATACACAGTCACTTTGATTGCTGAGGTATCAAAAGGATATTATTTAACAGGTCAGAACAGTGCCTATTAAATGATTTATTTGTACTAGTGTGATTTATATACATAAGACTCATCAGTCATAGAAGGATGATGAGGAGATGATGTGGAGGCAACCCTACCATACCCCCCTAAGGGCCTCTTTGGAGGAAGGACTGATCAGCACCCCTGCCATACCTCCCTGAAGGGACCTTATGGAGGCCTTGTTGACAGCCTACATCCTGCCAATCCCCCCGTTAGGGCCTATATGGAGGGAGAACTGAGTAACAACTTGCCATGCCCCCCGTTAGGGCCTGCATGGAGGTATTGTTGACCAGTCGATGTCCTGCCATGTTACGCAGCACCATCCCCACTATGATTGAGTTGAGTGAATAAATGGATTTAATTGCATAATAATAAATATGAATATTGTTTATGAATTTGAATGCAGGGAAATCTTATCTAACACTAATATTTCAAGAGGTATATTTGTATATCTATATTTTGTATATATGTTTTCTATGTTATGATTGCAGATTTAGAGCACAAGAATGATGCAGTTTGAAGGTAATCTAAATGGTAATTTCAAAACCCTAACCCTAACTTGTGGTATATGTAGTTTCTAGGGCAGATTAGGTAAGGGACATTACAAAGCCAAATGATGTCATCCAACACATTAGTCATGAGGTTGAGAAGGTTGGTTCATGATAGAGCAATGTTGATTCTTCCGAGGTGGCCACTTCACTTTGGATATAGCTGGTTGAGAAAGACGAGAAAGTTTGTTATCATGTAAGGGACTGCATTGATAAAGATGCTATTGCTGTGGGTGAAAGGTATTACCTCAAAAAGAGGAGATAAAGCTCTTTAGTGTCACCTTCTAAGAGCATGCTTGCAAACTTTCACTAAAGTTGGAGTCCAAGCAGCAACAGAAGGAGGCCAATTTTATAGTTGCTTTTTAGAAAAAAAAGTACTTCTACCTAAGACAACTTCTCAAACCTTGGCAACTCATTCGAGAATGGAAAATCTTTCTAGAATGGCTCTATTAAGGGTTCTAGCAATGGGTAGAGCTATGGTGCTCATCATAAGTACACAAATTATTCTACAGAAGAATGGTGTGCCCTAGAATCCAAGAAAGCCAAGGCCCTTCTAGCTAAGCAAAAATAATTTGAGGATTTAGAATTTCATGTATCCTATCCCAACACTTTAATTCTTCGTTAGTTCTTAAGGCTAATGACTTTTGTCCTATATGTTGTGACCTAATCACACATCGCCCCATTGCAAATGGGGACCCACCTTTTTTTTTGCAATTTTGAGCTTGTAGGATCCTTAGGAAGTGTTGTCAGACCTAGTCTCTTCCATGAAATGAAGAATAAGCCTCTCCGGAGCAGCATGGAATGAATCAAGTGAGTCTAACAAGGTGCAATTGAGAATACTTAAGCATGTCCCTGAGATACTGAAAATTGACTAAGTCTGATGTCCTAAAATCTTGAAAACTAAGTCTGAAATCTGGTGGATCCTCAAAAATCTAGAATCTGCATGTTAAATCTCATGGATTCGAGACCTATCTCAAACATCCTGAAAGTATATTTCAAAATATTTAAAGTATATGACCTATACTTAAATATATTTTGAAATATACTTGATTTCGGGCATTGAAAAATGGCTAAGTATGGGAAATTTCTTCTCCATTAGTGGAATCCGCCCTTGCTCCGGATATTTCTTCTCCATCAGTGGAATCCGCCCTTGCTTAGGAAATTTCTTCACCCACCATGGAATCTGCCCTTGCTTAGGAAATTTCTTCAACCTCCATTATATGCGCTCCAATTCAAGAAGACTTCTTCATTATCTGGCATATGCACCCTCACAAGAGAAATTTCTGTAGCGCTCAAGAAATGCGCCCTGCCTCAGGAAACTTTCTCCAACCTAGGCTAAATGCGCCCCCCTTTGAGAAATTTCCTCAACACCTAGGACATGCGCCCTCCTTAGAGAATTTCCCTGACTTCCAACATATGCGCTCTAGTTCAAGAGGATTTCTCCATCATCATGCACATGCGCTCCATCCTCTGGGACTTGGTGCAAAGGTTTCAAAATGCCCTCCTTGGAGAAATTTCTTCTCGCCTCATCATTTGCGCTCCAACACAAGGAATTTCTTCCTCACTTCATCAAGTTCGCCCTAATTGGTGAAATTCCTCCAACACTTCATATGCGCCTCATAGAGAATTTCCTCACCCTACTCCAAATGTGCTCATCAAGAAGAAAACTTCTTTAGCCTATCCCAAATGCACCTTGCCTTAGAGGAATTTCTCTAGCACCTCTCACATGCCCTCAACCTCATAGAAAATTTCTTTAAACCTCATGAAGTTCGCCAGCCGGAAGGAAATTTCTTCATGCCTAGTGGAATCCGTCCAACCTTGAAGAAGTTTCTTTGACATACCTCATATGCGCTCAACCTTGAAAAATTTCTTCACCTTACTTGAAGTGCGCTTAGGCATGGGTCAGGTCGGCCCTGATTGGAGAAAATCAAAGTATTCAAAAGAAAATAAAAAAAAGGGGCAGAGAAATGCTCCCTAATGAGGTCAACCCTAGCTGTCAGAGGAGGCCGACCTTGGTAGAAGTGACGCTTGGAGTTGGTATAAATGACAAGTTTTAAAATATGAGAGCAAAACCTCCTTCATTGCATAAAACAAGTAAGATCTAGTCTAGGACCTTTGCAAGGTATCCAAAGTAGAGACATGTTAGGAAATTAATAATGAAATGTGGATTGTTGATCAAATGTCTTTGCATTGATAGATGTTTCTCTTGTGTAGGTAATGGAAGGAAAATAGCGAGAACTTGCACTTGAAGGTTCAAAGCATGGAAGAGTGTTATTCTAGGTCAAAGGGAAACATCAGCGCCACATAGAGGAAAGCTAGTCCAGATGATCAAATTTCAAGCACACCACAACAAGAAAAGGAGGAATTCAACACCAAGGTCATCATCAGAGGAGGTCCACTGTACGACACCACTTCATCATCCAGAAGCTCACGTCCAAGAATCCAAGAGTCAAGTTTCACATTCAAGCTCCGGAGCCATCCACTTCAATCATGAAGTCTACTCCAACGATTCACACCCAAGGGCTACTTCCTGCACCATATAGTCTTGCACAAGAACCTATGTTACTGGTTCGGCCCTATAGACCTGCAGGTACAGGTCCGATCCGTCTTGGATCTGGATCCTGGTTCGGTTCTGGCGGGGGTTCGGATAGGGTTCCAAAAATGGCCTGTGGGTTCGACTTGTATGAATTTGTGACGAATTTTGTGCCTCTGCGACTCATTTCTAATAGGTTTTGTGCCTTTGCGGCTCGGTCAAAATCGACAAAATTTTCCTGCGTGAACTTTTTACGGCGTGAGACGATTCCGAGCACTATAATGCTCACATATAAAAGCCTATCAAAAGGATTTTAATTTATAATTTTATATTTATATTAATATTCATATTAATATATTTATATTTATATTAATATGAATATAAACATATTAATATTCATATTAATTTAAATTTTATATTTATATATTTCTTATTTTTATATATATTAATATATAATTATTTTTTTAATTATTTTTTATATTTATATAAATGGATATTAGTCTTTAGGTATTAAGATTAATATATTTTTATTTATATATAAACGATTCATATTTATATTAATATATTTCTATTTATATATTTTTATATTTCTTATATATTAATATATAATTTATAATTACATTAATATATTAATGTATAATTATATTTTTTATTTTTTGTTTATATGTTAATATATTTATTATTTCTTCTTTATATTTAAATATCTACATAATATATTTATAAAATATAATATATATAAATGGATATTAGATACATTCCTTATTTTAGAGATCTATATATAATTATTGCTATATATATATACTTAATTACTACTGCAAATATGTATATATTTTTTATTTTTATATGCTTTTGTATGGACGAACCCAAAACGAACCCACACCCCAAATTTTTTTTGACCAAACCCGCGAACCGAACCGGTGAACCCAAACCCGAACCAGTACCAAAACCGGTAACTTAGACAAGAACATGATGAGAAGAGAAATTAGTCAATCATCAAGCAATCCTTCAATTACATGAAGAACTAAATTTCCCAAAATTGCAAGTTCAAAAGAAGCAAAGTTCCACAAGTGAAAATCCAAAAATTTGGGAAAATATTCTGAGCAGTATGAATGGGTTGAAAATCAAACCAGTTTGCTCAATGACTGAGGTGGCCTTGGCACATCATCAATCCGATTACAGTTTGCCACATCACCTGTCCAAGTTCAATGTACCTGCAAGAAGACGAGGTCAAAGAGGACACCCAAGTGGAAGATGTTTCAAAGATTCCATTTCATTGTTATCACGTTGGAAAGCGTGCCTTCATTGCCTCTCTTTGGGGCGGTTAGGCTTTGTTGTCTTCATCTGGGCCATTGGTTTTCAAATCAATCCTGGCCGTCAATGTAATTTTGGAGCTTATAAAAGGTCCATTTCTCTCATTTGGAAGGTTAGAAGTTATTAGCTTGCGCATGAGTAGGAGTAGATTAGAGGAGACTCTTCGAAATCCTTGAAGATACATATGAAATTGTTGTAATCATACACTTCAAAATTAATACAAGCTCATTGTTGGTTCGCATGGTGATCTTGTGGTTTTGGAATGTTAGCATGATTTCTAATTTCTTGGATGTGATGGAGAAATGTTTCCAAGTAGTTTAGAAATAGATTAGAAGTTCATTGATGTAATGAGTATATGCAAAGATATTTGATGAATTCCTTAATGGTTCAAACTTCATACTTTTTGTGGATTGTCGAAGGCAACTCACTTTGTAAAGTTAGCCTGAACCTCCATATTCTTTAGTTCGATTGTGAATACTTGTTCAAGTTGCGCCAGCTGTGGGTGTCTGGATGTGTGTTTGTAATATGAAAATGTAATGTCCCTCTTTCTAGAGGAAACATTTAAACCTAAATTTGCATTCAAAGTGCTTCTCAAGGAGACATTAGAAATATTATAGATTAATAATTTTTCGATGAATAGATCAAATAAGATCAATGATAATGTATTCACATCATTCCAAGGATTATTTATTTCCTAATTGTTACTTGCTATTGATAACTATTCTATAATACGTTCCATAATTCAATCATGCATATTTTCCTTATTACTCTTCCTCATAGAACTAGGCTTTACATGTATAGGGCGCGCTGAAACCATCTCTTGACCCAGCCTACGGGAACTATGTCCCAGCCTACGGGCTTATCTCTTGACCCAGCCTACGGGAGACTTTGTCCCAGCCTACGGGCCTTCTTACGGATGGAAATTACTCCGCCTCTCCCCACAAGACCTAACATTCCTTTAAGGATGAAGTAATAGAGAAATATAGAAGTAATAATCTAAGTTCATCTTCCCATATCATCTTCCTTCTATTCCTTAACCATGGATGGGGAAATTATATGTCTAGGGCGCGTTGAACCCTCTCCAATGCGATTGGGAATGGAATTACTCCGCCTCTCCCTAGCATCCTTGTCTAGGGCGCGTTAAACCCTCTCCAATCCATCGTGATGGAATTACCCCGCCTTTACCTAACAAGACTGCCTCTCCTATGGTTATGGGAAATAGAAGTGATGAGATGAACATACCATTACTGTATCTTTAATTGATTTCATAAATATCATAATTGTTCTTATTGGCATTTAACACAAGATGCCTTATATTAATATTGATCATATATCATTACATTTATTCATTATATTAGTTTCTGTGCATTCATAGTTTTGTCTAAGTTAAGTGCATTTATTTATAGTTAACATCATAATTATACCAATTAACTTGACAGTCCATTTATATTCATATTATTCTTCTACAACATTTATATTGCCTAACCTATTAATAAGGAAAGTGCACGTACCTCTTTATGCTACTTGTCTTGTTGAATCTGCTCATTGGATTCTATTCTCTTTTGCCTATTCTTTAATATGTATATATTATAATATTTGTTATAATATTAATAATATCTCTATATTGTATTATTATATATGTTATTAATATTATTGTATATATATATATATATTTATTTATTTATATATATATATTTACACACACATATATAGATATATTACATCTTAATAATTAAATATATTAAAATACTTACCTGCTGTTCAGACGATATGCAAGTACTTTTTGGATGCGGTAAATATTTATTCTCCTCGTTCCTTTTTCTATTCATTTCCCTTCTTTTGTTAGATGGGCCCATTAATATTTATAAGTTTGAAGGGGTGCAATTCACCACCCGTCACCACCCTTAATAAATAAATATTATTAAACTTTGATACTCGATATTTGTTTGTATTAGTTAAGAGCTCCTTATTATGAGATCGGCATCTTCTCAACAGCCCGATTCCATATATGAATGCCCTTATATTATGCAATGAATAAATATATATTTACTATTATATATTATTATTATTATTATATTTATTTTTACTTGAATAATTCCTCCCTATATATATTTATGATATCTTTTCTAGTTATGACTCAGAAATATATATAAATATAATGCGGATCTAAATATATTTATTTATGGGATATTATTTATTTATTGCCCATCTTCTTTTCTTTATTTATTTCCCTTTCAAGGGATATTTATTATGCCTGGTGGTAAAAGACATACTTACCCTTTCATAATTTTTATTACTTTATGTTATTCCCATATGTAACTCCCTTAACATATAGTTTATTTATATTATTTGTATTTATGTTATATCATTATAATAAATGATATATTATTTATTTTGTATTATTTATATTATATCATTTATATCATAGTAAATGATATATGATTTATATTATATTATTTATATTTATATTATAATATAAGATAAATATAAGAATATTTATATTTATATTATTAGATATATTTATAATATATTATTATTGTTTATATGTTATTTATAAATATAATAATAATATATCTTTTAATTGTTTTAAATAAATATTATTTAAATATATTCAATTTATAATATCATTCATATCTTTGATTTGAATGAATAATACATAATGCAGGGACATGACAACCCTCCCCACTCAAGATTGCTTGTCCTCAAGCAATCACAATTATTATGGTTAAAAGATTAGGCCAAAGTATAAGTAATTTAATATTAAAGTATACATTAAAAATGGTAATAATAAATTTAATATTAAAGTATATAATACTTTATTATTATTTATTTATTTATTTTAAAAGTTATAGTTATGTTTAGTAGGATTGTGGGTCTAATCACATGGTTATTATGTTCACAAATTTTATATTTATATTCATCCTTAATTAATTTATGTGTTTCTTGAAAATACATCTATATATAAACTATATATGATGTATTTATACAACACATAATATTTATAATATTATATATTATGATATAATCTTATAGTTATAAAATAACATTAAGTCAAGATAAAAATAATTTTGTCAACTATATTACTTTATAAGAATTCAATAGAGTTACTTTATTTTACTATTTCATTTAGAGTATTTACTTAATGTAATTTTATTGTTATTAAAGAGTTATTTTATTTTTATATATTTTTTCACCTCATTTACTCATTATTTATTACATATTTGTAAGTAAATTTTAATTTTTAAATGTTACATCATAAATATATATTTTTTAAAAATATATATTTTAGCAATGTATTAAACAACATTATTCTTACAATTCATGAAATTCATACCTACCATTTTCATTGATTTTTTTTTTAATTTTATTTATTTATTTATTTATTTTTACAGGATGGCAAGATCACTGCTCTGATACCACTGTAATGTCCCTCTTTCTAGAGGAAACATTTAAACCTAAATTTGCATTCAAAGTGCTTCTCAAGGAGACATTAGAAATATTATAGATTAATAATTTTTCGATGAATAGATCACATAAGATCAATGATAATGTATTCACATCATTCCAAGGATTATTTATTTCCTAATTGTTATTTGCTATTGATAACTATTCTATAATACGTTCCATAATTCAATCATGCATATTTTCCTTATTACTCTTCCTCATAGAACTAGGCTTTACATGTATAGGGCGCGCTGAAACCATCTCTTGACCCAGCCTACGGGAACTATGTCCCAGCCTACGGGCTTATATTATTAGATATATTTATAATATATTATTATTGTTTATATGTTATTTATAAATATAATAATAATATATCTTTTAATTGTTTTAAATAAATATTATTTAAATATATTCAATTTATAATATCATTCATATCTTTGATTTGAATGAATAATACATAATGCAGGGACATGACAGAAAATCATTGGGTTACCTTAGAAGATTGCACCTGCTTCGTGTAGTTGTTGGTTCTCATGGCGAAGCGGAGTCAGGTTTCGTGAGGAGTTTGTCTATTCTAGCATGTTTCATTATATCATTGTCCTTAGATTAGACTCTCTTAACCCTTTCTCTTTTGCCTTTTCTTTTCGTAGCCGGTTAGAAGAAGTTCCATTTCATAAGGAAGAAGTAACACATTTGAGCGGAGTAAGGAGTATATTCAGCGTAAGTCCCTTTGTGAGTTTTAGCATTATCACATCAACTACCGAGTCTATCCATTGCAAGTCAAGACCTGACATATCATGAACCTTGGAGTTGTCTCATCGGATCACATCGTTTAGCCTTTGAGAGACTTTATTCAAGAGAGGATAGAATACTTGGTATTTTATTCTAAGTTTGCATGTGCATAAAAAACACATCAACACTATAATAAAGAAGTTTTATAATTTATTGACACAAAAATACTAAATCAAGGACAAACTGATGTAGTTGATCCGTGATAATGGCAGACAAAACAACTTGATTCATAAAAATTTGTGGCTGATCTTTTTTGCCAACTACAACTTATTCACGCCTGTACTAGTTGGGATATATTAAGAAGGAACAATTGATAGTTGTCACTCGCAAGTGTTTTGTAACATTTGCCATTGAGCCATTCTAGGGCTTAGTTAGACTACAATGCCACTCCATTGGATTGCTGTTGTTTGATATGTATGGTTGTAAGGTTATCTTTGATGGCTTTCACAAGACATATTGGCTCCAAAAGTATTGTAGAAATTGTAAATTCTTGTTTAGTTAGCATTTTGCTTTTTAGTAGGCCTACTAGTAAAATATCAGCCTGTATAAATTTTAACCTTTTTATATCATTCGGGAAGCTAAGGTAGACAATGACCACAAGCTTCCACCATTAGAGATCAATTTGAGTCTTCAAATGTTTTCAAGGAGCCTAAAGAATTTCCTCCTTTGAGAACGTCCAACGTTCAATTGAATTTGTGTCAGGATATAAGTTGCTTAATTTACTTTTGTATTGCAATACATCCATTAAGAGTGATAGGATGTCAAATCAAGCAAATGTATTTGAAGACAAGATTAAGATAAATCGTCCTTGTGGATTAGGTGGTCTTGTAGTGCCAAGGAGTATAATGAGTGGTGGTTAGTTATAAATTATTGGGATCTTAGCAAAATCATTGTGAAGAACTACACTTCCTAGGAAGGAGGATCTTCTAGATCACCATCAAGGAGAGGATCTTCTAGATTACCTTCAAGGAGCTAAAGACTTCATTAATCTTGACTTGACTACTAGATGAATGTAAAGGCTTCTAGATTCAACCTGTGTAGGAGTTTTTAACATCAGTGTTTTGGATCACATTCTGTGATCCATCATTAGGATCAAGAGAGCAAAATAAGAAAAGATTGCAGACCAAGCCAATAAAAGGATAGGAAAGGCACAGAAAACGAGAACCCAAGTAAAGCAATGAGGACAATAGACCCAAAAAATGATAAAAAGGAATTAAGAGAAGAGATTAGAGAAATTATTATATTATTAAGAATGAAAAAGATATTAATATAATACCATAAAATTAGGTTAATTTAAAAATAGAATAAAAAATTGATTTCAAAGGAAGCGTTTTTAAATTTGATGATAAATCAAGAGAGGATTCTATAAAAATGTAATAATTAAAGAGTTTATAATTAAAAAGAACTTAACTTCAGGGTATCTTCTTAAGGTTTAGGATATCCTTCAATGCACTTAGGTCTTCTATTATTGGCTTGGTCTATAATATTTTCTTATTTTGCTCTCCTAGTCCTGATGATGGATCACATAGTGTGATCTAAAACATTGATGTTAGCAATTCCTAGACAACCTTAATCTAGATGTAACAACCCACACCAATTTTTTTGATTTTTTTTACAATATATAAATGCAAATGCAACATCTTGACACTTTCTGATCATCTAGTTCCCAATGTGGGCAAGGTGAGAGCATATGGTGTTTTGGACAACCACAACTAACTAGTTGAAAATATTGCTAGGACGAAGAGGTGGCAAACTGACCAGAAGCACACAGGGGGCGGAGCGGACCCAAATCTACACCTCTTTGGCGGACAAGTGTGCTGAATGAATGCAGAGCCATTGGCAGATTACAACAAAATCTGATCGAGCCAAAGTGGCTAGTTACTAAGTGGATCCGATCAAATGCCAAAATGGGCTTGGAATGTAGAGGGATCTAGTGGTGAACCGACCAAGACCTTCTATGTTGAAATGCACACTAATTGGTGGAATAGCATCCAATTTTACAATCATATGAGTATGAAACATTGAAATGCAATACCTCCAGCATACTACCTGTTGATGATTGTTTTTCGACAAGTCAACAATTAGAGTGAAATACAAAGTATCTAACTCCCTCTTGAGCAAAGTCTCTCGAATGCTGAACTAGGTGATCAAACGAGATGACTCCAAGGTTCCTTTCTGATGATTTTGTAAGAGATAGCTCAGTGACTAAGTATGATTTTGCTGTTAAACACAAAGGGACTTACATTAGATCTTTCTTCTTTCATTTGTTTAGCTTATCTCTCCTTCAATGTGGATGATTTATATACAAGGTCTCAATAACAAAGAAATAGAAAAGGGTGAGGGTTTAGAAAACTAATCTAAGGTCAATGAGGTAATGATGATGTATTAAACAGACAAACTCCTAATCAACCTAACTCCACTTCGCCAAGGATGCCTACAACTACATGGAGTTGGTGCAATCTCCTAAGGTTACGCGAAAGGTTTTCAAATCATGAAGGTTCATATGAGCACCCATCGAATGGCGCAGCTCAAACAAGCATTCACAATCGAACTTATACAAATATGGCTCAGACTAGCTTTACACAACATTTCACCGGCGATGAATGTTAAAAGCATGAGCTAGGAGTTGATCAAATATTCAACACATACATACATTACAACAATGAGCTCTAATCTACTTGAAACATCTCTCCATTCCATTGAAGTACAAGAAACCAAGTTACTCCACAAGATAACACTTAACACCAAATAAACTTCCAATGTTTTGCATTACTCTTGAGAAATATTTACAACAATTTCAAGTCCTCTCAGAGAATTTTGAGAGTCTCTCCTATTCTACTCTTAAAAGCTAAAATCTATTCTCTAATGAATTACAAATGAGGCAACAAGGCCTTTATATAGAAGTCCCAATTACAATGAATGGCTGAGATCAATTCGATAGCCAAGGGCTCAGATCATGCCACCTCATAGGTAGTTACAACAAATTGCTATTTTTAGCATAAAAGAGAGAGGCAATGAAGGCACGTTTTCCAATGTGATAAGGTAAGGCGAAAGCATTTAAATATTCCTCCACATAGGAATCCCTTTGACTTCTTTTATTAAATGATACATTGAATGCATTAAATAATGCGGCTAATCAAAATTGAATGATGTATACTCGCCACCTAGATGCCAACTCAGCATACTTTGAAAATTGTATCATCTTTATGTGATGTATTCAATGTGATTGTTTGAACTTGTATGTTTAGGAATACATCTTGTGGATCTTGCCTTATTCGTTCTTCTTGTAGACTGGATGTATGATACTTGTTGCTTCACTTGACTAACTTCATGATTCTTTCTTCTTCTTGTAAGTAGGTTGATGTGAATCTTCTTCGATGTATCTTCATGTAGAGTAGAGAGTAGATGATGACACTTGATTCCTTCATGAAGAGTAGGAGACTCTCTTGGACTTGAAATTGTAAAGTCTTGAAGTTTAGATGGATGAATGCCTTTGGAAGTTTCAATGAAGTGTTCCAACTCGATGATGTAGAAGATTTGAGGTATAATCCTTTAGAGTAGTGTTCCCTCCGCAAGGTGAAAGTGATTCAAACACTTGCTCTTGATGATCATGATGTAGTTGATGAAATGATTCCTTGAAGATGATCTTGAAGCTCGAAGGAACTTGAAGTAGATTGGATGTCTTAGAAAGTCTTGATGAAGATGATGTCCTTCGGATGGATGTCTTCTAGATGATCTTAACTTGATGCCACTTGATGAAGAATTCCAACACAAGGATGATGAAGGATACCCTTGAAACAGCCACATGATGCCTTGCTCTTTTCTCATTCCTTGCTTGTCAAAGGTTCTTATCACTTGATCTTTAGATGATTCCTCCTTTTTGCTGCAACACAAGTAAAGAAATAGCATCAATCCCCTTTCGATAACACATAATACATAAGAATCATTACAAGCATTTCTAATCTAAGCACATGAGTTAAGGACTTTGATGTCTAACTTGAATGATATGAAAACTTTATCTAGACTTCACACTAAGATGGCGTGCTGGTTGAGGTAAGTGAATTCCTCCTTGATAAGCCTCTAAAGTTTGCCTTCAACACTTGACTTTACTTCCCTTCATAAGGTAGCGCTTTAGACAAAGGTTTTAGTTTCTCCTAGAATTGATGCACTAGATAAGTCGCATTGGATAAGGATTTCGAAATCCTCTTGATTGTCTTCTTGTCTGGCGCACCGGTTGAGGGGTTTGGAATCCTCTTGATTTTCTTCTAAATTTATGATGAACTCCTCCAAGCGCATTAGATAAAATTTTTGAAATCTCCTTCAAAGTGTATCAAAGCCTTCCCACATGTGGCGCAGTGGATGAGAGATTTGATTTCTTCTTGATCTTTTCATACAAACCTGAATTCTTCTCCTCCTAGGCGCATTGGAGGGAGTATTCAAAATCCTCTTCTAACTTGCTTTCAAAACTCAACTTTACTCTCCTCCACAAGGTCGCATTGGTTGAAGATTTAAAAATCCTCTTGAATTTCGCATTGGTTAAAGATTTGAAATCCTCTGGCAATTGGCTTAGATCAACAACTTGAATCCTCTAGATTTTATCTCCATAATGGCGCATTTGTTGAAGGGTTAGAGATCCTCTTGCTTTTTACATTAGATGACATCTTCTAGATCCTCCTTGCATTCCTTTAAATTGGCTTTGGTTGAACTTGTTTTCACTTGCAAGAGAGTGGCGCATTGGTTAGGCAATTTGAATTCTCTTTACTTTTGCATAATGGATCAAGCTTGTGACTTTCCTTAAGCGCTTTAGATAGGTAATTTGAATTCTCCAAAAACAAACCTTACTCTTCCTCATGTGTGGCGCATTGGTTGCCATTTTTGATTTCTCCGTTGTTTGAGCATATTGATTAGAAGATAAAGGGTCCTTGAAGTGGCGCATTGGATGAGGGTTGGAGAATCCTCTGAAATCTCGCCTTAGATAAGGATCCTCTGAACTTTATATTGAAACTTCTTTGGCGCACTAGATCACTATGTTGGAATCTCTTGAACATTGACTTAAACCTTGTGATGCATCCTCTTTGAAGCGCCTGGAGTCTCCCTTCATGGAGTCGCATTAGATGAGGGATTAGAAATCCTCTAGATTTCGCCGTGGATGCTTGATTTAAACGCTTAGGTTTAATGTTTGGAAGTCTTCCTTTTGCAAATATAATGTTTTCTAGATGGGCGCATTAGATAAGACTTCGAAATCCTCTCAAACTAGATCCTTCCTAATTCAAAAACCTTAAGACTTCTCCTTTCTTCTAGGTGGCGCATCAGTTGAGCTTTGGAAATCCTCTGACACTTATCATCTTAATTTCCTCTAAAATTCGTTCCAAGACTTGTCTTTTAATTTTCGCATTAGCTAAGTGTTTGAAGTCCTTATCTTTTCCTTCAAAATGATGCTTTTAGTTTGGGCGCACTGGTTGATCAATTGAAATCCTCATCTTATCTTGTAATTGAGAGCGCGTTTTTCCTTGCGATTTTGCGCCACTTAAGTGCCCCGTCGCACTAGATGAGCTTTTTGAATCCTCTGGAAGAGTCAGGCGTTTTTCAGGATCGCGAGGGTAAAGGTATATTGAAAAATATATTTAAGTATAAGTTGAATTTCTTATACTTTAAATATTTTTCAATATACCTTTCAGGATGTTTGAGATAGGTCTCGAATCCACTGGATTTAACATGCAAAATATAGAATTTGGAGGATTCACCAGATTTCAGACTTAGCCATTTTTTCAGGATTTTCAGGATTTCAGGCTACCAGACTTAGTCTTTCAGGATCTCAAACATACTTCAGGAAGGGTCTCAATATTCATTATTTGGATAGAATTCAATCAAGAGTCTTCATCATTGCAAGTTCATCCTCCAAATAAGACCTCCAGTTATAAAACAAAATCTTCTAGGAGAGACTTATTGGATTGACAGAGGAAACGAACCCAAGGCATCGTCAGAACTAAATGCAAAGTATCAGAGCTCAAAAAAAAGGGGGTCCCCATTTGCAATGGGGCGATGTGTGATTTGGTCACAACATCTAGCGTCAACCCGAATAAATGTTCCTAAACATTTCAAAGACAAAGACTCAATCCAGACCCAGAAACTTTCAGACACTTCTCTTCTATCTATCAGCTAGCTAGACAACGAAATCGAAAAGGAAAAGAATCATAGATTGGATCAAGACAAGACACCTTCTGATGTGTGATTAAAGATAGATTTCGATTAAAACAATTTCTTAAATGTTCCAAGGATAAACAAAAATCAAGTTTCAATATTTCCATGTACACCCACACACTAGATCAAACAAACAAAACTACATGATCCCGGAATCAAAAGTGCCCCGTCGCACTAGATGAGCTTTTTGAATCCTCTGGAAGAGTCGGGCGTTTTTCAGGATCGCGAGGGTAAAGGTATAGTGAAAAATATATTTAAGTATAAGCTTATACTTTAAATATTTTTCAATATACCTTTCAGGATGTTTGAGATAGGTCTCGAATCCACTGGATTTAACATGCAAAATATAGAATTTGGAGGATTCACCAGATTTCAGACTTAGCCATTTTTTCAGGATTTTCAGGATTTCAGGCTACCAGACTTAGTCTTTCAGGATCTCAAACATACTTCAGGAAGGGTCTCAATATTCATTATTTGGATAGAATTCAATCAAGAGTCTTCATCACCGCAAGTTCATCCTCCAAATAAGACCTCCAGTTATAAAACAAAATCTTCTAGGAGAGACTTATTGGATTGACAGAGGAAACGAACCCAAGGCATCGTCAGAACTAAATGCAAAGTATCAGAGCTCAAAAAAAAGGGGGTCCCCATTTGCAATGGGGCGATGTGTGATTTGGTCACAACACTACCATCGGTGGCTACAATAACCATGTAAGGTGCATTACAAATTACTAAACAACATAGTAAATGGCTGCAACACACTGTTATATTGTTTTGATCAGAAAATCAGATTGCTGCAACAATAAAGATTAGTCCAGAAGTTCATAAATATTGCAAGTAATCATGCTTACATAGGATGGGTAAGCAAGGCTGCTGAAACATACTCTAAAATTTCATGAAGAGTGCAAATATAAGTCTGAAATCACTCTATTCTGCTGATAACACTGGAAACTAATACTTAATTCAATCAGACCACTGAAGTACTGCAGTAACACTGATAAATCAGGTCTGAACTGAGAATTTCACTGCCCAAACTGAGATTTATGCTGACTAATAGCAATACCCAGCAACCCACAGTAAAATCAGACATTTAAAACTTGTGTACCCTCCCATAAAGGTGACTAGGAGCTGCCAAGGAACATATAAAATGCTGCAGACTTTTCTGAAGATGTATGGCCTCCTTGCCAAAATAGTACGGCACCCCAAATGTTGTGAAAAGTTGCTAAAGGACAAAACAAACTTGGACACCTCCATTAAACAATGGTACAGTGGCCCACCATAGGAAAACTGAAACTACAATCACACAGGAAAGATCAAAACACACTAAAAACTTCCATTTTCAGTAGCAAAACTGGAAAAAATCAATATGCAGCACAATGGTGATTTTTGGGTGAAATCACTCTAGCCAACTAGGAGGGTTTTCGTCCCCAAAACTGAAATTACTAAAGGGTTTTCGTCCTGAAGTAATTAGAAGAACTCATGTTCTTACTCAAAGCAAAATGAATTAGCCAAGAAGAGGCTCTTCTGAGCATAAAACCCACCCCTTTAAATAGCGTTATGAGAGAAAATATTAAAATAATGAATTTTTAATTACTTTTCCTATTTTCCCTCCACTATGTGTCATAAAGTGTCTTTACCTTTCCTAGCGACACTTTATAAACACAACTTTTAGAAACAACCTTTTTTAATAATAAACAAAAGTTCTTTTTAAATATAACTTAAAGTTGCTTTTTCAAACAACTAATGTTTAATTATTAAAATGTTTCCCTGATTCCACCCCTCTATCCTACGAGAAATTAAAAAGATATGCTAAGGGTCTTCGAAAAGCTTACCTTTGAGAAGGGGACATGACACTAGAAGCCCTAAAATTCACTATTATGGGCTGTAGAAGTATTATATCTAAAATTGACTACTAGATGTCACCAAGTTTGCATGGAAGCTCATGATGTTCGAGCAAAGTTTGGCCTTGTCAATTCTCTTAGCACATTCATCCGCATCACATTGTTTAACTTGTGGTTGTTTATATATACATCTTGGTCTATAATAATTAAGACTTAGGATGACAACCTCTTGCATGCCCAAATAGTGTTGGATCTTTTTTGTCAACACCAAGTCCAAGCCAAAATGAAGAAGCCCTTATTTGGGAAAATTTAAGTTCATTATTTGTGATTAATCATTGATGAGTGTGGCATACTTGCGGATCCAAATAAGTTAAGGTCCTTCATGAGAGGCTGATTCCATCAAGTGTTATATTTGAAGATTCTTTGGGAGCTATGGACTTCTAGAGGAAGTTCGTTTGTAACAACTTACATATTTCTTGCCATCTTCATCAACTCGCTCACTAGAACACTTTCACATGGAACTCACAAGCGGCCGAGCATTTATTTGTTTGAAAGAACATTTTTACTAGGGATGATGCAGTTAGCATAAAATGCCTTTGTAATGTTTTATTAATATGGTTGTAGCAGACTATGTATTATGTACTTGTCGGCTTGTGGGTAGTTGTTAGGAGGAAGTTATTAGTAGTTGTCGGTGGTTGTGTTCTGCTTGGCAACTGTTGGGTTTTTTTAAATAGGCTTCTCGTAGTCAAGAAAAGTAGTTTGCTCTGTGCTAATCATCCAGGGTCTACTTTTGTGTAAGAACTTGATGCAGGAGCATCCTTGTTGACTGTCTGTATATTACTTTGCTGCTGGGCAGTTCCTTTGGTGCCCACAAATTCTAAATGCCAACCTTATATATGTATTCGCAGTGATCAAAAGTTTATATTTCATTTCTAGGCCCTGCAGCTGCTAGGACCCACTATTATTTTCCTTGCATATTCTAATTCTCTGTGGGGTCTCCTTGTCCCATGGGCGACATCATTATTTTTGAAGACTTTAATTTTTGCTGACCTGGCATGTAATGTCCCCTTTTTGGCGCATAGACCTTTTGTGCGCATTATGCTTGTTCCTAGTCTTCCAGAGGCTATTTGTCATGTTCGGGAGAACTCTAATGTTCTTGGAATGGCTGTGGCTCAATCTTTTAGAGCAGTTGTTCGTGGTTTTAAGTTCGGCTAGTCAGTTGGAGTTCATAGATGCTTTCGAAATTCAGTCCCAACCTCTCGGGTGCTCTCCAACTTTCTTGGAGAAACATGCCATTTTTAGACAGTCACCCGACGGCCTCCGATTTTCATCCCAAGTCTTCTACTACACTTTGTTATGGTCAGAGTTGTTTGATCAGTGCATTTCTATGCTTTCCGTAACTTCGAACTATTATTTGGCAGTTTAATTAATATTTCACTAAGGTCGCCTAAGTTTTGGAATAAGTATTAGCAACTTAGTGTAATATTAATTATAAGGTGGATATAAATGTTTTATTGAGCACCTGGAGATATAAGTTGAAGTATAATGTCTATGCATCCCTTAATGTGACGCTCACTTGGGAGTTATAAATGGTGAATTTCAAGATATTTAATGTTTGATTAAAGGTGATCTTTGAATGTGGCGCTCACTTAGGAGTTATAAGGGGGTGAATTTAAAGTTATATTGTTTTAAGTTGGCATCCCATTTAAGTGGGAAATAAATGCCCCATGAAGCCATAATGCAATAATATATTTTTATTTTATCTTTGGCGTGCACGAGAAGGATATAATGGAGTTTTGAATGCTCATTCAAGTTTATGCATTTTCTGATTGAAATTTCTGTGGAGAGCTTCCAAGTTTGGTCCTGTGAGGTTGCATCCCTCATCCCTCTTCTGGTTTCGGTTGTGGAAGACCAAACCTAGATGGAATATCTGGGGATTTTAATTCAGAAATCACAAGGAGCTTCAATGGAGTCATATTGCAGTTAAATTGGTTTGAATATTTTTGATGTGTTTTAAAGTTGATTGGATTAGAGTTGAATTCAAAATATTTTGGTGTGATTTTATGATGAATTGTGGTAGTGTTTGAAGGTCTTTCTCCCTCTGCTGGGGCGGTACCATTCTCCTGAAGGCAGCCGTACAAAATGCTTGCATAGGTGTTAATCATTAACGGAATGTTGAAAATTTGTAATGATAATTCAGTTTGAACTTGGGTGCCTAGACTCCAAGCAGTTTGAAGGTCTTTGACGAAAGGAAAATCAATTCCATGCTGGCCATACATCCCAGAGCATGCTGTACATGTGCTGAGTTGGGACGTGGTCTCTTTTGAGGGCTGAACACCTCTTCTTTTGTGCCCTAAATCCCTTGAATGGTGGCACCTAGGGGTCAGGGGTAGATCTGCAGTGATTTAAGGGTGGAGAAATCATTGACATGTACTGGGTGAACAGTTTAGGGGTGCTGGTTATGTATTTTCTGATCTGGGACAGCAGTTACCGAGTGTTGCAGTAGTGAAACAGCATAGATAACTTCAGTTTAGATTTGCATCAGCAGTGTGGGCAGCCCTTTAGTGATCTCAAACAATATCCAGCAGCAACAAGAAATGGTATATGATTTCCTTCGTGTAATTTGATGATTTCTGAGCATAATTAGTTCTGATTTTGTTATTACAGCAGTCTGAAATTATAAATCAGAATTAATGTTCAATTGGAATGAAGTTAAGCAATGTTTGTGTTTGTAAACCCCGGAAGGTAGTACCGCCGGTGGTGCTCTTGCTTGCACTTCATCTTTGTAAACTGGATGTGTTGATGATGTTTTTGTGACAACACAACAATAGAATAAAATACCAAGTATCGTATCCTCTCTTGAACAAAGCATCTCATACGCTGAACTTCGTGATTGAGTGACACTGCTCCAAGGTTCCTTGAATGTTAGGTGTTGACATGCACAGGGATAGACTCAGTGGAATGATTTGATTTCGCTGGTAATCACAAAGGGACTTACGTGAAATTGCTCCCTCATGGACATGGAATTCACTCCTTACTCTCGGAATTTGTAAATGAATGGAACTTCTCAAACAGGGGAAAACTTGGAACCTACTGCTTCCTCCAACAGAGAGACTGGGATTTCACTGTTTCTTCCAAGGAAAGACCTAGATTTCACTATCTCTTCCAAGGAAAACAAGGCGTAGGCTCTAAGTTCTACTTCTGAATAGGGAATGATTTCTTAGTGAGGCTCCTTGCGGACTATTCCTAATGAAGATCTAAAAGAAAATGCAAAAGATGGGGTAAGGGTTCAGGGGTCTAACTGACAGATAGGATTATTGTTGGGAATGGAAATTGGAACCACACTTCTGCTTCGTCATGAGGCAACAACTAGGCAGAGATGGTGCGATCTTCTGGGGTGTAAGCAAGGATCTTCATACTGCTCTGGCATGGAACATGGAATTGGAACATGCAGAAACAATTGAAGCTAAGCTTAGAATAAGTTCAGACTAACCATACACTGTGATTTGCAAGCCACAAATCACAAATGGTATGAACTAACAATTTCAATCATGCATCAACAATAATATTTTCCATCACTCTAACTAATGAAAGCTGAAAGATAAAAGAAATGAAACAATCTAGAACTTGGAGCTTATGATTTGCTTCAAAGAAATCAGAAGACCATGCCACAATCCAAAGAATATCCAGAACGCCAATCTTCAATGTTCATATATTGATTCGGAAATGTGTTTCACAACAATCTTACTAATATCTCAAAGTTTCTTGCTCTAAAAAATGGAGCATTACAGTAATGAACAACAACTGTTGTTCTCTTTCCTATCCTACTCCTCTACCCTCCAATGTCTTCTTGAAAATGAGGCATATGGGCCTTTATATAGGGATCCAAGAGTACAAAAAGGGGCAAGATCTGATTTCCTTGAAATTCGCGCCGAGAATTAGGTCAGACAGAAACCCTAAAAGGTGGGGGTAGGTGAGACTGCTACCCTTCTGACGAGTAGGAAAGTGCCACCTGTCCTGGGCACCACCTGACTGGGACCTCCTGCAAGGCAAGGTCTAGTCATCCGCCACCTTGTCTTGTTCCTTGGAATTTTGTCTCTGTGCTGTGTACTTTGGAATTGGAATTCCATCCTTGTACTGCCTTTCCCTTTGGATTCCTGCACTAGCACGAATTCTTGTTCTTGGATTTCTAAGGATTGATCCTCTTGTCCGGAACTGAAGTCCCTGATGTGGAACTTGAAGTATATCATGTTGTCCTTGATGCTAGCGTTCTTTGTGTCCTTGAAGTCTTGAAAGGACTTCTGGTTTCCTTTATCCTTTATGCGAAGTCTCCCTGTCACTAAACTGGAATCCTTGATGTTGCCTTTCTGGTATCATTGAGATGTCTGAATCTTTCTTTTCTTCTTATGGAATTCACATGTAGTCTCCTCGTCTGGCGTTGGAATCCTTTGTATCCTCCTTGAAGGGTATGGATCAGCGTCGAGCATCCTCCTCATGGACAGAATTCTCGTCTTGGATTCCTGCAAAACAAAGGAAACCTCGAATAGTCATGATGCACAAAATCCTTAAATGCAATGCAATACTAAGATAAACCATAGAATAAACCTTCATGATTGATCAATTTCATTCCGAATTCTTGAATAAACAAAAGATTTTCTTCATTTTCCCTGCATTTTTCACATTTGGACTAACTTTTCCTTCATTCCAGGATTATCAGGCAGGAACTGGGTGGATTTAGGAGCTGGAGGTCTTGGATTTTCCTCATGCTAGAGTGCATATTCTATGTCTATCTGGATTTTCTCTTGAAATTCCTTGTCGCAATTTTCTTGGTACCTTGGAATGATAAATTCTGCCTTTTGCATGCAGAAATCTGCCCTTTTTACTCACTTCTGCTTTGGATTTGATTGAATGTGCTTTGAAAAGGCTTGGACGCCTCCCTTATATAGGCGCTCAAACCCTAGGGACACTTGGCCGACTGGGAATGGCCGACCTAGTGTCCTGACTTTGTCTTTTTCCTCTAACCACCAAAGCCTGGCCGACTTGGAATTTTGTCCTTTTCTTCTTCAGGCGGTGGCGCATTTTCAAGGTTGTCGGGATTTCTTGTTGCTAGGGAATCCTTATCCTTGAGTGCAAATTCCAGACTGCCAAGGAATCCTGTTCCTTGGCACAAATTTGGCTGGGTCTTGGAATCTTCTCCTCTGGAATCCCTTCCCTGGACTTGGGCGCAAATTCTAGCTCCTCAGGGAATTTTCCTCTAGAGCGCAAATTCATGGTCTCAGGGAATTTTCTTGCTGATGGAATTTTCATTACTTTGACAAGGGTTCTTGAAATTTGACAAAGGATTGCCTATTTGCTTTGGACTTTCATGTTTCAGAGTTAGGAACTTTAGGGAATTTCACACAGAAGGATGAGTTCTTGACAAGGTTTTGCCAAGGAACTTGCAAGGATGGAATCCAAGAACCCTAGCCCGGATCTTTACTGAGCTAAGCCTTTGCTATCTTCGGAAGCTTTGAGTGAGACATTCCTTGTGGACTTCTATTCCCAGCGCATTTTTTTCCATGCCACCAAGGAATCCATCATCTGAGTGCATATTCCATCCCTGACTAGAATCTTGACTTGTGGCGCATTTTGCAGTCTGTCTTGGATTTTCATCCTAAAGTGCATTTTCTTGAGGGTTCAGGAATTCCTCCCTCTGGCGCCAATCCCAGATGGAACTGGAATCTACTTCCAGGTCGCATATTCCTGTTGGTCAGGGAAGGAATATCTAGGTCTCCTAAGGGTCAGGGAAGGAATATCCAGGTCGCACTTTCCTGAGGGTTAGGGAATCTGGTATCCAGGTTGCAAATTCCAGCCTGTTCAGGTATCTTCATGCAGGTCGCATTTTTCTAAGTGTCATGGATTCTTCATCGTAGAATTCCCAATTTCCTGACTCATTGGGGTTTCCCACTTCTCAGTCAGGACTTTAAAGTCTTTGGCAAGAAATACCAAGTGCCGGTGCATTCCGGTCTTTGGATTTAGGAGTTTGGAACTGGAATTGGGATGGACCCTGGAGTGAGACCTAAGACGGAGACTTTGCATAGAGACCTTCTGGATTGGAGTTTTGGATTGGGACTGTGGATAGGGACTCCTAGACTGGAAATATGGACAGAAACTCTTGGATTGGAACTATGGACAGAAACTCTTGGATTGGAACTATGGACAGAGTGAAGGATTAGGACCTCTCGCATGAAATGGTGGACTTTTGCCATGGATTGACCAGATTTGATCAAGGAATGATAATTAGGGTTTCATTCATCCTCAGGAAAATCACTCTTTTCTTCACCACTTCAAGCACTCTTAATATTCCTTGTGAGCTAAGTGCTTGGAAATTCTCTCCTAGCTTCATGGATTCGGGCAAGAAACTGCAAGATCAAAGCAAAAATGGAACCGGGCCAAAAAAAGAGGGGGTCCCCATTTGCAATGGGGCGATTTGTGAAAATGTCACAACAGGATGGTTTTATCGTCAGTATTTATAGCAATTTGCATTAACACCCGTTTTGGCATTGAACAAGCTTATCGACCATTTTGGTCTCGAACAAGGTTAGACATTCTGCCAGGGTTTATACACACTGGTCCCACTGAATAAGTGGTAGATAGGTCGGCTATGCCGTTTTGCGTGTGTTCTGGTCAGCTTGTCACCTTGCATACATTCAGATAGCTGTGTGATTCGGACATTGTATGCTCTCACCTTGCCCTCCACAGGATCTGGGTGATCAAAAAGTGTTCCGAAGACTACCCGTGCTTTAGTTTCGGCTAACATATTTTCGAAAAAACTAGGGTGGTCATTACATGGCATATATACGAGGACAAATTTATCTTGGCAGCTCCTATTGTTTGGATGGTGGGAGATTATGTGGCTGTAACACAATCTTCTTAGACTGCAGCAGTTTTCTTATCTTATCCATGACGGCCTACAGCTAGCGTGAGAAAAAGGAATGCATCAACCTAAGGAATGTTTTGTTCTTATTATGGAGAGACTCGGTTACACTCTTGGCGGCTTCATGAAATGTAACCTTTAATAGCTGTTTTTAATCCTTGTTCAAGTCAACGTCTCCTATATTGGTGTATACAACAGCAAGTCTTTTGTTGGCATTTCTAGGTGGTTGTGGTCTTTCGGCGGCGGTTACACTTTGACTTGCAACATGATATTAATTCCTGGGCAAGGTTGACGATTCTAATTCAAAATCTGGCATTGACGGCTTATGGTGGAGACGGCTGACCTGATGTCTTGCTATTCTGGTTCCAAACTTTTATTTCCTAAGAAATAATGGAGTTGTGGAATGTATTAACTTCAGTCCCTGTTTAATCTTGAAGGATCCTAACATTAGAGGCAGCAAAGATCTGTGAGGGAGAAGAAATATAGGAGTTCCAGTTGCAGCTGTATGTGGGAGTTGAGAATATAGAAGTTCCAATCGCAGTTGTATGTGGGAATCTGAAAGAAGTCTCAAGTTTTAGATATTTAGTGGTAACAGCTCTGAGTTTAAGTCTTTATGCTTCAGGCCAGTAGTTGGGCCATGTAACTATATAAAATATATCCTGTAGATTCAGGTGGCATTTTGTTTGCAGTGAGGTTAGTGTGTAATGTCCATGTACGTTCTTAGTTGGTTCTTCAAAATTCTAGAATACTGAATTATAAGAGTGCAAAATCGTCAGTGAGCATTGTCCAAGTTATATTAAATTAGTTGATGAGTTTGTAGTATTTTCTGCATAAGGCTTGTTTCCAGTTTTCAGATCAATAAAATATTCAGATTTGTGGGTGTGCGTGTTCTTAAATTCTTGTTTGGCTGCAGACCTTGGCTGTCCTTCATTAGTCACCTGGGTCTGGCTGCATCAGAAGTTCACATGAATAAAGATATACTTCTGTTACTCTATCTGGTATGCATTGTTATTTCTGTTATTTATTGCAACTACTAGTTTTACCAGATATAGGAGTAAACAGTTTCCCTGAGTTAGCTTTTGCAGAGAACTTTCTTCTAATGTAGAAATTTAAGATAACTTCCACTAAGCAGAAAGGAAATAAGGAGAATATCTTATACTCAGTTCCTCATAAATTTGTCCACATTGTAGATTTTTCCCTGTACAGTTGGCCAAATTCCTTAACCACAAATAAGTTTAGACTAATTGAGCTGTCTGTGCATGCTTGGTTCAAGGACACTTAACCTCATCTTTATGAATCTATCTATACCTTAGTAATGAAGAGCGCACAACAGTTTTTGGTGGCATTTCCCCACTTTTATCTCCCTTTTAATTAATCTGTTATATTTCTGCAAGGAATGACAGTTCATCAGTAGGACAAATTCAAGCTTCTTTGCTATAAGTATTATTGTTGATAATTTAACTGTTTTTTTTCAATCTGAGGTTAAGATTACAGATCTCATTAGCTACATCATTGCCATATCCTAATAATCTGAATTTTGTCCTTATGCCTTGGTTGAGATATTCTTATTTGCAAACTGATTTTTTGTAAAGTGTTCATAGCAATGTTTTGAAAATGTTGTAGGGAGTGATTGGGAATGTCTCTATGCAAATAAATAAAAGATATATTGTGCACCTGATTAGCTCTCTATGGAATTTTAAACCATATTTTTAAGTCATTTTGGTAAAATGATTTCATAGCTTATGATTGATGTCATCCGAGTCAGAAATAAATCTTCGGCAATGGCAGTAGCTTGTGACTCTAAAATAGTGAATTGATGAGAATTATTCTTGTTTTTACTTCTGGTTTTGTTATGAAAAGGGCATTGGCTATTGTTTGTAATTTTTAATTATAGCTTATTTGCATTTCTCATACTTGCCAAAGCTTGAAATTTCTGTACCCACTAAATGAACATTTAGTAGCTAGATTTGGATTTATACTACTTATTCCCTTGTGCTGAATGTCTTTGTCTGTGTCAAATATTGAACTTTCATGTTATTAAGGACCATAGGTCACTGCTCAAAACTTTGGAATTTTCATTGAATTCATAGGTTAATGATGACTAGTTGTCTGCTGTTACTAGGTTGAAGGTGAAAGAGTTCTAGAAGTTGAAGTTTGGCAAGATTTGGCTTGTATATATTCTAGCCTTTCTCATTGGCGTGATGCTGAGATATGTTTGGACAAGGCTAAAGGCTTGAGAATTTATTCTTCAGCAACTTTCCATGCACTAGGTAAAAAAATTTATCAGCTTTTCTTTCTTCATTGGACATAATTTTTGTGTATCAGCACTGACTTTTGCATTATTATTTTACTGGCTGGATTTTGATACAAGAATTCTTGATAGTTTATTATTCTGCTTTAACTTGTAAAATTCTTCTGATTTTATAACAATTTTAATGAAGAGAAAGCTTTTTTTCTCTGGCACAGTTTTCTGAGATTAGCTTTATGCCATGGAGGGAAAGAGATGAATGGAAACTGTAATGATCCCTGGTGTAAACTGCCCTAAACTGCCCTGTTTGCCTCAATCAACACTCTCAGATTTGTTTTGTCGATACAGTTAGTTTATTTTAACCAGGTCTCTTTTGGATATACCACAGACTTGAACACTGTATACTCAGATCTTAAAGTAATCCAGATTCAAGAAGATATAGCTCAACATCCAACTTATATATATGTAAATTTCTGTTTACTGAAGTTAATTGCTTACCCCAGTTAAGCAGAAAATGAGTGCCTTGCAGGCATAACTCTCACAGAGATACAACTTATCAATTCAATTACAGCTGTAGCTGTTCTATGTGCTGACTTACAAGATTAAATTGCAATTTCTACCCTGATCTGGGCAAAGTAGGATGATCTTGTTGTTGCTGGTCCAATTGCTCTTGGGACGATAGGCTTTTCCAGCTCGAATGCTTTTCCAGGAGGTGGTATGAATGGTGCTGTGTGGTGCTGGTGACTGAAAATGTACTCTTGATTCCCAAGCGATATCCCTGTTTGTATAAATTACCCTTAAGAATTCAGTTCGCCTAGGGCAGACCTCAAACCCTTGGCCTGTCTGGAATTACTCTTTGCTGGTGTGGCTGACACCTAGAAAAAGCTTACTCAAATCACTGTACTCTTGTGCGCCCAGCCAAGATCCCGACTGGCTTTGGTGAATGAGTTGAACAGGAGGCGCGGCTGCAAGGATGTACCCGGACCAAAAAAAAATTTCCTTTCCAATAGAATGATATGCGTTGGGAATTGTGTAGAACTGCTCTTTCATATATATATAAATTTTACTTTAATCAAGAAAACAGTAATATTCATTAAACTTTCTCTTCGGGAGCTAAGGATTCCTATCTTTGTCGTAGTTTTAATGATCTTGTGAGAACACCACATGGTACGACAGGGTATACGGTTTTATCAGCTTTCAAATATTTAAGGATTATTACTCCATGTCAAATTTGTAAGGTAACTAATTGTATACAATTCTCCATCTTGGTTTCTAGGTGTTATTTGAATATTTGTGATGAGATTTGCTTGTAGAAGCATGTCTTCATGTCTCTTGTCAAGGATGCTAGATTTTTGTGGGACCAGTCTTTGTGGTGTTTGATGGCATAGCCAATTTCTTCATGGCCATACATTTGAATCCTAATAGCTTGTTGAGGATGCCATTTGTTTGATAGCATTTATTTGGAGGTTTCAATATGGTTGATCTTTTTTTTCAAGCAATTCATCTGGTTCTACTTCTCTATTGAAAATGTGGACAGAAGCGTTGATATACTTTGTGAATTGGAGATTTAGCATGCTTTTGGAATTTGCCATGATTTCTGTGGTTGTGATGTTGCTGATTACTTAGTGTTTTTTTCTTGCTGAAGAGAAACAGCAGATTTTTGAAGGTATAATGGGGGCATTCTTGGAGCAATCTTTCAATAGTTAGTCAAGAATGCTTGACAGAAGTTATGCTTTGCAAAAAGTACAAGTCCCACTTCAGTGCTTCTGATATGTGTCATTACATCACATTCCATTTCTCTATCCTAGCCTCCCGTAATTGGTCACCCACTCCTCAATCTTGGTGAGGCCTCCTTTAGAAATAAAGGACTGGAAGGGGCAGGCAGTATTATTAGAACCCAAAAGGGCATTCTATCTTCAGCTATTACCAACATATAGGCACAACAATCAAAACTCTGCTGAATTATAGACCCTCCATTAAGGACTCCAAATTGCCTTCAAGTTAGACCTAACCCACCTGCTTTGGAATGGGACTTAAATAATTCTATCCATGGTGGAATTTGCTTAATCATCAAGCTACCCTGTCAACCCTTGTTTCTGGTAAAAATGCCAAATGCCATTGGTCTATTCAAGACCTAACAGAGGTTGTTGGTCTGGTACTTATGAATTGCCTTGATGAGTTTCCGAGGCATTAAATTTGCACATATAAAGAGGTATAAAAACAGCATGGGTGGCCTCTTGGGCAAGTTTGCAATTTGCCAAGCTCACATTCGTGGTGACCTCACTTCTGGGAATGCTCAATCCTCCCTACATCATTACTGGGAGGAATTATGAAGCTCAAAAGTCTAGAGTCCAAGTCCCACATTATTATTGGAGTTTTGTTACTCTTTGATAAAACCCACATATACTCCATTTCCCTTCTCTTTTATTATTATAAATTACACCATTCCTCGCCATATTTTAGATTTACATCCACCCTCGTCCTATCTCCTAACCTACCCCTTTTCCTACTGTCCTGGGGCCACCTGGACATTTTGACCCCACCGCACTGTTCACGATTGCCTTTGTATTTTCTTTCCCTTTCATAAGCCGCTTTTGCCTTTCCAGGTTAACTCACCATTTTCCAAGACGCGCCCCTCTGCCCCTCCCCACACGGTACTCCCCATACATCCCTTTTCTTCTTTGCTTATATTATTTATCGCCTGACACCAACCGATTTGACTTAATAATTTTATGACATCTGCAAATCTGGTCATGCTTGAGCAGGGCCTTAAATGGCAAATGCAAAAATACCATTCACCATCCTGACAGATTCAACAATTTCACATGGGTGCAGCTGGATGGATTTTTTCGTGGGCTACAAACAGTCAGTATATCCCAATCTGCAGTTGACTCCTTTGAATAATATTTCTCCTGCCATGGCTAATCTGCTTACTCTCTCTTGTGCTTCTTCATGCAGCCATTTCCAACCTTCCTCCTACAGGAAATCACCAGCACTCCATCCAGCTAGTAGCTCGTCAGTTTCCCAGTTTGACCCAGAAATTTTAACCTGTCTTTCCCTTCCACTAAACATGGGGGCTACCACATCATATTAAAGGGGGCTAATCTCAAGTGCCCAGTAAGTGCAACTGTGCAATGACATCAGACTTTACTTGCCAGTCATGGGCAGCTGCCTTAATACACCCACCCAAATACAGGCCTGGCCAGCAGATTGCTCTGGCACTTTTAGTTATATCAAATGAAGAATACCACTCTACCATTCAGATCCTCAACAACAATCACCTGTAACTGGCCAACCCAAGAAAGCTCATTGCACATGGCAGGAACATCAACCCAGAACATCATGGGTCTGCCTCTGTAGCCAATTTGAATGCTGGCCTGTTAGATGTGTTAACATTTTTAGCAAGAAGGAACTGTCATTTGACTCCAGAGCTGCATTCAGTCCCCCTTGCAGCACTATTTCTGACCAACCACACAGAACAAAATTTTCAAACAGCAGCAGTGATAGAGTCAACAAGTCTATGTACTTTACTGCATAATTGAGTTGTCTTAGTTTTTGTAAGAGAGACAATATTATAGGTTGTAGTATTTCCTATATGAAGTTTTTCTAGTCTTTGATCTGCTGTTTTACAGAAGTACAATGAATCAGGGCATATGCCTTACAAGCATGAGCTTGACTCTGATGTGATTAACTTTTACTTTAGTATATTTGGAACTATTGACTGATAGCGAAAAAAGAGATGTAAAGTAGGCATCCCTTCATCCTTGAGTTTAATATTGAAATCACTATTGGCATAAGACTTGGCCAGAATGCCTATTAATGTGTTGTCTATCTATGCACCAGTGGCAGTTTTTCATATTTCTTTCAGAGATTGTCAAACTAAGTTATCAACTCTTCCCCTTTCTCAAAGACAAATTGATTTTAGGTAACTTTTCAATTTAGATATATTAGTGAATGATTTTTTGATCACTTTCTTGGTGACCTTTGATTCTCGTGTGGGCTTCTGTTTTGACATAAAATCAGATGACAATGCTCATTTTACTCCTATTTCCAAATCAAATATGGCTGCTCTGGTTGATTTTGCAGCAAACGGACCCTTATGCAACAAATTTTTGGTTATCTTGAGAGTCGAGCCACAACCACTGTGCATTATGTTTCCAGTTATTGAATTTATAACCAATTGATTTTTCATTTTTGTACTTGCTGGTTGATTTCAAATGCTTACTCCATCTTGATTATTAAGTGTTCAACCTGGTGAAATATTTGAAAGGATGTGGTACTGTCTTCCTTATTTGCAAATTATCATTTTCATTATTACCATTTCTAGTGACCATATAAGGTAACACTTAGAAAAAATTGACCAATTGGACAAATGCCATCAAGTGGAAATATCAAGAGTACAGTGTAAAAAACTACTTTTGCTGCTATGAAGCAAATCTCTCTAAAGCATATTCAGGTATAGGCTTTTCAGTTCAAGTAAAATGATGTTTACTGTTTCCTTATATTCAAAATTGAGGCACCAAATTTGTAGGTTTATAAGTGTGCGATTCTGTGACTCTTTAAAGAACAAATTTTGAGGGTTCAGACTGTAGAAACTACATTCAGTGATTGTTCGTTCAATAAAATGTCATGTCTAGGAACAGAACCCTCCAGTAGATGATGCATTCCATGCTGGCCTATCCCAGCCAGAGATGTCTAGCTCTATACCTCTAGGAAGCAATTGCTCTTAAACGTCAGAAGATGCAGGGGTGCAGACCACTAGACTCATTACCTGCTTTCGTGCTCTTCCGGGGCATTGAACATCCATTGGAGTAGTCAACTCTGTAGATGGTGTAAGATGTGTGCGATCGTGCTTTTCTAAACAAGCAAACATGACCCCCCTGGTTGAATTTTAGACTAGTCAGTAAAATATCATGTCTTACATGACCCCCTAACTGCCGTGCTCCCACCCACATTCTATCTCCTTATGGTGACTTACCAGCCTACCAACTCTTTTCCTATCAATGTTGATATTTTTACCCCTAGCCTCAGAGAGATTTATGAGACATTTGATCACATACATGGGCAGATGAAGCAAGCCATTTATAGCAGGGATCCTACTTTGGGATTTTATGAAGAACATACTAGGTCCATTGTGACACAACAGTGGAACACCATGAACACCCCGTTTCATATGGAAGCCTATGCCCTAAATCCCAAATGGTATGTAGATAGGCCTATGAAAGTGCCTCCGTCTTATGATGAAAAGGCAAAAGAAGGGCTCAAGAAGGTTCTTCAGAAAATTTATATTGATGAGTCTACTATACTTCGCATATAGTGGCTAGCCTTTGTCAATCTTCGTGGTCCAACTTTTAGCAAACTAGAGGTGAGGACGGATATAGCTACATTAGCTCAATTGATCCTATTGAATGGTGGATGTGGCATGGCAAGGATGCACAAGGGTTGAGGATACTTGCCACTTGCCTCCTTTCATAGGTTGTCAATTCACTTGTTGCAGAGAGGAATTGGTTCACATATAGCTTCATTCAATTAGTTAAGAGGAACAACCTTACCTATAGATGATCAGAGAAGTTGGTGGCCGTGCATAGTGCCTTGTGGCTACAAGATCAATAGACTCTAGCCGCATGTTGGGATGTTGATCCCAAAGATACCAAAATAGATTGATGAGGAGGCATAGGAGGGATTGGTTGGGGTTCCATTGGATGAGGCAACCCCCCTCATAGTGGCAATGATTGGGACTTAGACTTTGATTTTGATGCAATGTTACCAGATGGTGATTAGGGATAGTTGCATATTTTCTATGTTTTTGTTATTTTGTAGTTGAAACTTGCAGTCTTTGGGCATTTTGTTGTAATTTTTATATAATCTATATGCACATTGACAACTAAGTTACTGGTTTTTTTTGTATTACCCGTTGTATGAGTATGGGTACAAGAGCGGGGGCGGACCCTGGGCAAACCCCCTAACATTCAGCGAGGATCTGGGCGTATTTGAGTCAAAGTCAATGAAAAAAATGTCAAAGGGCTGTTGTTATCCAGTGTTGAAAGCTTATTTTTCCATCAATCGTCATTGTTTCTACGTGGGAATTATTATTTTGGTTGAAGGTTGATGTATAATAGAACCTTATTCTGCCCTGGTTGAGGGGACACACCATGGCCGTTTCAAATGGCGGTGTCCATTTTGTTTATTTTTTAATACAATTGTCGCCCTGGAGATTTCTCGTAGTGACATTCAACAAATCCCTGAATTATGAATTTTATTTTTATAAAATTATGAAGTATTTAAATATTTTGTTTATTGACAATTATGAGTATTACTATTTTTATAATTTTTAATAAATATGAACTTATAAATTAGATAGTAGATAATTATTATATATAATTTTATGTGTAACTATAGTTTATAATTTATATATTCGATGTAACAATTATATATATATATATAAATTATAGTTATATAATATATTATAATTATATATAATATTATAAATTATAAATTATAATTATATAATATATATAGCCGTACCCGTCCCCAGGGAAAAAGAATTGTCGTACCAAAGTACTAGAAACCTGAACCCGTACCCATTCCTGTACTAGGATCGACAACTTGGATTGACAATGAAACAATTAAATTTTGTTAATTTGTTTGTCGACTCATATGAAATCTCAATTCAAGTTGAATGTTATGCATGAAGGTTCGATAATGTCTATGATGAATGCCTTATCAATATGAATATTTGAAATTTCCTTATATTTTAAAATTTTCCCTATTTTTTTAATAGCCATCCCCTAAAAAATGTCCTCCCAAAAAACCGTCCCAAAAACACACCCACCCGTCCCTTGCTACCCTATCCTGGAAAATTGGGGGAGCAAGTCATGCACCAACTATGGTAGGCACATTTATATGCAATTATGTTGCATGCCCCTTAGTTATACCTTATTAAAATATGTATGGACAAAAACTTGACGATGCCTAGATTTGATCCAACGACATATAAACTTCAATACAATTGCTCTTACCAATTTCGCGTATGCATTAATCTTATTGTAATGTTTGGACTAAAATAGAACAAAACTTTTGATTAAACTTTCGGGTTTATTTCACAAACCTCTTCCATTGTGTAGCCATTCCTTGCATGTGGGGTATACACCATGCAGATTTCTGCTCACTTATTAATGCCTAAGGAATGTTTGAACTTCTCCCAGCCATGAGTCTATACCTTGCTCAATGTTCACATTCAAGCTAGCAGTGGTTTGGCCCTACTCTCCTCCTACGCAGGCACTGTGATATCTTTGGCTTTATTTGCTTCGCTGAAACAATGTTTTGCAGACTTCACATTTTCCAGCAGTTCAATGCAGAATTGCCGCTTTTGATTAGACAATTATCAAACTCAGTAAACTGCTTTCTTCAACAATTCTCTTCCACACAGTCTTTTGCCAGTCAAGAATCAACAGAATACCATATGGCAACCTTTGCAAGAGAGTCACTGAATGATTGAATGATTTATTGAACTGCTGCAATTGGCGTAGGAACTAGGGTTTAGCAGTTCAATTGGAATTGCTGTAGGGTTGAAACTAATATGGCCACCACAGTCTTGGCCAATAGACAATGGATTTCAAATTCCATGGAATAAATCTGCAAATCTCTTCTCACTGCTTTACTCTTAACAGTTTGTATAGGCTCATCAATCAAATTGAATCTCCTAACTGTGCCAATTTGAATCCCCTCATGCTAACTTCTTGGCCTATCAGCTATCTCCATTCGGACTTGGGGGCAACATTCTAGCTTTTCTCAGACACCAGGATAATACTCAGATAATCATGTCCCTAACAAAGGATCAATGGTGTGGATTGCCTCCTTAAAGAATATGAACTGGGTGATATTCCTTCAAAATCTTCCAATGCAAAACATGGTTGGAATGCTATGCACGGTTGTGTAGAGCGCCACAATGCAACACTTCAAGGCTGCACCTTCTTTCTCGAGGCACCTCATAGGCATTTACCTTAATACAATTCTGTCTCAGTTAATAATGAATATAAGAATAAAAAGAATACCTTCTCTTCTTCTCATCACAGGCCCATGAGGTCAAATGCTTTGATACCATGTTAAAAAATGGTTGAGCATACAAAACTCAAAGTCCAGATTACATCATTGCAGAAACAGACACTGAAATATATGACAATATTATTGCTCATTGGAATTTTGACACACTATATGTATTATTTACATTGACACAATATGGCTTATAAAGCCTTTCATCTTTCCTGTTCACTAACCACCCAAATACCTACCTCCATATGGGAAAATAATTCCCAAATATTAATTTATTACTAAACTATTATTTATTTATAAATCAACATTAACATACTAACATGTTAATTTATATTTATTATCTAACCTATATACTATACTAAGATGTAATATTCCAACATTTCAAACACATCCTAAACACATTCATGTCCCTGTCTGCGGTCCTCTTTCATACTCTAGCTTCTAGAGTCAAAACATTCCAAGAACTACCCCCAACGACCTCTCCTTCCCCTATGCCCTTCCTCAGAAGATACCCTTCGTGTTACACTTTTCACCTTTCACCTAAACTCCACGTGCTGCTTGTGGGTTTTTCACCATCACTAATGCTTTTTACCACAATATTGTCAAGCTATGATTTCCCTTGTCAAATATGGTGACCTGTGTGGATTAAAGCCATGGCTATACATTTCTTCAATCATATCCTACTTACCTATTTACTTCATCTATCTGTTTCTTACCATCCAGAGTGCTCTAGTGATGGCAAATATAGGTGGAGAATTTTGTACGACAAGCATTAATGCTGATTGAATTCAGGTGAAGGTAGATTCAGACAATTTTAATGTGCTACTAATTCAAGCCAGAAGCATTATGGATTTTGGCAAAGGGCAGCCCTTAGTAGTTAAACCTATAAGAATTTTGCCCCAACCCCTGGCTTCAGAGCCCTTTAATTGAGACAAGGGTTTTTAATGACAAGGAGACAGTCTTTCAAATCTGCCTCTGGGATCTGTAATAGATGAACTTAAACTGTACAATCTACTTAACTAAAAAACATGCCTGTATAAGAAAAAATTCACATCTGTAGGTCTTGGCTATTAAAAGGACCGGGAGCAATTGCAAATATTAGTGTATGCATTCTTAAATTTAAGCCCCTGCAAGTAATGTTATCAAATCTGGTTTGGTCCAGATTTTGCATCTGATGGATATTTGCAGTTCAGCTTCAGCAAGTTTTCATTGTAATTAAAATTGTTTTTCTAACATAAGCTAAAAACCTTAAAAGTGACTAATAAAACAAAAAACCTACCCTTCCATGCATTACTGCTGACATAAGAAGGAATAGAATTAGGAAAGAGATGGTGGGAAGTCTTCCAATAGGTGTTAAAACGCTGTTAAAATTTTTCAGTCACTTTTTAAATCTAGCCGCTGTAGAAGTCACTGTAGTGGCTTCTGTAGACATCAATGCTTTTAAATTGTTTTGAAATGTTACGTTCCAAACTTTTTGGAAGAGTCCAGATTTCCAAATTTTTTTGACCTCCCTAAAAAACTGAATTTTTTGAACTTGGTAACTATGCCTACAAGTGCATGGGAGGAAGAAGAAAAATATACACTATGCAACCCTACAATCCCAAATCACAGCTCAGTGTTCCCAGAATGGGCCATTCCGCCTTTTATGTAATAGTGACTCACTTGTATAGATGACAAGGAACCAGCCATTGTCCCTCATGTAACCAAGTTCATGCGGCATCTTCAAGCACAACCAGCAGGTATGCATCACGTTTTTGCCTTGAATCAAATGTAAGTTGCCGGTTTGGGTACAGGTTGTCAGTATGGCAATTTTTTTCCTTGGGTTTGGTATGGTCATACAATATATACATATATATAACTAGCACTTGCACCCATAGGAGGTTCAAGGAATACGCCGATAGGAACAACCGACGAGTTTAGAAAATTTTCCGATGTGAATATTTTTTATGGCGTGAGACAATTCCGAGCACTATAATGCTCGCATACAAAAGCCTATTGGCTAATTATATAATATTAAAAACATATAAAAATACCAATAATTTGCAAAAAAAAATACAGAATTGAACAGACAGTTGATAGTGATAAAGATGATTGATAATTCCATGTATCATATATCTCAAATCAATACAAAATAGTAAATACAATCAATAATCTTCATCTTGCTCTTCATTAAGGGGGCATCAAAGTCATCACTTAGTTCATTTGAACCACAAGCAATCACAATGCCACTCCCACTAGCTACATCTTCTATAGGAGCCTCCTCATCCTCTAAAGTGACTATGGCAAGCCGTGTAGCAAATGCATCCAAGTCAACATCCTCATGGGTTATATTCCATTCCTTCGTTGGCTTTTGCTTGTAGGTTACTTCCTTATGTGATAGGAGGCACAAGTTGGATTGCACATAGATCAAATCTTCTGCTTTTTTTGGCAGCCAAGCAATTGCATTTAATTGTGGATAAATTAGTATGTACTCTAGTTTTTTTCAGTTGAAGAATTCACAACTAGTTGAAATTGGAGACAAAGTCGATACAACATTTGTAATTATAAATGTAATATATAGCTGCGAAGGAATTGTAATAATGTTAAAAAAATTAAAAAAAATGCTCACTTGTGATAGAATCTTGATTACAAGACAGAGGAAAATAAAGCCTTGCCCATGGAGCTAACAACACGTATGAGCGTCCTTATACTTGTCTCAAAGAGCGCTAAGACTGTGATTCTCTAATGATATGAAGTTGCCAAACTCACTCATAATAGTTCCTTCACATTTGGATCTAAGATTTTTTTTAGAATGTAGTCTTGTACCCTTTAACAACTTCAGTGTTTCTATATGGTGTCACTCTCCTAGGCAAAGAAAATATCTTTGTGCAGTAATATTTGAGAGGCAAAACAAGCACAAGGAGATGCAAGGGTGTGGTCATCTTGTTCCAATGCTTAACATTGATTTATTTCACCCTTTTGCAAAATGTTTTTGTGGGGTCATTCTCCTTTGGTACCATTATGACTTTTATTTTTTCTATAGTGGAGTCCATGCCATCATATATTTATCCCAAACATAATATATTTGTGTAAGCAAACCTAATCATACTCATGATGGGCTTGGTGAATCTCGATGTAATCCACACGAGCCCACCAATCATTATCCAGGTTCAATGATTTGACCTTTTAGGCACTTTGTGAATTTGCTTGCTTCCACACACTCTAATGGTTGTTAATGACCATGTCACTCAACGTCTCTTGTGCCTTCAAAATCATCTCAAGATGATTGTGTGTGATGTGAGTCAAGTCTCAACAATCTTATGTAGTGTAAAAAATAACAAATTGAAACTTAAAAAAGTAGATGTCATATAAACTTTAAATAAGAAATTTATTGTAAACTCAAGGTAATTTAAAATAAATATTGAAATTTCATAAGCATACCTTCAACAACTCCAAGTTGGATAAACTCTTGAAGATGCCTGTGACATATGATGGTTTGTCATGAACATTTGAATCTTCTTCACTCTTAGTTTATATTTCTTTCACCCACTCTATTTTTGTGCCAATCTTTTTTATCACCAAGTTGAGGGAGTGGATGATACATGGTGTCCAAAAAATGTGCTAGCATCTTTTTTCAAATCTACTCCCCTGCAATTTTTAGCATTGTCCATTATGACTTGGACATTGTTTTCAGCACCTGCAATCTCTATTGACTCAATGAGGATTTTGGAAATGAAGTTTGCACCACTCACAATAAATTGTCTTCAAAAACATTGCCCTTTTAGGAGACATTGCAATGATATCAATTAGAGGCTAGTTTTTACAATCTTTCCATCCATAAAAAATGGACACTCTTATCCTAGCTCATGAATCCTTGATTGGTTGTTGTGATGCCTTTGCAAAACCCTTTTTTTTTGCTAATAAGGTGGTGTGCACGTTCTCATACCCAAGACGTGTAACTGGAGGGTGTTTGATTGATTGCCATCACCATCTCCCACCAATATGGCGATCTCACTAGGTTGAAAGGAAGCCCATTGCATATATGCAATGTGTTTGTTTGCAATGTCCTTCGCTTCATTCTGAAATGCCTTATCCGATAGGCCTCATTTGTGAGAAAGAGAGTGATTATCTTCTTAGGAAGATGGTGTCACAACAAAAAGATGTGGAATAGTCATTATTGGAGATGCCCCTATAGGTGGCCTGCATGATCCTTTCTTGGCTAAAGAATGAGATTTCAATTTTGCTCCCACTTCTAATATTAGTTGCTTCTTGTACTTTGATATATGAGAGAATTCACTCTTTTGGCAATCCCTTTTTGTTTGGCTCTTGACAAACTCATATTCCTTGGCTGGTCATAGCACATAGATGAGCTTTCACTCAACTACAAGCTCTTATACTCGATTTTGGTTACAATGCCAATGGAAACATCCACCTCTAGGAAGTTGTTCAATTATCATAACATATTGCCATAGAGGTGATGCTTGATCAAATTTGAATGGCCTATTTGTCCTTGGGCCCATTAAACTAGAACTAGGAGCCATTCTCTATGGATACCTGTTATAAGGAAAATAAAAAAATTGAAATGTAACCCTAGAGAACATTAACCTAGAAAAAACAAAAAAAAAAAAACAATACAACCCTACAATACATTTGAAAGTAATAAAAGTAATAGCAATTAAAAAAATTTAAAATAAAAAGAAAAAACTAAAAACCTTGAATTTTTTTTTTGAAAAAATAGAAAAATCTGATTTTTTTTTTTGAAAAAATTAAAAAAAGAAACTTACCTTTGATCAATAAATCTCCTTAAAAAAAGAAACTTACCTTTGATCGATAAATCTCCTTAATGCAAGCTAGCTCCCTTTTGGAGCACTTAGCAAACACACTCTATGCCTTTGCAATCCTTCACCTTTGAAGAAAAACTAGTAACCTTCAAGAATGGAAAATGACAACTTGGAATAATATTGGAGGTTTTTGTGTCTTGTGTTTGTCAAATGAGATGTTCTGTGTCACTTTATCTACATTTAAGGTTTCAAATGATGTTAGGTTTACTTTATGAGCAATTAAATGTGATTTTCTTTTTAAATTTAAAAACAAAATAAAAAATCTTTGGGCGGTGTATGGGTGTGGGTTTGCTTGAGTATGGGCACAGGTCTAGCCTGGGTACACACATACCTATAGGGCAATCAGGACAACATGGCCATGCCCTGTGCATACTTAGGATTCCTGTACCCAAACCTGTGCCCATACCCTCACCCATGCTCGTTCCAAGACCCATGCCCATATGGTACGGGGATGACAACAATTTTAGAAGAACCTGATAACATAGCATTAGATACCAGGGAATGTCTGTACCCCTCTTGCCATAGCTAATATTAGAGCTAGTCTTCTACTTCTACTTTTGCCTTCTGAACTCCATACCCAAGTCAATTCTATAGCAGATTTTTGTCTACTTGCTCCTTAGATGATGAACCCACCTCTCCAATTTACAACCGTTATCAACTTATCATATACCTCCCTCCATACAATATCCAAGTATGATGGACCATTGTCTCTCCTATTGAGAAGCAATCCAGTCAACTTTTTGAATCTCAAGGGGGAAGTGCAAATTCTCAAATAGGCCCTGAAAGTCTGAAAGGAGACTCATCCTTCATTACTAGTCTCAATTCCATAAATGGGAGTATACAACAGTTGAGCAGGAATATAGATGAACGAGGTATTCAGGATCCTTCTCTTGAAAGATGCATTGCACACTTAGTTAAGTGTATGGAGCAGCACCAGAAAAGGTGTATAGTTCATCTTGTCAACAATGATCTGCAACAGTAGCATAGGATTGAAGTCTTAGAAACACACCTTAGTGAACTGGCTGAAAGGAGGGTGGCTGGAATAATGCAAGAACAAGGGGAAGCCTAACCCACTCGAAAAAGACAAGTAGTTCTGGTTGAGAGTTTGGTAGAAACCAGTATTCATGGTTTGGAATGGGCTGTTAGTGTATACAGGCCTTAGCCCTAGCTTGCTGTTCCAAATAGGCAGACCCATGCATTTATGAAAGTAGGGGACAGATCCTCAAAGGGTTTCAGAAACTCCTAGTGATCTTTTTGTGTAAAACAATCCTGAGCTCCAATGCTGCATGAAGTCTGACCAGATTCTGATCCTGAGACATGGCATTCTAGTTAGCAGGCTATTATACTCTAATATGTGATGACATTGTTTTCTTAGGGATAGTTTATAATTTATGTAGTTATGTAATGCAAGCTTGGGGCTTTAATAGATAGATGTTTGTAGTCTCTATGCATAGAGTTTATCAAAAGTCTTAGGAGGTGGTTTTTGTTTCACGGAAATTGCCATATAAGGATGAAATACTTATTTCTTGAAAACCACCAGCATCCCTGTACTTCATCTAAATCAGGGCTTGGGATTTTGTAAAGTATTTCTATGTTTTTTATGTAACGCTGCCTTTATCAAAATAGGAAGGAATAAGACTTGTTATAGGCAAAATTTTATAGTTTTAATGCACTTGAAAAAGCTTTCCAGGAGTTGAAACCAATCTGTTGGTCATTGATGAATCTATTTTGTCATGTTTAAGTTTGTAATTCATAGAAGCAGATATCTTTAAAATATCCCGATATATTCCGATATATCTTTTCTCGGCAGGGTTCCCGACATTTTCTTGAAAATATCGCGAGTTTTTCAAAATATCTTTGACCTAAATTTTGACCAATATATTGTGAAATTATTGGTGATATTTCACTAGTAATATCACAATAAATTAGTTTTCTTTTTATAAAAGCATCAAACCTGCATTTTTTTATCATTCTTCTCTTGAACTTTTTCAAGTGCGTTATACACCTTGAATGGTGTAAGTAGTTGTTAAGATTTCAAGGTGTCATTACTGTATAACAGTTAGATTTGTTGCAAAGGGGCAACAACAATTATTGTTATTTCAAAAATGAACATAGTTATCTACAATTGTGAAGACACTTGGTATAATCGTGTTTGAAAAAACCTTGTGAATAGGGAATGTGACTATCACTATTGTTATTGTGATTAGTGATAATCATTGTTGCCTTTGACAATAGCAAACACTTATGTCATTATTTATGATTCATGGGCATAGTCATTACTAGACAAAACTGTCAAATGATTATGCTATCTCTCGACTTGTCATTATTATTACATCACAGATGTTAGTACTGTCATTTGTACTTATCAATGGATATTGTTGTCGTTTTTTCATTTGTAAAATAGTTGTATTATTGAGGCAATTGTTTGGCAATTTTCATAATTACATTGCAGTTGTTAATAATGTTGTACCAGTTATGATTGTTCTCGTCATCATTGTCTTTTGACGTAACTATCCTTTTGTGATTAGTAATCTTCGTATGATCACTGATCAGTAGCATTCTGTCATTATTGTGACCTACACATTCTTGATCAGTACGTTAGTAGCATCCTTATTAGTACTATGGTCAGTTAATATGGGCATCAATAATGCAGTCAACATTATAGGAAATATTACTGATGAAAATGATTAATATGAAACGTTGTTGAGACATGACATTGCTGTCCTGAAATGCTTGCCACTGCTGTAAATTTAAGAGGTATTTGAAGAGGTTAGGGAGACTGTTGTTGTGAACTGTACTTAGCATTTTGTGTATAGATTAGTCTCGTTGATTTGATAGTTAAGGAGAATGGTAGGGTTAACAGGTTGTATTTACACTAGTTGTATTCTATTGCATTAAGGGTTCATTATCATTCTGGCAGTCATTTACTAACATTGTTAAAGATATTTATATTACATTATCTGTAATCAGTGATCTCAAAATTAATGAGAAAAATCCATATTTCAAAAGTTATGCTAACTTTCTATGCAATTAGTATGACTTTAAATGTAAAAAACATCAATTATTTCTCTTTTTAAAAAAATTTACTGCATTTTTTGGGTTTTCGATTTTTTCCTGGTCTTTTTCCGATAATATCCCGAGAAATTGAAAATATCTTTATCTTTTGGGATGCCGAGAAATTCCCAAGAACGATATTTGCTTCTATGGTTTGTATAATGCTGCATAAATCACCCCTGTGATTGCACATTCTGCTGGCAGTCACCTTGTTCTTGAAATGAGATACCCATTATTGAAATTGAGTGCGAGGGACTGATTTTATTATGAAATCCTGGAACATAATGATTTTAACTGGTCAACTTAAGTGACTTTTTGGAATGGCTAAACTGGTATATATAATACTGCAAATGAACCTGTGAACTAGATCAGCTATTGGGTTTTTAATAAACTTAAAATTTTGATGATAGCCGTCCCCCCTGCCATCCCCCAAAAATGCCCCCCAGACTGCCATCCCCGAAATACATCTTCCGTTGTCCCCGGCCCTGACCCTGAAATGCTGTGTAACATGGGTTTTTCTCTATGTAAACTGTATTGTGCCATTGTTACATTCTTTCAGTAAAGACAACTTATAAGAGCTTTAGACAGTGTACTGTGTTAAGGATTGTGATATGTGATTTGAAGAACTAAAGTCAAATAAATTCTCTGAATATTTATATTTCATAATTAATTTCTGCATACCTTCGTTGATTCACCAAATATAAATCCTATTCTATTTGATATTGAATAATGAATGCTTTGTCAAGTTAGTTTGTACAAGCATAGTTATCAAATCCAGACAGTTCCAGTTTTTTTTGGACCAACTGGATTTGTCCAATTCGGTCAGAACTTTTCAATTCCTGTAGAAATTCTACTGATTTAAAAAAAAAAAATCTAGGTTTCTGAAACTTTTTAACCTCCTGAATGAATCAAATTTTTTGAATCTGGTAACTATGTGATTAAGTGGTTATTGCTGTTGTTTTTGGACTATCACATAAATAATGCACAGAATGGAGGTTTAACTGTCAATGGCTGATGTACCTGTCAGCTGAAAATCTGATTCTCCATTAGTTCGAAGAGTTTTGAGTTTATTATTACGTTTTTTCAGATTTTCTTCTTGTGGGGCTTGCTGCATTGTGCATTTGAATTTTCAATGGCAGTGTCAGATCATGTACAAGCTGACAGAATGTCACAAGTGTCTGCTGTGATCTTCCCCGTGGTCCCTTTAAGCGTTTTGGTTTACATCCGAATGATTTTGGTTACCTAGCATCCTGCAATGTCAAGCTGATCTTTGTGTTGTGTGATTGTCAGGAGTTCATTTCGAAGCTCGTAGTCAAATGCAGGAAGCATTGGCTGCTTACAGCAATGCACTTTCTGTGGATCCAGATCACGTGCCTTCAAAGGTGTCCATTGGAGCATTAATGGGGCGAACCGGTGGCAAGTCCTTGCCTGTTGCTCGAAGCTTTTTGTCTGATGCTTTACGATTGGAGCCAACAAACCATAGCGCCTGGTATTATTTAGGGATGGTTCACAAGGCTGATGGAAGAGCTGCAGATGCTGCTGATTGTTTTCAGGCAGCAAGCATGCTTGAAGAGTCTGCTCCAATCGAACACTTTTCATCAGCTTGGTAACCTCTGTATTGTGAAAAGAAACTACAGGATGAAAATTTGTAAAATGTGATTCATTCAGAATATTTCTATTTGGAGCTGTGCTTTGCTGCCTGAAATTTTGAAGTTACCAGCTTCAGATTGATGTGATGTTGGAGCTCTATTGGTTGTAAAAGTCTTCAGTGGTTGACTGATGTAAGATTATGTAGAGTATTTATTTCTGATTTGAGTTCTGAGCCACTTATCCCCCAACGATATGATTGGGTTGGTTGTGTAATAGATTCATGAAACTGCCTATGACAAGTTTTAATGTATACCAATATCAGGAGTCCTCGGGATACGTACATTTTCTTGCAAGCTCCTACACTGAAGAATTGCTTATGGTTTGGTTATATAAAGCTCACAACTCAATTATGGGGCGAACGTTTTCCATTGCATCGCTCACAAAGTGTAGAATAGTTTTGGTAGTCTCTGTTTTAAAGTGAACCCTATCATGTTCTACAAGTTCAGCACTAGTTTCCAAAATGTACTTATTGAAACAAATACAACTTAAACTTACAGGTCACTTTTTTAACTTAATGCCTTGCAACTCTGCATTCTGGCCTCTACATAACTTTCTTCAAAGCTACTTATCGAAACAAAAAACATCTGAAACTTGCAGGTCGGCCGTACTTTTTAACTTACATGCATTGCAACTCTACATTCTGGCCTCTACATATCTTTTTCAAAAGGCGAGCAATTCAATCTGAAGCTTAAGTGTGTTTTTTGGTTTTTGGTTGGGGATAACGTAGGTACTCCGAAATACAAGCCTCTATATTTGGTGTTTCGTGTTCAAGAGTTAAAACGTAAAAGTCTACAATTTTTTTTGTTTGTTTTACATCCTAATTAGCGTATGCCTTGAGAAATCAAACATTGGATCTATTATCCCACTATAGAAGGAAGAATTTCCGTAGGACTATTCATAAATGTGATGCTTATTCAAATCATTTTGTTGAATACATTAGATATAATTGGATTACACGTGTATAGCACATTAAATATAATTAGATTACTCTGGCGTTTAGTTAAATCATTCTGTTATAATTAGATTACTCTGGCGTTTAGTTAAATCATTCCGTTTGAACATAGTAAATATAATTATATCTACAGTGGTAGCCTTTTGAACACAGTAAATATAATTATATCTACAGTGGTAGCAAGTAGCAAGGGGTGGAGTGTAATGCAAACTAAAATTAATAAAGAGCAGAGAAGTAAAAAAAATAATAAAAACTAAAACATACCTAATCTATATTATAAAATAACTCAAATAACTCAAATTAACTAGGAAATAAATCATAAGTAAATAAAATAAAATAAAATAATTCTAAAAATAATTTTTAACGAAATTAAAATTCCTTTTTTTTGGCATAAAATAAAATAATTCTAAAAATAATTTTTAAGGAAATTAAAATTCCTTTTTTACGCTGTAGGATAAAAATAAAGTAAACATTGTTCTTGCCACAACCTATATAAATATCATTTACATGCAACTTATAAAGTAAACATGGTTTAAGATAGATATTAAAAATGATATTCAAATAGTGCATGAAGTAAAAATTAAAGTTATTTTTTTTTAATTTGTTTATTTACTGTTACAATTTTAAGTCTTTAAGTAAATGTTAAAATAAACAATTATTTCAAAAATATTACTCGCTAGCATATTTATATTTTAAAAAATATATCTAAAGTACGTTGAGAGATATCCATCTCCTAATGTTAGGATTAGTGATTAAAAAATAGGCGCCTCGAGAAGGATATCTCTTGGAGTACTTTAGATATATTTTTTAAAATGTAAATATGTTAGTTCTAACCCTAACCTTAATACTAACCTTAACTTTTTATTGTAACATTAACCCTAACTTTAATTTTAACATTAACTCTAATTATAGTTGTAACCTTAATTCTAACCCTATTCTTAATCCTAATTCTAACATTAACCCTAATTATAGTCATAACCCTAATTCTTACTCTAACCCTAAGCCTAAATTTAACCCTAACCATTACTCTATTTTATTCCTAACTCTAAGTCTATCACTAGCCCGAATTCTATCCCTAACCCTAATTGTAAGTCTAATTCTTACCCTAACCTTAATTCTTACCCTAATTCTAATAGTAACCCTAATTCTAACTCTAACCAAACCCTAAAAAATTCTAACACTAACCCTAAGCCTAATTCTAACACTAACCCTAACCTTATTTCTAACTCTAATTTTAGCCCTAACCTTAATTCTCAGCCTAACCCTAACCTTAATTCTAATTCTAAACCTAACCCTAACCCTAACCTTTATTATAACCCTAACCCTAATTCTAACCCTAACACTGATCCTAATTCTAACCCTCACCATAAACTTAATTCTTACCATAAATTTATTTCTAACACTAATATGAACCCTAACCCTAACCTTATTTCTAAACCTAACTGTAATTCTCACCCTAACCCTAACCTTATTATAACCCTAAACCTACTTTTGACCCTAATTCTCATTCTAATTCTCACCCTATTTTTAACCGTAACCTTGAACATAGCTCTATTTTTAACCCTAACCTTAACTCTAACCCTAACGATGACCATTATTCAAATCCTAACCCTAACCTTAATACTAATCTTAACCCTAATTGTAACCTTAACTCTAATTCTAAAATTAACCCTAGTTATAGTCGTAACCCTAACACTAACCTTAACCCTAACCCTAACCATAATTCAAACCCTAACCATAATTCTAACTCTAACCCTAACACTAACCTAATTCTAATTCAAACCCTAACCCAACCTTAACCTTAGTTCTAAACCTGATTCTCACCCTAACCTTTATTATAACCCTAACGCTAATTTTGACCCTAATTCTCATTCTAATTCTCACCCTATTTTTGATTGTAACCCTAATTCTAATTATAATTCTAACCCCTTTCCTAACCCTAGTTCTAACTACAATTCTAACCCTAACTCTAATTTTAACCCCTAATTATAGTTGTAACCTAATTCTAACCCTAACCCTAATATAACCCTAACCCCAACCCTAACCCTAATTGTATTCCTAGCCCTAACTCTAATTCTTACCCTAACCCTAAAGCTTATTCTAACCCTAAACATAGCTCTAATTTTAACCCTAACCCTAACTCTAAACATACCTTGACCATAATTCAACCCCTAACCCTAACCTTAACCTTTATTGTAATCCCAACCCTAACTCTAATTCTAACATTAACCCTAACTATAGTCGTAACCCAAATTCTAACCCTAACCCTAACCATAATTCAAACCCTAACCCTAATTCTAACTCTAACCTCAACCCTAACCCTAATTCTAACACTAACCCTAACCCTATTTCTAACTCTAGTTTTAGCCTTAACCCTAATTTTCAGGCTAACCCTAACCTTAATTCTAATTCTGAACTTAACCCTAACCCTTATTATAACCCTAAACCTAAGTCTAACTCTGACCCTAACCCTACCTCTAACCTTAACCCTAATTCTATCCCCAACCCTAACCCTAACCATATTTCTAACCCTAATTCTAACTTCAACATGAACCCTAACCCTAACCCTAACCCTAATTGTTGCCCTAATTTCTCACTTGAACCCAAATTGTAACTATAACTCTAACCCTAACCCTAATTCTACCCCTAGATCTACTTAACCCTAATTCTATTCTTAATTCTAACCCTAATCCCAACCCTAACTCTAACCATAGTTCATATAGATATAAATGTAAATGACCTTTGTTGTTTTATTTCAATTAAAATTGATTTTATTTCAATTAAAACTAAATGGTAAGCTCTTCCCTTAACCTTGTTATTCATTTATTTGGAATGTAGGGAATTCTCACACAAAATCACATTTGGTAACATGTAAGCTTCCATAAAACCACATAAACCACACAAATATTTAAGTATTCTTTATAGTATAATGTACTTAAGAAATTATGGTTAGTATTCCATAAAAAGAAATATTTATTTTTATTTTAATTATAAAATAAATGAGTTTATTTTTCTAATATAATATAAAATACTTTATATATATAGAGGTATGTACTACCAGAGGGGGTAGTTCCCTATATTGATAAAGAACAAAGATTACATCACTTGCAAAATGGTATTAATTCCATCTGCCATTACATTTATACGCTCAATTTGTTGAGATGAGAAAAAATCTCCATACACACTCACATAGTTTGCAAAGGTAATCATATCACAGTTCTCCAACCCTTCGTTGAAAATCTTCAAAGCTTCAACCATGTTCTTCTTTTTCTTTACTACCACCGCATCAAACACTCCACAAATATGCCTGCTTTTCAGGTTGATATTAATCTTTGTAATTATTTGCAAAACATCATGAAGTAAATCATCTTTAACCAAAAAACCAACAAACCTCGAAGCTCGATGCATTGCGCCGATAGCCTGAGCCATGTTAGTACAAAAGGACTCCATGAGGATGCCATCATGCATATGACTTCCTTGGGCTGCTTGCTGTCCAACAATATTTTTGATTGCATTCCTTAGTCCTTCCTCCTCTGTCTTAAAAAGTCTATGAATCTACTGGTCTACGCTCTCATCCTCACATATGCAGCTCAACCCGAAGTGCTTTCTCCTCGCCATGGTGCTGTGTGTGAGACTTCTCCCATATCGGCCTCTATATATAGCAACCATCCCGATCTGATAGGAAACGTGACAACTGCCTCGAAAATGAAGAGTCTTCACCTAGATAGAAACATATCTTCGAACAGAGTCCCAAGAGATTTCTTCCCTGCAACATATCCCACAACTTCAAACTAGTACTCACCCCAAATCATCGCCCTACACCTCTTCTTAGCACCATACCACCTCCACTGTCAATCACTAGATGTGATTGGGAAAGGATGAAGGGAATCCCGAAGCCGAATCCCTTGTAGATATTCTACCTCTGTAAAGTTGTCCTGCTGGATAAACTTTGGCATTGAGTCCAATCCACTTGATAATCATCTAATCCTTGGAATTTAGGTATACTAAAACATAATATGGGTGACAAGCTGTCCACCTTGAAGTCCACCAAACACTAATCTACAATAACCAATGGTCCCACCAACTCATAAATTACCCTTTTCTATCTCTACGATCTTTGCCACCTCTGCCTACAAATTTGAGGAGTTACTAATCACTTTTGAGGTTTCTAGAGAAACACCAATATTACCCAATTTGTCTACTGCACTATTAGCTTCCCTATAAATATGGGAGATGGAGAAGTTGCCAAGCTTATCAAGATTCACCGATCTTGTTCACCCAAACCTTCGACTTCCAATTCAAAATTTGTTTCTTACATACAACGTTAATGCATAGCTAGGAATCTCCCTCTATGTCGATATCTTTTATTCCATTTTCCTCACACAACCATAATCCTCTAGCTAAAGCTTCTAGTTTTGCTTTGTTATTTGGAAGCAATACCTAAATTCCTAGAAAGAGACCAAACACACTCACCAATCTCATTTCTGATAATGCAGCTCCCCTCGCCGGTCCAGGATTGCCTTTTGTGGCACCATCAAAATTCAACTTATATCTCCCTTTCAGAGGCTTTATCCATTTAGCCTCTTCTCTACTCTTAGGTTTACTTGTTATGTTTTCGATAGGGGCTTTCAGTCTTCCCCATTTCTTTTGTAAATCCTCATCCCACCTAGTGAAAAGTTTTTTTCTCCTTGTCTTTTGATTGACGTTGACCACCTCACAAATTCCTTCCCCTATTCTCATTATAATGTCTTCTACCTTCAAACTTTTCTCACAAAAACTGCCCCTGTTGCGCTCTTTCCAGAGGTGCCAAACAACCATGGAGGGGGCAATTATCCATATGTCTCCCTAGGTGGCCGAGGCCTTCAACTTCGGCTAGCTGATAAAATTTTTAGTAGATCCTCCTGCCTTGCAGAAAATCACCCGAGCAAAAGCATCAACCAGTCCCAGGATTGGAATGCTACATGACAATTAAGTAACAAATGATTGTCAGACTCCTCAACATTTTTGCACATGGGGCATATGCTTGGCCCCTCAAATCTAATCGACCCCAACCTATCTCCTATCAAAATTCTCATGTAACGCCATCTATAAATGATGCAGGAGCATCTAGAAATCATTCAATGAATTGGGACAATTAATGTTGAGTAGCAGAGTGCTAGAAAGTGACATTGGGGACTACCGCATTTTACCGCATCTTCATATCAGAACTCGCGGAGCAGGATTTAGTTTCTACGACATGACATCTACATCATACTCAGATTTTAGGAGATTTGGACTCATCTACAGAAAGTTATTGCTACCAAAAGATCATTAGCTTTCATAGAGCAGAGCTTTTAGGCAGTCAATTGAGAGTAGAAAGTTTGTGGAGCACTTCCGTGACTTGCGGAGCCTAATGGAATATCATACAAGACAAATTGGGTCAAGATAGACCTTCGTTGAGAACCACATCAAGTTTCATTCATTTGCGGAGCATTACCAAGAGTTGTAGGCCGACTACTTGTTTCCTTCACGTTTCATGTGGCAAGTTACCTTTAGGCCGACAAGATAATGTTTTGAAGGCTTGCAGAGGATATAAATGAAGGATAGAAGATTGTTTTAAGGCAAGGGAGGAGAGGTGTGAAGAAAAATGTGCGAAGAGATGAATAGTCTGGAAGATGCAGAGGTATTTTAAGCCTAGAAGACAACATAGTAGAAGCAGAAGATAGAGAAGAGAGTAGAAGAGGATACAGAGCAGTGAATAGAGAAAGAGAAGAAGAATATAGAAGACATGGAAGAATGATGTGTTCTATGAATCTTTTGTAAGCCTAGGCTGCGGCCTAGCACATGAAAAGCCCTAAAGGCGTATGTAATGAGGTTTGGAACTATAATATAATGAGAAGTGATCTTTTAAAGGCTGAGATTTTCCCCTTGAGGGTTTTGCCAGGATAAATCTTGTGTCATGTGATTATGAATCCCTCTTATCATTCTGCTGTTAGCTATGTGTTTCTGTTGCATCTGTGTTATGATCATGATGTTGGTTGTTTAAGGCTGCAAGGATGGATAGTCATTCATTGGACCCTCCTACCTTGATTGCATCAATATGAATGCTCTTGCTTTTAGTAAAATGCAATGGTTCCAACACAAACTCTTTGGCCACCCAACATCTTTCTTCTACACATTCTGAATTTCATAACCCAATCTCATTGAGTAGGTACCAGATTTTGACCCGCTCCAAATGATTTCATCATTTTGGTTAGACAACAATATTCATCTACGCTGAAGGATTCCTTCAACAACCCATTTTGCCTCCAAGGGGATCAAGGACTTTTCAAAGGATTTCCATCTATATGCCTCACCAACCCCATCATATAATCTCTCTACATACTCTGCAACAGTATCTCCCATTTCCCTAGAGACCACAACAATCCATTCTTGTGAATCGAGGAGACTATAAATGGGGACTTCCCCATTCCATGAGTCGAACCAAAATTTCGTTCTCCTTCCATTTCCTATCTTCCAAGTGAGATAATCCGTTATTATTGGTCTACACTCCCATATGAATTTCCATATGGGAGACCCACCGTTGGAGTTGGCCATCGTCAAGATTCTACAAGGATCTTCTTCATCCAGGTATTTCTTTTGTAGAATTTTGCACCACAACTTATCTGACTCCTTATATATTTTCAAAACTAGCTTGGTGCCCAATGCCAAGTTCTGTGAATTCATTTTCTTGAGACCAACTCTGCCACAATCCTTAGGTGTGCATGCCATGTCCCAATTAATGAGCGGGATTCTCTTGAGGTCTTTAGAGCCTTCCCAAAGAAATCTCTTGAGATAGATTCCCACTCTAGAGATAGCTTTACCAGTCATCTTGAAACATGACATCACATATATTGGAACAGTCGAGAGCACCTAATTGATCATCAATATCCTTCCTTCCAGGGAGAGTCATTTATTCTTCCAAGCCACTGATTTGTTTCTGCAATTGCTCAGGACCTCCTCCCAATGTGTAGATCTGCAAGCTCTAGTAAACAGCGAGATTCATAGATATTTGGAAGGCAGTTTCCCAAATATGAACCCGAGCACCTTAGCAATCTTCCTTTGCATTACCTTCTTAATGTTGAAAAAATAAATCTCTGATTTTTCTTTGTTCAATATTTTCCCTAAAATAGAGGAATATATGTCTATAGCCTTCCTTATTATCTTCGCTTCCCTCAAGGTAGCTTCCCCGAACAGAATCGTGTCATTTGCAAACTGGATGTGAGAGATAGGGTTAATCCCATCCACCACTACCATGCCTTTCCAAAGCCTCGCTTCTCTTAATTGCTTGAAATACCTCTCCATTACTTCAAACATTATGATGAAAAGGATAGGGGATAAAGGATCCCCTTGCCTCAAACCATTGGTAGCCTTAAAGAAACCACACATGGAACTGTTGACGAGCACAAAGTATTGAGAGGATATACAAGCAAAAATAATTTCCAGCCATTTTTCAGCAAAACCAAACTTCCTCATAACAACTAGAAGAAAATCTCAATGCACCCTATCATAGGCTTTACTAACATCCAATTTGATTAACATACCTCTTAAATTTTTGGATGAGATTGTATGTAAAGTCTTTGTAGTAACAATGATTCTATCTCTCTCCCTGGCGTGAGTCCATTTTTCTCCTCTGAAATGATCTTTCCCATAGTTAATTTCAATATGTTGTTGAGTGCTTTAGGCACCACCTTATAAATAGTATTACATAAGGCAATGGGCCAAAAATTTGCAAAGGTGGAGCACTCAGTCTTCTTTGGTATTAATGCAATGGCCATATTATTTAGATCTTTGACAAAACATCTCTTCTTCCTTGCATCCTCAGCCAGATGCCACACATCTTGTCCTCTGAAGCTCCAACAGGATTGATAAAATTTGGCTGGGAACCCATTGGGCCTCGGAGTCTTCTTCGGACCAAGTTGGAAAGTCGCCACCCTTATCTCTTCCAAGGTAAAAGGTTCATTGAGCATTCTATTATTCTCCTCTCCAATACATTCATGAATACAATCCAAAATTGAGTCATCCCAACTTCTATTAGTATCAAGCCACACGCCCAACAACATTTGCAAATAATGCATCACTTCTATTTTGATAGATTCCCGATCACTGACCTATGAGCCATCTAGAAGCATGGCCAAAACTATTCTATTCTTGTCTCTTCACCCTTTTGCAGAAGCATGGAAAAACTTGGTATTTGCATCCCCATCTTTGAGCCAAACTTCCCTCACCTTATCCCTCCAAAAGGCCTCTTCTCTTGCCAAGATCTTCATGTGCCATTCTTTTAATGCCTTTTGTCTGACAAAATCTTCCACAAACATACCCAATTTGATGACTTTCTCATTAAGGTTCTCTAGCTCTTTCTCCACTTTTTCTTTTTCTACAAAAATATTTTTGAAGCACTCCTTATTCCAAATCTTTAGTTTACTCTTAATATAACCCAACCTCTTCATAAAAAAATAGCTTACAGTACCTCTGAAGAGAGTGCTTTCCTTCCACCATACTTCAAGTTTGTTTATAATATCCGCATCCTGCCACCACAATTTTCAAATTTAAAGTAGCCTCTCAAGGGTCTCTCACTTAATCTAACATCCAATTGAATAGGAAAGTGATCTGAAACTGAGATGGGAAGGATACTTGTCTCGTAGACATAGATGTCAGCCAACCATCCAAGCCCTGACAAAACTTGTCCAATCTCTCTGAGATGTTTGTAAATCCTTCCCTGTGATTAGGTCAAGTGAACCTGCCATTCTTTGGGACACAATTGTAACATGCCCATTGTTCTACCAAAATCAATTTTACTAAATTTAACCCAAAAGTAATAGTTCATGATACCAACAATATGAGCAATAAAAAATTTCTTTCTTATAGAATGATATGATGCACATTTGAAACATATTTCAAACTTTACCATTGCATAATCAAATTACATTTCAACATTACGAGTATTGAATATTTCTCATTTACAAAATTCCATAAGATGGATACAAAGTTACAAACAAGCTTTCAAAGAGCTAACTGAAAGTAGAGATACAAGTGGTTCCGATGTCCATCAAATCCTGACTGCCAACTGCATGACGAGAAGCATCACTCAAGTGCTTTTCTACCAACCACGGACTAACTGTGGTCTCCCGCACATTTACCAAACTGGTAAACGACCCTACCCTTTGACAAAGGGATTGGTATGGTAACCTCAAAGATTAGCCTATTCTGAGCATGATGTTGTGTCCTACATAACTAGAATTGTCATACCGTGGCTCCAACCTACAAGTATGATTATCTCTGCCTAGTATGTAAACCTGGATCACAGTGAACTGACAGTGTAAACAGTGGCTACTTACACTACTTTGGCCAAAGTATTCATCACCCCTAATTTGGAATGGACGTCACACGTTCACCCATTTTCCTAGCTCGATTTGGTATGACATCAATCTCTATACAAAGGTTACTCCCTTACCCATGTATCAACTAATCCCAGGATTAACCTCGCTTAACAATTCCAAGTTTACTATAACACTTCTACCAAAGTAATACAAGTTGTAGTACATAGTTTCCATAACTTAATCTTTCATAACGTAGCAATAACTATTCATACTTAACTTAATATAGTACATATTCCAATATAAACACTAATCTCTACTATGGAGATTATTCATACATTCAATACATAATATTTCCCATAATATATATATATATATATATATATATATATATATATATATATATATATATATATATATATATATATATATATATATATATATATATATATATATATCATTGAACATATAAGAGAATACCCAATTTGATACAAAAAAGTAACCCAAGCTTATTTCCAAACAATCAATCAAGAACATATTATCTTTTCAAACATAAAATGCACAATGGAGTAGAAATTAGCATGCTTGTTAATGCTATACTCCAATAGATTAGCTAGACTTCTTGCTCTTATTTCGTCAAGCTGGCTGAATATCTCCTCCAAGAACAACTCAAATCCTCCTCTTTACTTCTTACTATTTTCCCTCACAAACTTAAGACTAAAATAACAATGGTCAATCAAAACACTAGACTCAGAAAATTGTAGCAGAACAACATAAAGCAATTCGATGGAAAATTGTGTACAAATGAATGGAAGAGATCCTCTATTTATACAAAAATATGAGCATGCCAAGGCTACAAACAAGCTCCCAGATTCACCAGAACTCCCACTTAGAAATTTGACTTAGTAAAACAAATTCAAGGTGGAAGTAGAAATCGTTGCACATAGAACACATAATTGGACAACAAGAACCATAATCATAAATGCAAGGATAGGTCAGATTTAAGACTCCTATTTGGTTTGCACCGCTCAAACATGGTGCCACTCAAAAAACACACTTCCCTATTTCCTACTGGCAATTTGGATTGAACAGGTCAATGTATTCCGACGATGGTTATTAGCTACCAAGCACTTTAAGAAGCGCTGCCAATATCCACATAATATGGCACTTTTTGTGCCCAAAACATTATGAATGTATGCACTGTATTTTCTAGCGCTCTATACATAGTATGTATGCTACAATAGTCTTATGTTATGCGCTTTGTATAACCTTTACATTGGTTTCCAAAGCTATGTGCTATGCTTATCCAATCGGCGCTATATTTAACATTCACATTAGTTACCAAGCTACGCGCTATGCTATGAGCTCTTAAGAAAACTAATGATATCACACATTCATATTTGCATATTCTATCAACTACATATGTTTACGTATACCGTAAACTATATATATATATATATACTTACCACACACACACATATATTATCGTTACTTGAAAACAACATAAAACTCATTAACCCACATATCCACTGACGATTTATGAACATGAAATGCACATATACACACATACATATGGATGCCCCTCGTCCAATTGATACTCTTATGCCTATGAGAAATACGTTCATGAGCATGCGTAGATACGTCTACCTACGTATACTCATGCACGTATTTTCTCATATGTATAAGTTTATCATGGACATGTATATGTGTATTTGTTCATTCCACGCTTATACCTTGTCGTTTGCAATTCTAAACTTTATCAAAGAAGACTTCAATCGACACTCAGACTAAATCACAATCCTCATTCAAACACTCATAAAATCATATCCCAATAAGCATTCAAGATCATTACCACAAATTACTTACCTTTACCCACACAGACTCGACATAACCTAGACCAAGTTGGATAGTGGTGTGCTTGCTCAGTTTAGGCTTCTCTAAAGGTTACCAAACCAAGTCCTCCTAAGTGATACTTCCCCTCGTTTCTAGAGGAGCAACTTATTCCTGCATTCAACTTACATCACCACAACAGTAATTAGCCGATCACAATATAATCATATGCTTTATACATTTCATAACTAGAATCACTTATAATACATCACATTGCATCATTTAATCTTTCAATTTATTCAATTCAAGATTCAAAATACACATTAATGCAAAGATTCATAAACCATTCATTTATTCAAGCAAATTAACCAGTTAAGGTAAATAGTAAATAGTTAGAAACACACGGGGTGTAACAACAATCAACCACCTCTACTTCACTAATGAAATTCCTGAAATCTAACATAACCCTATTGATTTTGTTTAGTCCTCCGCTCTTCTCTTTCAGATCCAAGATGGCGTTGAAGTCCGCTTCAAGTATGATTCTATCACTGTTAAGGAGCTTAATCTTGGAAACAATATTATTCCATCCTTGTGCTTTATCCTCAGTTTTAATGGTCCCATACACATTGAAAAGAGTGAACACCAGATCTACCAATAGACATTTGATGATGCACATCATCCAATACTGATTTGTCTCCACAAGGTTGATATTCATACTATTTGGTGACCAAAGAACTCCTAGGCCTCCCGTTGTATCTAAGGCATCTTGAAAGAAACCCGGCCATGTCTTACAATATTTTAAGAATTTGAAACCTTTCTCCTTGCAAATTTTAGTCTCTTGCAAAAGAACTATATCAACCGACATTCTCTCTAAGTGGTGCTTAACCAAGTGCCATTTGTCAGGGGCTACCAGGGCCCTGACATTCCATGTCAAGATCCCCATTGCCCTCCAAGGGAGGGCATGACTCCCTTGGATTTAATAAGAAATTCCCTGATATTCTTTAGACCCATCTTCGTAGCATTGTTTTCCCTTTGTTTGTTGGTCTTCCTTTCCCTTCCCTTTTGAGTTCTTCCTAAGAGTTTTGTCGCAAACTGATTGATGCGCCGCGGGCCAACCTCCCCAAGCTCATCATCTTCAGAGAAACCATCCTCCGACGTGAAATCCTCTAGAGCCTCATCTCCATCTACGTTATCTTCTTCTGTCTCTGGAACCTTAACTTCTTCAATTCCGTTCCCAGTTGATGCAGAGCGCACAATGGAAGTGGGCAAAAATTAACAATAAACTACCAAGCTGTGGTATATGCATAACATGACTTGCTATAGCCAGCTACTATACCTCGATTCACCGTTACGACCGGTCACTGCTTGTATTTATCGAAAGATACATTCCCAACATGCATACCTCATATGCATTCGTAGCATACATTCTCCTGCGCGCCCTTGTGATGTACATTCGCCATGTACATTCGAAACTTATGCGAATGGATTTCTATTGTTGACGTGACTTGTATTATCGGTCGGATTTACCACAGAGTCGCTGTCTCCCCGATCACGCTGATATCACACTCAAACACATTCGTCGGCCAAATTTCAACCATCGGTGAACACTAGGGTTTCCTACGCCGCTACTCCTATGCACCTTTGCACAGTCTGCCTTCACCGAGCCCTAGCACATAAAAATGCTAGGCGAACTACTATGCATGACCTGTGAACTGGAACATCTGCGCAGCCGAAACAAAGAAATAAACAGGAAACAAAAACAAATATATATATAATGAAGCCATTCCACTAATTTCGACAGAAATCTTATCAGTGGAATGCTTCATATCGACATGTGGCAACAATGGGAAAACAAAAAGGAAAAGAAAGCTACGACTATGCAATTCGTAATTATAGAGAATGGGAAACAAAATTGACAACACAGAAACAATCGATTTCTCCTTCACAATACTTGATTACATTAGCATAATCACAATATCATATGACTGATCACAATCTCAATCACTAAATCTGTATGCATTTGATTAATCTCTCTGGGTTTTTATAGACTTGCCCAGAGGAACAACAACCCTATTCCTAGCGGCTGGGAGAATGATTCCAAGTGGCTGGGAGCAAAACTATCTCCAAGCGGCTTGGAGAAAACCCACCGTCTTATTATTTTTAATTTGACAATTGCAACCTAAGTACTTGGGACTTAAAAACATAAATTACATGCATTGGTCGAATAGACCTTATTACAACCCAAAACATGATTTAAAACAAAACATGAACTTAAATGACTTGTGTTAGGTGCCCTTGCACCACCAGTCAAATTCCTCTTTTCGTTCTTTTCCAAAACTTCAGCCTTAGCTGTCACCTTGGGGGATGCAGTTGGGATCTGGGCCGAACTGATCACCTCAACAACTTCATTCAGTCCTCCACCTTTTTTCGAAGCTATATCCTCTATCAATGGGCACTCACTACCTCCATTTTAATTTGAGTTGCCACTGGCTTCCAAAGAGATGGGGATCGTTGGATTCTTTTTACTCCCATATGGGATTGCAACCGAAGTGGTCACATAAATCTTGTACTGATCGGGAAGAGGCCTCGTGGTTTTTTTAGTTTTATTTCTTTGTGCCCATACATTCCTTGAGTTTGGTTTGATTATGCAATTTTCTTCCTTGTGATCCCTTTTCCTACATCTGAGACAATATATCTTATCCTCTTCAATCTTAAGATTCTGTAACCAATGAAGACCGTCTACAATTGAATTTCTTTTGGAATTTTTTGACCGCGACGATTTTGAGGCAGACATATAGGTAAGAGTCCCAATCAATAATATTTTCATCTATGTCTACCAATGTGCCCAAAGTTCTCCCAATTTTTTGCAGAGAATCCTTTGACTAGTATTCAATTGGTAGATTATACATCCTAATCCAAATTGGCCGATCATATGGATCAAGTTTTAAGGGATTGAAATTGGAATGCCATTTCTGTAAGTAAAGTGGTATATCCTCCATCATCCAGAGACCTCGAAGAATTTTCTCCCTATCTTCGGTGGAGATAAAGATCACTACAAAGAAACCCTTAGGCAAGAATTTCACACCCAGTTCTCATCGATCCAAACCCTAATTTTCTCTTTAGTAATTCGCAGACCAATGAAGCGACAAATGATCGCCAACTCTTCCAGCATATCCAAATCTTCTCTTACTTCCTTTGATAGATCAATGGTAGTTCTTTCCTGATGGTCATCCTTAGAGCAGAGGGGTAGGACCTCCAATTTCCTTCTTGACGCATCCTCTGATTTAGCTGCCTGATTCACCAACTTCGCAATTTCACTCCTACTCCTCCATTTGCTAGTTGATATATATATGAATTATTTTAATAAACTCAAAGAGCTTTTGTAGGGCATCTTTGTTTTTAAAGATAAACAAATAATAAATAGGGTGATACCATTTACTCAAATAACTAAATGATTAGTTTTAAAAAATAATTCTATTAATTTAAGTTACCAATTAAATAAAATTAAACAAAAGAAAAATAATTAATCAAATCCATAAAATAAAACACTATGATTATTATTTAATTACTAATTTATAAGTAACTTACCAAAAATTATCAATAAAATTAATTAATTAATTAAATTCAAATTTAGTAACAACTTTAAAGCAATTACTTAAAATATAATTATGGATTACTAATTTCACTAACTCATCCAAAAAATCACAAAGCAAAAATATTTAAATAATGTCTAAATTAAACAAGCCATGAACTCTATCATAGTATAGTTATAAATTAAATGATACTTGCTTGAAAAGAAATAAAGTGAATTATAACAAGTATATTTATTATTTATTATTTTTTCCAATTTCTTTTTTTTGGTTTTTATTTTTTATTTTTTCCAATTTATTATATATATATATATATATATATATATAATTTTAATAAACTCAAAGAGCTTTTGTAGGGCATCTTTGTTTGTTTTTAAAGATAAACAAATAATAAATAGGGTGATACCATTTACTCAAATAACTAAATGATTAGTTTTAAAAACAATTCTATTAATTTAAGTTACCAATTAAATAAAATTAAACAAAAGAAAAATAATTAATCAAATCCATAAAATAAAACACTATGATTATTATTTAATTATTAATTTATAAGTAACTTACCAAAAATTATCAATAAAATTAATTAATTAATTAAATTCAAATTTAATAACAACTTTAAAGCAATTACTTATGGATTACTTCACTAACTCATCCAAAAAAAATCACAAAGCAAAAATATTTAAATAATGTCTAAATTAAACAAGCCATGAACTCTATGATAGTATAGTTATAAATTAAATGATACTTGTTGAAAAAAATAAAGTGAATTATCCATAGTTTCTTTGATTTTCTCACTTTTTTTCCTTTAATGGTTTGTAATTTTAATTTTTTATTTTTTCCAATTTATTTTTTGGTTTCATAGTTTTTGTGATTTTCAAGGATTTTTAATTTCTTTTTTCGTTTTTTTTTTTTTTTTTTTTTAAATTTTTTTTTTTTGGTTTTAATTTTTTATTTTTTGCGATTGAAAATGAGTGCATCTCCATGGCCACCCATTGTGATTGTAAAACACCTTTGGACATAATTAGAAAAATAAATATAAATAAATAAATAAGAACTTTAGTAATTTATTCATTTTAGTTTAGAAATTTTAGTAATTTATTCATTTTAGAAACTTTAGCAATTTTAAAAGTTTTAAATATTCATGAATTATGAAAATCCATGGCTTCAAAGTGTGAGATCTTGCCTCCATTAAAATTAATTTTTAAAAAAATTATTTTTATTAATTTATTTATGACATTTCTATTTATTTCTCCAACATTATATAAAAAAATGTTTATATCAATTATGCTTTATGCTTTAGGCTCTCAAAAATTTATACTTTTTATATATTACCCTATAGTTTCATGGTATATTTTTGGAAGAGGTTTTATGCTCAATGATTTGCTTTCATCTTTAAAAAAAATTCAAGAGAGGAGGCAATGTAAAACCCATCTCCCAATATATATATTTCAACGTAAATAGAAAACAAAGTTCCTCTCTTTGTAGCCATAAGATCTTCAGATTAGCTGCTCCATAGTCTGGAGTACGACCATCTTTGTAGACCAATGTTGCTCCTCAAATAGCATCTAAATGCAAATTTTGTCCTCAAAAGCAAAGCTACCATTGGCTCTATAATTAAAACAAAGAATTAATACTTAAGAAAAAATTAAGATAAAAGAGGCCTCCAAATATTTCAATAAAGTATAAAAGCCTTACCTTGGAACGAAGATTCTTGAATAAAATCCTGTAACTCTATTCTACCAACGATGGGAAGCTACCTTCAATTCAGAAACATGAATCAATTCAGATTTTCTCGACAACTGAATGCAAGGTGCAACAAATATATTCTTGATTATTTTGAACAATTATCGTGCAAGTGTGGATGTGTGGTATTTAAATTAAAGGGTGTAGCATAATTGCAAATTAATTACCAATGCATGTCCTCTTTTCTCAATTATTATTATTATTTTTGGTTTTATTTACAACCAAAAAATAGGGCTCTCTCTTCCACCATTCTCTGCTTATAATTAATTTATTTATAAACTATAAACTATATCATTTATACTAATATATTTACATTTAATAGGATATCTCTTTTCCAAAGTTTATTTGAAAAAGAAATTGGAAAAAAAAAAAAAAAAATTGGAAAAAAAAAAAAAAAAATCACAAAAACTATCCAACCAAAAAAGAAATTGGAAAAAATAAAAAATAAAAACTAAAAACCAAAAAAGAAATTGAAAAAAATAAAAACTAAAAACTAAAAAATAAAAAAAAATTGGAAAAAAAATAAAAATAAAAAAAAATTGAAAAAAAAAAAAAAAAACTAAAAATAAAAAAAGAAATTGAAAATAAGAAAATCACAAAAACTATGGAAGCAAAAAAGAAATTGGACAAGATTTTTTTTTTCCAATCAATCTTATTTACATGAATTTATTTATTTAAATATTTTATGATTTTTGTTTGCAGAATCTAAATGTTCGGCGTAATTATATTTTTATTCATTAAATTACATAACTATTTACTTTATTATATAATAAATTATAAAATTATAAATCTAATAAAATAAATAAACTTATAAAATTAATACACTTACAAAATAAATTAATAAATTTGAAAAATAATAAATTAATAAATTTGAGCTAGCAACACTTACCTCAACCCACTCATCTCCCTATTTATATCACCACCTCCTTCTGTTTCCTCATTTCATCTCTCCTTTCTATCTTGCCTATCCCTTGCCCTCTATTTGTTGTGGTAATGCTAGAATTTGTCAAGAACAAGTGTATCTTCCTCCCGATCCATGCACCATTAGATTTTTAAGGCTCTATGCGCCTAATCTTGCTCTGCATATGTGGCAGTAATTCCTCTTATGCCACATGTTGCCCTTCCTTTGGCTACAAAAAACTATGATTCCAGCCCTGACTAGGGGCCTCTAAATTCTATTTTGTTGGTAGTTTTTTTTTATGCAAATCTTAGCCTGCAGGCGTGTCTCCTTGTTACTGTAAGTTTTTAGGTCCTTTCATCTGCAATAGTGCATCCATGGCCTGTAACATTTGTAACCATGTTTATATTTGATTTTAATATAAAGTATAGGTGATATTACCTTTTATTAAAAAAATTATAAAATTATTAAAACTATCATACTTATCTTCAGAAAAATCTATATACAAGACATATATCATTCTCGAGATAGGTATGCTAGTTATATTACCCTTAAATTATTTACTATTTGGCTTATTCATCTTGCAGAAAGATAATTATTGATTATATATTATTTTGCTACCCACACATGGAGTAAATAACCAAGAGCGTTTTAAGAGGTAGACGATACAATGAGATATTCTTGAGTGAGATTTTTTTTAATTTCATTGTAAATTAGGAGCATATAAGAAATATACATTTCTAACCTTTGGTTAGTAGAGTATAAAATAGAAAAAAAACATACTCATTAGTAACTTCCAAGAAAGCAAAATTACAAAGTTTTCACATAAATATAAATATTTTCTAACTAACTTGTTGGTTATAACTATCCTTTTCCATTAATTCCTCCAACTCTAGACACTACATTTGCTTGGAGGAAGAAAATTTTGAAGAAACTATTGAAATTGACAACTATTCCATGAACCCCAACTGAGATGAGGGGTGGAGCTCAAGCTCAGTGTGGCAACCCATGTTAAAATCCGTCAAAATCAGTTCCTTCTCATTTTGACATTCCACCTTTTTCCTCAGTCCCCTCCATGTTTTATGAGTTTCCTTGTTATCCTTTGTTTCCTACCTTGCCTCTCCACCCTGTCTCCTTATATCGTTCCTCGGTTCACTACCCTTTCTTCAACGAGCTTCTTCTCAAATTGTTACTCTCCTATTGTGCTTATCCTTTTGTCTTCGTTGTCATCTCCTATTTTCTTTCATTTCAGGTTTCATTTCATTGCTTCTTTCTAATTAATCATATATTTTTTGATTAAAGGTGAAAGTAGGGTTTTTGAGAGGTCCCTAACCCTTATGTAGATAGCAAGAAAGATGAGTCAATGAAGAAACTTGAAGCAAAAACAAGCACACTAAGAAAATATTGCAAAACATTAACAAAGCAACAATAGTCTAGCTAAGGGGCCTGAACACGAGACAAAGGGAAGACAACCCTAGGAGCACAAAAGATCAGTCAAATCAATGCGGTTTAAAATCAAAATGTTTTAAGCAAAGAACATCCCCTTCCATTGGATCCTTACAATAAATTTCCTTACTGGCATAATTCCTAGTGTAGAAAACCTCTGTAGAGGTGAAATGACAAGGCACCATTGACAAATTTGTCATCTATCTTCACTTGGAGGTCTGGGAACATAGGTCTCCTTGGGACCTCTACTTCCATTGTTTCTCTCACACGACAAACCTCTTGCTAAGGCTATATAGAGTTTCCGCAATCCTTTTGAATGAGAGGAAGAGCTTTCTTCCTCCAAACCTATTGTGAATGTCTACTAGTTAAGCATCCAACAACAACATGAACTGCATTGTGGCAAGTGTTATAAAGCACAAGTGAATTCCTAAACACGATTTGTTTCTTCCAAACACCTAATTTGGAGGAAAGAGAGATCTCTGAGGGGAGAGCTTTGTCCATCTCTATAGTAACACAATCTAGCATACAACCACCTTTTCTTGGATTTGGTAATCGAGTCCACTCTCAGCAATTGACCAAATGAATTGTAAATGCCAAAGAGGACATCCTCCTCCCAATATTCTAAAGGCAGACTAGGAAGCTTGACTCAAACATGTATCATGTTGAAATTATCATTCTCAAGATCAAACCCTAGAACCCATTTTTTAATGGATAGACTTGCTCTACCAAGAAAATACAATCCATACGAAAGGATCCTAACATAATCATTAAGGTTTGAGAAAGAAAATAAAATGAAGCCCTTTGACATAACAAAGATTTGAAAATGACCAATGGGGGTCCATTTTTGTTGAGCACACTTCTTGACCACATTAATATTTGGTCAAGGCCCTAGAAATTTATCCACAAGTGAGAGCTCAAACTTGGACACAGTGCGGTCAACAATAAAATTAGGAACACCAAGGGACAATCTCTTACCAATGGAATATGGGGAGGTATCTGAATGATAAACAACACCCACTTGAGATGTTTCCACCACCACAACTGATACCGATGACAAAACATCAACATTAACATTCATCAAAGGGACCACCACACCAGTCTTAGTGAGTCGTGGCCCACTCTGTAGACAAGGAGAACCATTGGTAGGAAATGAAGGATCGTCAGAGGAGATGAGGCTCAAAACAACATGTAGTGAGCATAGGGAGACATGGACTTCCACCCTCGATCCCACAACCTACAAAACATTACTTTGTAATATATTTTTCCTATTTTATTATTATTATTACTTTGTAATATTTTTTTGTTAGTTTCATTTTGTATTTCCTTTTGTTCCTTAATTTTTTTTTCATTATCTTTGTAAATGGGTTTCCTCTTTTATTCTTTGTAAATGTTGTATTATTATCTTTTAGTCATAATTACAATTTCACAAATATTTATTATATTGTCTTTTATTGCATTATAATTATTTCAAATCCGTTTTCTTATCTATTCCTTTTTTTAATATTTGCAATAATTTTCTATTTACATTAAAAAAAAGTTTACATTTTTTACACTATTCTCCCTATTCATAATTTTGTGATTTTATTTTATTAGAATATTTTATTATCATAATTATTATATTCAATAATATACATTTTCTTTTATTCATAACCTTTTAATTCAATCTTAACAATCAATAATTTGGTTTGGAGTTGCTATGCTAAATAGATGCTATTTATGTGAATTAATGGAAGAATTGACTACTCACTTGTTGATGGAATCTTCATTATCTTGGGATGTGTGGGGTATGATTCTCTCCCTCTTCAAAGTCAACTAGGTTTTACCTAAAGACACTCAAAGTTTGATTGAACAAGAGAAGACCCCTTTTCACAACCCGTTCTTAAAATTCTTATTGGAAATGGTGTTACCTCATGTTGGATGGGTTCTTTGGAAGGAAAGAAATAACTAAATCTTTAGGGATCAGAAATTCCCCACAGGCACAATGGTTAATAAAGCCATAGTATATCTCCTTCAACCCACTCACTAAACCCCTCAACATTAGACCAATATGGGTTAAGCTCTTGAATCTTCCTCTCTAGTTTTGAGAAGATTCCTGCTATGAGGCCATTGGCAATATAATTGGAGACTTCTTGAAGGTTGATTCCACGACTTCATTCACAGGTCACTCTGCATTTGCCCAAATTTTGGTGAATATTGATATCTCTAAATCTCTTCACAGAGATATAGTATTGATGGTGAGGGAAAGGCCTTGGCTGCAACAAATTGATTGTGAGAGCCTCTCCATTAGATGTAGACAATGTTTCTCTATTGGTCACTTGGCCTCTGATTGTCTCCACTCTAATCGTAAGGGTGTGGCTACATGGTGGAAGAATGCCCTCGATGATCATTTGACTATCAATGCTTTTGACTCTTTGGTGAACAATTCTTCTCATGATAAAGAGCCTCCTCAGGATTTTGTGTCCTCTCCAATTGTTCCTCTTGTGATGAGTCATGTTCTCGAGGGGGTTCCCCTAGTGGTGGGTGTGGCTTCAATGATCCCGTTGACTCCTCTCCAATCCTCTTCTTCAAACAAGGCTTTTTATGCCCCTTCGTTGGCTATTTCCCCTTTGGTGTGAGGTGTGGAGATCCTCATTCGAACTTTGTGTTTAACTCTCCCTACTTCCAGGATAAGTCCATCCACCTCTCTTCACGAGTTGTCTATGGTGGATGTGTTGGCTGAGGATTCCTTTCTCTCACCTTGGTCCGAGGATTTGGATTTGGGTTTTTCTTGGATGGTTGTTCAAAGAAGGAAAGGACTCCCAAAATCCATTTCTACTTCTCACCCTCAAATTAAGGGTGTTAGGTTTGGGAGATCAAGATTAGACATTGTGTAGCATTCTGATCCACGAATGTTGTTTTTGGCTATGTTGTAAAAGTGCTACTACTTTATGTTATGTTGTTAAGTCCCACAACTCATGGTACTTGTTCCATCTGCCTCTTGGATGCTTTATTGTTAAAGGGTCTGGGCCCTTTCAAAACCTTTTTTTTATCAATATAAAAAAAAATCTACTCAATCATTAAAGAGAAATTTCTTTGGGCAATCAGAGCGAAGGTGGCCTCCTCTTCCAAGATTAAGGTCTCAAGAGTGGAACTTGATGTTGTTGTTGCCTAGAAATTTGACTTTGACATCTCATATCTGTTCAAAGGGAGTAAAAATTAGAGACAACATTTTTTGGTCCCTCTCACCTCTAAATTGGTTCAAGATAAACTTTGATGGTGCAGTTAAAGGGAACTTAAGGCCTACGAGTGGTGGTGGGGTTTTAAGGGATGAATATAAGGTGGTTCTATTGAGCTTGGTGCTTGAGGCTGAGTAATTGGCCAAGTTCTTGTTTGAGTACTTGTTCATATTTGTGTCTGGGTTTTGTGATGAAGCATGTTGTCCCAAATATTTGAAGGCTATATGGAATAGTCTTGAAGGGACCCACAATTATTTCGAAAGATGTGGAATGAGTCTCGAACTAGTGCATGAGTATTTTAGACATATTTTGAGATCCAAACATGAGGTGCATGGTGTTGGATGAGTTGCATGGATTATTTTGAATGAATGGTTGGGTTTTCTAGGAATATTCAATTGCGATACTCACATGGACAAGTGTTTGAGCTGCTAATTACATGTCAGACAATGTTGGACTGTTAGTTGGATTTCTGTTAACTGAATTAGTTTGCATTGGGCTTAAGTTATTAGATTTGAGTGGGGATGTTTTAACAAGAGTTGGTACTCTATGGAGCGGTGTGGTTGAAGTGGTTAGACCTCAACACCTATAAAAGGCCAACCATGATCATTTGAAAAAGGAAGTGAATTCTAGGTGATATCTTGGATCTTGGGAATTACTTAGGAGTTTCATGGGATAGCTTAGGAAGCTGGAGTTTTGTGAACTGAGAATGTAAGCTCATACGGGCTCAAGAGCTTGAGCTAGGAGCTCGAATTTGAGAGAGTTATGGGAACTAGAGTGAGGAACTTATAGAGCTTAAACTAGAGCTTAGATCTAGAGATGAGAAGAGTTAGGTTGATGTTGGGCAACTCTTTGATAAGTATAGTTTCGGGTGAGATCGATGAGGAGTTCCATGAATGGGACAGAAGCAGGACAAGAAGTGAGTGTTAATTTCTTATAACCTAGTTACAGATTAATTGCACAATAAATTTACAGAATAGAACCTCTATTTGATTTATAACAATCAATACTCTAGATTAATTAACAACTAATAATAGCAGAAGCAAAAATAACAAGAATCCAATCACAAATAGACAATAACACAGATATACCCAAGAAACCCCAATATGGGGAAAAACCTGCAAATGTTGGATCTTCTATTCAACCTCAACAACAAACTTTCACATAGAATACAATAACTTGTTGCTACAACAATCTTACATATTTAGCCCTACTGATTTTCATCAACATGCAAGAGAAAAGAAACTTTCCTTACATAAATTAGCTTTCCTTACACATAAAATCACTCTTGGTGTTATCTCCACCTCACAACTCAAGAAACATTCTATTAATAAAAAAGAAATCATGTTATTGCTAAATATCCAACTCGAGTTGGCCTTAAGCAACTTCCACCCTCTACACAGGCCCACCTTCTAAGCTACAAAAAATCAACACTCCCTCTTAGCAAGGAAGGGGTTCTACACAACACCCAGCTTATCCCTGAAGTATACAAACTTACTCTTCATCAAGGGCTTGGTTAGGATATCTGCTATCTATTCGTCAGTAGGAATGTACTGGAGCTTCACTGTCCCCTTCTCCACACAATCATTGATGAAGTGGTACTTGATCTCAATGTACTTTGACTTGTCATGAAACACTAGATTCTGAGAGAGTTTGATACAACTCTTATTATCACAGTAAATGACTGTAGGATCTAGCTCCTTATCAAAGAGCCCAACTAGAAGTTTTTGAAGCTAGATAGCCTCACATGTAGCCATATTGATGCCATATGCTCGGCCTCCACAGAACTCAGTGCAACTGACTTTTGTTTCCTGCTGTACCAAGAGACTGCTCCTGATCCCAAACTGAAACTGCACCCTGAAGTGCTCTTCCGATCAGCTATACTACCTACCCAATCTGCATCGATGAACCCCTCAAGCTTCACTCCATCCTGTTGAACATACTTCATCCCATAATCAATTGTGCCTCAGAGATACCTCAAAACATGTTTTGTAGCTATCCAGTGCACACATTTAGGTTCCACCATAAACTGACTAAGTGAGTTCATTGCAAAACAAATGTTTGGCATGGTGTTGACCAGATACAAAAGAGAGCCTATCAATTGTCTGTATAAAGTCGGGTCCACTACCTTTGATCTGGAAGCATCAATCTTATTCCAGTTGGTCACAAGTGGCATGGACATGGGATTACAATCCTCCATCCTGAATCGCTTCAGGATATCAATTATGTACTTCCCTTGTCCAAGGAAGATCTCTCCCTCTTTCTACCACAACTCTAATCCCAGAAAGTAATGCATCAACCCCAAGTCCTTCATCTCAAACTCTCCTGCAAGATCCTGCTTTCAGTGGGCTATGAGCTCCTCTGGCCCTATGAGAAATAGGTCATCAACATACAACACCAATATGAGAAGTTCATCCTTCACTTGAACATAGTACAGGATCAGATCTGCCTCACTCTTGATAAAGCTCACGCTCTGTAAGTAATTGTCAATATGTGAATACCACGCCTTGTGAGCCTACTTGAGCCCATACAATGCTCTTCTCAACCTGCATACATGAGAATCCCTCCCATGTGCTTCAAATCCTTCTGGCTATTTTATGTAAATCTCTTCCTCAATCTCTCCGTTGAGGAAGGCTATCTTTACATCCATCTGGTGAATCCTCCAACCCATCTGTGCTGCTATAGAAATGATAGCTCTTATGGATGAGTACCTGGCTATTGGAGCAAAAGTGTTGTCATAGTCGACTCCTTCCTTCTGAGAAAACCCCTTAGCCACAAATCGGGCTTTGAATTTTTCCACACTGCCATCTGCAACATGCTTAATCTTATATAGCCATCTCGAGCCCACCACCGGCTTACCTTCTGGCTGAGGTACTACCTCCCACACGCTATTCTTCATGATGGAAGAATACTCTTCCACCATGGCATCCCTCCAAACTTGGTGCATGGATGCCTCCTGAACACTGGAAGGCTCCTCCTCAATTAATTCACTCATAAGTGCCACATAATTAGAATAATGTTTGGGAGCTTTTCTTTGTCTGACTAAATCCTGTGGGTCACCAACATACTCCTAGGCCTCTCTCAGTGTCTACTCAGCTGCCTTGTTTCTCTTCTTCTCAGTAATAGGAATATGAGGCTGAGGAATTATTTGTTCCTCTTTCTGATCAACTTGCTCGGCCTGCTTGCTCTGCTCTCCAGTTTGCGGGACTAAAGTTTGAGGGATTTGTTCTGCCTCAACCATGGGTGATTGCTTCTCCTCATTCATCAAGCTGCTAGACTTTTGAACAACCTTCTCTTCCTCAAACTTCACATCTCTGCGAACAACAATTTTCTTGAGGGCAGGAATGTAAACCTGATAGGTCTTAGAGGTTTCACTATACCCAACAAGGATACCCTTCTTTGCAGTTGGTTCTCTTCTCCATAGGAATGTGATAATACACAAGGCATCCAAAGATGCGAATGTGCCCCAAATCTGGTTTCTTACCAGTGAACGCCTCTTCTAGAGTCAATTTTCCCAACACTTTGTGAGGGATTCTATTCTTTAAATACGCATTTGTATTGCAAGCTTCTGCCCATAAGAACCAAGGTAGATCCTAATCATGAAGCATGGCCTTGGCTGCTCCAATTATAGCCTTGTTTTTCCATTCAACAACCCCATTATGCTGAGGGTTGTACAGAACCGTCAACTCTTTCTTGATACCTTCCTAAGTATAGAAATCTTTAAAGGCATTTGAGGTATACTCACCTCCATTATTAGACCTCAGTATCTTGATCTTCCTCCCTATTTTGTTCTCCACAAGTGCCTTAAACTTTGTGAACCTACTGAAGACCTCATCTTTGTTCTTCAAAAAATATATCCACGCCTTCCTAGAGAAGTCATCAATGAAAGTAACATAATACTCATACCCATTCAAGGATACTGTTGACATGGGCCCACACACATCTAAGTGTATGAGATCTAAAATCCCTTTGGATCTAGTGTCACTACTTGGAAAACTGGTCTTGGCATATTTCCCAAGAGCACAACCCTTGCACACCTCATGGTTTTCTGTCTTCATCTCAGGTAGCCCTGTTACTAATTCCTTGAGCACATTAAGTGTTCCATAGTGAAGATGAGCCATCCTCCTGTGCCACAATTCTCCTAGCCCTCTATAGCTACTTATCAATGCATGTCAAACTGTAACTGAAACAAGCTTCCATGCCTGACTCCAATCACTTTTTTAACCTTGGAATCCTTGGGATGAATATAGACTTTGCCCCTTTCAAAGGTTATGATGTAACCCTTGTCCTCCAAAGTAGAAACTGAGATTAAATTCTTCATTAGGGACATACAACACATCCTCCACCAACAAGGGTTTGCTAGACTCCCTCTGAAACTTGACAGTGCCAATACTAGTTGCATGGTACTTGGCATTGTCTTCAAGCTCAATATAGAAATCCAACTTCTTCTCCTCCAACTTGGTGAAGCATTCTCTGACTCCCATCATGTGGCAAGAAGCCCCACTGTCAATATACCATACCCTATTGGAAATTGAACTTGAGAGACATGCAATGAGTGAAAACTCATTCTCAAATCATGATGCAAACTCGTCCACCTCTGCTGTGGCAGGAACTTGCTTCTTTTGCTTGTCCTTATTTTTCTTATTCAGACATTGACTGGCATAGTGACCCATCTGATGGCAACAGAAACATTTTATCTTTCTCAGATATTTGTTCTTCCCATTCTTGGAAGAACCTTCCGTTTGCCCTTTATTGGAATTTTGCTTGCCCTTGCTTGCAAGAGCAAGATTTTCTTCATCTTGACCCTTCTTTGTCTGATCTCCTCAATGAGCACCTTCACGGATCTCCTCCTAAACAAAATCATCCCAAAGCCTTGCCCAATTAGGGAGTTGATCTCTACCAACAACACACTTGACAAACACTTCCCAGTGCTTCAAAAAACTGTTCAAGGCTATACGCACCAACTCATCTTCATCAATCATCTCTCTAACAATAGCCAGCTCATCCCTGACCTGTGTCAGCTTGGACAAGTAAGAGGTCACACTCTCTCCTTTAGACATCTTGGTGTTATGCAATTTGTCCTTCAACATCATCTTATGACTCTGATAGTCACTCTGAAAAAGTTTTGTAAGCGTATCCCACATCTCCTTGGTGGTGTCTTTCCCCAATAGATGAGGAATTAGATGATCTCTTACCCCATCTAGGATAATCCTCTAAGCCTTGGCCTCCTTGACTTCATGTGAATCTAGGGCAACATGATCATTTGTTGGTGGTGTCACCTTTGTACCAGCATAGATCCTCAACTTGTTCTCCTTGAGAATAGATGTCATCTGAACCTTCCACTGTACGAAGTTAGACGCGCCCTCAAGCATGTCCTCATATCGAACACTAGTTGCAACAACCACAAAAGAAACTGGAGACAAAAAAACTAATTTTTTTCTTGAAATCTGCGTCACAAATCTTTGCTTCATATTTAGAGTTTAGAGCTCTGATACCATGTTAATTTCTTATAACCCAATTACATATTAATTGCATAATAAATTCATAGAATAGAACCTCTATCTGATTTATAACAATCAATACTCTGGGTTAATTAATAGCTAATAACAGTGGAAGCAAAAATAACAAGAAGCCAATCACAAATAGACAATAACACAGATATACCCAGGAAACCCCAATATGGGGAAAAACCTACAAATGTTGGATCTTCTATTTAGCCTCAACAACAAACTTTCCACACAGAATACAATAACTTGTTGCTACAACAATCTTACATATATAGTCCTGCTGATTTTCATCAACATGCAAGAGAAAAGAAACTTTCCTTACATAACTTGGCTTTCCTTACACATAAAATCACTCTTGGTGTTATCTCCACCTCACAACTCAAGAAACATTTTATTAATAAAAAAGAAATCATGCTGTTGCCAAATATCCAACTCGAGTTGCCCTTAAGCAACTTCCACCCTCCACACGGGCCCACCTTCTGAGCTACAAAAAATCAACAGTGAGCTCGTGTGTTGTAGACATGGTTTGAATGAGTTTATGAGTGAAGGCATGAAGGCTAGGAAGCCAATGAGTTGTGAGAGTCTTGAAAGCTAATTTTGAGGTGAGATTGGTGTTATAGATAAGTGCTGGAGAGTTCTTCCATGTGAGTTGGGAAGTCGAGGATGAGTCTTGAGTCCAATTAAAGATTGTAAGCCTAAGGATGGATTTGGGAGAGCTACTTTCGATTCTATCTTAATAGGCCTACAAGAAGTATGAGGATGTATTTTGGGCATGCAAATGTGTGTTGCTGAGTTAGTTGAGCTCAAGTTGGGACAAGAATAATGAGGCATACTGAGGTAGTGAAGCATGAGTTAGTACTGAGTTGCTAAGTACATGGGATGCAGATTGTTGAAGTCTATTTTGGTGCAAGAGCTAGTACTGGATCTAGGTTGGACTTAGCGTGGGTCTAGAACTAGGTGGATTTTTTAGAGCAGGATTGTTTGGAGTCTTAAGGAAATGGAGGACAAGCTCTTTGGTTGGGATCAAGAGGTTCTGAAATAGTGTGAAGGGAGTGTTCTTTTTATAGACTTAGAATTGCTTCATGGAGAGCTATTGGGTTCCTTGGGGGTGATGTTCTTTGTCTTTAAGTGTTTCAAGCATTGTCAGCAATGCTTGACCTGGATACAAATGGGATAATGAGTTTGAGGACATGGATGTAAGTCTATTTGAATGAATTAAAGGAAGTTGTCTTACCCCATGAAGGTGTGTATTGTGTACATTGTTTATGTTGCATTGCATTGTAGTATTAGTTTGTTGTTGGTAGACTAAGGTAAGAAGACTTATGTATTCCACATGAATGAGTTGAGTTGGACTATGAGTAGGAGGCATAGTCTGGGTTTTGTAGAGAATTTTTGTCCTCTATGGGGGACTTAGTACCAAAAAGCCAGTGCCACATAGGGTTCAAACTCTGGCCCCATGATAGTTGGTATTAAAGTTATACTTGGGTTAGTACTTTGAGCTATATCAACGGAATTGGAATTATCAAAGTTGGTGATGGATTCTCTACCATTGAAAAATACAAGTTGAGAATGAAGCTAAGTGTGGATGCTAACACCTAAGTTAGACCTAGTACTGGTGCAAAGTATTGTAGCTGATTTTGGAATGGTGCTGAAGCTAATGTAAAGGTTGGATTGAGTGCAAGCCCTAGAGGTGGTTGAATTGGTATTGGCCTAGTGATCTTGAGAGGATCTGAGTTGGATACTGGAACTGCTTAGAAATGGTAGTCTGAGCCTGTTATTTCATATACTAAAGATTGAAATTGGAGATTTCTTACTGGTGTTGGACAAGTTCTGTGCAAAAGTTTGGTCACTACACAATGAGGTGATCCTTGATCTATGTTGAGTTTTGGTATTGGATTTCTAAATCTTGAGTTTGTAACTGTTTGGAGTTTAATTGGGTATGAGGCTTGGTGAGCATGATAAGGACACATCTAGGATAGTTTTGGTTCTCTGTATGGATGCAGAGTTGGATCTAGTTAAAGGGGCAACAAATCCCATGCTAGATGGGGTGCAAGAGCAAGGTTGTTTGTGTTGAGGTGGATAATTGGAAGGTTTAGAATGAACCTTGTCTAGAGAACAAAGTCTTTGCACTACAAAGATGTGATGACCTTGTGGGAACACACTGATAGAGTTTGAAGCCAAGTCCATAATGGACAATAAAGGAACACATAAAGGCAATTTTGAGACTTGGGAGCAAGCGGAGACCAAATCTGAGTTTGTCTTGAAGGATGGACTTGAATAGAGAAAGTGGATAGCATGATGCAAGGCACAAGGCCAGAGCTGGAAATGAAGTTGAGGTAGACACACAAAGGGGATTTGAGTTGAATTAAATTGCCCCAAAAATTGAGAACTATTGGAGGCCAATTGGGTTTTGGGATGTAGACTTGCATTGGGCAAGTCCTAGTAGGCTGGTGGAGAGATTTATGGGATTTGAGAAAGATAGGTGCACAAATATGTTAGATTCTTGATTTGGACTTGGTATGGGTAGCGAGTAGTCGAAAGTAGCATATATAGATGTAGACTATGACTTGTAGGGTTGAGTAATTGCAAAGGGAAGAGTATTTGTGAAAGGGAGCTATGGGACTAAGGGATCAAGGGCCTTGATCTTGAGTAGTTGTGAGCTATTGTAAATATGGGTAAATGTATGTAGGACAACTAGGAAAGGGATTGAATGTGTACTGTTTGCTAAGGATGGCTAGACATAGAGAGCAATGTTGGAATATTTGAGCAGTCATAGGAAGCTTGTAGAGGATTGAGTGACTTTGTGAAGATGGTATTTGAAGACAGCGTTGTAGACTATGGAGCCGTGGACTCTAAACAAGTTAAGAAAGGCATAGGGTGTCAGATTTATGAGTTGTTGTTTTGGTATGTGGCATGAGTTAGTGTTCTAGAATGAGAAGACTAAAGCAAATGGTGTGTCCCGGAGATGTACTTCTTGGCACACTTTAGACTGCAAAGGGTTGATTAGGGCTTCTTGGAAGTCCATTTGGTTGTCAAGGATAGGATGACTTGGGGAGTGGAGTCCCACGACTAGATTAGGAGAATGTAGAAGCTTATTGGAGTGACTTAGGGATGCCTGGACAACAAGTATAAGGATATGGGATTGGTTCAAGGAACCATTGACCTTATGTAGGACTGAATATTTGGATAGATTTGTAAGACTAGAATAGTTGAGAAAGATGCAATGGTAATTATTGGTTGTGTTTGTGGTGAAAATGAGGCCTATGTCATGAGCATGGACAAATTAGCTACCTATAAATGTGTAGGATGTGATTGCCATAGGAACAAGAAGGTAAACCTTGGTAGTGGATGTGAAAAGGGGGCTTGGTTGGTAAGCCTTGATCTTGATGAAGAGGTAGAGCACGAGTCTGAGATAACTTGGACTTGTATAGATCACAGAGAAATCCATAGATAGTGAATGTTAATTGGGAATTGTAGAGTTGTGTTAATTGACAAAAAAAGGATACTACAGGTTTGGGTGACCAAAGACTCAAAGGATCGAAAGAATGTGAAGAAATGAATTGGGAATTGAAGTAAAGTGGTTGGGAGTAGCTATGGCATTGCATAGTGCTTGAAGATTAAAGAAATTCTACATAGGAAAATTTGATAATGGAATTAGGTCTTTGGTGTGACTATTAGGACAGGGTCTCAATTTGCATGAAGAACAAGGATTCAAGTTGAGTTTTGAGGACATCATACAAAAAAGGGAACAAATGTGTCATAGTAGCAAGACATCCAAGCATTAGGCAAGTATGTGAATGAAAAGTGAACTTGAAGGGGAATTGCATCACAAGTTAGACTTGGGGGATACTTGGGAACCTGAGTTCAAGACAAGAGTTGAAGAATAGGTTGAGTGAAGACCTAGTCGAAATTGAAGTTTTGAGTAGAGTCATGGAGTTGGATTGAATGGATATGATAGTGCAGTTGGATTTGATGATGAGTTGGATCATGAGTGGATTCTTGGTGATCAACAGAGTCATGATTTCAATGATACAAGAAAATAGAATTACAGAAAGGAATTAGGGGTGGACTTAGTTTGATGTATGCAAAAGATTTGGATTCTCTGCATGGGGATCATGGAGATCAAGTGTGTTAGTGCTAAGGGCGTCACCTATTTTAAAGTGGGGGAGGATATAAGAGTGCTATTGATCTTGATGCTTGAGGTCGAGTTCTTGTTCGAGTAGTTGCTTGGGTTTGTGTCTAGGTTTTGTGATGAAGCGTGTTGTCCTGAATATTCGAAGGCTATATGGAATAGTCATGAAGGGACCCAAATTTTTTTCTAAGGATGTGGAATGAGTCCCAAATTGGTGCATGAGTATTTTGGATGGATTTTGAGGTCCAAACATAACATGCATGGTGTTGGATGAGTTGCATGGATTATTGGGAATGCATGGTAGGGTTTGCTAGGAATATTTGAGTATGACATTCACATGGACAAGTGTTGGAGCCAATAATTACGTGTCAGGTGATGTTGGACTGTATAGTTGGAGTTTCATTAGGATAGGTTGTCTGAATCAACTTGCATTGGGTTGATCCATTGGATTTGAGTAGGGCTCTTGTGACACATGTTGGTACTCTATGGAGTGACGTGATTGAAGCGATTAGACTTCTATGCCTATAAAAGGCCAAGTGTGATCATTTGAAAAAGGAAGTGAATTCTAGGTGAGATATTGGATCTTGGGAATTACGTGGGAGTTTCATGGGATAACTTAGGAATCTATATTTCTATGAACTCATAATGTAAGCTTGTAAAAGGGGGCCTAGGGATTGAGGGCTTGAGAAAGGAGATTGAATTTGAGATAGAATTCAAGGAACTAGAGTGAGCAACTGTAGAGATTAGAATAGAGCTTAGAGATGGAGATGAGAAGAATGGGACTAACATTGGGGCACCCTCTTTCATAAGTAGATTTCTAGGTGAGCTCAATGAGGGGTTCCACGAATGGGATAGAAGCTAGGCCAAGAAGTGAGCTTGTGTTTTGTAGAAATGTATTGGATGAGTTTATGGGTGAAGGCATGAAGGCTAGGAAGTCGATGAACTGCAAGGGTCCTGAAAATTGAGTTTGAGGTGAGATCGGTGTTGCAAAATAGTCCTAGCGAGTTCTTCCATACGAGTTGAGAAGTCAAGGATGAGTGTTGAGTCTGAGTATGGATTGTAACCCTGAGGATGAATTTGGGAGAGCTAGGTTCAAGTCTATCCTTGAAGGCTACAAAAAGTATGAGGATGTATGCTGGGCATGCAAATGTGTGTTTCTAAGTTGGTTAAGCTCAAGGAGCAAAACAAGGCATACTGAGGTGTTGGAGCATGAGTTAATACTGAGTTACTAAGTGCATGGGATGTGGATTGTTGAATCCTATTTTGGTGCAAGAGCTACGACTGGCTCTAGGATGGACTTAGAGGGGGTCTGGAACTAGGTGGTTTTTCTAGAGCAAGATTGTTTGGAGTCTTACAAAAATGGAGGATGAGCTCTTTGGGAGAGAGTCTTGTGAGTTCGAGTGAGCATTGGTTGTGAGCATTCTGGAGCATCATTTGGCTAGGATCAAGAGGCTCCAAAATAGCTTGAAGAGAGTGTTCTTGTCATGAACTAAGAACTACTTATGGAGAGTTGTTGGGTTCCTGGGGGTGATGTTCTTTATTTATTAGTGTTCTAGATATTATCAATAGTGCACGACCTAGATACACATGGGATAGTGAGTTTGAGGACATGGATGCAAGTTTGTCTAAATGATTCAAAGGATGTTGTCTTACCCTATGAAGGTTTGTATTGTGTACATTATTTATGTTGCATTGAATTATAGTGTTAGTTTTCTATTGGTAGACTAAGGTAAGAAGAATCATGTATTTCTCATGGGCAAGTCAATTTGGGTTGCAAGTAGGAGGCATAGTTTGGGTTTTGTGGATGAGTTTTATTCGCTATGGGTGACTTAGTACAAAAAATCTAATTCCACATGGGATTCAAACTCTGGACCCATGACAGTTGAGGTAATCTAATTACATTTTGTGCAATTAACCTTGGGCTCTAGACTAATCATTTTGATAAAGTTGTGGCCACCTATAATACACTAAAAATGGCTCAGCAAATTGGTGTGCAAAACATTGTCATGGAAGGTGACTTCTTGAATGTAATGAATTACCTCAATAAGAAATCTAAACTAAGTTAGACTGTTGATAGTCTTATAAAAGACTCTCTGGACATTGTTAATAATATGAAAAGTGTTAAGATCATTTATGTTTTTAGGGAGGTCAACCAGGTGGTAGATTTTCTTGCTAATTGGGGGTTTCAACATTAAGGGGTCTCCATTTGGTTGAATAACTCTTTCATAAAGGAGATTGTTATGCTTAGTTATAATGATGTTTATAATCATTCACATTAAATTGGTTTTGGGGCTAGATTTGATCATGCTTGGAGGTTACTCAATGGATAGTTCAAACATGAGACATAACATCGAGTTTATGACGACAAGTCATATCAAAATCAATAATGGTCCATACTTAGATGTGGCTTCTAGTAAGTTCATCAACGTAGTGGATTTTGTTTTTATTCCAAAGAATTCTATTTAGATTTGGCGTGGTTCTCTTATTTTTCAAATTTAGTGGGATATTATTGTCTCTGAAAGTGAAGTAATGAGTATGGGTGGGGATAAAAATAGGATTGAGCAATTGAGATGTAACAAGCTAAAGAAAAATTGTGTGGTTTGGAGAATGTTGATAAAGGGAGGTGTTGATACAACTGTTAGTCATATAACACAAATGCAAGTCTATACACAACAAACCTTTATCATCTTGTAAGATACAATAAATTTAGGATTAATTTATGATCCCAAGTGTCCGATAGTCACGATATGACCTTCTGACAGTCACTCAGTGGTTTGACGTAATGATGTTGTTTAATCATTCAGGGGCCTTACACATGAATTTGAAATAATTCCTATCTGAATATTGCCCTGGATACCTGATCTGCATGCATCTCAAATAATTGTATCAAATATGATAATCTCTAGCTAAGATATACACATACGTATGGATATTTATCATAAGTTTGATCAATTCTTTTGTTATTCACATAAGCTAAGATTATTTATGATGAATCTTCTAACTTTTCTTAGTTCTTCTGAAACTGAACTAATATTCACTCCATCTCACTTCTGTACTTTAAAGTCTTCTAAATATTGTGCCTACAAGCTGATATTTCTATATTCTTCAACATTATTACCAAGTATTTGCATGATATTTTCAATGTTACATGCAATTTGCTCAAATATGCACATGATGTTTAGTTATCTACGAATATATGCATATTTATCTATGTTCTGCTTATCGTTTGTCAATATTTGTAGTTATGATGATGATATTTATGAAATTTAAAAGAAAACAGACTGAAATTGTAAATTTGATGAAATTAAGTGAAGTTTGATTACTAATCCACATGTATCTTAGACACATTCATGAGAGGAGATGAAACCAAACCATGCTTTGCTAGGACAATCCACAAATACACATGATAGGTGTGAATCTTCAAAGGAAAGGAATGAAGACAACATGCACTTTGTGAATGCACCTATGTTGAGTACAACAATCCACAGTTACACATCAATAATCCATTTACAGATTACACAAGATATATGATAAGTTGTAATCAAAATGTCTCCATCTTCATTAAGTATGCAAAAGAATACACATATACAGATGATCTCAAGAGAGAATAGTGAGAAATCACAAAGCACAAAATGTTCACTAAGTGTCCACTAATCACCAATTCTATCTCAATTAAGCTTTGAATATTTTACAAAATGGCAATCCATCTCCTTTTATAGACCAATGATAGGATGCTGTTACAAACGATCCAATGATCATGATCAACTCAAGATGATCTAAAGGCTAGAAAATGTGGCACATGATTTCATCTTATGGCAATGTTTTGTTGAGTATAACTGGCAAAATGGCATATTCCCTGAATCTTTGACTTGGTCAACATGGCCTCTTTACTCTACATTTTCATCATACTTTTCTTGTGTTGATGCTTCCTCTGATATCCCACACCAATGCCTTGGATGAGCTCATATTCTTTGAGAGACATGTCTATCTCTACTTTGTTCTGCACTTTAGCCTTCTCAGCTATATGCTCTTAAGCTTTCAATTGCTCTTTCAAGGATATCCATCTGTTGGTTCTATTGTCCAACTCTTTATTATATGAATCAATCTTATAATTCATTAGCATAGCCTGATCAATTGTATCTTCTGAAAGTGTTGAACAAGATCCTCTATGGCTAAACTAAAATTATCTCTAAATGCTTTAATTGCAAAGTCATTATCCTAATTTTCAATCTTTCCCTCAACTTCACCCTCCAAAAATTCCAAAATCTCTAGCTCCTCTACCAAGAGTTCATGCGTCTTGATGCTGATATCCATAGATTTAGCATTGTATCTTTTCAAAATATTAACCTCAAACCTTAGGTCTTCAACCCAGGTATCCATTTGTGGTAACGTTTGAGGTGCCAAGACCTTCTTTGTCATGAGGGTATTTATATTTGCTCTCCTCATATCTTTCAACATAGTCAAGTCTTGACTACTCTTAATCAATCTTTGTTCGACCTCCTTCTTCAATTTGCCTGCTTTGATTTTTATGTTGCTAAGCACATCCCAATTGGTCAATGAGGTCTTTATTACTTCATCCCCTTCTTGCAGGAACTTGATGAACCAATCGTTCATCACATGTGCTTGATGCTTTAGTGCATCCAATCCAGTAATTTCCTGCTAAGATACTAATGCCAAAGGTATGGTTGGTGTAATCTATACATTTGTAGGTGCAACCAACCCTTTGATGAAGGCTTGTAATTAAGCAATGTGCTCTTTATACTTTTTATTCTTAGCTTCGACCTTCATTATCCTTGCCTCCACTGCATTGATATGATTTCTCAACCCTTGGATTTCTTGTTCTTTGGTAGTGTGCTCTAAGTCAATTGTTCTTATTTAGAACTCATTGGCACTTATTTCTCCTTTTGTCTTATCAACTTGAGGGACAACTAATTGAGCTTCCCTATTCCCTGTGGCCGGATCTCTTTTTATTACCAAGGTTACCCTCGTTCTATGCTTAGGTTTTGTAACCTTAAGAGAAAAAAATGAAGAAATGTCAAAATTTGAAGCATCAGGAACTTGAGGCTGACTTAGCTCACGTGCAAGCCAATGTGGCACACTGGATATTGACCCTTGCTAGTCAGTTTTCTCAACATGAGAGTCATGTACTTCTAAATCCTTGTCCTTTGGATTGTCTGGATTGACATTCTATTGTTGGTCCCCATCAATGGGAACCTCTTGTTGTTGATTTTATTCTTGTGCAACATCCCTTGATGTCATGTTCTAATCTTGTAATATCTCCTTTGTAGGTTGTTGACTATAAAGCACATGAGTCTGGACATCCTTATCTTGTTTATTGGTATCAACATGTACATCATGATGTATCTCTTCATCCTGACCTTGTACATGCTGTGTGTTTTGGGGCTGAGGATTATTTGAATTAAGCTCCTGGTGGCTAGTATCTTGCATATTCTGGTGTTTACTTTGATCACCACTAACTACTACCTTTTCTACCTTCTCCTCATCACTTTTACTCTTTGGACCTTCATGTCTGGATATCAACACTTGTTCTTTATCAACTCCCTCAACATGTGCCCCCTTAATATTCTAGACATTATGCTATGGAGGCACTTCTGTATGGATATCCATGTCTATAGCTATATCATTACCAGTCTACACATCCTCCATGGATTTATCTCTCTCTTCATCTTCACCACCATCACATGATAAATCAATTATTGTTGCGCTGGTGACCTTTCCTACTAACCCATCCAAACCAATATTCTTTACCACCATCTCAGGATCTTCAGCTTCATCTTCATCCCTGGTGGTCTTTTTTGCCTATGGCATGCTTTGATGCATTAGTGTTGTATTCTTGATTAGGCTCTCAAGGGGACTGGATGTCACCTCCCTTGTCACATCATCATCAGTGAGATCAATAGTTTTATCCAGTGGCAAGGAGGGATCATTCGCCTTCTTTTTTTCTTCTTCTCTTGTTTCCTGAGCTAACTCAGACTTAAACTTCACAATGGTAGGGATGGGGACATCATGTTAGAAATATTTTGATACCATCTCCACATCCTTACACTTAAGCACCATTGATTTTGTAGCTCTGTTTGCTATAGGTTGCTCAATAGAAAACATCTTCTCCATTTTTGTGAACTCTTCACTTTCCTTGAGTAGGACACCTGGTTGTTTGCTTGTGGAACCTCTCATCATAGGTACTTTTCCTCTCTTTTGCTTAGGGATATTGGCCCCTTTCAATATATCTCTGCCTCTTTTTATCAAGGAACTTTATCCTCCTCATCCTCGATGTCCCTATATGTAACCTTAGGCTCTTCTACCTATCTGGTGGTTAATGCAATTGCTGGGACAAGATATTTTTGTTTCTAGAGGGATGGTCTAGTGGCTATGGTGATGCCACTATCTATGAATTCTTTAGCTTTTTATGATGAAGCTAGCTTGGCCCGCTTGGCCTCCATGATTTGTCTCTTGTGAATCAAGAAGTCATCATACTTTGTTTCAGGCAACTCTTGCCTCTTCCTCTTCTTGTCCACTATTAGAGCCACTCCCTTAGCTTTCAAGGCAATAAACTGTTGATCTACCCATGCTCTAGTTGTCAACTTCATGACTCTATCTGTAATGAGGTTTATTGATGTTACTTCTGGTTGGTTCCAATCAGGAGGAGAGATGGTCTCATTATAAATCTTCTTATTTTCATATTCCTTGGATATCCTCATCCCATCATCAGAATGCAACTATGGAGGGACATCAAAACAATCCAACATTTAGATCTGGTTCAATGTTATCATTTGATAACTTCTTCTCACCTCCATGTCATCTGGACAATCTACCAAGTAATCTTCCAAGTCCACTTGATGCATTGGTTACTTGCTCACCAACCTTTCCATTGTATGATATGGATCATATTGTCTTGCCAAGGAAATGGCTCTAAATTCAACATATACAATTATGCTTCTGAACTCTTGGCTAAATCTATAGATGTACATGTGTACCATCCAATAATGAAAGGAAACTTGACATTACCTTTCTTATTTCTCTTCACAATTGCTTCATATGAAGGTATTATCTATCTTGATAACTCCAACAAAATGATCTTATCTGTGGGGTATCTTGGCAACATGAGGGGTTTCCCACTGAATCCCTCTATCTCGAGGTAGGTGAAGGTTGGGAACTGGATAAACCAAGTTCCATTTCTAATAATTGCTTCTTGAGCCTTAGTGCTCAACCTTTTTGCTCTGTCAATTTCCATTAGTCTGACTAGATGCATGACAAAATAATCATTCACTCTCCTATAGTTTTGAATGGAGGATTTTCTCTCCAACTAAGGATAATGATCCCATATGTTCACATCTCCTAGATTTCTACCCACTCTACCCATTATTTGTAATCTAGAAAATGTAGACTATGTAGCACATGGATAAACAACATAGGATGACATGTAGAAAATGCATAATTTATCTCCAAACATCCACATTCCTTCATCAAGGCTATCACTGATGAGTGACACCCATTGTACCTCCATGTTTGAGGTCTCCACCAACCTGATCAATCCATACATCCAGGGCTCAAAGTTCCCTATATCAGGTTTCCTATCCATCTGGCTTAGCATCACCATCATGTATTATATTTCTGGGCTAAAATTGAACTTATATAGATTTTGTGGCATCTTGGTCACAACCTTGACCTTACTATGTTGTGGTCTCCATGCTGAGAACATAATATTTTTACAATCATTGGTCTTGATTTTGTACTGGTCTTCAAGCTTCTTAATATCAATCTTAAATAATTTTGGGCCTGTAGGCAAATAGAATGCCTCTGTAATACCTTTCATAGGGAATTCCACATACACTCGACCATGCTTCTCTACCTTCCTATTATCTTTGTTATAGTTTTTTGCACATGCGACAACTCCATTGCATCCATAGCATAAGGAAAGCCACTGGCATGCCACATCCCTGAATTATATATCTTCTACAGCATGGGATGTCCACTCCCCTATATCTATTTGGTAGTCCACTCATTGAGGTTTGTGTTGCCGGCATGGGTATCTCCAATTCGTCCAAATCTGAAACTAGAAGCTCCAGGGCATGAGAACATAGGAATCTTGAATTCTACCTCATTCTTGTTCTTCTGATCTTGCATCTTGTCCTACAATTGCATGAATACATGTCTCAAAATACATCCTATAGATTGTGTTTTGTCAATAGTTAATTTTGTCAATATCCTCACATTTCATAGTTTACAGAGTATAACATATGCATGTACATCTAAGATTTTATGCTAGTTGCAAATTTACCTTTTACTGTGATGAAAAATGATAAAACTAGGGTTTTACCATTACATACCTATTTACTGCACTTAAAACCTAATTAAAAATGTATGGATGTGTACTTTTATTATGCAATAACCTTTTATTGCTCACGGTTCACTGTATGCATCGTTCCATTCAAGGTCAGGATCTCTGCATCAATCACTATAATTATCGCTGTAGCTTTGTAAATCTCTCTTATGAATGCTTAGGTGAGTTCAAAATGATTGAAATTCACCTTTTACATGTTAAAATCGGGAGATTATGGCATAATTAATGCTAAATTCATTGGCTAGGGACATCTGGTTAAAGTCTTAGGAGATCATTATAGGTGGCGGCCTTTAATTTGAAATTTTTAATGGTCAACAACCCCTTTTTGCAATATTAATTGCAAGGTAGGGATATAAATGAAGGTTTGGACAATCAAGCAATCTACTTTGCTTTTCAGAATGTCCATACATTCGGATGATGTCATGCATACGTTTGGTCAACATTGACCAAGGAGTGGATATTTGGATGTATTAGGTCCTAGGGCATTCACCTTTGATTTTGGATGTCTAGACATTAAGATGACCACTTTGAAAAGTCAAAAGTGTGCCACGTGGCATTATCTGATTGGTTTGTGGAATGTCTCAATTTCTGTTTGTAAATAGTAGGGATACAGATATTAAGAAATATCCAGATATTAGGCTTTACGAAGTATCCCTAGGTTTAAATGTCTTGATGACATCGTTGCTTCAAAGTGGTTCTTTTAAGTGTGAGGTAAAGTGACATCATAGGGATATTAGCAAAAGTCTGGACATTAAGTTAATGTCTGGATGTTAAGAAATGTCAAATATCCCGCACTCTTAATGTCTGGATGATGTCATCATCTTTTGTTATTTCTTCAAGACGTTATCAGATGATGTCATCGCGATATTGGGTAAGGTTTGAATGTTAATCTTTAGGTGAAATGTCCATAGTCTATGCTCGGTTGAAAATTCAATTGGGACACGCCATCAAGATATTAATGAATGTCTAGACATTAAGTTAAGGTCTAGATATTAACTAACATCCATGCGTACGATGTGTCGCTCACATTATGAGTTAAATTTGATGTTAGCACATTTGCAGATGTTGGGATATTGGGTTTACTTAACAATTTCTTGAGTTGGGACATATGTGAATGCCCAGATATTAAAACAATGTGAACATCCCTATTACCAATTGACCAAACTTTGACTGAGAATAACTTCCTGGTTTTAGGGAATTTCTTGGTGATGTAAAAGACAAACATGTTTAGAATTTTATCCTCTTTCATTTGGTAGGCCTCAAGAGTGGAAATTTTGACTTTTAAAATTTGATCTATATTTCAAGATCCTGATATGCCTAAGATACGACACTGACATACATTTGATAGTGTTTTTTGACCATACCAGGCAAAAGCAAAGGGAAACAAAATAAGCCAAGCAAAAGAAAGAAAAAGTTGGGTCCTTATTTTTGCTAAGGAAAAATGGGGCATGTTGTGTAACCACATAAGAACTTGCCACCAAAGAAAACCACCAAATTCCAATAATTCAAGAAAGGAGGACATATTAAGACATAAAATTCCAACTCCTACCATACATAAGCATCCTGACCTTTCTAACTGAGATCATATTCATTAACGCAACTATATAATGAGAAGGAATTAGGTGTGTGCATTTGATTCATTTCCTTCATCTTGAAGAAAGGTTGAAAATAACAGTAGTTAGTGTTAAGATACATAGTTGGATTTAACCCTCTAATCCAACCTTGGATATAGCCTTACTACTAGTTAGGCATCCATAGCCCCAACAAGGTTATCTTTGCAATTCTCCCAAGTAGAGCCTCACTACCAGACAAACGTCCATAGCCCCGATAGGTTACTTGGATGACCTAAGAAATTCTTTTCTTATGATTTTTCAATAAGTTTTTTTTTTTGGTGTGTTTAGTATCCATAGAATATGATCTTGTAAGCTCATTTGCAAGGTATAGGAACTTGCTTGTTTAGGCTAAGAATTGCAATGGTAGAAAGGGAAAACCTTTAGATTTTTTACTTAACACATACATTAGTACTTTCAACTAATCCAAGGCTGTTAGATGTATTCATGTGATGACTTCCTTGAACAACAAGAGTTACTATCAATGAATATGATTTCATAGACATGATAAAGAAAATACTCAAGCAAACAAGAATCACAACCTATGTGGGAATTTGTTATCCTTTCTTGAATTCTAACAATTTTACTAGTTTTCTAAAGTGAAAAGGTGCGCCATACTACCTAACCAAAACATGAACTCAACAACACACAAAACAAAGCAAAGCAAACCAAGTAAGCAAACTATACAAGCAAGCTATACAAGTATCTACATAATGTACATGGTTTTGACCTTTCCCTATCTAAGCTTGGAAATAATGTTTGAGGAACTACCCATTAACTGGCAATGGAACATCCTCACCAGTTAGTGTTTTAGGCCTATAGGTACTATCACCTAATATCTCTGATATCTGAAAGGGACCAGTCCATAGTTTGTCAAACTTACCATGGCCACCTTTCTTTTCATGGGATTTGTCCCAGGATAAGACAAGGTCTAATATTATGAAGGTTTTAACTTTGTCCTTTCTGTCAAACCATCTTTTGACAATAGCTTAATGTTTTGAGAAATGGTCTATAGCTCTATCTCTTTTTTCTTCTAGCTGCATGAGCTGTAGCAACCTGAATTCTAGTTTTTCATCTAGACCAAGGTATTCTTATGCAAATTGGAGTATAGGGATCTTTAAGTTCATAGGTAGAATTGGATCCATTCCATATACTAGCTGATAAGGGGAGTTCCCTAAGGATGTTTTCACTCTCGTCATATCTACCCACAATGCATATTTGAGTATGGTATGCCATTCTCTAGGTTTTTTGTCTACTAACTTCTTTATGATGTTTAGTAAGTTCTTCTTAGTGGATTCTTCTAATCTATTTCCTTGAGAATAGTAATTAGAGGAAAACTTTAAGGTTATACCATACTCAAAGGCCCAATTAGAGAATTTTAAAGAAAGAAATGCCAAGCCATTATCACATACTAGAGAGAAAGGAACACCAAACTTGTGATGATATTACTCTCTAGGAACTTGATCACGTCTTTAGTAGTACATGTCCTACTGCTAATGGCTTCTGTCCATCTAGTACAATAACCAGTCACTGTTAGGACATACCTGTGGCCAGAGGAGGATGGTGGGTTGATTGCTCCTATGAAGTCCATTCCCCATTGTGCAAAGAGATGTATCTCCATCACTAGCTGTAATGGTTGTGCAACATATCTCTCTTTATGTGTAGGTATTTGGTGTGAGGCCGATTATTTTACCTTCCATATTTTGGTCATTATGCTATTCAGTAGATGACACTATCAGACCTTAGTGACTATGTTTCATTATGTAGACTTGATGTTTTATCTCACTGATTTGATGTATGTGATTTGATTTGGTCATATTGGATGTTATGTTGCGGCTCGACATACGGGATATATATTAGATGCTATTTTGTTATGAGATTCTAGTTATTTATGTGATGTGAACTATTTGACATGTGATGGAAAATGTAGTTTAATTTGGAGTTATGTATTGATGTTTATTTCGATTGCGTGAAGTTAATTACAGTTGCTTCGGCTATGACTTTTTATGACAGGACTAACACTTGATCAAGATGTGTAGGTTTTACATTCCCTAGCCACAGGAAATCAGAGGTAGAATTCACACTATGTTATCCCCTGTTAAGCCGATCCATTCCCAAGAGGGATAAGGATCACATTTGAATTTGAGTGTGGATTTATTGTGCTTGGTTTAATTTAATTTATTTTGGCCTTAGTAACCTTTTTATTTAAAATTGATTAATAATAAGTGTTGTATAATTTTATTTGCATTATACCACTTGGTATTTATATTATTTTTTTTAGGGCCATTTACATATAGATTTTTGACCCCTTCATGAACCCTAGGGTCCCAAAAGTTACCTTAGGTGGTCAACCATGAGTCTAGGGTCAACTTGGACTATCTAACCCTAGTTTTGACTCACCTTAGGTCACCCTAAACCATGGTTGAGTAAAAGTGATGAATTTAGAAATAAGAGAAGGGGGATGGGCCTTCCCTTGGGAAGGACTCATCTCCCATCCCTAAGTTTTGGGAATCATTCCCAAGGAAGACTTGGGAGGTCTCCAAGAGTCCTCCCAAACTCCCAAGTGAGTGGGAGTACCACTCAAGACCCTTGTCTTCTTGAGGTGTGAGTGGGAATCCAACTCACCATTTGTCCCCCTCCCACTTGTGTGGAAGGACAAGTGGATGAGGTGGAGATGGAGGTGGAGTGAGAGGAGGACATTTGTCATCCTCTTACCTTCTCACTCTTACAAGTGGCTTTGGAGGAGGGAGGAGATGGTGACAAATGTCACCTTCTCACTCCTTAAGGCCAAGTGGATGGCCTATAATAGCTCCTCTTGTAGAGGAGTGGGGGTTCTTTTTTTTCTAGCCTTTCTCCTTGCAATTGGGAGTTCTTGCAAATTTGAGTTTTCCTTTCTAGTTTGGAGGAGTTAGGGAAGGTGGGAGAAATTCTGAAGTTGGAAGGCTTGGGAAGGCTTGGAGCTCTTCACCAATTCTACTTCCATTGTCAAGGCCTTGAAGGTAGGCCTCTTAACTTGCTTCGTACCTTGCTTATATGATGTTCCATGTTTTGGATTTTGGTTGTGTGTTGTTTGCATTGTGATGTTTGCATTTGATGTTGGGTTGGGTGTTATGGTGAGAGCACCTCCAATGGAGGTAATGCTCAACTTGTATGGGTAGGGGAAAGGAACCTCCTTGAGGTCTCTCCCACAGTATGTGTTTATGCCTTGAGGGCTTATTATTATTTGAGGAGGAGATATCTGAATGGCAAGAGTGCCATGCAATTTGTTTGTGATTCTTGTGGATTGTGGTGTTCTGGGATTTTGGCTTGAGGCTAGGAGTTGAGATTTTCTTTTCATTTGGGAGCCCTTTTAAGTTGAGGGGTCCATTCCCTACCCTCACCAAGCTCATTTATATGAGTTAAGTTATGTGTAAAGCCTATGGGGTTGTTCTATTTTTTTTGTGTTATTGTGATTGCTTTTGTTGTGGAATGGAACCCTGTGTGAAATCCCTACCTCCCTAGCTCGAGGGTGACCCACTTGCGGGTCTATGGTAGGGAGGAGAGATTTTCCTTTGAAGTGGTTGTTTTTTTGTTGCCTTGTTGTGGTGATTAGTTGCAGGATGTTAAGTGAAAAAATGAAGTTGTATTGGAGCTCAAGTTGGTGTTCAAATAGTCTCTCGTGTTGGCTGTTGGAATCATGGCCAATATGGCCTTAATGTAACTAGTTTGACTAGTTTATGGATTTCATGAAGTTGGTTATCAAAACAAATTAGAGAAATGTATGCACTATGTTATATTATTTAATGCTGTTTATTTCCTGATTCATGAAGATTGGCTATCAAAAAAAAATTGTGCATTTTAAACAAGGTCTACAAACTATGTAGATGTTATTTGTATTTTTGTTATTAAACCATCAAAAGAAAAGTAATGTATTGCTGAGTATGTTGAACTGTATCAAAAAAAATAATATATATACGCATGAGTTGTTTCAATTTTCCTGTCACATTCTTTCCCAAGTGACATCTATGCATGTGAAAATAAACATAAATACTTTCCGTCACGGGAGAGGAAACCTGAGCTTGTTATCTGTTGCATATGAAGTTCTCATTGCATTAGTGGTTGTTGAAAAGAAGGGTATATATTTCCATTATGGCTAGTTAAAAAAAAATAATGAGGTTAATTACTATTTTATTTTGGCTCCAAAAGAGTATCATATATATATTTTGTTTCTATATTTAAGCTTTCAAAAAGGGAACTATTGTGTTAAGTATGTTTTCAACCTGTGAGTAACTTTCTGATTTAGAGCACTTGAATGTTTATTATTTTTTTTAAAATATTAAAAAAAAAATAAAAAAAAATGTATATAGATATACCTAGCTCGCTGTTTTATTGTGCAAATGTGGTGATTTATAAGAAAATACGGAGATCAACGGTTGTTGTTTACAAAATGATATATAGATACACTTACGAAATATATATATATATTGTAATATATATATATATATGCATATATACATATATTATGTATATATATAAAATAAAATAAAAATAAAACAAATATTTAAGACTAAATAAAAATATATTAGAAATTACATCTTTAACTTCCTACAAATTTCAAGCAGAAGGATTTGAAGTGGTGAGTGAAATGTTCATATAATAGTTCCAGTTAGAAAATATTTATTAAAAAAAGTTTTTTTTACAACAAAAAAAAAGTTTGGTGGGACTGTGGACTGCGAAGTCCACAGCCCCACCCCCTGAACTTGTAAACGGTGTGGGGAGGAGGCTACGCCTCCACCCCCACCCTCCCCGAACCCCCACAGTCTCCACACTCCATTCTCCCCTCCTGCGCACAACTCCTGCTGCTGGAGCCACATCTCCCCCTCAACCTCCTGCGCACAGCTCCCCTTCCGCAGCTTTCGCGCCGCCAGTTCCTTCCTCCCTCCCTTCCTCACAGCGGCACCTCCGCCCTACGTCGGCTCTTCCTCATGGCCTTCCACTCCACTGCCTCCCCGCCACTAGAACCTCCACCCGTCGCGGCCCCGACACTACCTACTCCTCACACCTGTGCCGTCTTCACCGCCGTCGCTGCACCACTTAGCCCTGCAACTCACACTCAGAACCAACACTCACTTAGCACACTGTATAAACAAAAAATATACATACATTTTTATATACATGGGATGCAACAAAAAAAATAGAATGGTAAACTATTGTTGCATATACCTCCGTGGAGGTTAAGAAGAATCCATGGCTCCCTTGGAATCCTTGAAACACTTACTTGCAAATAATAAAAAAAAATGAAGTTAGGGCAATACTAGAAGAAGAGAAAACAAACCAAGAGAGAAGAAACTTGAAAGAAAATGAGAATTAGGGCACAAGAGGATAATAAAAGAAATTAGAAATTAGGGCAACCTTGTCTTTAGAAAACAATTTTAAATTTGTTAGGGCTTTTCTCTTTTGTTTAGGAGGATTTTATTTTGAGGGTTTTATTTTACCTTTTATTTAAATCCCTATTTTTCCCTATTTGTTTAAAATTATCTCTTGGGAAATTTTAAATTGTTTCTAATTATTTTCTTGAAAGGGGTATTTATTCATTTTGGTTAGTATATAGTGTTTTGAATTTTATTAATTGGGTGGAGCCTATTATTTCTTTTCCTCAATTTTTATTCTTCCCCAGCAGAATTTGATTTTTTTTAGATATATATCTATTTTATAATTGTTTTACGGGATGAGTATTTAAACTCTTTTCCCTCTCCTATTTTTAAATATACGAGCTGGTTTTAAGTATAATTATCAAAATTATAGTTAATAATGGACTTCCTATCCTTCGTGGGTTCATTTGACATCTTGTCATTTATTTTGATTTTAATTGCTACTTTATGTCGTTTGAGTTCATTTTAAAGTTGTAATTTTAAACTTAATTATTCTTAAATTTTATTATGCACTCATTGACGTTTTACTTTAAAATCAATTTTGCGAAGACGGGTTATGCTGCCGAAATTTTGCCAGATTTTAGGGTTTTACCTTTATAACATTTTTACGACTTACATTTAATATTTCTACTTTATCATGCGTTCCATTCATCACTCCACCTTCAATTGAGCGCCATCATGCCATATCATTTAACCACTTCCGATCTGAGTTAGTTTAGGGTTCGATGTCGGCATTTCGTCAACACCTAGTTAAATTAGGGTCTTGATTGGAATCGATATGACCCTAGAATCGATACTCTATGTATCGCATACCCTCTAGACGGCCTTCACCAACATGGTTACGTCGACTTGACTACGCTTATGCGTATTGCCGCCGAGCACGCAAACGCATGCGAGGGGGTTCTTAGGGTTAGGGAGAAAATTTTTTTGTGGCCCGTGTCGCGACCACATGGCAAATGTGGTCGAGACACGGGCGTTTGTGCATCACGTCCGCGCGGAAGATGCGGGCATGACATTTGGTATCAGAGTTAGGTTGTTTAAAACACTGGGCTCGTTTAGGCACATTTTCACTTCCGCAACCATACTGATTTGTGGTTACCTTGTTTTGTAGGATGCCTCCCAGACAAGTTTGGCGAGCGCAAACCCGCCGCACTCCACCCACAGAGGTGCACACTGATTCTTCAACTGTGGGACCGGGTCAGCCAATGCCACCGGTACAGCTAGTTCCACAGGTACCACCAGTTTCACAGGCACAACCAGTTCCTCAGGTACTGCAGGCACCACCGGCCCCACCAGATATGGGACCACAGATATTACAGGCCTTACAGGCTATCTTAGACAAGCTTCCACCAGCTATAGTAGAGCCACGTGTAGAGCTCCACGTAGAGCTACGAGAGGCACCACGTGTGGAGCCTTACATCAAGCTGCCAGAGACAGAGGAGGTTGGTTCGGCCAACAGAGCCCATAGCAGGAGCCCCACACATCAGGCTAGGCAGGACGAGACAGTGCGTGTAGAGCACTTGGGTCACAAGCCTTATGATTATCATGCAGATGAGCCTATCAGGGGGCATAGAGATAGAGGAGATCCCATTAGGGACATATTGAGGTTGAACCCTCCTACATTCATCGGGACCACAGAGGGAGCTGAGGCAGAGGCCTAGCTTATCAGTTTAGATAGGTGCTTCGCGTTGCGTCCTTATGAGGGCAACACGAAGGCCCGTGTGGCAGTACACTTGTTGCGAGATGCAGCAGCTACCTGGTGGCGCATTGAGGAGTGCAAGCGTCACCTTTCTTTAGACACCCTCACATGGGAGACTTTCATTGAGCGCTTTAATGCGCGCTACTTATCAGACCATTACAGACAGCGTCGTATAGACGAGTTCCATGACCTTCAGCAGAGGGGACTTTTAGTGGATCAGTATGAGGCTAGGTTTACAGAGTTATCAGATATGCAGAGTATCTCCATGATGCGAAACTCTTGGTGCATAAGTTTATCAGGGGACTTAACCACAATATAACAGGGCCTGTTCGGATGGCATATCCCCAGACTTTGAGTGATGTTGCCGAGAAGGCATATATCACTGAGGAGATTCAGGGACAAGGGCAGAGTTCTTGCCCTCTGTTTCAAGATCGGGGATAGCAGTAGCATCAGCAGAGTTTTCGTAGATCATCATAGCCACCTCACAGAGGAGGATTCAGTTCAGCACCGTTACCTCCTAGACCCTCACAGCAGCAGCAGTCACAGAAGCAGTAGAGAGCTAGGACACAACAGAGCTTACATGGGGGACATAATAGAGGTTGGCAGCAGTAAGGCCCGCGCCGAGATCAGAGACTCTTGCGGGACCACCTGCGGGACCCGTGAGGTCGCAACAGTCTTATAGGGGCTCACAAGGGTCTACTGGCAGATCAGGATAGCAGCAGTCAGGTAGGACTCAGACTGTATAGGTACAAGTTAGGGGCCCTTGTTATGTTTGTGGTGGAGTTGGACACCTAGCTAGAGAGTACCCACAGGGTTTTGCAGCAGGGGGACAGCCTCGTGCAGGAGGATCCGAGCAGACTATGGGTGATGTGGGTAGATCCCACCATATGTTTGCAGCGGTTGATAACCGCCAGGCAAATTTTTAGGCGTCAGTGATTGAGACGTCAGGTATGATTGGGGGTAACCCCATTTCTATTCTTTTTGATTCTGGTGCTACTAATTCATTCATATCTCCATCATTAGTGGAGCGTTGCAGGCTGGTGGCCTCTAGGCAGGGTGATAGGTGGGTAGTTGAGTTGGCTTCAGGAGCCAAACTGACAGTAGATGCCTTAGTCCACGACTGTGAGATTGCCTTGGGACCTTCACTACAGTATGCGACCTTAGAGTCATGACATTAGGATTCTATGATATGGTGATGGGTATGGATTGGCTTGCGGCTCATCGAGCCAAGTTAGATTGTCGCCAAAAGGTGATTAGCTATTTAGACGACCATGGTACATCAGTCGAGATTGAGGGCATGCAGAAGCCCACCACAGTGCGTATGATATCTGCTCAGCAGCTTAAGCACTGCATGCGGAAGGGATGTCAGATGTTCACTATCACAGTGAGTGACAGATCAGATGACAAGCCAGAGGCTTCTTTGAATGATCATCCCATCCTTAGAGAGTATGCCGATGTATTCCCAGCAGAGTTACTGGGGATGCCTCCCCGACGTGAGGTAGACTTTCACATAGACTTAGTGCCAGGTGCCGAGCCAGTGTCTTGTGTACCCTACAAGATGACCACACATGAGCTCACTGAGCTCAAGCTACAGTTGGAGGACTTGCTCGAGAAGGGGCACATCTGACCTAGCATTTCACCTTGGGGCGCTCCTATCATCCTCGTGAAGAAGAAGGATGGGTCTCTTCATTTGTGCATGAACTACAGGTAGTTGAATAAGGTGACGGTGAAGAACCATTATCCTTTGCCCAGGATTGATGATCTTTTCGACCAGATGCAGGGAACCAGAGTGTTCTCTAAGATAGACCTGAAGTCCGGGTATCATTAGTTACGTATCGCAGAGACAGATATCCATAAGACCACCTTTTAGATTCATTATGGACACTATGAGTTCATAGTGGTTCCCTTCGGCTTGACGAACGCCCCCGCAGTGTTTATGAGTCTCATGAATGGGGTGTTCCGTGTCTATTTAGATTGGTTCGTGATCATTTTTCTCGATGACATTTTGATCTACTCACAGACTGAGGAGGAGCATGAGGAGCACCTTCGACAGGTTCTACAGTGTTTGCGAGAGCAGAAGCTATATGGGAATTTGGCAAAGTGCGCATTTTTCAGGTTAGAGGTTCAGTAGCTAGGGCATATCCTTTCTGGTGATGGAATCTTAGTAGATCCATCAAAGATCAGGGCTATCAGGGATTGGCCAACACCCACTAGTGTGACAGAGGTCAGGAGTTTTATGGGGTTAGCTGGTTATTACCGTCGCTTTGTTGAGGGTTTTTCTCAGATTACGCACCCCATCACTTCCCTTCAGCAAAAAGGGAAGAGCTTTCTATGGACTGAGCAGTGTGAGAGGGCCTTCGGGGTCCTCAAGGAGCATCTCACCAGCACTCCTATTTTAGCAGTTTTTGATCCTGCAGTAGATTTCATGGTTTGCACGGATGCATCACTTGAGGGATTGGAGTTGTACTTATGCAGGGTGGTAGAGTGGTCGCATATGAGTCGCGAAAGCTCAAGACTCATGAGATGAACTATCCCACGCACGACTTGGAGTTAGCGGCATGGTTCATGCTCTAGTCCGTTGGAGACATTTCTTGTTGGGTCATCGCTTTGAGATCCATTCTGATCATCATAGCCTTTAGTATATCTTCACACAGCCAAATCTAAACGCCCGTCAGCGGCGTTGGATGGAGTTTCTATGCGAGTATGACTTTGATGTCCACTACATCAAAGGGAAGGAGAACATGGTTGCTGACGCATTGAGTCAGAGGTGCCACGAGCTCCTGGCCTTGACTTTGAGTGTGGACTTGAGGGATCGCATTATTTAGCATCTACCAGAGGATGAGTGGGTTCTTGAGGTGCAACAGGAGATCAGTTCACAGAGGGCCCTTGTGGGCAAGTATGCAGGGTATTCATTTGAGGTAGAAGGGTTACTTTGTCATCGACAGCGCATCTATGTACGTCGTGCAGGTGACCTACGTACTGTAGTGCTATCAGAGGCTCATAGAGCACCATTCGCGGCACATCTGGGGGTGAAGAAGATGCATGCCAATCTATGACAGCTGTACTACTGGGCGGGTATGAGACAAGATATAACAGAGTTTGTTGCTCGATGCCTTGAGTGCCAGAGGGTCAAGGCCGAGCATCAGCTTCCAGCAGGTCTCCTATACCCACATGATATACTTGAGTGGAAATGGGACACCATTTCCATGGATTTTATTGTTGGTCTTCCTATGTCTTCGCGTCACCATGATGCCATCATTGTGACAGTCAACAAGTTGACCAAGATGGCTCATTTCTCTCCTGTACGCACGATATACAATGCGCCAGCTGTGGCGAAGGTATTCTTGGATGATATTGTGAGACTACATGGGGTACCTCGTCACATCATCTCAGACAGAGATCTAGTTTTCACTTCAGCATTCCGGAGAGCCTTACAATAGGTGTTGGGCACATAGCTCAACTTTAGCTCTGCTTATCATCCCGAGATAGATGGACAGACAGAGCGGGTAAATTAGGTGTTGGAGGACATGCTTCAGATGTATGTTATGGACCATTAGTCTAGATGGGAGGAGTATCTTTATCTAGTTGAGTTTGCCTACAATAATGGGCATCACAGCTCGTTAGGTATGCCTCCCTTTCAGGCTTTATACGGTAGACCATGCAGGACACCATTGAGTTGGGATCGGATAGAGGACAGAGTCGCCATTGGTCCAGAGCTAGTTTAGGATATGGAGCAACAGGTCACAGTGATTAGACAGAGGTTGCAGGAGGCATAGGATAGGTAGAAGAAGTATGTTGATGCTAAGAGGATTGATCGGAGCTTCTCAGTGGGTGACAGGGTATTCCTTAGAGTGCGGCCACACAAGAGTCCAATCCATTATGGAAAGGGCTCTAAGCTCACACCACGGTTCGTAGGACCCTTTGAGATTTTGGAGCAGATAGGACCAGTTGCCTATCGTCTAGCATTGCCAGCTAGCCTGTCACGTATCCACGATGTCTTTCATGTTTCTATTTTGAGACGTTATATATCTGATGTATCTCACATATTGGACTAGAGTGTTTTACAGGTAGAGGCAAACGGGCAGTTGGCATTGGAGCCAATTTGCATATTGGCTTGTCGAATGCTGGGCCTTCGAGGTCGAGAGCTGGACCAGGTTAGAGTCCAGTGGGATCGATATGACGAGGTCACGGAGACTTGGGAGGATGCAACTAGTTTTAGGGCACTCTATCCTCACCTTTTTGACGACTTCCAGGAGGAAGTTCAGTCTTAGGGGGGAGGATGTGAGGCCGATTATTTTACCTTCCATATTTTGGTCATTATGCTATTCAGTAGATGACACTATCAGACCTTAGTGACTATGTTTCATTATGCAGAATTGATGTTTTATCTCACTGATTCGATGTATGTGATTTGATTCGGTCATATTGGATGTTATGTTACGGCTCGACATACGGGATATATATTAGATGCTATTTTGTTATGAGATTCTAGTTATTTATGTGATGTGAACTATTTGACATGTGATGGAAAATGTAGTTTAATTTAGAGTTATGTATTGATGTTTATTTTGATTGCGTGAAGTTAATTAGAGTTGCTTCGGCTATGACTTTTTATGACAGGACTGACACTTGATCGAGATGTGCAGGTTTTACATTCCCTAGCCACGGGAAATCGGAGGTAGAATTCACACTATGTTATCCCTTGCTAAGCCGATCCATTCCCAAGAGGGATAAGGATCACATTTGAATTTGAGTGTGGATTTATTGTGCTTGGTTTAATTTAATTTATTTTGGCCTTAGTAATCTTTTTATTTAAAATTGATTAATAATAAGTGTTGTATAATTTTATTAGCATTATACCACTTGGTATTTATATTTTTTTTTAGGGCCATTTAAATGTAGATTTTTGACCCCTTCATGAACCCTAGGGTCCCAAAAGTTACCCTAGGTGGTCAACCATGAGTCTAGGGTCAACTTGGACTATCTAACCCTAGTTTTGACTCACCTTAGGTCACCCTAAACCATGGTTGAGTAAAAGTGACGAATTTAGAAATAAGAGAAGAAGGGGGATGGGCCTTGCCTTGGGAAGGACTCATCTCCCATCCCTAAGTTTTGGGAATCATTCCCAAGGAAGACTTGGGAGGTCTCCAAGAGTCCTCCCAAACTCCCAAGTGAGTGGGAGCACCACTCAAGACCCTTGTCTTCTTGAGGTGTGGGTGGGAATCCAACTCACCATTTGTCCCCCTCCCACTTGTGTGGAAGCACAAGTGGATAAGGTAGAGATGGAGGTGGAGTGAGAGGAGGACATTTGTCATCCTCTTACCTTCTCACTCTTACAAGTGGCTTTGGAGGAGGGAGGAGATGGTGACAAATGTCACCTTCTCACTCCTCAAGGCCAAGTGGATGGCCTATAATAGCTCCTCTTGTAGACGAGTCAGGGTTCTTTTTTTCTAGCCTTTTTCCTTGCAATTGGGAGTTCTTGCAAATTTGAGTTTTCCTTTCTAGTTTGGAGGAGTTAGGGAAGGTGGGAGAAATTCTGAAGTTGGAAGGCTTGGGAAGGCTTGGAGCTCTTCACCAATTCTACTTCCATTGTCAAGGCCTTGAAGGTAGGCCTCTTAACTTGCTTCTTACCTTGCTTATATGATGTTCCATGTTTTGGATTTTGGTTGTGTGTTGTTTGCATTGTGATGTTTGCATTTGATGTTGGGTTGGGTGTTATGGTGAGAGCACCTCCAATGGAGGTAATGCTCAACTTGTATGGGTAGGGGAAAGGAACCTCCTTGAGGTTTCTCCCATAGTATGTGTTTATGCCTTGAGGGCTCATTATTATTTGAGGAGGAGATATCTGAATGGCAAGAGTGCCATGCAATTTGTTTGTGATTCTTGTGGATTGGGGTGTTCTGGGATTTTGGCTTGAGGCCAGGAGTTGAGATTTTCTTTTCATTTGGGAGCCCTTTTAAGTTGAGGGGTCCATTCCCTACCCTCACCAAGCTCATTTATATGAGTTAAGTTATGTGTAAAGCCTATGGGGTTGTTCTATTTTTTTGTGTGTTATTGTGATTGCTTTTGTTGTGGAATGGAACCTTGTGTGAAATCCCTACCTCCCTAGCTCGGGGGTGACCCACTTGCGGGTCTATGGTAGGGAGGAGAGCTTTTCCTTTGAAGTGGTTGTTTTTTTGTTGCCTTGTTGTGGTGATTAGTTGCAGGATGTTAAGTGAAGAAATGAAGTTGTATTGGAGCTCAAGTTGGTGTTCAAATTGTCTCTCGTGTTGGCTATTGGAATCATGGCCAATATGGCCTTAATGTAACTAGTTTGACTAGTTTATGGATTTCATGAAGTTGGTTATCAAAACAAATTAGAGAAATGTATGCACATGTTATACTATTTAATGTTGTTTATTTCCTGATTCATGAAGATTGGCTGTCAAAAAAAAATTGTACATTTTAAACAAGGTCTACAAACTATTTAGATGCTATTTGTATTTTTGTTATTAAACCATCAAAAGAAAAGTAATGTATTGCTGAGTATGTTGAACTGTATTAAAAAAAATAATATATATACGCATGAGTTGTTTCAATTTTCCTGTCACATTCTTTCCCAAGTGACATCTATGCATGTGAAAATAAACATAAATACTTTCTGTCACGGGAGAGGAAACCTGAGCTTGTTATCTTTTGCGTATGAAGTTCTCATTACATTAGTGGTTGTTGAAAAGAAGGGTATATATTTCCATTATGGCTAGTTAAAAAAAAAAATAAGGAGGTTAATTACTGTTTTATTTTGGCTCCAAAAGAGTATCAGATATATATTTTGTTTCTATATTTAAGCTTTCAAAAAGGGAACTATTGTGTTAAGTATGTTTTCAACTTGTGAGTAACTTTCTGATTTAGAGCACTTGAATGTTTATTATTTTTTTTAAAAATATTAAAAAAAAATTAAAAAAAAAAAGTATATAGATATACCTAGCTCGCTGTTTTATTGTGCAAATGTGGTGATTTATAAGAAAATACGGAGATCAACGGTTGTTGTTTACAAAATGATATATAGATAAACTTACGAAAATATATATATATATATATATATATATATATATATATATATATATATATATATATATATATATACTGTAATATATATATACATATATTATGTATATATAATTATATTAAAAAAAAATAAAATATTTAAGACTAAATAAAAATATATTAGAAATTACATCTTTAACTTCCTACAAATTTCAAGCTGAAGGATTTGGAGTGGTGAGTGAAATGTTCATATAATAGATAGTTAGAAAATATTTATTAAAAAAAGTTTTTTTTACAACAAAAAAAAAAGTTTGGTGGGACTGTGGACTGCGAAGTCCACAACCCCACCCCCTGAACTTGTAAACGGTGTGGGGAGGAGGCTATACCTCCACCCCCACCCCCCCGAACCCCCACAGTCTCCACACTCCATTCTCTCCTCCCACGCACAACTCCCGCCGTCGGAGCCACATCTCCCCCTCAACCTCCTGCACGCAGCTCCCCTTCTGCGGCCTTCGTGCCGCCAGTTCCTTCCTCCCTCCCTTCCTCACAGTGGCACCTCCGCCCTACGTCGGCTCTTCCTCGTGGCCTTCCATTCCACTGCCTCCCCGCCACTAGAACCTCCACCCGTCGTGGCCCCGACACTACCTACTCCTCACACTTGTGTTATCTTCACTGCCGCCACTGCACCACTCAGGCCTGCAACTCACACTCAGAACCAACACTCACTTAGCACACTGTATAAACAAAAAATATACATACATTTTTATATCCATGGGATGCAACAAAAAAAAAGAGAATGGTAAACTATTGTTGCATATACCTCCGCGGAGGTTAAGAAGAATCCATGGCTCCCTTGGAATCCTTGAAACCCTTACCGACAAATAATAAAAAAAAAAATGAAGTTAGGGCAATACTAGAAGAAGAGAAAACAAACCAAGAGAGAAGAAACTTGAAAGAAAACAAGAATTAGGACACAAGAGGATAATAAAAGAAAATTAGAAATTAGGGCAACCTTGCCTTTAGAAAACAATTTTAAATTTGTTAGGGCTTTTCTCTTTTGTTTAGGAGGATTTTATTTTGAGGGTTTTATTTTACCTTTTATTTAAATCCCTATTTTTCCCTATTTGTTTAAAATTATCTCTTGGGAAATTTTAAATTGTTTCTAATTATTTTCTTGAAAGGGGTATTTATTCATTTTGGTTAGTATATAGTGTTTTGAATTTTATTAATTGGGTGGAGCCTATTATTTCTTTTCCTCAATTTTTATTCTTCCCCGGCGGAATTTGATTTTTTTTTATATATATCTATTTTATAATTGTTTTACAGGATGAGTATTTAAACTCTTTTCCCCCTCCTATTTTTAAATATACGAGCTGGTTTTAAGTATAATTGTTGAAATTATAGTTAATAATGGACTTCCTATCCTTCGTGGGTTCATTTGACATCTTGTCATTTATTTTGATTTTAATTGCTACTTTATGTCGTTTGAGTTCATTTTAAAGTCGTAATTTTAAACTTAATTATTCTTAAATTTTATTATGCACTCATTGACATTTTACTTTAAAATCAATTTTGCGAAGACGGGTTATGCTGCCAGAATTTTGCCAGATTTTAGGGTTTTACCTTTATAACATTTTTACGACTTACATTTAATCTTTCTATTTTATCATGCGTTCCATCCATCACTCCACCTTCAATCGAGCGCCATCATGCCATATCATTTAACCACTTCCGATCTGAGTTAGTTTAGGGTTCGATGTCGGCATTTTGTCAACACCTAGTTAAATTAGGGTCCTAATTGGAATCGATCTGACCCTAGAAGCGATACTCTACGTATCGCATACCCTCTAGACGGCCTTCACCAACATGGTTACGTTGACTTGACTACGATTATGCGTATTGCCACCGAGCACGCAGACGCGTGCGAGGGGGTTCTTAGGGTTAGGGAGAAATTTTTTTTGGCGGCCCGTGTCGCGACCACATGGCGAATGTGGTCGAGACACAGGTGTTTGTGCGTCGCGTCCACACAGAAGATGTGGGTGTGACATTTGGCATGTATGACAATGCTTACTGAGTTCCTCGGTGTCTTTGAAAATTGTAGGCCAATAATATCCTTCCCTAAGGATTTTGTGTGTAGTGGCAAGTTATGACCTGTGTGCAATTCCAAACCTTTCATATAGCTCTTACAGGACCTTATCAGCCTCTTGCCTATCTAGGCATCTTAGATATATCCCCTCATGGTTTCTTCTAAAAAGGATTCCTCCTTTCATCATGTAGTTTTGGGATTTCACCCTCATGCTCTTCTTTGTGAGGACTTCATGTTACTTGGAAGCCTTCCTGAGATCAGGATATGTTTAATGCCTAAATACCAGTTATCTGAACTTCTGGAATCTAGGGTGTATTGTTACCTGATCAAATCTTGATCAGTCTCTACTATCATTTGAGTTAAAGCTTTCCCTATTCATGGGTGTGATCTTGTTGTCAGAAAATGTCCCCTTGGGGGATTTTCCCTCTTAAGGTTTAGCTCCCAGGTGCTATTATTGCATTTAGAGCATCTTGCATGTTATTTCTAACTCCCGATGAGAAAACCCTTGGGTCTTGTGACAACTAGAACCTAGGGGGCTGCACTTTAATGATCGTTGAACAAAAATGGTAGGGTGGACTTGGGCAGTAGCGCCCTAGTCCGACCCTATTTTGGGTCTGCCCTAATTTCAAATGTCAATTTAGTGACTATTATTTGGGTCCTATGTTGACATCTAAAGTTTGAATTACAAAATTCTTAGCAGGAATCTTTGTAGTTGCATATATAAGCATGATTAGGTTTCATTTGTAAACTAGATGGAAATTAGGTGGATTTGATGTATACTTGTGATCATATAACATTCAAAATATTCATTGTGTTGTAGAGCAGAGCATTGTTATTGTGTTTGTATTTTCAGATTTGACATCCATCTCCTCATGGCATGAAGAGCATCTTCCTTCCATGAGATCTTCAATACAAGGTGACATCAATTGTGTTTTCAATCATTTATCATTTGGATTTTTGCCTCTATCCCACTGCGATACAAGCTCTCATCTGACAATGGTGTTTAGAAGACTTAAATGTCTCTCTAGGGCTTGACCAAGGCAAGCCTCTAAGCACCACAACCCCCTCCGACACTCCTTGTGATTGTAGGTTATAGGAAGGAGTGGCAGACATTGAGAATTCAGGATTTGAAAAGAAGCAAGACACTAGAGCTTTTCCTGGACTAGGGTACTAGTCTCCGTGTCCTCCATAGTTGAATTCCCAGAAATGGAAGTTGTAGTGCAGATCAGTGTCAGAAGGAGATCAAAATCCTGCAAAGAAATAGGTACCTTGGACTTGGGCGCTAGTCCTCGTGTCCCTAACTTTTCTGCCTTCCAAACTTGAAAAAATAATGAGTTAGATATCTCTATCCTTTATCTTAGTCTGAAAGGATTTTCTATAATTTGATAATTTGCTTGCTGATTTGCATAATTAGGGTTTCTAAGTACAATTGAGCATTAGATAGAGACATTGTTTGACACATCCAAGAATCCACAAGTTCCCAAGTGACAGCCTAACCTGATAGGTGATTTCTCTCACTCAGTGGAGATTCAACTTGGTTGAGAAGCCCTTGGAATGTTTGTAGTGAAAAAAGGATTTTGCATAAACCATTAAAACCCTATTTCCCTATTTTAACAAAAAAACAATACAAAATAGATCTTTATGTTATATTCTTACAGGATAGTGATCCACTTGGCCCTTTTTTCCCCTAGTTCACTTCACATTGGTAACATCTTCACTGCTGCATCAGCTACTATTGCGATTACCTTGCTTCTCAATATGTAGTGTCTGAACTTCTTTGTGGCTCTTACCAAGGTGAGAGCTATTGTTTCCACATACAAATACGTCAATTATGCATCTTTGAATGGGACACTCATAAAACCTATAAGTTTCTCCTCCTTGTTCTCATTTTTTTGGGTTAGCATAGTTGCACAAGTGTGAATTGAAGAAAAAGAGTATATATAAAATTCTTTGGCATAATCAAGGCTACTGAGTATTGGAGCATCGACTATTGCCTTCTTAATGTCTTCAAAAGAAGCCTTGGCTTTAGGAGTCCATTCTATCTTTGCATCTTTCTTTAGCATTGCATTTAGTGGCCTAATTATTTCTGCAAATCCAGTGATAAACTTTTTGACAAAGTTTATTTTCCCAAAGTAGGATTTTAGTTATTTCTTACTGTTAGGTAGCTGGAGTTTCATGATTGAACTTACCTAGTTTGGATCAATGGTGATCCCATCTTTTGATACTAGGTGTCCTAATAATTTACTAGTAGTGACACCGAACACACACTTCTTGGGATTTAAAGAAATACCATACTTCTCACATATTTGGAGCACTTTCCTTAGATCCTGAACATGATTACCTCTTTGTTTTGAAAAAACCATCAAGTCATCCATGTAGATAACTATGCACTGGCCAACTAGACCTCTGAATGTGATGTCCATGGCATGCTAGAATGTCACTTTAGCATTGATCAGATCAAAAGGAATACGCCTGTAGGCAAATATCCCCCACTTGGTGGTGAATGCAGTCTTTAGTTTGTCTATTTTATCCACCATGACTTGGTTATAACCAGAGAAACTATCCAGAAATGACATCATTTGTGCTCCATTGACCATTTGGAGCACCTCATCTAGTGAAGGGAGAGGATAATTATCCTTCTCTGAGGCCTTGCTCAAATTTTTAAAGTCTACACACAAACATATATCTCTGTTCTTCTTCCTCATAGGTACCAGGTTAGCTACCCATGTGGAGTGTCTTACTGGGAAAATGATCCTAGATGCTAAGAGCTTCTTAACTTCTTCAAATATGATAGGCTCTAGTAGGGCATCCACTGGCCTCTACTTTTGTCTAAACAACTTAACATCAGGCTTTAGTGGAATTGTATGAGTGATAATGGATGTGTCATATGTCTGTAGTTCATCATACGTTGAAGATATTACATGTATATAATCTTTCAGAGCCTAAATTATCTCTTCTCTTTCGGCCAAAGTGCATACTTTTCCTATCAAGATATTCTTGATATCCAGACCTTGACTTATATTGATGGGTTGATATTCACCTCCATCAGTTTTGGGTAAATCCTTTTGTTGAGTGATCTTATCTAGATCAAATAGTCTTTCCAGCTCTATCAGTCCCTTGGGGATCTTATTGTTAGGAAACTCAATGATCTCCTCATCATACCAAACTTGGTCATCCAGATTCTTTTCATCCAATTTTTGAGCTTCAAAGATATCTCTGTTAGCAATGAAGTTAAGGATATGTTGATCATCTTCAAAGACTTGAAAATTCAACACATTATCAAACACTGATGGCACTGACACTAATTCAACTGAGAACTTCTTGATCCCTGATACTGTTAATGGCTCTAATGTGCTAGCATCTACAACTAGTGCATCTGTGCGTTGGTTTTGATTTCTTGGGATATGTGTAATGTTGAAGGCATCAAATCTTTCAATTAGGTCCCAGACCCCATGTCTATAGTTTGACAACTTTTGGTAATTGCATGGATATTGCTTATTAACTTGTTTGATGACCAATTTTGAGTGTCCAAATACATGCAATATTTTAACTTTCTTCTTCAAGGCAAAGAGCAAGCCATGAATCAAGGCTTAATATTCTACCACATTATTTGTATAGTGAAATTAGAGTCTATATGCTGCAAGGTATGACTTCTCTTGTGGATCTATCAAATCTACTCCTACTCCAACACCTTGTTTTGACTTAGACCCATCGAATCTTAATGTCCATGGTCTCTCTGTAGAAGGATCCCCATTTAGACCTTCCTTCTTTCTTCTAGAACGTGCAACACTTCCTGCAGATGTCCATTTTATTTTCTGTGGTTCATTCACATCTGGATGTTTCTGTAGAACTAAAAAATTAGTACATCTCTTTTTCTGATTGTCACTTCCTTGAATACCTTTTCTTTTCATACATTTGATGTTGTCATATCCTTTGTGAAGGGACATTGCAACTTTTCTCTCTATCTCTTCTAGGATATCCCTAGTCATATGCAATTTGTTACTTGAACACAACCATTCTTCTTTGTTTACTATGTGCAGAAATAAAGCACAAGGTGTTTCTGAATGGGGGGATTCATGTAGTTTGCACCATCCCTCAATTAGTACCTGACTGGGTGGGATCCATTGGAAAATATACCCCTGGATTCTCTTGGATAAAAACTCTTCAAAGTGTGTCAAGTGGCTACCTTTGTCTTCATCAGATAAATCATAATCAGACTCAATAAAATAGTCTATCCCCGGTGTGGTACTCACCCCCTCACTACAATGCACATTGCCACATACTCTGACTTCCTCTATAACAAGCATGGGAACTTGCATCTTGCACATTCCCTGTTCATATTCTCTTGCATCTAGATGAAATAACATACGATTACTATCACCAATGTTAGACATCTCTCTTACCTCTAGTAATGACTGCTTGTCTTCCATGCATGTTCTCTCTACCTTCTCTATTATATCCAGACATAGTTCACATGTGTTTTTTGAGTGTGCCACCTAATTTAATCTACACCAACCTCCCATGAGTATATCCTTGATAGATGTCCCATGCAACTGATATTAATTTTGAGCTTCACTAGATAAATAATTTTCAAATTCCAGAAAGTGATCCACTTCATCCTCATCAGGTGAACTGTAGCTAGGCTCTATTATCATATTTGTTCTAGGCATGATTTCATCATACCTAACATCTTCATGCACATGCATGCACATCAACACTTCTTCTATCTTGACTTCCTGAGGTCTCAGTGAATACACACCTGGCTCTACATCTAGATACAATACCTCATTATTTTGATGATATTCAGTTATCATGTGCTTCATTCTGGGATTTGCCTCAATTTAGATTTGGTTGGGAATGCCTCTCCATGGGAACCGCATGTGAGAAAAATTAGTAGCCATATAGCCATTTAGAGTGCTCGACCAGTCCCTATTGAGGAGCATGCCATATGTATCAAGAATGTCAACAACTTGCATATCTATATAGTACTGCACCCTTGAGTTAGATGCCAACTACATGTGAATATGAGTTAGTTCTCCTATGACATCGACCTCAGATTTATCTAGTTGGGTGACCTTCTTGAGTGACTTTTCCAGGGAAAGACCTAATATCTTACATATGGACAAGGGCATGACATTGGTGGATGCACTTGAGTCTACAAGGCAATTGTGTAAATTCTTTCCAAAAATCTTAAGTGTGAGCAGGAAAGGAGGTGACTCAGATTTCTCTTTGTATAATCTCACCTGTGCTGCATCTGTAGTGTGGACCGAATCTTCTTCTTTCAGTTTAACAATAATATTCCTGGGTACAGGATCTTTAACAAGGATATTGCTAGGGATATCCTCTTTTTCTACAAGTTCCTCTAATGACTTTAGGAAAGCCTTTTTAATGACATGAGTCTTTAGTAACTCAGATGTGAGGCCTACCTTATAACTCCCTTATTTGGACCATTTCATATTACTGTTGGAGACATATTTTAGACTTTTGGGGACTGTTGATCTTGATTTGTAGAATTATTAGACTATATGTTTTTACTTTTGATTAATTATGTTTAGCATGATCATGATTAGATTAGATCCTGATTTTGATTTACTGATGAGGATATTGACATGTGATTTGCATTATGATACTATTTGAGATACGAGTTATATGATTATTGTTATGGATTTATTATGCGATGTTATCTTGAGATGGATTATAGAAATGCAAAATTATGAATGTAATTATGATGTGATTTTATGATTATTTTATATGATTATGTGATGGTGTGAGTGTATGTTTACCTTACTTCAGCTATGATATACATGTTGGATTAATCTTTTGTTTAAGTGCACAGGTGTTCTAACCAAGCCACAGATAATCAGAGATGATCCCACACTTTTTGTGAGTTCTCGTGTTAAGCCGATCTAGTTCCAAGAGGAAGTAAGTTCAACTATGTTATGCATGATGAAATTTCATAATGTATATGTGTGGTGTTGTTTGGGATAGGTCTACCCATTTTATATTTGATTGTATTTTGGTGTTGTGAAGGTGTCATGTTTATTTGATTTTTTTTTTTTTGAGTTTTTATTTTTGTGACCCCTTTTTATGTGATTTTACTCACCCTATGGTGCTCAAAATGGGTTAAAAGTGACCCTGGGTTGTACCCCTAGGGTCTAGGGACCATTTGAGATTGTATAACTTTAGGTAAACTCCCATTTGATCACTTAAACTTCACCCTAAAGTAAAGTGACGAAAATGAAAGTTTGGGAAGGAGTGGAAGGTTGGATCAAACACTCAACATTATCCACACCTCTTTCAAAGGCTTGGGGAGTCTTCAAGACCCCTAAATTGTGGAGGACTCAACTCTAAGGCTCTCCCACAATTGGTGAGGGTACCTTGGGGTTTCATGGACTTTCATAGGAGGATATGATTGGGGTACTTGTAGTACCCACATCCTTCTTTGGCTCCACTTTTCTCTCCCACATGTGTGAGAGAGCAAAAGTGGAGGGGGGCAAGACTTGGTGGAATGGGAGGGTGACATGTGTCACCCCCACATTCCATGAAGCTTGCAAGTGGTTGTGAGGAGGAAGGAGGAGGTGACATGTGTCACCTCCCCATTCCTCAAGGATCATGAGGAGAGCCTATTTTAATCCTTCTTGAAGAGAGGGAGAGGTTTGTTGATTTGTTTTCAATTTTACATTTTTATTTGAATTTGGGGAGAGAGTTAGAGAAATTTTTGGAGGCTCATTTGGAGAAGGACTTGGAGGTGGAGTTGGAAGGGCTCTTCTTCAACTATCTTCCTTGTGGGCTATTTAAGGTAGGATTCAAGGCTAATGCCTTTCCTTATGTAATTTACATTTCTTGTGTGATGTTTGTGTGTGTGTATTTTTACATTTTGTTGTTGTGGGGATTTTTATGGGTGTTGTGAGAGCATCTCCACTTGGAGAAAATACTCAACATGCATGGGGTGGGGGAGGAGTGAACCTCCTCGAGGTTGCCTCCTAGTTTAGTATTTTAGCCTTGAGGGCAAGTTATGAGATTGAGCATTTTTGAATGGCTTGAGAGCCATGGAGAAATATGTGAAAATTGTTATATATGTGATAGCTTGAGGCCTTGTGAATATTGGTTTTTGAGACATTTGGAGTGGCACTCTTGAGTTGAGTGATGTCCACTCCCCTACCCCTTTGAGCTCATTTCTATGAGTTTTGTTTTGTGCAAGCCATGGGTGTTCTTCATGCTTTTATTTTTGAGTGTTTTGTTGTGAAGTGGAGTGAAGTGTTCCTTGTGTGAGGATGACTTCCAAGCTCGAGGGTGATCCATGAGTGAGTCTATGGTAGGGAGGAGAGTGGTATTCACATGGCTTTTTCCTCCTTCCCATATTTGTTATTTGCAGGTTTATTATAGCTATGGAGCTTGGAAGAAAAAGACTTTTTATCTTTAAGTTTTATCATTTTGACCCTTTGAGAGTTATGGCCAAGTTTGACCTTGTGTAATTTGTTTCAAGTTAATAGAGAGAAGATCTTTTTCTCTCTTGGTATGTAAAGTAACATGTTTATAATTTGAGTTGTATTTGGCTTATTTTGAAGTTGGAAATAAAAATATAGTTGTTGATTTAATTGTTATGTGATTGGAAAAATATGCATTGAAAGAAAAAAAATGTATGCTCAAATTTATTAGTAGTTTCATATGTTTCCTTCAAGTAAATAAAAAGAAATGTTGCTGTTTGTATTATTGATTTAAAAAAAAAAATGTTGCCGGTTTATTTTCAAAAGAAACCAAAGAAAAACATATAACTTATGCCTTGGAAAATGGTTATACCTTAGCATTTCTTTCTTTATCTGCCATCTTAAATATCTTACAAAATGATATATTTGTGTATGTGATATATATATTAAATAGTTTTTTTTAAGTTGGCTGGAAAATCATTATATTTGACTGAGTAATTTAAAAAAAAACTATGGGTATATATATATATATATAAATATAGATAAATTATATATATCTGTTTTAATTTATCTATATTTATATATATAATTTAAAACAAATATCAAGTAAATTTATTTTAGCCAAAAGACTGGTTGTCTGAGTAAAGTAGTAGCTTATGAGATGGACTAGCGGTCTCAATGTGGAGGGTTTAATCCTTTCAAAAAATATGTTGTTCCCTGTGGACGACGGCCAGGCCACCACCCATAGGGCGGTTTGTTTATTGAAGGGGGTGTGGAGGGGGTCGAACCCCTACCCACACCCCATGGGTGTGGATGGGGGTTCACCCCCCTCCCTACCCTCTTACACCTCTTTAGACTATTTATCCCTGCAGCATTTTAAAACAAAAGAAAATGAACAGTGGCGCTTCCGCAGTTAGCTTAGTCCACCATTTCCTCTCATGGCCTTCGGCCCTTCATTGCAACATTTTGTCTTTTTTGTAATATATAAACAATGTTATATATATATACCCTGCATAAATACTTAAAACTTGCATTTAAAATTACATCTCTGGTAAACCCAGTATACACACACACACTTGAACAAAGGGGATTTAAAAAAAAAAGGTATGCTGTGTATATACCTTCTCATGAATGGCAACCATGTCTACCATGAGCTCCAACCTGCAAAACTTAGAGAAAAGAAAGAGAGAGATTGAGAGAAAATGGAGAAAAGAAAGCAAATGAGACTTTTTAGGGTTGGGCTTTCCTTATCTCATAAGGAAATTGATTTTTTAATTGTGGAGCTTTTAGGGTTTTATTTTATATTTTATTTTGTTGACTTGAGAGGGGATTATTTCCTCCTCTTTATTTTGAATTTTAAATGGGTTCTTTATGTGAGTTGGGAATTAGATTTTTATTTAAATTTTAATGGGTGTTATGGGTGCACCTTGTTATACTTCATGGGGATTAATTTGTTAAAACCATTAGTGGGGTAATTTGAAATAAATGTTTGGGGAGTACTTTATTAACTAAGATATATTATTTTAATTCAATTTGGGGTGTAATAGGATAATGAGGTAATTTAATTGCTAGCGAATAGGGGTTTAAACACCTTTATTTGATCGTATTAATTCTTTAGAGATTAATATATATTGAACTAGAAGAAAATTATTAAGTTGATTATTTTTGATGTGGGGTTTAACTATTCTTATTAATATCCCTTCGAATTTAACTTTAGAAAATGCATTTAATTTTTAAATCAATTTATTTTAATTAAACGTATGTGGATATTAATCGAAAAGGTTAATTTTATTTTATTCCATTTAGTTGCTTTACTTTATTTAATCTAGTGTGTATTAATTAATTAATTAATTAATTAAGTCATTTAATCCCATGGGTGAGCTTAGGGGAAACTTTTGGTTAAAATTTAATTATTAGAATAATTCCTAATCACGGCTGAGAGGCGTTATACTGCCAGATTTTTCTGGGATTCAGGGTTAACATTCCTTAGCAATTTAAACCTTGTGTAGAGTAAAAATTTAACGTTTCCACAAATTTTTTGATCGTAATTAGGTTGTTATGTAAATTTGGTATGCTTTAGAATTAGGCTTTTGATTTCAACTCGTGTCGAAATCCTTTCACTCACATAGGAAAACTTAGGGTTTCGATCAATCAATCCTAACCCTAATAGCAACTCTTCTCGTGTCGCATTGACCCCCTTAGTCGACTTTCATCATGTAGGGGAATGCGCATGTGATCGTATTTCCCCGAATTTCATTGACATGTTTATGCCTTATGCATATTGCCACCGAGCACGCTGACGTGTGCCAGGGGGTTTCTAGGGATGCGTGGAATTTTTTTTCTATTTTGTGTCATGACCACATGGCAAATGTGGACATGACATGTGTGTTACGTGTTGTGACCACATGGGAAATGTGGGCATCTTTTTCATCTCATCATCAAGATAAGCAACTAGTTTATTAGATTCAGGTAATTGACTCATACCTTTTGCCATCGTTGCCTGTGATGCAAAATGTTGTTGGTTTACCCTTGGAGGTCTAAGATTATTGTTGGTGTTGGGATTTAGAGGTGTGTTGAAGTTATTTGGAGGAATAGAAGTGGTCAGAGGACTAGTAGGATGATTGGCATTGTTCCTTAGATTGTAATTGTGTCCTCTTTGATATTGTTGATATGCATGGACCTCTTTTGTCTCTTGCATAGGCTCATTCTCATCTTCAAAAGGAAAAACATGAGTAGTCTCAAATGCCATGGCCAACTCTTCACATGCCAAGGTGTAATTTTCATGTATCACATCTGTCTGATGCTGAGGATCATCTATGGAACTCTCAAGTACCATAGCAGATTCATATCCAAGAGGCACTATCTCATTACCTTCAGGGAAGGAAACCTCCCTTGTAGTGTTATGCACTTCTTCTTGGAAGATACTTGCTGTAATCTTGAACTGTGGGCAGTCCAACTCAGCATGTGCACTTGTATTGTGTATCTTGCACCAATTGTTGAGTGCAACTTTTGCCAAATTGACCCTTGTGGTTTGTTTAGGTTCAGGAGGGGGCTGGTTATCTAGAGGTGAAGGTAATGAACCATTGTTAGGTCTGGTGTTCCAAACTCTTGGAGGCTTGGGAGCATTGTTATTATAGTTCCTATCATTGTTGTACCCTCAGTCTAGATATGTTCTATTTTGTTGATTTTGGCCACTGCCTTGAGAATAAAATCTCTAATTTCTCATTTGAGTTACCTCAGTGGTCAATCTCTTTAATCGAGTAGTTATCTCTCTCAAATCTTCTTTTACCTCCTGTTCCTTGGCCACTACGTTGTTCGGAGTTAGTTGAAAAAATGAACTACCATTGCCATTATGTCCAATCTCCTCAGGCACATGCCCTAGATGTGGCACGATTTGACCATTTCCCTAAGGAGGCATGATGCTTAGAGGAGATACTTTCAAAGGACTTGTCATTGCAGCAGGAGGCATCATAGCTCCACTAACTTGTGTTTGATTAGGATAGGAAGGATATCCTAAGTTGGATGTAAGGCCATGTCCTAATGGTTTCATTTCTAGGTTGACTTTGACTGCCTTGGTGAAGGCACTAGCAAGGCATGTAATTGTAGGGTGAGTCCTTCTAATGAACATTGATGTTAGAGGATCCAAAGTCGAGTAATAAACTAACCTATCTACCTCATCAAGAACATTATAAGGAACTGTTAGTTTTGAATATATCTTCTAAAATTGAGCATTGAAATTGGAGATCAACTCTCCTTTGCATCTCTTGATTGTGGCGAAGTGATGATACATGGTAGTTGCATCTATATATATCTTAAACCTTGTTCTAAAAGCACTTTCCAGCATATCCTAGGAATCGATGGATGTTTGAGGAAGGCTAACATACCAGCCATATGCTTCTTCTGCTAAAGAGTAAGGGAAAAACCTACATACAACATCCTCATGTTGTATCCTTGCCTTGAAACATGCTTCCTTAAAGGTATAGATATGATCATCCACATCTTGATACAGTGATATTTAGGACACATTTTGTCTAGAATCTTAAGAAGAGCATTGTAAGTAGCAAAATTAAGAGGTGACTCAACAACAAAGAACAACATCACAGCTTGTACCAGTGCTACTAAAGGAGCTACTAGCAGATTAGGAATAGTAGGTCTAGGTCGAGCACTTACTAAACAAGGTCTTGGTCTAAAGATAGGTAATTCTTCTAAAGATTCAATGGATCTTGAGCTTTTGTTAGGTCTGTGAGCCAATTCTTAAAATTTCATAATAAACTTTGGATATCTAGATAGGACCTTTGCAAAAATATGGACAAATCCTATGTAGAAGTGGATATTTATGATAAGATATCCTAGATGATAAGATATTTATGAAGTATTTGTAGAGAACACAAATTTTTAGTTTGAATTTGAAATCCAAACAACTGTCGGTAAATATCAATCTAAATATCCTCAAGGAAGTGATATTTATGGTCAGAAATTATCGAATATTGGCAGAATCTTTGCATAAACACTCAGCATTAGGAGAAAACTAAGAAATTCAAAATAATCTTTCATAGGAACGTGGGAAAACACATTCAGATAATGAATTCTTCCAAACCTCAAGTTATCTAGCTCTCCTTCTAGTGCCAATTTCTATTGATACAATTGTTAATCATATAACACAAATAAAAGTTTATACACAACAAACCTTTATCATCTTATAAGATACAATAAATTTAGGATGAATTTATGATCCCAAGTCTCTGATAGTTAGGATATGACTTTCTGACAGTAACTTAGTGGTTTGATGTGATGATGTTGTTTAATCATTCGGGAGCCTTACACATGAATTTGAAATAATTCTTATCTAGATATTGTCCTGGATACTTGCTCTACACACATCTCAATGAATTGTATCAAATATGATAATCTCTAGCTAAGATATGCACATACATATGGATATTTATCATAAGTTTGATCAATTCTTCTGTTATTCACTTAAGGTAAGATTATTTATGATGAATCTTCTAACTTTGATTAGTTCTTCCGAAACTGAACTAATCTTCACTCCATTTCACTTCTATACTTTAAAGTCTTCTAAATATTGTGACTACAAGCTAACATTTCCATATTATTCACCATTATTACCAAGTATTTTCATGATATTTTCAATTTTACATGCAATTTGCTGAAATATGCACAGGATGTTCAGTTATCTACGGATATCTACATATTCATCTATGTCCTACTTATTATTTGTCAATATTTGTAGTTATGATGATGATATTTATGAAATTTAAAAGCAAACATGCTAAAATTATAAATTTAATGAAATTAAGCGAAGTTTGATCATTGATCCACATGCATCTTAGACACTTTCATGAGAGGAGATGAAACCAAACCATGCTTTACCAGGACAATCCATGACTACACATGATAGGTGTGAATCTTCAAAGAAAAGGAATGAAGACAACATGCACATTGTGAATGCACCTTTGTTGAGCACAACAATCCATAGTTACACATCAAGAATCCATTCACAGATTACACAAGATATATGATAAGTTGTAATCAAAATGTCTCCATCTTCATTAAGTATGCAAAAGAATACACATATACAGATGATCTCAAGAGAGAATAGTGAGGAATCACAAAGCACAAAATGTTCACTAATCACCAATTCTATCTCAATTAAGCTTTAAATATTTTACAAAATGGCAATCCATCTCCTTTTATAGACCACGGTTAGGATGTTGTTACAAATGATCTAATGATCAAGATCAACTCAGGATGATCTAATGATCAGAAAACGTGGCACATGATTGCATCTTATGTCAATCTTTTATTGAGGACATCTGGAAAAATGGCATATTCCCTAAATCTTTGACTTGGTTAACATGACCTCTTTACTTTGCATTTTCATCGAACTCTTCTACTGTTGATGCTTTCTTTGATATTCGGCACCCAATGCTTTGGATGAGCTCATATGCTCTAAGAACCATGTCTATCTTTTCTTTGTTTTGCACCTTAGCCTTCTGAGCTGTATGCTCTTTCAAGGATATCCACCTGCTAGTTCTATTGTCCATGTCTTTATTATATGCATCAATCTTATACTTCATCATCATAGCCCGATCAATTGTATCTTCTGAAAAGTGCTGAACAGGATCCTCTATGACTAAACTAAAGTTATCTCTAAATGCTTTAATTGCAAAGTCATTATCCTGATTTTCAATCTTTCCCTCAATTTCATCCTCTAAAACTTTGAAAATCTCCAACTCCTCTGCCAAGAGTTCATGCATCTTGATGATTATATCCATAGCTTTAGCATTGCATCTTTTCAAAATATTAACCTCAAACCTTAGGTCTTCAACCCAAGTATCCATTTGTGGCAACGTTTGAGGTGTCAAGACCTTCTTTGTCATGATGGTATTTATATCCGCTCTCCTCATATCTTTCAATGTAGTCAAGTCTTGACTACTCTTAGTCAATTTTTGTCTGACCTCCTACTTCAATTTATCTGCTTTGATTTTTATGTTGCTAAGCATGTCCCAATTGGACAATGAGGTCTTCATTACTTTATCTTGTTCCTGCAGGAACTTGATGATCCAATTATTCATCACATGTGCTTGATGCTTTAGTTCATCTAATCCAATCATTTCCTGCTGAGATACTAATGCCAAAGATGTGGTTGGTGTAATCTGTACATTTGTGGGTGCAACCAACCCTTTGATGAAGGCTTGTAATTGAGCAATGTTCTCTTTATACTTTTTATTCTTGGCTTCGACCTTCATTATCCTAGCCTCCACTACATTGGTATGATCTCCCAGCCCTTGGATTTCTTGTTCTTTGGTAGTGTGCCCTAAGTCAATTGTTGTTATATGGAACTCATTGGCACTTATTTCTCCTTTTGTAACCTCAAGTGAAAATAATGAAGAAATGTCAAAATTTGAAGCATCAGGAACTTGAGGCTGACTTACCTCATGTGCAAGACAATGTGGCACGCCAAATATTGACCTTTGCTGGTCAGTTTGCTCAATGTCAAAATCATGTACTTCTACATCCTTGTCCTTTGGAATGTCTGGATTGATATTCTATTGTTGGTCCCCATCAGTGGGAACCTCCTTATACACTTGCTGTTGATTTTGTTCTTGTGCAACATCTCTTGATGTCATGTTCTGATCTTGTAATTGTTTAATATGGAAAAGAGGAGTGATGGGGTTTGTTTGTATGGGGGTTTTAGTTTGAATCCTCCTTTCCACAAAACATTCCAAGGGATTTTCAACCGAGTACTTCTCCTATCGAGAGGAGAGTCATCTATCAGATTGGGTTGCCACTTGGTTTTTTGCTGGGAAATTCAGAAGTTATCACACAATGTTGCTAATTAATGCTTTAATGCTCTTGAAACCCTAATTTAAGAAAAATCGTAAGTAAATATGCAAATTATGATAAATGCTACTAGAATTAGACAAAGGGCATAGAACCTTAACTCACTATTTTTCATAGTCTAAAAAATGGAAATGTCAGGGACAATGGTGATGGTGCCCTAGTCCATGGTACAAATTGTTTTGTGGATTCCCAATCTCCTTCCGGCACTGATCTCTGTTGTCTCTTCAGTTTCTAGTGATCTAACAGTGGAGGACAATGTTGATGGCACCATAGTCCACTGAGGAAGATTCTTTTGGATGTCAGAAGCCATGCAAACCCTAATGATCATTGTCCAATTTGTTTCTGTGGCTTCAGATGTAGAGGACAATGTTGGTGGCACCCTAGTCCAATCAAGCTCCTCCTTCGGGATCTGAGATCTCCACAGTGTCCTCCTGCTCCCTGCAACTCCACTTCTCCCTCTTTCAAAACCTGTAAATTGTAATCACAAGGAGTGTGGGAGGGGGTTGTGGTGTTTAGAGGCTTGCCTCAGTCAAGCCCTGGAGAGACATTGAAGTCTTCCAGACACCGTTGTCAGAGAGAGTGCGTATCCTTGTGGGATAGAGGCAAAAATCCAAATGATAATGATGATAAAGTATAATAGATATCACCTTGATGATGAAGCTCTCATGGAAGGAAGATGCTCTTCAATCCCATGAGGAGGAGATGGAATCCAACCTACAAAAACTAACACAATAACAATGCTATGCTCTGCAACACAATGAATGCCTTGATCACTTGAACATAAGTTCATGAATCACAAAGTCCATCTAGTTTTACAAATGAATACCTAAACATGCTTATATATGCAACTACTATGATTCTTGCCAAGAATTTCGTAATTAAAACTTATGATGTTGGCCTAGAAACCAAATAACGGTCACAAACCTAACATTTGAATTTAGGGTAGTCCCAAAATAGGGCTAGACTAGGGTGCTAGTGCCCTTGTCCACCCCCTGTCTTTGTTCAAGGATCATCAACATAGACCCTGTTAGGTCCCATTTGTCACAAGGCCCAAGGGTTTTCTCATCGGGAGTCTAAATTATCATGCAAGATGCTCTAAATGCAATCTAAAGACTCGAGAGCTAAACCTTAAATGAAAAACCCCCTAAGGGTGCATTTAATAGACATAACAGTAATCTCTCCTTTGTAGGTTGTTGACTATTAGGCACATGAGTCCAAACATCCTTATCTTGTTTATTGTTATCAACATGTACATCCTGATGTGTCTCTACATCCTAACCTTGTACATGCTGTGTGTTTTGGGGCTGAGGATTATCTAAATTAAGCTCCTGGTGGCTAGAATCTTGCATATCTTTGTGTTTACTTTGATCACCACCAACTACTACCTTTTCTACCTTGTCCTCATCACTTTTACTCTTTAGACCTTCATGTCTGGATATCAACACTTGTTCTTTATTAGCTCCCTCAGCATGTCCCCCCTCAATATTCTGGACATTATGTTTTGGAGGCACTTTTTAATGGATATCCATGTTTGTAGCTGTATCATTACTAGTCTACACATCCTCCATGGCTTTATCCCTCTCTTCATCTTCACCACCATCATATGATAAATCAATTAGTGTTAGGCTGGTGACCTTTCTTACTAACCCATCTAGACCAATATTCTTCGCCACCATGTCAGGATCTTCAGCTTCATCTTCATACTTGGTGGTCTTTTGTGCTTGTGGCCTACCTTGAGGTATTAGTGATGTATTCTTAATCAGGCTCTCAAGGGGACTGGATGTCACCTCCCTTGTCACATCATCATCAATGAGATCAATAGTTTTATCCAGTGGTAAGGAGGGATCATTCACTTTCTTTCTTTCTTCTTCTCTTGTTTCCTGAGCTAACTCAGACTTAAACTTCACAATGGTGGGGATTGGGACATCATGTTGGAAATATTTTGATACCATCTCCACATCCTTACCCTTAAGCACCATTGAGTTTGCAGCTCTGTCTATTGTAGGTTGCTTAATAACAAACATCTTCTCCATTTTTGTGAACTCTTCACTTTCCTTGAGTAGGACACCTATTTGTTTTCGTGGAACCTCTCATCACAAGTACTTGTCCTCTCTTTTGCTTAGGGATATTGGCCCCTTGAAATATATCACTACCTCTTTTTATGAAAGGCAATTCATCCTCCTCATCCTCCATGTTCTCATATGTAACCCTAGGCTCCTTTGTCTATCTAGTGGTTAATACAATTGCTGGGACATGATCTTTTTCTTTCTAGGGGGATGGTTTAGTGGCTATGGTGATGCCACTATCTATGAATTCTTTAGCTTCCTATGATGAAGCTAGATTGACCTGCTTGGCCTCCATGATCTATTTCTTGTGAATCAAGAAGTCATCATAGTCTATTTCAGGCAACTCTTGTCTCTTCCTCTTCTTGTCCACCGTTAGAGCCACTCCCTTGGCTTTTAGGGCACCCAACTGCTGATCTACCCATGCTCTTGTCAACTTCATAACTCTAGCTGTAATGAGGTCTATTGATGTTACCTTTGGTTGGCTCTAATCAGGAGGAGAGATGGTCTCATTATAAATCTTCTTATCTTCATATTCCTTGGATATCCTCATCCCATCACTAGAATGCAATTGTGGAGGGACATCAAAAAAATCCAACATCTGGATCTAGTTCAATGTTAGACTTTGGTAACTTCTTCTCACCTCCACGTCATTTGGACAATCTGCTAAATAATCCTCCAAGTCCACTTGATGCATTGGTTTCTTTCTCACTAGCCTTTCCATTTTGTAATATGGATCATATTGCCTTGCCAAGGAAAATGGCTATAAATTCAGCATATACAATTTTTCTTTTGAAATCTTAGCTACATCTATAGATGTACATTTGTACTATCCAATAATGAAAGGAAACCTAACATTACCTTTCTTATTTCTCTTCACAATTGCTTTATATGAAGGTATTATTTGTCTTGTTAACTCCAACAAAATGATCTTGTTTGTGGGGTATCTTGGAAAAATGAGGGGTAGCCCACTGAATCCCTCCATCCTGAGGTAGGTGAAGGTTGGGAATTGGATAAACCAAGTTTCATTTCTAGTAGTTACTTCTTGAGCCTCAGTGTCAACCTTTTTGGTTTGTCATTGTCCATTAGTCTAATTAGATGCATGATAAAACAATCATTCACTCTCCTATAGTTTTGAATGGAGGATTTCCTCTCCAGCTGAGGATAATGATCCCATATGTTCACATCTTCTATATTTCTACCCACTCTACCCATTGTTTGTAATCCAAAAAATGTAGACTATGCAACACATGCATAAACAACATGGGATGACATGTAGAAAACCCACATTTTACCTCCAAACATCTGCATTCCTTCATCTAGGCTATCATTGATAAGTGAGGCCCATTGTGTAAGGAAATGAAACCATCTCATAATATATTTCTAAGAACAGTTGTGTCTTCGACAGATTTAAATTCTTTTCAATTGCTTCAAAAACACGCACAACTATGCCACAAAGTGGAAACAAACAATACATTTCCAACATTGACCCTTAGAGGAAATACAAGCAACAAGATCTAATTTCAACAATAGAAACGTTAACACAAAAGATAGAACAAGAGACACAAATATACGTGGGGAAAACCCTTACGAGTAAAAAACCCCACACTCTAAAAGCCCAGATTGCCATTGTATTATTCAACAACAGAAAATACAGTTACAATACAATTCAGGCATTAAGCCTTTCATGGAGATTTACATCTTGCTCCTCTAGAAGAATAACTAACAGCATAACCCTGCACAAAGTTCTCCAGCACTGGGGTTAGTCCTTCATACTATTATCATGCCACAAATAGTATACAGTACAGGACATCATCGAGAGAGAGATATTCTTCTCCCTCTCGGCCTGAATTCCCTTTCATCGAACGCTATTCTCTCTCTTACTCACTCCTTTGTTACAATGCATTTTTCATATCACATTACAGAAGAGAGCATTTGGTTCATATCTCAGACCGTTACAACTTCCAAAAGGTTGATAGTTCATTTTTAACCATTCACAACCGTTTGTATTCATGAGGACTAAATAGTCCCACATGCATCAGTTGACAAACACAGTAGTAGTTTATATCCATGAACACACAGTAAGTTTATCATCAGCGCTTTTACCACAGACGACCCCAGCCGGTCAAACATCAACAAACTAGCGGAGTGACCAAGACCTTCGGTGTGACTTCATCCTTCTTTGCCGATAATGTTCCTCCTACCGATGCCAAACTCCATCTGACAGACCAAGCTCATCGGAGACCACTCTACCATCCACATCGATGGTTCCTTGTCTCACCAATACCCAAGCCTTCATCCTTCGTCGGTGTAACATGAAGTACCGGAGAGAAATCTTCCATCCACACTGATGTCACTTGTCACGCCGAACATATTTCCATCAGATAGACCTTGCCGATGCCAACCTTCAACAGTTCATCGGAGTAACACAAGGCAATCAGAGAGAGAACACAAAACTTTGCTGAAGACCCCTGTTTCACTGATAGCATATCGTAGGAACAAACCACCATCAGGGAGACACAAATAGTTGGAGTAATAAACCAAGGCAAAGACGATGACAACACTCTGCTTGATCGCTAAGACAAAAGGTCAACTCTTGCCCATGCCTGTAATCTGAGTCACAATTACTCAACATTCTCGTGCTTGACGAAGGAATTATAGGAACCCATCAACTCTCCAAGTCATAGAACCAAAGCTAATACTGCCTCCACTCTACTAAGCTCACAAGCTACACAGAAGCTTTAACAAAACCAAATTCAAAGCTTTCAAAACATAGCCATGAAACCATCCTCCAAAAACAAGATAGAACATCAACTAGAACAACAATCAGAAAACTGACTGCACCCATCCAATTGAACAAAACCCACGTGACTGAAAATAGCACACACAGCAAGTGCTAATCCATCCAATCATCCATACCTTGAAGGTATTCATATCAGTAGACTCATGCCACCTACATATACACCCAACAACTGCAAATACAAGCTCCATGTGTCAACCAGTCGAAAAAGACCAAACACATCCAAGAACTCCCATTGCCTGGGTAATGCAGATCTGAAAAAGATCAAGGCATACAAAGTCTACCAATAGCATCACATAGAAAGTGTAAACATCATGTAGTACCAAGGAAACATCCACAATGATACACAACACCTATAATCAAATAACAACTCCTCACCACCAGTCCAAAACTCTCCCAAGTTCCCCACACCCAACAAAGGAAAGAGATAACAGAACTTCCATGTCATCACTCACGAACATAAGTGAAAAACACATGACCACAAACTAGTGATCACCTCAGCTCCAATCAAACCTCAAACCAATGTAGTGTGAAACAAACCATCTAGGAAGATAACCAGGACCATAGAGAGTAACTCTACACTTCATATACCTATAGACAATCCTTCTACATACACCTCTGAATGCCAACTGTGTCAAGTATGATCTCCTTCAAAACACCCCAAAGAGAACAACATAACAACACCCAAACAAACATTCAATCTCAAGAGATCAAATTCAACATATGTAATCATGCCTAACATGGATGTAAGCCTCTCAAACCAAAGAAGATCAAACTAATCCATTTCCCGTTTCAGGAAATCAGCCCATAAAACTATCTCCTAAAAATTCTCATTAATGAATGATATCTTTAAACTCAAATGCAAAAGGAGATAAACATGCTATCCATCTCTCACAATGAATCCTCCAAAACCATCTATGAGCAGTTCAAGATCCATGTCTATGAAAGAAAGCATAAAACACTAGAGAGAAACAATGAACAATACCTCTCAAGTAATAAACTGCCGAGTAGACCATGAGTGGGGATAAGAATGCTCCTCCAAGATATACAAGCCATCATGACTCCTGCAAGAGCAATCTCCTCATAGGTCTCTGTTGAACTCATGTCCAACCAAGGTGTAGGCTTCTCAGACTTTTTGCTGAAATCTTCATCAAGAGTAACCATCAACAACACTTCTCTTATCTTAAAAGAATTACAACCTCACCTTATTCTCCATGTACCCATGGGTATCTGCAAATAATCATATCATGCTAAACTACAAATGCATCACTGCACCATCATGAAGTAATCAAGCAAAAGATCAATGCACCCAACACACAGAGAATCACCAGACCACTGTCAAAGCTCCAATCATCTGAATCAGGAACTTATCATGACATCATGATCTTACTATCTTCCTTAGGAGATTCCATGCTCCAGGTGAACATAACCATGATCTCAAGAGCAATGTATCATTCCAAAACTCAAAAGCAGAATTCAAGAAAATGACATGAAACAAACCAAACTCTAAACCAACATCACCTGTCAAGCACCACCAACACCTCAGTCAAGGATTTCATGAATCCTCCATGACTCCAAGATGTTACACATGCTCAAATAGTGCCCTTGCAAATGCGAAAGAACCCTTTTGCAGCAACAGGATGAAAGAGCTCCTCCTAGTAACATCTGCAACACTAAAGAAGATCATTCACCACTAAATGATGAACACACAGTCAATGCTAAAGCTCCCACTGAACTGTAACAACTAAGATTTTCAAGCATCATGACCAAACATCTCCTAATCTGAAAATCCTCTAGGTCCACACATTAACATGTCCATGTGACAATAAAACCAAGTGGCACCAAGATCTCCAAACCAAGGAAATACACTATCACTGTCAATAGATTACACAAACTTGTGAATCCAAGCTATTCATGACATCATGATAACCATACTACAGGTCTTCATAATTGACTATTTAGGTACTCTACAACATCCATCCTCTCATCCCGAAGTAGTCACACTAATGCACAAGTGACCACAGACCATGCCAGCTAACAAATCTGCATTAACACTAAAACAATCTGTTGGATAAAGACAATCCACATTTGAGTCATCTCACAGTAGCTTAATAGGTGATCAGTCCACAAAACTACATAACTCATAGATCCAACCAATGTATCATGCAAACTTACTATCACACTGGAAACTACAAAACTAAGATCTCAAGGAATAGATAACAATGTAGACAACATGACTCAAGCATCAGATTACTTATAAATTTGATTCGCCAAACATGTCCACAACTTGAGCACCATAGTATAGAAAACCAACAAGCATTTCCATAGAAATACTGAGTGACATATCACATACCAACATTCCTATGCAGAGAAGGCATTTCACCTCCTCACACCATGCACGGAGCACGCATGCAAAACTGCAACTATATCATCCTGCAAAACCAATGTGTTTGAAAAAAAACACCCATGCACATCCATACCCACTTCACATTTGGAAGACCAAGAATATGAATCAAGAAACACCATAACGGTTAAACCAGAAAATGGATCATCATGAATATGCATAACCATAGATTTTAGGAAAAACTATGAAACCCCTCAAAACCAAAGAATATGATTCTGAGACATGCAAGTACAAAACATCCACTAAAGGAAACAACAATTCAGGAACTTTAGGCCCACTTGTAGGCCAACTCCACAACCACCAACCTGCACATGCATCTGAGGGAGACAGACTATTACAGAATCTCTCGGACCATCCAATGATCAACTCCATAGCGTACATGTAATCAGGGTAACAAAAATTATGCCTTCCAATACCAGGACAAAATACCTAGCATAAGCACATTTCTCCATAGCTGAAAAACAACCCAAGCTTCTCCATATCATTAGGGAGCCTCTCACATAGACACCCAATAAAGAGATTTGCTGCATCTCAACCATAGAGTAAAATATTCCACCCCATGCATCAGGATTATAACACTACCAAATCATGAGCTTCAGGTCACATCATTTCAATATGACCAGCTCCAGTATCTCCATCTTCACCATCCTTCAAGTGCCTGCTGTAACATGAAGACAAGATCAACTACAAGACTTCTACTCAAACAAGGATCAAACATCAGATGATTCCTTCAAATTTCCTCAAGCCTGTCACACTAAGAAATCATCACAGAAGGAATGCCCAGACCTTATACACCAGGAACTCTTACATGCAAACATCTCTAGCACATAAATATACATATATGAGCAACAAAGTAGATCCTAGAAGAAGACTCTGATACCACTTGTAAGGAAATGAAAGCATCTCAGAATGTATTTCTAAGAACAGTGGTGTCTTCGACAGATTTAAATTCTTTTCAATTGCTTCAAAAACACGCACAACTATGCCACAAAGTGGAAACAGACATAGTACATTTCCAACATTGACCCTTAGAGGAAATACAAGCAACAAGATCTAATTTCAACAATAGAAATGTTAACACAAAAGACAGAATAAGAGACACAAATATACGTGGGGAAAACCCTTACAGGTAAAAAACCCGACACTCCAAAAGCCTAGATCGCCATTGTATTATTCAGCAACAGAAAATATAGTTACAATACAATTCAGGCACTAAGCCTTTCATGGATATTTACATCTTGCTCCTTTGGAAGAATAACTCACAGCATAACCCTACACAAAGTTCTCCAGCACTTGGGTTAGTCCTTCATACTGTTATCATGCCACAAATAGCATACAGTACAGGACATCACCGAGAGAGAGATATTCTTCTCCCTCTCAGCTTGAATTCCCTTTCACCGAACTTTGTTCTCTCTCTTACTCACTCCTCTGTTACAATGCATTTTTCATATCACATTACAGAAGAGAGCATTCGGTTCATATCTCAGATCGTTACAACTTCCAAAAGGTCGATAGTTCATTTTTAACCATTCGCAACCGTTCATATTCATGAGGACTAAATAGTCCCACATGCATCAGTTGACAAACACTACAGTAGTTTATATCCATGAACACACAGTAAGTTTATCGTCGGTGCTTTTTCCACCGACAACCCCAGCCGATCAAACATCAATGAACCATCGGAGTGACCAAGACCTTCGGTGTGACTTCATCCTTCTTTGCCAACAATGTTCCTCCTGTCGATGCCAAACTCCATCAGACATACCAAGCTCATTGGAGACCACTCTACCATCCACACCAATGGTTCCTTGTCTCACTGATACCCAAGCCTTCATCCTTCGTCAGTGTAACATGAAGTACCAAAGAGACATCTTCTAGCCACGCCAATGTCACTTGTCACGCCAAACACATTTCCATCAGATAGACCTTGCTGATGCCAACCTTCAACAGTTCATCGGAGTAACACAAGGCAATCAGAGAGAGAACACAAAACTTCATCGAAGAGCCTCGTTTTGCCGATAGCACATCATAGGAACAAACCACCATTGGGGAGACACAAACGGTCAGAGTAAAAAACCAAGACAAAGCCGATGGTAACACTCTGCTCGATCGCTAAGACAAAAGGTCAACTCTTGCCGATGCTTGTAATCTGAGTCACAATTACTCAACACATTACACCTCCATGTCTAAGGTCTCCACCAACCTGATCAACCCATAATCCAAGGCTCAAGGTTCCTTGCATCAGGTTTCCCAGCCATCTGACTTAGCATCACCATAATGTATTATAGTTGTGAGTTGAAATTGAAATATTGATTTTGTGGCATCTTGGCCACAACCTTGACCTTACTATATTGTGCTCTCCATGCTAAGAACATAATCTTTTTACAATCATTGGTCTTTCTTTTGTACTGGTCTTGAAGCTTCTCAATATCAGTCGTGAATAATTTTGGGCCTGTAGGCAAATGGAATGCCTCTGTAATACCTTTGATAGAGAAGTTTACATACACTCGGCCATGCTTCTCTACCTTCCTGTTATCTTTGTTATAGTTTTCTGCACACACGACAACTAAATCTATTGCCTCTGCAACATAAGGAAAGCCACTGACATGCCACATCCTTGAATTATATATCTTCTACAGCATGGTATGTCTACTCCCCTGTATTGATTTGGCAATCCACTCATTGAGGTTCGTGTTGCTAGCATGGGTATCTCCAATTCATCTAAATCTAAAACTAGAATCTCTAGGACTTGGGAACATATGAGCCTTGAATTTTGCCTTATTCTTTTTATTCTGATCTTGCATCTTGTCCTACAGTTGTAGGAATACATGTCTCAAAATACATCCTACAGATCATGTTCAATAGTTAATTTTCTCAATATCCTCACATTTCATAGTTTATAGAGTATAACATATGCATGTGCATCTAAGATTTTACCCTAGCTACAAATTTATCTTTTACTGTTATGAATAACGAGAAAACTAGGGTTTTACCATTACATACCTATTTATTGCACTTAAAATCTAATTAAAAATGTTTGGATGTGTACTTTTACTATGTAATCGCCTTTTATTGATTGCCATTTGCTGTATGCACTATTCCGTTCAAGGTCAGGATCTCTGCAACAATCATTGCAATTATTGCTGGAGCTATGTAAATCTCTCTTATGAATGCTTAGATGAGTTCAAAATGATCGAAATTCAACTTTTACATGTTAAAATTGGGAGATTAGGGCATAATTAATGCTAAATTCATCAGCTAGGGACAACTGGTTAAAGTCTTAGAAGATCTTTATAGTGGCGGCCTTTAATTTGAAATTTTGAATGGCCAACGACCCCTTTTTGCAGTATTAATTGTAAGGTAGGGATATAAACGAAGGTCTAGACATTCAAGAAATCTGCTTTGCTTTTCAGAATGTCCATACATTTGAATGATGTCATGTAGACATTTGGTCAACTTTGACCAAGGAGTGGATATGTGGATGTATAAGGTTCTAAGGCATTTGCCTTTGATTTTGGATGTATGGACATTAAGATGGCCATTTTGAAAAGTCAAAGCCGTGCCATGTGGCATTATCCAATTTTTTGTGGAATGTCTCAATTTCTGTTCATAAATAGTAGGGATACAGATATTAAGAAATATCCGGATATTAGGCTTAATGAAGTATCCCTGGGTCTAAATGTCCTGATGATGTCATTGGTTCAAAGTGGTTTGTTTAAGTGTGAGGCAAAGTGATGTCATAGGGATATTAGCGGATGATGTCATCATATTTTGTTATTTCTTCAAGACGGTATCTGATGACAACATCAAGATATTCGGTAAGGTCCGGATGTTAAGATTTAGGTGAAATGGCCATAGTCTATGTTTGGTTGAAAAGTCAACTAGGACATATCATCAGGATATTAACAAATGTTTGGACATTAAGTTAAGGTTTGAATATTAACTAACATCCATGCGCAAGATGTCTTTCTCACATCATGAGTTAAATTTGATGTCTGCACATTTGCAGATGTCAGGATATTGGGTTTTAGTTAACAATTTCTCAAGTCGAGACATATGTGAATGTCTAGATATTGAAACAATGTGAACATCCCTATGACTAGTTGACCAAACTTTGTCTGAGCATAACTTCCTGGTTTTAGGGAATTTCTTGGTGATGTAAAAGGTAAACTTGCTTATAATTTTATCCTCTTTCATTTGGTAGGCCTTAGGAGGGGAAATTTTGACTTTCTAAAATTTGATCTATATTTCAAGATCCTGATATGCCTAAGATAAGATACTGACATACATTTGATAGTATTTTTTTACCATACCGCCCAAAGTTAAGGAAAACAAAACAAGCCAAGCAAAAGTAAGAAAAAGTTGGGTCCCTATTTTGCTAGGGCAAAATGGGGCTTGTTGTGTAACCACACAACATGAGGCTTTAGCCCCTTCATGAAAAATATAAAAGGTTACAACACATCCTTGGATATGGACTTTCCTAAGGGGTGGAAGAATAGAAAGGTAATAATGCAAGGCATGGAATTTGTTGCTTTAGAAGATCTAGTGGCTGAGGTCACTGGGTTTTCCACAACCAGTGCTAAGATTTTCAAGGATAGGTGTATGTGGGATGAAGCTATGATCATTTTCTTGAGATTGGAAGAGGAGCATATTAAAATACACTTAGGTTATGCCAGGTGTTCTCTAAAACTATCATGGGGTGAGATTTCTCTCTATATGATGAGGTATATTATGTTGGAAGGACATTTTAAGTCCATCTACTTGTATCATTTCTTTCTACTGAACCATTTTAGGCAAATGAAATTTGTCTTTTCCTTTTTATTTTTTGTCGTCCTTAGAGACATCCATTAAATATTGTAAGAAATCCCTTACTATAGTCCCTTTGTACCAAGAGTTAATCATGTTTATTGTCAACCATGTGAGGTAATTGAATTTGAGTGTCTCTTATTCTGTCCACAATAAGGATGCCAACAAGGTTAAGAAAATGGTGGACTACTTAGACTCTAGTTTTGAGGATATGCATGATAGTTGTTGGGAAGGGGCAAGAATTAGTTCTAGGTCAGAGTTTGAGTCAAAGGAATCCAAAGAGAGTGACTCTCAGGTGAAAACTAAGTTTAGTGGTGTTTTTGTATCAAGTCTCAATCTTCTAGACTCTTTATATATCTTGAAGTATTGATTACCATCTTGAATGTTTTACTGCATGGGTAAATTACAAATGCATAACAAGTAATTGACATTATTTATATGGATAAAAAATGTACACGATTATGGATTATATTTTATCAAGATTTGGCTATTATTTTGAGACTAACCTATTGATGAGATTTGAGTGAGTGAGTGCAGGTACTCGTCGAAGATGAGAACATGGCTAAGGTAGAGATGTTCTATCCACTCGACAAGAACTGATAAGATGGAACCCTAACACCTGCACACACATGTAGATCATATCATTTTGCATTCTTGTTTGATTTTGTTTAAAATTTCCTTGGCATAATTTGTTTGGGCATTTGTGTGGCATGTCAGATTTGTGCAAATTTAGATAAAGTAGTTAATCTAGTATGTTTCAATATATTGATGATGGAGTATAATTTCGACATATATCTTTTTCTATTGATGTCTTCTACGGAATTGTTATAGAGTGATTTCAGGTAGATTTTCTCATTAATGTAATTATAAATGTTATCTATAATTCCTATGTTAAAGTAAGAATGTTTAATTATTTGAGGAAATGTATATATATATATATATATATATATATATATATATATATATGAATTTATATATTTCTTTTAATTATTAAATATATTGAATAAATGAAGTAAAGTACCTAAATAATAACAATGTATATTAAAGAAATCTAAAAACATAAGAAAAATATCTTCCATGCCAATAAAATGGTAGATAACTAATTATTTGAGAGAGGTAATTTTTATTAAAAATTTAAAAATAAACTTATCTTTTGTTATAAATTTTTGCATGCATTATCCATGTTTTATAGAAAAAGCCAATGTTGTTATATTTAGAGGAACCCATGTTATGAAGGTGCTTGCGCCATGCAAACCAAAAAGAACTAAAGTCATCTAAATAAAGACTTAGTTCTAAATTGTATAAACGCCATGTTAGTGGCATAAAAAGGGGGATATGGGAAAAAATGACGCACACAAGGGGGAGACAAAGAAAAATAAATGAAAACAGACAACACTCTGGTAAAGAAAGAAAAGAAAAAAAGCATAACACAGGAAGGGAGGCTAAGAGAAAGAGCACACACACAACCATGTAGTGAGAGGATACTGGTAAGAACCCCACAGAAGAAGAATTCTCCTTAGGAAACTCATTATAGATTCTATTATATAATTACTTCTGTCTGAATTGTAGTTTCATACACTAAATTTCTTGCTGATTTCAGAATATAGGTACATTGGTGTTTTGAGTTAAGTTAATGAAGCCAATTTTAAATGATCAGTTGACCTTCTTGCTGTATTTTCAACATTACATCCTTTTTTTATCTTCTTTGAAATCAACCTTTATACTCTTGTTCAATCTTTCTCTATACTTTGGTCAACCAAACTTATTTGATCGACTTTTTTTATGTGCCTTGATCCCTTTTTGAACTCATGTTTGTTTCTCCTTTATTCAGCCTCGTTCTCACTCCTCACCAAATTGTCCTTATTTCTATGTCTCAACCTCATCCTTTACTATGGTCTGTGCCCATTCAGTCTAAGATTTATTTGGATCAGCCATCTTTAATAAAGGAGCACCTTCCTGAAATTATTTCAAGCTCCTATCATGATTCATTTTGCGGTCTGCTGTTAGTATTAGTACTTGGTTCTTATCTTTCAATCTTAAAACTTTCTATGGTTTGATCGTTGTCTGTTGAATGTGATGTTTCACCTTTGAAACAAATTTTATTGACCTTCTTTTAGACGTTCTTATTTTAGACTATGAATTGTATCCTGATTGACCTTTTTCTTTTTCTTTAACCTGTTTGTAGATTAGCCTTGTATCTCAATGGCCTTTCTAACAACATTTCTATATTTTGCTTTTATTTATTTCTATGTGTTTCATCCTGGTTGAAGGAAATTGCTTATATTGTATGAAGTGACCCTTTTTTGGTGATGTTCCCATTCTTTCTAGTGTTAGTATTTACTCTTATCCTTTGTAACGGCCCGAGATGTGGTCAACAGGGGCCAAGTTAGTTGTTTTTGGCTTATAAATATCTGTATCAACCAAACTGTTGTGTAGATATGTGTTGACATGTTCCCTAAACCACATACCTATTTCAAATGTTGTATTAGATTGAGTAAACCCATTTTGACTTCCATCTTTTATTATGTCAATCTGTATGTAGCTAAATGGTGTAGGAGCACCTAGAAAATCATGTTTTCTTTTGTAATAAGGTCTATTGACCAATGCATGTCATTTTTGTTTGTGTCTAGGTTCATTTTGTAAGTCCTAAGTGACTTAGGACACTTTTGTCAAATTGTAATCGCATAATGCCAAAATAGGGCAGTAGGGCTATTTAGATAGTTGTCTCCTAGCCATTTGGATTGGTCTCCCAGCTGCTTGGAGTTGGTTTGGCATTCCTCAGGGTGAGTTGATAAATACCCAGAGGAATGAACCAAATGAAAAAATGGTAATTAGATTGAAGAAGGGTGTGAATGTAATTGTGTATTGTGCTCGAAAGAAATAAAGCTATTTTGTTTTGTCAATTCAATTTTGGTTTCTTGTAACTGCAAATTGTGTAACTATAGGCCTCCATTCTTTCTGTGCTTTCCATTGTTGCTGTATGTCATCGTGAAGCATTTCACTGGTATGATTTCTATTGAAATCAAGAGAATGGCTTCATTGTACCAGTATTCATTTTGCTTCTTGTTTTGTTTTGTGTTGACATTGCAGATAATCCAGACAGTGCGAGTTGCATAGTAGGTTAACCTAGCATCTCCATGTGCTAGGGTTCAGAAGAAGGTAAACTGTGCATTAGAGTGTTAGCGTAGCAAACCCTAAAGGTGGTTGATAGAAAATGGTCTTGCCAACAGGTGAAAGGTCAAAGTAACATCGGAGTGATCGATGTATCAACAACTTTGAAATAAGTTTCACCGATAGTGAGAGTCTCACCGAGGGTGTTAGTCATCGATGCAACAACCAAAGGTTACGAGTGTTCACTGACAGAACAAGTCTCGCCGAAGATAAAGTGAAGTGGAGTCATCAGTGTAAGGTGGATCGACGGAGAGACTTTAGAAAGTTGTTCTGGCCGACGGTTGTCTAGCCGATGGAAATGTATCAGTGGCTCTTTGTCAAGTCTTGCCGACTGTAAGGAAATAGGGACCTGGTCTGTGGTTTCTGTTGTGCGCTCCCCATCATATTGGTATCAGAGCAAAGTTTTGAAGATCACTTGGGTGGTGTGGTCTTAGTGTATGTTAGACAGAGAAAGTGAAACAGAGGTAGAGAGGATGCCTCCCAAAAGTATATCACAGGATGCCATCAAGAAGCTGATCAAGGAGATGCTTGACTCCAAGTTGGGAGAGCTCAAGGAGCCCAAAAGCAAATATAGGGAAGATGAAAGTGACAGCGAGGAAGGAGATACAAAAATTGAGGAAACCAATAAAAAGATAGAGGAGATACCAGTAGACCAGAGGGCATTTGTAAATGCATTGAAGTCAGTCAATAGGGACACCATAGATGGGTTACCTATGTATAGTGGAAGTATGGAAGCTGAAGAGGTGATAGACTAGATTGAGGCATTGAATAATCATTTTGAATACAAAGAAGTCCCTGATGATAAGAGGATTAAGTTGGCAAAGGCAAGATTGAAGGGATCTGCTCTTGCATGGTGTAATTATGAGCAAGGAGAGAGAGTCAAGGAGGGGAAGAATATGATAACCTCCTGGGAAAGGATGAAGACCAAAATCAAGGCACAATTCTTACCCCTGGACTATGATGTGCAAATGTATAAGAAATTGCAGAACCTTAGACATAGAGACCTTGATGTGAATGCATACACACAAGAGTTTCATAAACTCAGTCTTAGGTCAAAGAGACAAGAAGAAGAGTCAGAGAAGGTGGCAAGGTATTTGAATGGTCTAAGGATGAACATCCAAGATGAGATCAACATCTTAGCACTAGAAATAGTGAACAAGTGTTTCCAAATGGCCTTAAGGGCTGAAGAGAAGATAAAGAGAAAGAGAAAGAGTGAGCAGAATAATAGAGGTAGAGGTGGAAGAAATTTAGAGGCAGAGGTAGTTTTGGAGGAAGAAGTCCTAACCAGAGGCCTAGTGGTGAGTCTATCCAAGAAAAGCAAGTTGGAGACTCAAGTAGCAGAGGAGGCTACCAAGGAAGAAGGCCTAATAGAAGAGGTGGGACAAATGGATCAGTTAGAGGATCCAAGTTCTCCAATATGAGATGTTATAACTACAATTAGATAAGGCATCCAACATACAAGTGTCCAGAGAAGGCCTCAACTTCTCATGGTGGTGAGAAGAGAACCACTTTGATTCAAGAAGATGCAAGGAGTGTGACATCTCCTGAAGTGAATCTAGCATCTAAAATGGGAGAAAATCTGATGCTTAAGAGGACGTTGCTCAAGGAACCAGTGCAGACTGAACCATCACAAAGAAGGGCTTTGTTTAGAATCAACTGCAAGATCCAAGGTAAGGTTTGTAAAGTTATTGTTGACTCTGGTTCTACTAATAATATTATATCTTTGGAAGCAGTGAATAAGTTGAAGTTAGATAAGATACCCCATAGCAGTCCATATAAAGTTAGTTGGTTGAATAAGGGGTAGCACATACTCATCAATGAATAGGCATGGGTAGAATTTAGTAGTGGGGGGTATAGAGATAAAATTTTGTGTGACATCCTTCCAATGGATGCTTGCCATCTTTTCTTAGGCAGACCATGGCAGTTTGACAGAAAGGCTCATCATGATGGAGAAAAGAATGCTTACTCATTCCAAAAGGATGGTGTGACTTATAGGATACAGTCATTGGTAGAAGAGGATCCACAACATGTAGGGTCTAATGTAATGATGGTAGGAGAAAAGGAATTCATGGACACATTAAAGGAAGGTGGTGGAGTAGGTTTTTCTTTGATTGTAAAGCCTAAGGGGGAAAAGAAGGAAAATGTGAGAGAAGTAGGGCCTAAAGAGGTCAGAGATTTGCTTGAGAGTTACAAAGGAGTGATTGCAAAAGATATACCTGATTCCCTACCACTTGTTAGAGATATTAGCCACTAGATAGACCTCATACTAGGAGCGGTACTTCCTAATAAGGCAGCATATAAGATGACCCCTTAGCAGAATGAAGAAATAACAAACCAAATTCAAGAACTCCTAAACAAAGGGTTGATAAGGAAGAGTCTTAGCCCATGTGCAGTACCTACTATTTTAGCCCCAAAGAAGGATGGGAAATGGAGACTGTGTACTGATTCTAGGGCAATAAATAGGATAACCATCAGGTATAGGTTTCCTATTCCTAGAATTGAAGACCTAATGGACTATTTGGGAGGTGCTACCTATTTCTCCAAGATAGACTTAAAGAGTGGGTATCACCAGATAAGGATAAGAGAGGGGGATGAGTGGAAGACAACTTTCAAAACCAATGAAGGGTTGTATGAGTGGCTTGTGATGTCGTTTGGTCTTTCAAATGCCCCTAGCACCTTTATGAGATTGATGAATGAGGTGTTGTAGGAATTCATAGGGAAATTTGTGGTAGTCTACCTTGATGATATTTTGGTGTTTAGTAAGAGCAAGGAAGAACACTGGAAACATTTAGGGATAGTCTTGAAGAGGCTGCAAGATCAGAAGTTAATGATAAACTTGGAAAAGTGTGACTTCATGAAACAAGAATTAGTTTACCTAGGCTTTGTCATATCTAAGGGTAATTTAAAAATGGATCCTTCCAAGGTAGAAGCTATTTTGAATTGGCCTACACCTAGGACAACAGGAGAGGTCAGAAGCTTTCATGGTTTAGCCACATGTATAGAAAATTTATTAAGAACTAGAGTGATATTTGTGCACCTATGTTAGAGACCATCAAGGGTGGAGGAAAGATGAAGTTTGTGTGGACAAAAGAGGTAGATTAGAGTTTTGAAAGTCTGAAATAGAAATTTGCCAAGTATCCTATTTTAGTACTTCCTGATTTCAGTAAGGTTTTTACCATTGAATGTGATGCAAGTGGGTTGGCCATAGGAGCAGTGTTTAGCCAAGAAGGCAGACTAGTAGCCTTCTTTAGTGAAAATTTAAATGAAGCCAAGAGGAAATACTCCTCTTATGATTTAGAGTTGTATGCTATGGTACAAGCTCTGAAAAAATGGAGGCACTATTTGCTTCCTAAAGAATTTATTATATACACTGACAATCATGCTCTCAGTTTTTTGAATGGATAGGAAAAGCTCAGTTATAGACACATGAAATGGGTGGAAAGTCTTCAAGCATACACCTTCATCATCAAACATAAGAAGCAGATAACCAATAAGGTTGCTGATGCTCTAAGTAGAAGGGTGTTGACAGTGCAAGAAGTGCAGCTACAAAGTATGGGTGTTGAGTCATTCACAGGGTTGTATGAAAAGGACCACGATTTCAAGGAGATTTACAAGGTATGCAGTGAGTTTGCCAATGCTTTCCACAGTGAATTTTTAGACTATACATTGCAGGATGAACTTTTGTTTAAAGGAAGTCAACTATGTATCCCTAAGTGTTCAATGAGGGATAATATTGTGAAGGAGAAACATAGTGGTGGTTTAGGAGGACATTTTGGGCTCAATAAGACTTTAGATCTTGTAAGAAGATTTTACTTTTGGCCTAGGATGCAATCTGATATCAGAAGGTTTGTTGAGTTGTATGATTTGCCAGAGAGCAAAGGGAGTCTCAACCAATGTAGGACTGTACCAACCTTTGCCCATACCAAACAGACCTTGCGAAAGTTTGAGTATAGATTTTGTGATGGGATTGCCCAAGACAAGGATAGGTTATGACAATGTGTTTGTTGTGGTAGATAGGTTCAACAAAATGGCTCACTTTATTCCTTGTAAAACAACCAATGATGCTAGTTACATTGCAGGTTTGTTCTTTAAAGAAATTGTCAGGATTCATAGATTTCCCTTGAGTATTGTATCTGACAGAGACAACAAATTTGTAGGACATTTCTGGAGAACCTTGTGGAAAAGATTGGGTATAAAATTGTCTTTTAGTTCAGCGTATCATCCTCAGACTGATGACCAAACTGAGGTTGTGAATAGGTCATTAGGCAATCTGCTGAGATGTTTGACAAGAGAACATGGCAGTAGTCTACTCCCACAAGTAGAGTATGCCTATAATGATTCTACAAACATAAGTACAAGTCTAAGTCCTTTTGAAGTTGTCTATGATAGTCATCCTAGAGGAATTTTTGAATTAAGAGATGTTCAAGGGTTGGACAAAAGGAGTCGACATGCTGATACATTTGCAGAGGCTATGAAAGAGATCCATCAATAAGTCAAATATACTCTACACAAGAATAGTCAGAAGATCAAGGCTAGAGTGAATCAAAGAAGAAGGGATGTGTAGTACCAAATAGGAGATATGGTCATGGTTCATCTCACCAAGAATAGACTACCCACAGGAAAACACAAGTTGATGATGAGAAAAATTGGACCTTGTCAGATTCTGGAGAAATATGGTCCTAATGCTTACAAAATTGAACTCCCTGATGATATTTCTATTTCACCTATATTCAATGTTGCTGATCTAACATTATATAGGAGTCCTAATACAGGTGAAGGTATTGCAGATTCTGTCTAAGACAATGCCGAGTGGGTGCAACATTTATCACCTAAGGAACCACCGAAGATGGAGTGCATCTTGGATAGCAGGATAGCCAAGAAGACCATAAATTAGACCTATTTTGAGCACTTGGTTAAACGGCAAGGACTCCCAGACTTAGAAGCCACATGGATGCTAGAAGAAGACATCAAGAAGCAAGGTGGTGATTTGCAGCAGTTAGTCTCTAAGAGGACTTGAGACAATTTCACCCGGGGAGTATGGTGCAGGAGCACCTAGAAAATCATGTTTTCTTTTGTAATAAGGTCTATTGACCAATGCATGTCATTTCAGTTTGTGTCTAGGTTCATTTTGTAAGTCCTAAGTGACTTAGGACACTTTTGTCAAATTGTAATCACATAATGCCAAAATAGGGCAGTAGGGTTGTTTAGACAGTTGTCTCCCAGCCATTTGGATTGGTCTCCCAGCCACTTGGAGTCAATTTGGCATTCCTCAGGGTGAGTTAATAAATACCTAGAGGAATGAACCAAATGAAAAATGGTAATCAGATCAAAGAAGGGTGTGAATGTAATTGTGTATTGTGCTCAAAAGAAATAAAGCTATTTTGTTCTGTCAATTCGATTTCTATTTCTTGTAATTGCAAATTGTGTAACTATAGGCCTCCATTCTTTCTATGCTTTCCATTGTTGCCGTATGTCATCATGAAGCATTCCGTTGGTATGATTTCTGTCAAAATCAACAGAATGGCTTCGTTGTACTAGTATTCATTTTGCTTCTTATTTTGTTTTGTGTCGACAGTGCAGAGAATCCAGACAGTGTGAGTTGCATAGTAGGTTGACCTAGCATCTCCATGTGCTAGGGTTCAGAAGAAGGTAAATTGTACACCGGAGTGTCAGTAGAGCAAACCCTAAAGGTGGCCAATAGGTGAAAGGTCAAAGTAACATCGGAGTGATCGGTGTATTAGAAACTCCAGAATAAGTTTCACCGATAGTGAGAGTCTCGCCAAGGGTGTTAGTCATCGGCGCAATGGCCAAAGGTTGTGAGTGTTCACCGATGGAACAAGTCTTGCTAAAGATAAAATGAAGTGGAGTCATCAGTGTAAGGTGGACCGATGAAGAGACTTTAGAAAGTTATTTTGACCGACGGTTGTCTGGCCGATGGAGATGTATCTGTGGCTCTTTGTCAAGTCTTGCTGACTGTAAGGAAATAGGGACCCGGTCTATGGTTTCCGCTATGCGCTCCCCATCGCTAAAGTCTTAGGTTGAAGTTATCACCTAATTATTTTATAAATGTGTATATGTATGATAGTCATAGGTGCTTAGCATAGTCAGAGAAAGAACAAATATGTTTAGGTTTTGAAAATGTTTGAGTACAATGATATGAAACTTAAAGCTAAATGAAATTTATTTTATGAACCTTAAAACCACATACTTGTAGATTAAAATTATCCTTATGTCCTGATGAAGAAAGTTGGGACGATAAAAACACATGTATGTATATTTCCTCCAAATCAAATCAGACAGTGATTGAAACTTCTCTTAAACATAAATATTGTGTGGAGTAAATTTTGTTAAAATTTTGCATAAAATGAACTAGAAAGTATCCTTAGTCAAACTTCATGTATCTCTCTGATTAAATTACAAGGAAATTATTTAACTTTCTTTTGCAAAAGGGTAGGCAAATGTATTGCTATTATTTTCTTGAAGAGACTACTTGAGTGTCCTTTGATTATTGAATGATTATACGTTAGAATTGGTTATCCTTTTTCTTTGTATGCATGTTGGTTACTTCTCAGGATAGGGTACCGAATGTGGGAAATAGAGAAGGTTTTTTTTCTTTTCAAGATTTGACCACAACTATTAAGTGCTTGGGCCAAGTCATGTTCATTAAAATAAATGAAGATTGTCTAGTAAACTGCCACATCTTATTGTGAGACATTTGCACATCATCATTTAGATCTACATTTAGACATCAGGTTTCATCAGGTGTTCCCTCCTGCCAGTTGTTTCTAAGTTGCTAGACATTTCATGCAATGCTGGGTTTCCTTTATGTTATGAAGGGATCTAGAGAAGTGTATTTGCTTCATGGTTGGGTAGAAAAGCACTTGAGCCATGTTCCCTTCTCTTAGTTTGTAGATGACCATGTGGGTTATTGGTGGCTGGGGACTTGGATTCATATATTATTCATTACTTGTGCCAGATTATTATACTTATTATTTCATTATGATAACTTATGGCATGTGAGCCAAGATGGACATTGTATATTCTTTTATAGTGCTAACACTTGGTTATGGCACATGGATTGTAAGATGTAATTTTATTATTATTGATATTAATACGGAGATCTATCTTTCTTCTTGACTTGATGTAATTGTTGCAAGTATGTGCCTAACTGGTGTTGTCATTGATGTCAACATATTTGTGTTGTCATTGGTTTCAACTATGCTCTTGTTTTGATGCTTGCTTGTAATGAGCTAAGTGTTGAAGATAATAAGCATTTATGATACAACAGTATAGTTCGGTAGATTGCTCTACATTTCCTGTAGAATGAATATTCTTGTCTGCAGATTGGAAGTTATTTAGATGAATGTCTGAAGATGCTATGCTCTAAGTTTGAGCCTCCGGTATGAAGAATTGAGTGAGTTATGATCACCATAGTGAAAACTACTTTTTCTGAGTATTCACTGGTGACAAGGAGAATGCATTTTGATCTACATTCCTCTGCATTAAAGTATTATGATTTGTGGTTCTAGAGTTAATTCTGGAATGATGATAATTGCCTTCAACTCTAATGGTTCATGATTTGGTGGTCCACAAGCTATCCTTTCTTTATGAGGTAGCTGACAGTGTAGTTCTTGTGCTCCGATTTGTTTTTTCCTGGTGATTACAATGTGTTTGTGGATGTCTCCTGATCATGCTCCTACCTTTGGATTGGTCCACAAAGAGAAATTTGGATCATGGATGAAGACTATTCTTAGAAGACTTAATGTTAACACTAGTCTTGGATGACTTGGTTGTTTTCATTTCTTGCAGAGATACATTGAAGATTGAGGAAGCATGTCGTGATGTGGAAGATTGCATTTGAGTCCCAGTTAAGACATAACATGATCCGCATACAGCTTTAACTTAGCTAATTTTGTTTAGGTCCAGACCTATTTATATAAATGTTTGTAATGCCGACCTTGGAGATTGTTCCAATGGTTGATGATTGTAATGCTGACCTTGATGTACATTCTAAGGTTGATGAATTGTATATAAGCATGTAATGTAGTTGTAAAAAATATGTCAAAGTGCAAAAATGAGAAGAAAAGTGTGAAAGTGTAAGAAGAGCAAAGAAAAGGAGTTCTACTGTGCTTCAATGGAACTAAACCCAAGCATGGAGTAGATGCTATCAAATCAGTTCACCAATCCTTGGTAGTGAGCCACCCCTTGGTAGTGAGTTGTCCCTTGGTAGTAAGCCGATCTTGGCAGTAAGCCTCAACATTTAAAGTGAGCATATTGGGCAATGAGCCTCTATTTTTCGGTATTGTTATAACTTAATTATTTCGATAAGCTAACACCCACTGTGGTTTTTCCATTTTAGTTTTTTCCACATAAAAAACCTGGTGTCTCATGTGTCATGATGTTGTTGTGTTGAATTTTTTATTTCATGCTTTCATGATTAAATCTGAACAATAGTGAACAAGTGTTTTATGTGTTAATATTCATAAGTGGTCAAGTTTTGAAGACAACTGATTCACCCCCCTCTCAGTTGTCTGGTGCATTTCAACAATTGGTATTAGAGTAGGTTCCTCAGAAGAAAGCCTAATTGCTTGAGGAAGATCTAGGATGTCTTACAAAAAGGAAGCTCCACTCTTTGATGGAAAGAAGTATTCTCTTTGGAAGGTATGAATGAAAAGCCACCTCCTTTTTCTTGGTTATTACGTGTGGAAAGCGATAGAGACAAAGTATACCTTGCCTCAAAATGGTTTGCAAACTAAAGATGAAATCAAAGAATATGAGTTAAACATAAAAGATAGAGATGCTCTGTTAAGCGCCTTGTTAGACACTGAGTTGATAAAGGTCATGGATCTAGAAACTTCTAATGAAGTCTAGGAAAAGATGAAAAATCTATATGAAGGAGATGAGTCTCTTAAAAGTGCCAAATTGCAGGGTCTAAAAGTGAAATATGAGGGTTTAAAGATGAGAGAAGATGAAAACATAATAGTCTACATGCAAAAAGTTGATGAAATTGTCAATGGAATAAAAGGTATGGGAGGAACTATTGAAGAGAAGGAAGTTGTGATGAAAATTCTTAGGTTATTGCCTAAATCCTACAATCACAAAGTAGCTGCAATTGAAGAAGTAATGACTTTGAAAGATGTTACCAAGGATTAGTTGCTAGGAAAGCTTACAACTTTTGAGATGAGAGAGCTTGGTGATGCTTTGCCAAAGATTGAGACTTCTTTCAAAGCTAGTACTTTAGAGAAGATCTCCAGAGTTGAAAAGTACAAGGTGGAACCTGATGATGAGCTTGATGAAATTGAAGAAAACTTTGTTGACAAACTACAAAGAGGTTCTGGTAATTCCAAAGGCAAATTACCTTTCAAATGTTTTTCATATGGTAAGGTTGGTCACTATGCTTCTAGATGTCCTAAAAGAATTAAAAGGAATAGAAAAAGATTTGAGAATAGACCTAGGGTTCCAAATAAATGCTACTATATTAGAGCTCTTGATGATGGTGTGATAGATAATGAATCTGGTGATGCTAGTACTAGTGCAAATGAGTGCTTGTTTATTACTATTAAAGAAGAACCTGTGTCTACTAATCTTGCTAGCTATGTGAAGGAAGAAAAACCAGTGGAGGAAAGTGCTTTGGCTATTTAGTTTGAGAAAGATAAGGATAAATGGATTATTGATAGTGGATGCTCACATCACATGACTGGTGACAAAAGTAATTTTGTGAGTTTGGAAAAGTATGATGGAGGACTGGTTAGGTTTGGAGATAATGCAGATGGTAAGATTTGTGGAAAAGGATTTATTTCTTTTGATGGAAAGCACAATACTTATAATGTCCTATGTGTGAAGGGTTTAAAGCACAATCTTTTGAGTGTTGGTTAGATGTGTGACAAAGACTATGATCTAAAATTCAAAGACAATGGGTGCAAGATCACGGAAAGCTCCAGAATAGTGATTGCTACCGGTAAGAAGACCAGAGGTAACATTACCAATTAAAACAAACTAATGATTATTGTTTATTGGCTTAGACAGATGAGAGTTGGCTTTGGCATAGAAGGATGCGTCATATCAATTTTGACAATTTGGTGAAGATAAATTCTGCATAGGTTGTAAGAGATCTACCTAAACTTGAGAGGCCAACCAACACCATTTGCAAGGAGTGTCAATTTTGGAAACAAGCAAAAACAAGTTTCAAAAGCAAAGAACAATTCTCTGCTAGATTGCTAGAGCTAGTACATACAGACTTGTGTGGTTCTACAAGAACAAGAAGTCTACAAGGTGACATGTATTTTATGTTGCTTATTGATGAATATTCTAGAATGACTTGGGTCACTTTTCTGAAAGAAAAATATGAAGCCCTAGACAAGTTCAATGTTTTCAAAGCAATGGTTGAGAATGAATTAGAGTTGAGAATCAAATGCTTAAGGTTTGATAGAGGAGGTGAGTTCACATCAAATGAATTCAATATTTTTTGTGAAGAACAAGGGATAAAGAGATAGTTGTCTGCACCTAGGACTCCTCAGAAAAATGGAGTTGTTGAAAGAAAAAATAGGATAGTTCAAGAAGCTTCCAGGACTATGTTAAAGGAAGTTGACCTATCAGAAGTATACTGGAGAGAAGCCATACATACTGTTGTGTACATCCTAAACATATTTCAAGTCAAAGGTAACAACTCTAAAACTCCTTTTGTATTATGGTATGGAAGAATTTCTACAGTAAAATATTTCAAAGTTTTTGGAAGCAAATGTTACATCAGAAGAGATGAAGAACTAGGCAAGTTTGATACTAGATGTGATGAAATAATTTTTCTTGGTTACTCTACCAAGAGTAAGGCCTATCGATGCTACAATAAGAGATTAAATAAGATTGTTGAGAGTGCTAATGTGAAGGTGGATGAAGGTAAGGAAAGAATATTAGATTTGAGTTGCTATGAACTAGATGAACCTGTAATTATAGCAAATGAAGAAAAAGTTGAGCAAGAAAATAGTCAAGATGAAGAAGAGGCTCCAGAAAGTGTTTTCAAGACTACAAGGTGTGCAAGGATTAATTATTCTGAAGATCAGACTATAGGTGACAAAAATAAAGGAGTGTTAACAAGGAAAAGAGTTACAGAAGAACAAGTGAATTATTGTTTGCTTTCAAAAGTTGAACCAAAAACTGTGAATGAAGCCTGCAATGCTGAAAACTAGGTAAAATCCATGGAAGAAGAATTGATGCAAATAGAGAAGAATCAAACTTGGGAATTGGTTCGTAGACCTGCTGATAAAAATGTCATTAGAAATAAATGGGTTTTCAGGAATAAGCTAAATGAAAATGGAGAAGTTGTAAGAAACAAAGCAAGGCTTGTGTGCAAAGGATATTCTCAAATTGAAGGAATAGATTTTGAAGAAACTTTTGCTCCAGTGGATAGGATTGAAGAAATTAGAATATTTTTGGCCTTTGCAGCTCACAAAGATTTCAAAATGTATCAGATGCATGTGAAGTCCACATTCTTGAATGGTGAGTTGGAAGAAGAAGTCTACATTGAGAAACTGGAAGGGTTTCAGTTATCAAAACAAGGTGATATGGTGTGCAGATTGAATAAGGCATTGTATGGATTGAAGCAAGCCCCCAGAGCCTAGTATGCAAGGTTAGACAAATGTTTGTTGTAATTAGGGTTCAATAAAGGCACTCCTGAAACTAATCTCTATTTCAAAATCAATGATAATCAAATCCTGATTGTTGAAGTCTTTGTTGATGACATTATCTTCAGAGGAAATGAAGGTATGTGCATGAAGTTTATAGGAGAAATGCAAAATGAATTTGAGATGTCTATGTTTGGTGAAATGAATTTCTTTCTAGGTCTACAAATTACTTAATCAAATAAAGGAATCTTTATTTCTCAATCTAAGTATGTGAAAGAGTTATTGAAGAAATTTAGGATGGAAGACTCCAAACCAGTATGTATTCCCATGGTGACTGGTTGCAGATTAAGTAAAACTGATGAATCACCTAAGACTGATCAGAAAAGGTACAGATCTATGATTGGAGGATTAATTTATCTAACTCAAAGTAGACCTAATATAAGGCATGCAGTATGTCTTGTGCAAGATTTCAAGAAGATCCTAGAGAATCACATGTGATGGCAGTCAAGAGAATCTTGCGGTATTTGAAAGGCACATCAGATCATGGCTTATGGTATCCAAATGATAATGATTTCACCCTCGATACTTATAAAGATGCAGATTGTGCTGCAGATGTTGATGGCAGAAAGAGTACAAGTGGAGGTGCTTTCTTCTTGGGTAATAGATTGGTTTCATGGCTGAGTAAGAAATAAGATTTGATCTCCTTGTCTACTATAGAAGCAGAGTATATTGCAGCTGTATGTTTTTGCACTCAAGTGTTGAGGATGAAGTAGACTTTGAAGGATATAAGAGTTGTGTATGAAGATCCAATTGCAATATTTTGTGACAATACAAGTGCCATAAACATTTCAAAGAATCCAATGATGCACTCAAGAACAAAGCATATATCAATAAGGTATCACTTTTTGAGAGGGAAGGTGACATAAATTGAAGTAAAGATGGAATATGTATCCACAAAGGATCAGATTGCAGATATTTTCACTAAGCCTCTACCTAAGGATACTTTTGATTATTTCAAAGAAAAGCTAGGGGTTATTACCCCTCCTACTCCGAACTAAGATGCATAAGTATGCATCAATCCAGTGGTATCCAAAGTCACATTCTTTGATTTGGATTGATGTTTTGAGAGCTACCTCTCAGGGGGAGTAGCAGGTGTTCCTGATATGTGTTCCTGACAAAGAGCAGTAAGTGTTACAATATTCATGAAAGAGCAATTTGATTAGAGCAGTAGAGTTCAAGTATGTGCCCTTTTCCATTGATGTCAAAGGGGGAGAGAAATCATGTGAAAAACTCAGGGGGAGAAAGAGTGTAGATGTGTAAAAAGAAAGGGGGAGTGTCCTTTCTTGATGGTCATTACAATTTTTCACATCATATGTTGCCATCAATGACAAAGGGGGTGATTGTTGCAAGTATGTGCCTAACCGGTGTTGTCATTGGTATCAACTGTGCACTTGTTTTGATGCTTGCTTGTAATTAGCTAAGGGTTGAAGATAATAAGCATTTCTGATACAATAGAATAATTCAGTAGATTGCTCTGCATTTCTTGTAGAATGAATATTCTTGTCTATGGATTGGAATTTATTTAGATGCATGTCTAAATATGTTATGCTCCAAGCTTGAGCCTTTGGTATGAATAATTGAGTGAGTTATGATCACCAGAGTGAAAACTGCTTTTTCTAAGTATTCAATGGTGATAGGGAGAATGTATTTTGCTCTGCATTAAAGTATTATGATATGTGGTTCTAGAGTTAAGTCTGGAATGATGATAAGTCCCTTCAACTCCAATGGTTCATGATTTGGTGGTCTGCAAGATATCCTTTCTTTATGATAGTAGTTGATAGTGTTGTTCTTCTACTTTAGTTTGAAGAATCTTCTTGACAAAGTGGTTAGAGATCATGCAGTTGTTCCTAGTGATTACAATGTACTTGTGGATGTCTCCTGATCATGTTCCTACCTTTGGATTGGTCTATAAAGAGAAATTTGGATCATGGATGAAGACTATTCTTAGAAGACTGAATGTTAACACTAGTCTTGGCTGACTTGGTTGTTTTCATTGCTTGCGGAGATACATTGAAGATTGAGGAAGCATGTTGTGACGTGGAAGATTGCATTTGACTCCCAGCTAAGGCATACCATGATCTGCATACATCTTTAACTTATCCAATTTTCTTTAGGTCTAGATCTATTTCTATGTATGTTTGTAATGTTGACCTTAGAGATTATTCCAATGGTTGATGAATGTAATGCCGACCTTGATGTATAGTCCAAGGTTGATGAATTGTATATAAACATGTAATGTAGTTGCAAAAAAGATGTTGAAGTGCAAAAATGAGAAGATAAGCGTGAAAGTGTAAGAAGAGTATAATAGAGGAGTTATATTGTGCTTCAATGGAACTAAACCCAGGCATGGAGTAGATGCTATCAAATGAGTTCACCAATCCTTGGCAGTGAGCCACCCCTTGGTAGTGAGCCATCCCTTGGTATTGAGCCAATCTTGGCAGTGAGCCTCAACATTTGTAGTGAGCATATTAGGCAGTGAACCTCTATTTTTTGGTATTTTTATAACTTATTTATTTCTATGGGATAACACCCACCGTGGTTTTTCCCTTTTAGGATTTTCCACATAAAAAACCTAGTGTCTCATGTGTTGATGATGTTGTTGTGTTGAATTTCTTATTTCATGCTTTTATGATTAAATCTGAATAATAGTGAACATGTGTTTGATGTGTTAATATTCATAAGTAGTCAAGGTTTGAAGACAACTGATTCACCCCCCTTTCAATTGTTTGGTGCATTTCAACATTAATTAAGTGGATTATTTACTTTAGTAAATTTTTCTATGGAATGTGCTTTACATTTGGTATCAGAGCCTAGGTTTGACACTAGGGCCTTTTTGGACTATTATGCTAAGATACAACTTTGATGTATATCAACCATCATGAATACTAGAAACATTGATCATAGTGGAGGAGTCTTAGAATTAGGTAGTGATCAAAATGGAAGAAATCATGGTGAAGCCAACAATGAACAAGATGAAAGATTTGATCAAATTATTGCTCTCCTAACCCAACAGGGTACACTAGAATGGATAATCTTGAGCAAGAGATCTGAGTGAACTGTAAAGAGTAGAATCAAAATGAAAACCAAAATTAGGGAGGTGCAAATCCAAATCAAGGTAATGAGAACCGGAGGGTGGAGGCACAAAATGAGAACATGAGGGTAGAGGTGCAGATCTCAGAGGTTGAAGGGAATGTGAACAATCAAGGAAGGATTGTAGAGGAGTTGTGAAAAGACCTCAAGAAGGTCTCACCACCCAAGTTCGATGGTAGGACCATCAGTGATGGAGCTGGAGCATGGATTATAGAAATGGAAAAATACTTCGAGATCCAAAATATTTCTAATGACATGAAGGCAATGTGGGGATCATATCAGCTTACTGGATAAGTTATGATATGGTGGGGTGATGAAAAGGTAGATAAAAGATTGTTTCCTAGAGAAATCACTTGGGAACTTTTCCCACAACTCTTCTTTGATAAGAAGATGATGAAGTATCAAAATTTGACTCAAGGAGGAATTTCGGTAACCTAGTATTGGGAAGGATTCTCTCACTTACTTAAGTATGTTCAACAGTACTAGATGGACTAGAGATTCCAAATCAAGAAGTTTATCCTAGGCTTAAGGCCCCAGATTGGAGCAAATGTAGACATTCAAAACCCATTGACTATGGATGCAATTTTTGAGAAAGCCATTAAATAGGAGTAGAAGATGCAACACGTAGCCCATTTTCATAAGTTTTGAGATGTGAAGTTTGCAAACAAGAGATCCTAGAATAACCATCAGAAAAATAATCAAAATAGAAATCAAGGCAATAACAGTCGATAGATTAGAAATTTGAAGAGAGGTAACAAATCTTAGGATAGGAATGGTGGGAACTAGAATGGAGGAAATAAAATGGGTGGCTACAATAATAATAACAACTACAATAATAACCAAAGGGATAGGTTAGAGGGACCCAAAGCACCTCATGGTGAATGCTATGTTTATGGAGGAGAGAATTACGCTAAAACTTGTCCCCATAGAACAATAGGAAGAGGAAACAAGAATCAACAAGGAGCACCTGAGCACCAGATTCATTCCACAGTGGATAATCGACAAGCTGACTTCCAAACAACACCTATACAGTTTCAAGGTAAGCTCTATGGACTACTTATTTCTATTTTGATTGATACTGGTGCCACATAATGTTTTATAGATCCTAGAGTAGTATCAAAGTTATCTATTAGACCTCGGCATATGGAAAACTCTTGGATGGTACAATATGGCAATAGGACAGAGAAGAGAGTGGACTCATGTCTTGCATGTAGTGAATTAGAGCTCCCAAGCTTTCAAATGCAAGTCAATCTGTATGTAGCACCTTTAGGGTCTTATGATGTGATATTGGGAATCAATTGGTTAGTTGAACATAGGTCAATAGTAAATTGTGAAGACAAGGTTGTTAGATGTTTGGATGACCTATGGAATCAGGTGGAGATTAATGGATCTAAGACACCTTTGGAACTTAGACAAATCTCATCTATGTAGTCAAAGAAATCCAAGAGGAAAGTGTGTGCCATATATGAAGTCCAAGTAAAATACCTTGACAATGAGGAATCACCATTTAATGACTACCCAATCCTTAGAGAATTTTGAGATTTGTTTCCTATGGAGTTAACAAAGTTACCACCAAAGAGAGAATTTAAATTCTCAATTGATTTTCTACAAGGGATTGAGCCTCAATCTAAGGCACCCTATAGGATGATGACTACAGAATTGTATGAGCTTAAGGCACAATTACAGGAGTTGTTGAACCAAGGGTTCATAAGACCTAGCTTGTCACCATGGGGCGCACTAGTCATCTTTGTAAAAAAGAAGGATGTGACCTTGCATTTATGCATTGATTATATAATGCTTAACAAGGATACTATAAAGAACAAGTACTCACTTCCAAGAATAGATGAGCTCTTAGATCAAATGAAGGGAGATACAATGTCCTTGAAGATAGAACTAAGATCTGGCTATCACCAGTTGTGGATTAAGGATGAGGACATCTCAAAGATAGCTTTCAAAACTCGCTATGGTCACTATGAGTGCACAGTGGTACCATTCAAGTTGACTAATGCTCTGACAACCTTCATAAATTTAATGAATAACATATTTAGTGATTGCCTAGATAATTTTGTGTTGATCTTTCTTGATGATATATTGATATACTCTAAATCAATGGAAGAGCATGAGAAGCATTTGAGGATAGTCTTACAATGACTAAGAGAGTGAAAACTTTATGGTAAGCTATCTAAGTGTACATTCTATCAGGATAAGGTGCACTATCTAGGGCATGTGATCTCAGTTGAAGGGATTGTATTAGACCCTGAGAAGATTAAGGTGATAATGGAATGGCCTGCACCTCAGAATGTGACATAAGTCAAAAGATTTATGTGACTTGTAGGATATTACAGAAAGTTTGTGGAAGGGTTCTCCACAATAGAAGCATTGATAACCTCACTATAGAAGAAAGGTAAAAAGTTTGAATGGACAAAAAGGTGCGAGCAAGATTTCCAAGTGTTAAAGGAAAAGCTCGCAACTGCTCCTATCTTGACCATACCAGATCCTAATGTTCATTTCATAGTTATAACTAATGATTCAAGAGAAGGAGTAGGAGTTATGGTGCAAAATGAGAAAGTGGTTGTATACGAGTCAAGGAAGTTAAAAACATATGAGTTAAACTATGTTGCATGATCTCAAGTTAGCCGCCATAGTTCTTGCACTTCAGATGTGGAGGAATTATCTTCTAGGGAATCCCTTTGAGTTAAAGACAGATCATTTAGGGCTCAACTATATTTTTAAACAACCTAACCTTAATGCATGATAGAGAAGATGGTTAGAATTCCTTAGTAAGTACAAATTTGGAATAGTACATAAAAGGAAGAGAGAATAAAGTAGTAGAGACTCTTAGCAGAAGAAGACATCTGACTACCATGGTTATCACGAGATCCAATTTGACATAGAAAGTAATTCAGAATCTGCAAGGGGGTGAACATTATGATAGAGTAAATCAAGCTTTAGAAGCAGATCCCTTAGATCATCGGTTTGATGGTTATTGATCGAGTTGGATGGAGTTTTGTGATATCATGGAAGGGTGTATATTCGTGACTCAAGGGAGTTGAGAAAGTTAGTTCTTGAGAATATCCACAATGCACCATATTTGGGGCACCTTGGAGAGACAAAGATGGTCAAAGGTTTGAGACCTTTATATTTTTAGCCTAGACTTAAGAAAGATGTAACAAAATTTGTGGCTCATTGTTTGGAGTGCTAGCGAATCAAGGCTGAGCATGTGCATCTAGTAGGATTGTTGTACCCACACAGTGTTACAAAACATAAGTGGCAAGTGATAAGTATGGATTTTATTCAAGGGTTGCCCATGTCCAAGAATCAACATGATGCCATCTTGGAAGTTGTGGACAAGTTGATGAAAGTCATGCATTTTTATCCCAGAGAATCTTTTAGATGGTTCAGTGGTATTAGCTAAGAAGTTTGTTTAGGAAATCTTTCGATTGCATGGAGTGCCAAAGATGATCATTTTAGATCGAGACACTTACATAACTTCTTGATTTTGGACAACTCTGAATGCAACATTGGGAACTAAGTTGAATTTCAGTTCGGAATATCATCCTCAAATAGATGGTCAAACAAAAAGATTTAATTAGGTAGTATAAGACCTCCATAGGATGTATTGTATGGATCAATAGTATAAATGGGAGGAGTATCTTCTATTGGTGGAGCTCACTTATAACAATTTATACCATGCATTGTTGGGGATGACACTGTTCAAATCTCTTTATGGGGAAGGTGTTCAACACCTATCAGTTGGGACAAGGTAGAAGACAAAATAGTAATTAGTCTTGACATGCTTATGGAGATGGATGATCAGATGAGGTTGATCAAAGAGAAACTGAAGCAAGCTTTAGATCATCAAAAGAGTTATATAGATAGAAATAGAACACCCAAACAGTTCTCAATTGGTGATAGTTTTCTTGAGCATCAAGTCTTAGAAGAGTTCACTTTCATTTGGAAAAGTGTCCAAACTTGTTCCTAGATTCTAGGACGGTTTGATGTCCTGGAAGTCATCAATCCAGTCACTTATATACTTGCTCTACTGCCTACTCTTGCCAAAATCCATAATGTTTTTCATGTGTCTTTACTTAAGCCTTATCATCCTGATGCTTTGCATATTCTTGATTGGCATGCATTACAGGTACACGATCCAGGAGTGGTGCTGGTGGAGCCCACTCAAATTTTGGAGAGGTGCAACATTAAGTTGTGTAATGGGGATATTGTGTAGTACAAGGTCCAGTGGGACCAATATTTTGTGGACAGTGCCACATGGGAGGATACCAAGGAGATTGACAGATCTTTTCCTCATTTGAGGATTTAGCATAATTTCTTTATTTTATTAATAGTTGATAATACATTGAGATACTGTTATTGTTTTGATGATACTTTGGATACATTGATAGTGGTAGCCAGATACATTATTATTTTCATTTTGTGTAATAAGACATCAGGATGATGTGTCTTGCTAGTGGGGAAGGATGTCACATCTCGATCTTCTAGACTCTTTATATAACTTGAACTATTGATTACCATATTGAATGTTTTACTGCATAGGTAAATTACAAATGCATAACAGGTAATTAAAATGATTTATATAGATTAAAAATGTATACGATTATGGATTATATTTTATCAATCTTTAGATATTATTTTGAGACTAACCTATTGATGAGATTTGAGCACGATTAAGCGTGATTGAGCGTAGGTACTCATCTAAGATGAGAACATGGCTGAGGTAGAGATGTTCTATCTATCTAGCAAGAACTGATAGGATGGAACCCCAACATCTGCACACACACATAGATCATATCATTTTGCATTCTTGTTTGATTTCGTTTAAAATTTCCTTGGCATAATCTATTTGGGCATTTGTGTGGCATGTTGGATTTGTGTGAATTTAGATAAAGTAGTTAATCTAGTATGTTTCAATAGATTGACCATGGAGTATAATTTTGACATATATATTTTTCTCTTGATGAATTGTTATAGAGTGATTTTGGGTAGATTTTCTCATTAATGTAATTATAAATGTTATCTAGTAAAGTATCTAAATAATAACATATGTATATTAAAGAAATCTAAAAATATAAGAAAAATATCTTCCACGCTAATAAAATGGTGGATAAATAACTATTTTAGAGAGGTAATTTTTATTAAAAAATTAAAAATAAACTTATCTTTTGTTATAAATTTTTGCATGCATTATCCATGTTTTAAAGAAAAAGCTAGTGTTGTTATATTTAGAGGAACCCATATTATGGAGGCGCTTGCACTGTGCAAACCAAAAATAACTAAAGTCATCTAAATAAAGACTTAGTTCTAAATTTTAAAAATGCCAGGTTAGTGACATAAAAAGGGGGATATAGAAAAAAGAAACAGACACAAGGGGGAGACTGAGAACAATAAAAGAAAGTAGACAACACTTTGGTAAAGAAAGAAAAGAAAAAAAAGCATAACATAGGAAGGAAGGTGGAGAGAAAGAGCACACAAACAACCACGTAGTGAGAGGATACTAGTAAGAAACCCACAAAAGAAGAATTCTCCTCAGGAAACTTGTTATAGGTTATCTTATATAATTTCTTCTATTTGAATTGTAGTTTCATACACTAAATTTCTTGTTGATTCCAGAATGTAGGTACATTGGTGTTTTGAGTTAAGTTAATGAGGCTAGTTTTAAATGATCGGTTGACCTTCTTGTTGTATTTTCAACATTAAATCCTTTTTTTATCTTCTTTGAAATTGACCTTTATACTCTTGATCGAGCTTTCTCTATCGATTTGCTCAACCAAACTTATTTGATCTACTTTTTTTAATGTGCCTCGATCCCTTTTTGAACTCATGTTTGTTTCTCCTTTATTCGGCCTCGTGCTCACTCCTCACCAAATCGTCCTTATTTCTATGTGTTTCAGCCTCATTCTTTACTATGGTCTGTGTCCATTTAATCTGAGATTTATTTGGATCGGCCATATTTAATAATGTAGCACCTTCCTAAAATTATTTCAGCCCCCTATCATGATTCTTTTTTCTATTTAGTGTTAGTTTTATTACTTGGTTCTTATCTTTCAATCTTAAAACTTTCTATGGTTAAATGACCATCCACTGGATGTGATGTTTTTTCCTTTGAAATAAATTTTATCGACCTTATTTCAGATGTTCCTATTTTAGACTATGAATTGTATATGATCGACCTTTTTCTTTTTCTTTTACCTATTTGTAGATCAACCTCGTATCTCCAGTGGCCTATATAACAACTTTTTTATAATTTGCTTTTATTTGCTTTTGTGTGTTTCATCCCAGCTAAAGGAAATCACCTATATTGTACCAAGTGACCCTTTTTTTGTAACATTCCTATTCTTTGTAGTGTTAGTATTTACTCTTATAATTTGTAACTGTGATGATAATTTGGAGAACAACAGTAAAAACCTATTAAGCTACCACAAAACTCTAAATTTCTACTCAAACCAAAATCACCATTAAAACTAATAGAAAAACACAAAATTTGAAGCAAACATTATTTATACCTTCAAAATGCAGATTTCTTTTTCATGTCCCATTGTCTCCTATCTTCTTGAGATCTTGATTTTGCTGATGGTAATTATGCTCTCAGAATGCACTTCTTTGTTTCAAGATGACTCTAAGATGAAAGGACTTGTGGATTTTATGCAAAGTGAATGATTCTACAATGCTAAATTATGATAATGATTTGTGTGAAGCTAATACAATGCAACAATGGAGACGGCTAATGCTAATGATATGCTAATGGAGATTGCTAATTGATAATTCTATGCAAATAAAAGCCAAAGGCACACTTTTGATATTTGATGTGATTTCAGTAGCATGAAAGTATGATCTCTCTTGTGTTGTAACCAAAATAAGGATGAGAGGCTTCCTTTTATAGGCAAAGGATGGCTTAGATCCAAGTGGCAAAAGATCAATGGTTGAGGAATTGGTCTTATGACATGGAGGGTCAAGATTGAATTGGTTAGATGAGGGGAGATATAGAAGGAGGATGTTCCTACTACATTGACAAGATGGAGAGATATGTGGGACAAGGAGCCACATGGCGAGATGCTAAAAAAGACCATGAGAGAAAGATGGAAGAAGGAGTCTATGTTTGTTGGGATGTTGGAGGGAATATAAGGCTCATGAGACAAGTGTCTCATAGTTAACTTTGACCATGATGATGTGGAGAGACCAAATTCTACAAAGTAGGGATGGTTGAGAGGAAATAGAACATGTGTTGAGGATACATGTTTAATTAAATATTATAAATATTTAATTTATGGTGCAAATTGGAGGTGAGGTGTCAAATGATGTGTAGGTTGATGTGGATGAATGATATGGATTTTAGGAATATGACCTTGTCTTAGAAGAATAATTAAATAATTAGGATTATTTAATTAGATATAATAATAGACCTTCTGATGTTGCCAACTGATATGCTCCTGATCCATAAGCAGCAATGATTACATAAGGACCGAGCCAATTTGGTTCAAACTTACCCCTCTTTTCTCTATCATGTTGATTTTTGGGGTTTTCTTTCAAAACTAGATCACCAACTTGAAAAACTCTGGGCTTCACTCTATGATTGTAACTTCTTGACGTACATTGCTGATAGACCTTGAGGTGATTAAAAACAATTTGCCATTTTTCCTTCAACAACTCTAATTCTTGAAGCCTGGAAACTTGATACTTTTCATCATTTATTAAGCCCTTTAATGATACTCATAGAGAGGGTAACTCGACCTCGATAGGCAAGATTGCTTCTAAGCCAAAAACAAGGGCATAGGGTGTTACACTATGGGTGTGCAGATACTGGTACGGTATGCCCATAAAGCAGGATTCAACTATACATGCCAATCATGGTCGGCATCATTGACTGTCTTCTTTAAGATTTTTAAAATTGTTTTATTAGAAGCCTCTACTTGACCATTTCCTTGGGGATAGTATGGTGTGGAGAAACGGTGTTGGATATGAAACTTGTCACATAGCTCTTGGACATCCTAATTTTTGAAAGGTCTTTCATTATTAGTAATAATGGATAGAGGAATTCAATAACAAAAAATGATATAGTTCAAGATAAATGTGGCAATTTGCTTGCCTATGATATTGATTAAAGTTACATGGCTTCAATCCACTTAGTGAAATACTCAGTGACAGTTATTATGAATTTGTGGCCATTAGATGAAGAGGGATGAATCTTACTCACAAGGTTGAGTCCCCATTGGCAAAAAGGCCAAGGAGTAGTTAAGGGTTGTTGTTCTTGTGCCAGTGCATTTATGAGATTTCCATGGATTTGACATTTCTCACACTTTTTGACAAAATGATAAGAATCTATTTCCATACTTGGCCAATAATATCCCATACACATAGGTTTCTTTTCCAAGGTGGGACCACTAGAGTGCATTCCACAAATACCTTCATGAAATTCCATTAAGGTGGTTTGATATTCCTCACACTCTAGACACCTAAGGAGAGTACCATCAAGACCTTGTCGATAAAGGGTATTGGCAACTATGGTATAACAAGCAACTTGAAGGATAAAGGTTCTACATTGATTAGTTGATAGGCTAGGTGGCAATGTGTTTTCTTATATGTAGGTATAAATGTTTCCATACAAAGGGGAATTAGATCATACTATTTGACATAAAATCCATGTTTCAGGGTTTTCATATGCAAGATTAGACAACTGCTCCACTAAGAACTCATAACGTGACTAATTTTTTGGTATATCTAGGAGTGAGACAATAGTTTCCATGGCATCTGCAACTTTATTATCCAATCTAGGTATTTGTTCAAAAGAAATCATGACAAAGTACTCTTTTAATTCATCTACCATGTGCTTGTAAGGTATTAACTTCTCATTGTTAGTCTGATAATCATCATTTACCTTATTGATAACTAGTTGTAAATCTCCATAAACATGCAGCTCTTGAACTTTCCACTCTACTATCATCTTGAGACCAATGACCAATGCTTCAGATTCTACCATGTTGTTTGTGCAAGGGAATAATATTCTATATGATTTTGGTATGGTATCTCCTTGTAGTGTAACCAAAAAAATTCCTATTCCCAAACCATGCTGTGCATAAGATCCATCAAAATAAAGCTTCCATGTTTGAGTTGTTATATTGAAGATGGATTCATCTAGAAACTCAAAACTTAATGGATTTTCATCACTAAGTGGTGCATTTGCTAGCTCATCTGCAATTACTTGTCCTTTTATTGCCTTTCTATCCACAGTAAATGTCAAATTCACCTAGGATCATGACCCACTTTGCCAATCTGCCTATTAGAGCTTCCTTACTAAGTAAATATTTCAATAGATCTATTTTGGCTACTAACTTGACTGAATGAGTTAGCATATAATGTCTTAGATTTTGACATGCAAAGACTATAATAAGACATGCTCACTCAATAGGTGTATACTATAGCTCATAGCCTACTAAGGTCTGATTCATGTAATAGATAGCTTGTTCTTTTCCTTCATAATCCTATTGTGCCAGTAGAGCTCCTAGAGAGGTTGTTGTAGCTAAAATATAAAGCAACAATAGTTTGGTTTGGATTGGTGGCATCAATATTGGTGGATTCATCAAATATTCTTTGAAGAGTTGAAAAGGCTATTCACACATCTCATCCCATCTGAAAGGAACATTCTTATGAAGTAGATGAGTGAAGGACTGAATTTTGATGGCTAATTGTGAGATAAACTAGCGGACAGACTGCAACTTTCCTTGTACTGATCTCAATTGACTAATATTTTTTGGAGGTGGCATTTCCATTATAGATTTCACTTTTGCAGGATCCACCTCAATTCTATTTGTTGTAACTATGTATCCTAAAAGCTTGCCGGATGTGACTTCAAACACACACTTCTTTGGATTCAAATGAAAATTGAATTTTTCCAATCACTGAAAGATCTTGTCTAATACATGCAGATGTTCTTCCTATGTGAGTGATTTTTCTAGAATGTCATCTGCATAATCTTCCATAATAGTGTGCATCATATCATGGAAAATGATGGTCATTGCTCTCTGATAAGTATATCCTACATTTTTCAACCCAAATGGCATCACATTTCAGCAATATGTACCCCATAGACATGTAAAGGGAGTTTTGTGTTGGTCTTCTACTACTATTTTGATATGATGATAACCAAAAAATTCATCCATCAAAGATAACATAGTATGTCCTGCTGTCAAATCTACAATGATGTCCATGTTAGGTAAAGGAAAATCATCCTTGGGGCATGCTTTATTCAAATCTCTAAAATTTGTGCAAAGTCTGATTCTCTTGTCTGGTTTACAAATAGATATGATGTTGGAGATCCATTTAGAATAATAAATTGATATGATAAAACTACATCCAAAAACTTATTCAACTATTCTTTGACTAAAACTGCTATATGCGGATGCATCTTTCTTAACTTTTGTTTCATTGTTTTAACTCCTGGAGCTACTGATAAATGACACATGATGAGATCTGGATCAAGGATGGGTATATTTGCATAGGACCAAGCAAAATTAATCTATCTGTCTTTAAAGAATTTGATGAATTCTTTCTTTTCTTGCTTTGATAAAGATGCTGCTAGATGATCTATCTTCATGGTATCCTCTGTACCAATGTTCACTGGTTTTCTTGGTTCTAATAAGACTGATGACCTCTCTTGATGTATGGGGTTGGGGAGAGTGTCAAGCCTTTGATCATTTAGCACCTCAGAGAGGTTTTCACCATTAGATACATCCTTTATTTTATTCTTTTCATGATCTAATACTACCACAAAGTGGTTTTCACCATTACATCCATTTTTTATTGTTATTTTTTTGTGACTAAAAGGCTTGGTACTCTCTCCAAAATAAGCTGCGTCATTAAGTTCTTTAGTGAATCTTCCCTTATGATCTCCTAGAGGTAGATGATCCCTAAGACTCAAATAGTTGATAATAGCATCATCATTATGGAAGGTATCGAATTCAGGGGCCTCTTGTTGTTCCCAATCTATAAGTTTGGGATATATTACTGGAAGAGGATCATTTGGTTGCTCTGGATCAAGGGAAATAATGGTTAGGATGGAAAAGTTATCTAGGTTTATGGTGGTATCTCCAAGGTCCAAATGAGTACTCTCCTTAGGATTATCTATCACGTGGGATATCCGACCTTCCTCATGGGAATCACTCTTGATATTCTGCGAATCTAACTTCATTGGTCTAGAACTTGAACTTTGTCCTTGATGGTATGTATTGGTGGAGCTGTATGATTGAACTACATCAATGTACTTATCTTCATAAGATAACTCACAAAGACTTTCCCATTCCCATTCATTAGAATTTGTTTCACTTCCCTCTTGGAATTTATGGATTTGCTCCACTAGATTTGTAGTAACCTTTTCTATGACATCTCCCTTATAACCTAGTCCTTTAGTGTCTCAAGAAGATAATAAATAAGGTTGTATGGGTTTGATAATTCCTTCTTTTCTTAAGCCTATGGGACTGTGACCATAATATCCCATTCTCTGCATAATAGTGAAACCCATGCCATATTGATCAGTTGGTAATTGGGGTTTTTGTTCTTGTGACTTGAGTTTGCTTTCTTCTTCCTTGTACAACCATTGGAGGATGTCTTTCTATTCACTTTCTTTTGATAGATTGCCCCATTTGATAAAAGGACCTTCAAGATGCTTCAATGACTATTGTTTGGACATGGATGGTTTGTCATAGGATTTGGGTGAAAGGGATAATTGTGCGATACAAAAGGATTGTTCAATGGAATACTCTCCAACACATTTGTCCTTGACTTTGACTTTCATTTTAGTAGATTTGATTGTAGAGGCTAATGAGTTTATATCAACATGGGATGTAGATGATGAGGCTGCACGGTTAGTGGGTATAATGACTTCAGGTTTAGGTTTTATGGTATTGCAATATTGAAAGTGATAGGGATCACCTTGGATTGTAATCTCTTGACCATTGTATGGAAATTTTATGCATTGATGATAAGTAGATGGTACTGCTTTCATTGCATGAATCCAAGGACGTCCAAGGAGAATATTATAGGCTAAATCCATGTCAAGGACTTGACAAACCACATCTTTTTCAACTAGTCCAATTCTTATGGGTAAGACAATAGATCCTTTAGAGGCTCTTTCCTCTTCATCATATGCATAGATAGTGACTTCTTCCTTGAATCTACAACATTTTTAGAAAATCCCAATGCAAGGATTAATTTTAAGGTACATATATTTTAACCATCTCCTCCATCTATAAGGACTCATTTGATTTTATGCTTGTGAATGAGTACTTCAATGTGGAGAGATGCATTATGAGGTTGGTTAATGGTCATATCATCCTTTTCAGTGAAAGATAGGAAATGAGGCATGGTGAGATGTCCCACCATGGCTTGAAACTACTCTTGGTCTAGATTTGTGGGTATAGTAGTTTCTAGTAGAGCCTTTTCTAGGATAGTTTTGTGAGATGGTGAAAGGTGCATAAGCTCTAATATGGATATGTGTGTAGTGGTCTTTTTGAGTTGGCCTACAACATTGTATTGATTTAATATAGAAGATGGCTTGGGTGGAACCCCTTGAAGAGTAATCTTTCCTCGGTGGGTAGTAACATTACAATTAGGCTTGTTGTTAATGGTGTTGGAATTAGGACATACAACTGAGAGGGGGAGAATTAGTTGTCTCCAAAATTCTATTCTTTATTCACTTAAAAACCTTCTTATATTTCAAAAACACATCAATGATTCAATCATGAAAGCATAATGTAATAATTCATGAGGAGAAACAAATTCAACACATATAACACCAAGATTTTAACTTAGAAAACCCGGTTAAGGGAAAAACCACGAGGTGACTAACCCAAGATTGTATTCTTTGTTAAAAGAATAGGAAGTATAAAATGGCACTTGCCAATTAGGGCTCACTGCCCTAGCACACTACTCACAAGAGGCCCACTGCCTACAAGAGACCCATTGCCTACAAGAGATACATTATCTACAAAAGAATATAAGTATTACATACTTGAACTGGAGATTAGCATCTTCACTATGCTTGAGTCAATTCCATTTAAGCTCAACACCTCTGCTATGCTTTTTGCTCCTCTTCCCTACCACCTTCTCATCATCACCACAGATACATTTGAATGAATTTGCAACTCTTATTTATACATGACATTGACTTTGGAATGATCATCAAAGTTGGCACAACATACACTTATTTTATTATAGAGCAATTACAAAAATACAACTTGATTTATTACAAAAACTTCATGCGCATCATTACACTGTTGGCCACACATAGCTGGGAATTCAATATTCTTCAAGGAACACGCCATGCTTCATAAAACATCTTCAAGATCATCTGCAACATGTGCAAATCATCCAGTCAGCCAAAACTAGGAAGAACACCATCACTTGAAGGTAAATCTTCAATTACTAGCTCAATCTTCAATGCAAACTGCCAACACGAACTGGACGCAATCTAGAGACCCCCACAAGATTGCTTGAAACACCAAGAACATTCATACCGCTTCTGCTTACTGTAATCATTCACATCTTCATCTGGAACCTCAAGAACATAGTCAGTCATTATTGTCACATTAAAAATATTGCTTGTGGACTTCCAAACCATGAACCAATTGAGTTGTCAATTCTCATTAGCCTTCCAAACATGCCACCAAATCCGCAGAACATGACATTGTATTTCTGGATCTCACCAGACCTTTTGTGTCACTCTGTCACCTCTGAACAGTTACCAGAATTGGTTTACTCTCATGGCCATAACTCCTCCACATTTTCATGTGGACATCTCAAATCTTTATTGGATCATCTTCAGACACATATCTACAAACCCTTTGATGCACATTCTCTGATCTTCATCTAGCTGGGATCTTTACTTCATAGAGCTTCACTGTCTTCACTGTTCTTCTTTGTTTCTGATAGGACTAATTTTCTCAATATCCTCAGCACACAACTCATCCAATCCTTGACATCAATGCATTAGGAGTATGTTGACATCAATGAAAACACTGGTTAGGCCCATACTTGCAATAATCTCCCCCTTTGTCATTGATGGAAACATATGATGTGAAAAACTATTTTTAACCATCAAGATAAGAACTTCTCCTCACTGACTAACATAGGTCCCTCTATCAACAACAACCATTTACATGTCTTCTTCTTCCTTTACTGGTCCCCCTTTGATTAGTAACCACTTTTTGTTTTTCACATGTCTTCTCTCCCCCTTTAACATCAATGGCAAAGGGCACATACTTGTAACCACTTCTCATACTTTAGAATCATACTGACTGTTCCCCCTGAATAACAACCTCCTAACATCAATTCAGATCACAAGATATGACTATGGGATCCATCAAACTGATGCACATCAGTGTACCTTAATTTAGAACGGAGGGGTAATAACCCCTAACTTCTCCCTGAGATACTCAAAAGTGTCCTTAGGTAGAGGCTTGGTAAAAATGTCTGCAATCTGATCCTTTGAGGGCACAAACTCCAATTTGACTTCATTCTTGTTCACTTGCTCTCTCAAAAAGTGGAACTTGATGGATATATGTTTTGTCTTTGAATGCAACACCAGATTGTTTTGATATGTTTATTGCACTTGAATTATCATAGAAGATTGTGATAGGTTCTTCATACTCCACTTTGATATCTCTTAGCATTTGCTTCATCCACAATACTTGAGTGCAACTGCCTACTGCTACAATATGCTCTACTTCTACAGTAGACAGAGATATTGTGTCTTGTTTCTTACTTAGCCAAGAAACCAATCTTTTTCCCAAAAAGAATGCACCACCATTGGTACTCTTCCAGTCATCCACATCTCTTGCCCAATCAGCATTTGTATATGCATGAAGAGAGAAATCACGATCCTTAGAATACCATAATCCATATTCAACTATTCCCTTCAAATACCTGAGAATTCTCTTGATTGCCATGACATGAGACTCTCTAGGATTAGCTTGGAATTTGGAAACAAGACCAACAACATTCATAATATCAGGTCTAGTTTGAGTAAGGTAGAGTAGTCCTCCAATCATTGACCTATACTTTTTCTGATCAGCCTTAGATGATTCATCATCTTTGCTTAACTTACATTTGGTTTCCATGGGAGTATTCATTGCCTTTGAATCTTCCATCCCAAATTTCTTCAACAATTCTTTCACATATTTGGTCTGTGATATGAAGATTCCTTTCTTTGTTTGAGTGATTTGCAAACCCAAGAAGAAATTCATTTCCCTAAACATAGACATCTCAAATTCACTTTTCATTTGATTTGCAAAAGTCTTGCACATACTATCTTTCCCTCCAAAGATGATATCATCAACAAATACTTCAATAATCAAGATATTTTCATGATCAACCTTAAAATATAAATTACTGTCAGCAGTACCTTTGTTGAAACCAATCTTCAAAAGATGTTTTTCCAATCTTTCATACTAGGCTCTTGGGGCTTGTTTGAGTCCATACAATGCCTTCTTCAATTTGCAGACCATATATCCATGATCAAACAATTGAAATCCATCCGGTTGTTTAATGTAACCTCTTCTTCCAAATCACCATTTAGGAAAGCAGACTTGACAACCATCTGATATACCTTGAAATCTCTGAAGGTAGTAAAGGAAAGAAATAATCTGACTACTTCAATTCTTGCCACCAGAGCAAAAGTTTCTTCAAAGTCAACTCCTTCTACTTGAGAATAACCCTTATAGACCAATTTGGCTTTGTTTCTTACTACTTCACCATCTTCATTTAGTTTATTCTGGAAGACCCACTTAGTCCCAATCACATTTTTGTCCTTAGGTCTGGGAACAAGATCCCAAGTGTGATTCTTTTCAATCTGCATCAATTCTTCCTCCATTGCTTTAACCTAGCTTTCATCATTGCATGCTTCACTTACTATTTTTGGTTCAATCTTTGAAATCAAACAATACTCCATTGAATCTTGAGCAATTTTTCTTCTTGTTTGAGCACCTTTTCTTCTATCTCCTATGATCTGATCTTCAGAATGATTCAGTCTTACATACTTGGGAGTTTTGGGATTTTCTTGCACTTCTAATTCTTGGATAGGTTCATCCAACCTGGTCTCTTCTTCTTGTATTTCTGGAATCTCTGGATCAGTTTGAATCTAAGCTAGTGTTGGGACTTGTTCTTCATGGTATAGGATATTATTATGATCATCTACTTTATACTCATAATACATTGAGGGACTTTCCATGCCTTCATCAACCTTTACGTTTGTACTTTCTACATCTTTCTCAATCTCTTGTTATAACACAAGTATACTTTGCTTTGAGTGGAATATCCCAAGTGTTGGCAAGAGACACTGTGTGGCCTCATGAGTGTTGTCATTGATGGCAACAAAGTCCATTCCACACATCCACAGCACATGGTATGTCTATACCGGAAGTCAGATTGAAGAGTATTTTGGTCTGGTGAGCAAGAATAGAGCATGCAACAAGGTCTGACAATTAGGTCCGAATCTCTCAGATGAAGTATCTTAGCAAAGTGTAGACTTGGGGAAGTCAAGAGGAGTACCACAACTTCTACATTCCAGAGATTGAGCCTCCAGTGATGAAAGAGTGAAAAGATATGAGCACCTAAGTGTTGGGTTCCTGTTTGGCAGAGTAGACTGAGGAAGAACTGACCGACAAAGCATCAGACCTTAATCCAGATGAGGAATTGATGGTGATCAAGTTTCTTAAGGGATCATTCATGGTTGGCTGACATGATTGATGACTTCTATAAATATCTCTTTAATACGCATCACTTAGTAAGCAAGGATTTAGCCAATAGACCAGAGTTTGGGAAAACCTTGAGTATTTTGGATGTCGACTGAAAGATGTTGAATTCCTTTGTGCAGATATATATACCAGATGGATTTCAATGTGAAGTTGAGTGTGTTGTGTTGAACAAGTGTGAAGAAAAGTAGAGAGTAGAGTAGAAGCAACTATTTAAATCTAATATGTGATAGAACAACAACATTAAGCAGAGGAAGAATGAAGTGCAGCAGATCAGTATATTGAGCCTAACCAGAATTGAACCTTAGCATATGTGGATGCATCTGATTAGTTCAAACACCTGGTTACTTTCTTTATACCTTGTAGGCAGTGAGCCTCTTGTGAGCAGTGTGCTTGGGTAGTGAGCCCTAATTGACAAGTGCCATTTTGTACTTCTATTCTTTTAACATAGAATACAATCTTGGGTTAGTCACCCCATCGTTTTTCCCTTAACAGGGTTTTCCATGAAAAAATCCTTGTATTATGTGTGTTGATTTTATTTATGCTTATATGTTTTGATACTGCACTATTGTTAAAGAAAAAAAGAAAGTTAAGAAGTTTAAGATAACTAATTTACCCCCCCTCTTAGTTATCTACCTTGTTTCCAACAATTGGTATCAGAGCCAAGTTCCTCTAGACAGAGCCTAACAACTTGAGGAAGATCTGAGAATCTCAATGGATATGTATGGTATGAGGGAACAACTTTAGTTTGCCTTAGATGATCTTGAGCAATCTCACTCTGAAGTTAATAACCTGAGGGAAAGACTCAAACAACTGATGATTTCATAAATAAACTCAAAGAAAAACTAAGTATCTTAGTGAAGAAAAGAAAGGAACTACTTCAACAATTAGCAAGTCAAAGTGAAGCCAATGTTACTAATGAAGATCTGAATGAGAAAAACAAGTTATGTGAGAAGTTATCAAAAGAGGTCATTATGGTAAGACATGAAATGGAATTAGGAGTTATGAAATTCACCCAAGAAATTGAAGAGAAAAGAAAAATTAAAGATAACCTAAAATAATCTCTCAAGGAAATGTTAGAAGACTGCCAAAAAATGGATAGAATAATCAGGCATCTGGAATTTGATCTTGAAGAAGCTAGAGACAGTGAAGAACAACTTGAGAATCAAATAGATACTCTTAAAAGGGATCTTCAAACTACAAATGAATACAAAGAGAAATTCAAGATAAGTTCTGCTCAACTTGAAGTTCTTCTTGAAATCCAAAAGAGGGTAGATGACAAGAATGGATTGGGGTATGAGAAAGGTGAAAGCTCTCGATCTAGTCAGAAGAACTCTAGATCAGGAAATCTAAGGAATAGACCTAGAAGACCTCCAGTAAGGCAACCAAATGCTCAAAGATATCCATCCTTCAATGGATACTGCTATAATTGCAATAACTTTAGTCATAAAGAAAATCAGTGCAGAAGAAGAATGAATCAAACTAATTCATCCTTCTCCGGACAGTGCTTTAACTACAAAAGGTATGATCACAAATCTCATGAATGTAGAAATATGCAAATAAATAATTCATTCAATGGTAGATGCTTTGCATGCAATAGAATGGGACATATGGCTAATCAATGTAGATCAAGAGGATACCAGTCAAATATGCAAAAAAATGTTGTTTGCTACAATTGCAATAGATCCGATCATATTGCCAAATTCTGCAGAAGTAAGAATCAGGACAAAAAGGGTCCGGTGCTTCATAATTAGAACCAAGGCAAAGGAAAAGGAAAAGTGAATGCAGATGAAATTCAAAGGGAAATGAACAAGATTTGGGTGAAGAGAAGCACATAAAATGTTGAGGATGGATCCATACCAGAATCTGGTGCTGGTATTCCTTCTGAAAACTAAATAGATGAGCTCTAGCTCAAGGGGAGTCACAAAGGAAAATAAATTCCCCCAGCCAGTCAATTGGTGCCTAAGATTGGCACATGGAAAGTTGTGGATAAAAGGGTTCTCAAAGAAATATCTAATTAACCCTTGGTAAAAATATGAAAGATCCGCAAGGAGTTTTGAAGAGGTTAATCATCCAAGACTGATCTAGTTTGACAGTCATCCGGTAAAAGCAGGACTCTCATAGTTAGATCTGGTATGATTCTCAATTGAAATATCTTTGATCTGTGGATAAATGGAATGATTGGAGAAAGGAAAATAGATTGTCAATAATCACCGAGAATAACTCTAAGTGCACCTCAGTGATCCGGAAAGATCTCTCAGAACAAGAAGAACAAGGCAACCAAAATGACTTAAGTTGTGCATTTATTGCAAGATGGAATTAGGGTTTGCGCTGAAATACAAGGGTTCTTTTGTTCATCATTTGCACATTTGCATCCAAGAAGAAGAAAGAAGGAGCTTTGCAACAAGATTGCCTTAACCCTCTCAAGGATCAACCGTAGAATTAGATTCATCTAGTGATCTTTTCAGCTCTCATCGTGAACCCTAGAAGCGTAAAAAGGTATTTCCACTCTTGAATATCTCTCTCTGAATCTTTTGAAAGATGGCTACTCCAAATGTTGTTAAGATCACTGATAGGCCGTGCCCTAAGTTCAAGAAACATCTCTACAAATCCCTAGAAGTTGATCCCCTAGGCGCATTCTCTAGCATTCCGCATGGGGTTCTGCATGTAGAAGATGTTAGGGTTTACATACACGCAAACATTGAAGAATTTAGGGAATCCAAGCTGACGGATATCTATCACAAGGAATTAATAGATGAATCATTTGAACTTAAACCCCAATACAAGGCTATCTGGGATAGGCATGTTAGACATTGCATTCATTTCCCCTATTTTATAGAAGATGAATGGGTCCGGTATGTTCTGAGAAGAATGAATGACAACTTCATGTGGTTGATGAGGCCATTCAAGATAACCAAGGATGCAATTAGGGCGGTAACCAAATTGCACTTATTCGGTGGGTTGCCTGCTCTCAAATCAGTCAAAAACCAAACTATAAGTGAGGCTACCAGATCAAAATTTGACAAGAGGGCAATGACAATAGAAGACATCATAGATCCAGATATCAAATTTGCCTCTATGATAATTGGTTACAAAATCTATCACTCCAGCAGAGAAAAATTTAGTATCTAGAACAACAATATATACTGCATATGAAATACTAAGGAAAAATACTGACTATGATCTTTGTGAGCTTCTCCTGAACCAACTATTAGAGAACTTACATAAAATAAAGAAGGATAAGAAGAATTCATTTAAGTATGGTGGCTTGATACTATGTCTATTCTTTTACTATATGAATGAGCTACCCAGATCCAGTGGTTGGGTATGGCAAAATGACAGACCTATGGCCATACAAATCAGAGACTATTTGTATGGGCTTGGTGATGCTAAGGCACAAAATACAGCACTGTGGGGTTATTTCAAAAACTTTCAAGGCATGATGCAGGCCAGAGAATCCCCCAATCTCTTGTTGAAAAATACAAGGACATAGTGTGCTTCATGGTAGACATTGATCAATGCCTAATGGAGGCAGTGGAACTGAGAATAGTGTGGATTATGCCAATGGGCTATGAGCTGGATGAGAAAATTTTAGAACTGCATGTCCAACACCTACTAAGTCAGCCTAAGGACCCTGAGGTAGAAAGGTTTGGCACCTTTCAAGAATTGAGTGTAAAAATTCATGTTGAACTAAGGCACCCTGAAATAAAGAGAAAAGTCAAGAAGGAAGTAGAGGAATTTGCAAAGAAATATGGCTTATCAAAGGAGGTAGTTGATGCCAATAGAGAGAAGGTAGAAAGAGCAGAAAAAGAGAGACAAAAAGCAGAAAAAGAAAGTGCTCCGGTGTAAGCCCCCTCCCAGACTAGATCCTCAAAGAGATCCACACCTACCACTACTAAGAGCCCAAAAGACTCAAAACCGGAAGCAAAGACATCCAGAAAAGGAGAGAAGAGAACTAAGACAAAGGCCACAAGGTCATATATAAGTCAAAAGGATGATGATGAAGAGACAGAGACAGATGAGGAGGTTAAGAAAATGAAGAAGAAAAAGAATACTTCTATGGAATCATCTACTGGAAAGAACAAAGAAGAAGAAGCAGAAGAATTTGTTGAAAGGCCTACTCTCTCCATTGATGATGTCATCAAGGTAGTCACTGTGGATGGAAATTTGCAACCAATGATAGAATTATATGATGAATGTAGTGAAGCTAACCAGAAGATCCTGCAAGATGCTACAGTCAGGTATCTAAACATCTATAATAAAGAATTCATTCAAATCATATCTCTAATTCCTAAAAACCTAGAGAAGGAACTTGAAATGAGAAAGAAGAATGCTAAGGAAAAGGATATGGAGATCTGGGAATAGATAGCTATTCAGCTCTATCATTCCATCACTCCTAAGCAAATGAACATGATCTTCAAGGATTGCAAGGATGAGTTCCAGAGAAAAGCCATAATGAACAAGCTTATGCTTAGAGATCAGGTGGCAAAAGAAATTGAAGACATCCTTTGAAATGCATACAAAAGATTCAATATTCCTATCATAGAGGACATAAGTGATGAACCTTCTAATGTCGAAGGATTAAGTGCATCAAAGGAAGACTCTACAGAGAAAATTACAGAAGAATCAAAGGAGATAGGCAAGGAGAAGACTAAGGACCTGGATTCCTCTATTCTGGAAGAGGAATTTCAAGAAGAAGTAAATATCTCTCTTTCGGATCCCCCAACAGACTCTGGAACTGAAGGAGAAGCAAGAAAAGAAGAGAAAATTAGTCAAGAAGAAGAGGTAAAGGGAAGAGAAGAAGATCAATCAGAGAAGACCCTTGGTGAAAGTTCTAAAGCTGCAGAAGGAAAGAAGACTCTGCCTCTGGAAAGAGACACTGCAGAAATAGTTAAAGATTTCTTGACCAAAGAAATGATGGAATTAGATGAACCGGAGCTATTTCAAGGACCATTCAATTTTGATTCCCTCTCCTCGGTTCAGACAACGAAGATAGCATCCTTTTCCCAAGAAAAGGCAAAAGAAAATCTTCTGAAGTCTCACATGGATGACTGTGAGCTAATAGAGATTGCATCCAATGCATTGGAGAAGATCATGTCATCCTTCCAGAAGGATCTTTCAGCCTCTTCATCCGGTAACTTGAAATATCTTGTTAATTCCATTAGAACTCATTTTGATTCTTTGGAGAAGTCAGCAGAAGATAAAGTCTGGAAAATTTTTTTGGGAAAGAGATTCTTGGAGGTGCAGGGACTAATAACAAATGATAGGAGAAATTTGGATATTGGGATAAAGAGCTTAGAAAATGCTCTTAGAGATGGTGAAGATTTATACAAATTTTGTCTATCTTGGTCCATTGTGACAACATAGATTGCCAAGAAGGTGGAAGAACAAGAGAGAAAACTATCAAGTTTATCTCAAAATTTTGATCCTCTCACCTCTTCCATAATGAAGCAAGAGTGTCAGACCATTGCCACTATAAATGAAATAAAAAGGCTTGAAAAGGAGAGAACAGAATAAGCAGGCTAAGTGAACTAAGAGGGATAATTATCCCCAAGTTAGAGGCAATGCATGAGGTCCTAACTGATGCCCAGACCACAACCCGGACCAGTGATCTGACAAACTTAAAGAGGGCAGAAGCCTTTGTATTTCTGCTAAGTGGTCATATCTCAATGTTGGACAGGATGAAGCAGAGTTGGGCAACATAATTTGCCCAGTTAAAAACAACTTTTGTGGATATACTTAAGTTTATGTAAGTATAACTTGTATATATGTGGCTATGTATAGGATACCTTTTGAATTTTGGTGTGTGGATTTCACCCTTTGCCATTGATGTCAAAGGGGGAGTGAGGAGCAGTGAAAAATGTGGAATCCAACTAAGGGGGAGCTCCAAAAAAATGTACATAAGAACAAAGCATCAACCAAGGGGGAGTGTGCTGTGACACTTAGTCATTTTTCACTAAGTGTTACCATCAATGCCAAAAGGGGAGATTGTTGGCAAGAGACACTATGTGGCCTCATGAGTGTTGTCATTGATGGCAACAAAGTCCATTCCACACATCCGCAGCACATGGTATGTCTATACCAGAAGTCAGATTGAAGAGTCTTTTGGTCCAGTGAGCAAGAACAGAGCATGCAGTAAGGTCTGACAATTAGGTTTGGATCTCTCAAAGGAAGTATCTCAGCAAAGTACGGACTTGGGGAAGTCAAGAGGAGTACCATGACTGCTACATTCCAGAGATTGAGCCTCCGGTAATGAAAGAGTGAAAAGATATGAGCACCTAAGTGTTGGGTTCCTGTTTGGCAGAGTAGACTAAGGAAGAACTGACCGACAGAGCATCAGACCTTAATCTGGATGAGGAATTGATGGTGATCAAGTTTCTTAAGGGATCATTCATGGTTGGCCAACATGATTGATGACTTCTATAACTATCTCTTTGATATGCATCACTTAGTAAGCAAGGATTTAGCTGACAAACCAGAGTTTGGGAAAACCTTGAGTATTCCAGATGCCAACTGAAATATGTTGAATTCCTTTGTGCGGATATATATACTAGATGGATTTTGATGTGAAGTTGAGTATGTTGTGTTGAACAAGTGTGAAGAAAAGTAGAGAGTAGAGTAGAAGCAACTATATAAATCCAGTATGTGACAGAACAACAACATTAAGTAGAGGAAGAATGAAGTGCAGTAGATCAGTATATTGAGCCTAACCAGAACTGAACCTCAGCATATGTGGATGCCTATGATCAGTTCAAACACAGGGTTACTTTCTTTATACCTTGTAGATAGTGAGTCTCTTGTAGGCAGTGAGCCCTAATTGGCAAGTGCCATTTTGTACTTCTATTCTTTTAATAGAGAATACAATCTTGGGTTAGTCACCCCGTGGTTTTTCCCTTAATAGGGTTTTCTACGTAAAAATCTTTGTGTTATGTGTGTTGATTTCATTTTTGCTTTCATGTTCACTTATGCTTGTATGTTTTGATACTGCACTATTACTAAAGAAGAAAAGAAAGTTAAGAAGTTTAAGATAACTAATTCACCCCCCTCTTAGTTATCTGCCTTGTTTCCAACACCAAGAATACACCTTCATCACTTCTAGCATCAAACTTGCCAAGGTATTCATCTCTTTTGATATAGTATTTACTACCAAAGACTCTGAAATACTTCACAGTAGGAGTGATGCCAAACCAAAGTTCATAAGGAGTCTTACCGGTATTGCCTCTGATTTGTACCTGATTAAGAGTATAGACAGCAGTGCTTACAGCTTCTCTCCAATAGATCTGAGGAACATTTGCTTCCATCATCATGGTCCTAGATACTTCCTGGATGGTCTGGTTCTTTCTCTCCACTACTCCATTCTACTGTGGAGTCCTTGGAGTAGATAACTATCACTTTATCATATGTTTCTCATAGAATGATATGAACTCTCTGGATGTGAATTCTCCACCTCTATCAGACCTGAGGAATTTTATGTTTATGCCAATTTCATTCTCTACCATAGCCTTGAATATTTTGAACTTCTCAAGTGCTTTAGATTTTTCTTTCAAGAAAGTCACTGACATCATCTGGGAGTGGTCATCAATCAGTAGCATGAAATATCTATCTCCTTGTAGACTCTTGGTTCTTTCTAGACCACATAGATCAGTGTGCACCAAGTCTAACAATCCGGTTGAAGATTGTTCCTTACTTTTTAATGTGACTCTATTCTGCTTACCTAATTGACATTCTTTGCACATTGTTAGCAGGTTTCACCAATCTTCGAAGATCTCTTACAACCTGAGTGTTGCTTATCTTGATGATATTATCAAAATTCACATGACACATTCTCCTATGCCACAACCAACTTTGATCAATTTGAACAAATAAGCAACTTTTTCTAGTACCAACCAAGTGAAAGATGTTACCTATTGTCTGTGTACCAGATGCAATCTCAGTTCCAGAGCTTTCAAAGATCTTGCATTTTCCATTTTTGAATCAGCGATCATAGCCTTTGTCCACCAACTGTCCAACACTAAGAAGATTATGCTTCAGACCTTCAATATACAGAACAACACTAGTTTTGTTCTTTCCATCAAAATAAATGGTTCCTCTACCTTTAATTCTGCCAGCAGAATTATCTCCAAACTTTACAACTCCACCTTCATATCTTTCCAAGCTTATGAACTTACTCTTATCACTAGTCATATGGTGAGAGCATCCACTATCAATAACCCATTCATCCTTTTCTTCAACCTGAGGATCCAAAGCACTTTCTATCATCTTATGACTGGCAGATTCAATAGGCATTGGATCTTCTTCTTTGATGGCAATAAACACCCAGTCACTTCTGAATTTGTTTCCTATCTTAGATTCATCATCTGTTACTCCTTCATCATCATTTTCTTTAACATAGTAACACTTCTTCTGAAACCTTGACTTATTAGGGTTTGGCCTTGAAAACCTTTTCCGACATCTTGAAGCAAAATGACAAATCTTATTGTAGGCAAAACATTTAAAAGGTAATTTTCCTTCATACTTACTAGATCCTCTTGGCAGTCTCCTTGCAATAAGGGCTTCAAGTTGTGTAGCTTTTGACTCATCTTCTTCTAGATCTTTCCTTGCTTTATCATACCATGTTGATTTCTTTGAGGAACTTTCTCTTGGATCATATCTCTATTTGCATTTTGTAGAGGCACTAGCTTTGAATGTAGATTCAGTCTTGGGAAGTGCATCACCAAACTCAGCCAACTCAAATGTAGATATCTTACCAACCAATTGATCCCTTGTAATAGTTATTAAAGATCTGATTTCCTCAATAGCAGTAACTTTGTGTTTGTAAGCAGGAGGTAAGGATATGAGAACTTTGGCAACAATCTCATCTTCATCCAATATTCCACCAGCATATCTAATGCCACATACAAGCTCATTTACTTTTGGCATAAATGAAGTTTTATTCTCATCTTCACTCATCTTCAAGTTTTCAAACTTTCATTTCAGACTTTGTAGCTTGGCACACTTAACATATTTGTCTCCTTCATATAGAGTTTCTAGCTTTATCCAAATTTTATAAGCAGTCTTCAATCCCATAACATTTGTCAGCTCTGAATCAGTCAAGGCACTCAGTAGGGCTTCTTTAGCTCAAAGATTATTCACTGCATCTCTAACTTCATCCATAGTTGTTGGTCCATTCTTTGGGGGAACATATTTATGTTAGATTTAGGATAGACAACTGAGAGGGGGGGTGAATTAGTTGTACAAAACGTTCTTCTCTTTAGACACTTAATTCCACTTTGTAATTTAGCAACATGATAATAAATCAATCATTAAAACACAATGCAATAAATCAAGAGAAGAAACACATTAACACATGAGACACCAAGATTTTGACGTGGAAAACCCGGTTAAGGGAAAAACCACGGGGTGACTAACCCAAGATTGTATTCTCTGTTAGAAGAATAGAAAGAACAAATGACACATGCCAATTAGGGCTCACTGCCTACAAGAGACACATTGTCTACAAAATAATAAGTATCACCTACTTGAACTAGAAAATAGCATCTTCACCATGCTTGAATCAGTTTTATTTAAGCTCAATACTTCTGCTCTGCCTTTCTCTCTTCTCCTTGCTACCACACTCTCATCTGCTCAAGACACTCTTTGAAATGACTTTACAATCCCTTAGTTATACATGACATTGACTTAGGAATGATCATCTAAGTCAGCAATCATCTACAAGAACATCCACAAGATGTGTAACTCATCTGGTCGGCCAGTCTCAGGAAAAACACCATCATCTGGAAGTCATTCTTCAATTGTGAGCTCCAACTCTAATGCGGACCACCAACATGAACTAGACATGATCCAAAGACCTCCACAAGCTTGCTTGAATCACCAAGAACATCCACACTTCATCTGCTTACTGAAATCCTTCTCTCCTTCATCTGGAATCTCAAGAACATAGTCTGTCATCACTATCACAAAGGAATAGATGCTTGTGGACCTTCAAACCATGAACCAATTGAGTTGACACTTCACAAAGACTTTCTCAACACTCCCTCAAATCCACAGAATAGGATAATGCATTTCCAGATCTCACCGAACTTGTTTGTATCACTCTGTCACCTCTGAACACCTACCGGAACCAGTTTTACTTGAGCAGCCACAACTTCTTCATATCTTCATGTGAACCTCTAAAATCTCTACTGGACCACCTTAAGACACATATATACAAACCCTTTAAACTGTATCCTCTGATCCTCATCCTATCTTGGACTTTTACCTTACTATCTTCACTGTTCTTCATTGTTCCTGATTGAGACTAATTTTATCAATATCCTCAGCACACAACTCATCCAATCCTTATCATTAATGCAACAAGAGTATGTTGACATCAATGACAACACCAGTTAGGCCCATACTCACAACAATCTCCCCCTTTGTCATTGATGGCAACATATGATGTGAAAAATTGTTTTGACCATCAAGACAAGAACTTCTCCTTACTGTCACAACTCCCCCTATCAGCAACAACCATTTTCATGTCTTCTCTTCCATTCTTGATCTCCCTTTGATTAGAAACCACTTGTTTTCCACATGTCTTCTCTCCCCCTTTGACATCAATGGCAAAGGGCACATACTTGCAATTCCACCACTTCAGACTCATACTAGCTGCTCCCCCTTAGTAGCAGCTCCCCATCATCAATCCAGACCACAAGATATGACTGTGATATCCACCGGACTGATGCACATCAGTACACCTTAGTTCATCACTGGAGGGGCAATAACCCCTAACTTCTCCCTGAGATACTCAAAAGAGTCCTTAGGTAGAGGTTTAGTAAAGATGTCTGCAATCTGATCCTTGGAAGGCACAAACTCCAATCTAACTTCATTCTTGTTTATTTGCTCCCTCAAAAAGTGAAACTTGATGGATATGTGTTTAGTCTTTGAATGCAACACCAGATTCTTAGATATGTTTATTGCACTTGAATTATCATAGAAGATTGTGATAGGCTCTTCATACTCCACTTTTTATGTCTCTTAGCATTTGCTTCATCCACAAAACTTGGGTGCAACTACCTGCTGCTACAATATATTTTGCTTCAACAGTGGATAGAGATATTGCCTCTTATTTCTTGCTCAACCAAGAAACCAATCTCTTCCCCAAAAAGAATGCTTCACCACTGGTACTCTTCCGGCCATCCACATCTCCTGCCCAATCCGCATCTGTATATGCATGAAGAGAGAAATCATGATCTTTGGGATACCACAAACCATACTCAACTGTCCCTTTTAGATATCTAAAAATCCTCTTGATTACCATGACATGAGATTCTCTAGGATCAGCTTGGAATCTAGCAACAAGACCAATAACATTTATAATGTCAGGTCTAGTGTGAGTGAGATACAACAATCCTCCAATCATTGACTTGTACTTTTTCTGATCAGCCTTAGGAGAGTAATCATCTTGCCCAATTTACATCTAGTTGCCATGGGAGTATTCGTTGGTTTTGAGTCTTCCATCCCAAATTTCTTCAACAATTCTTTCACATATTTGGTCTGAGAAATGAAGATTCCTTTCTTTGTTTGAGTAATTTGTAGACCCAAGAAGAAATTCATTTCACCAAGCATGGACATCTCAAACTCACTTTTTATTTGATTTGCAAAAGTTTTACGCATACTATCTCTTCCTCCAAAAATGATATCATCAAGAAACACTTCAACTATCAAGATGTTTTCATGATCAATTTTGAAAAACAAATTACTGTCAGCAGTACCTTTGTTGAAACCAATCTTCAAAAGATGCTTATCCAATCTCTCATACCGGGCTCTTGGGGCTTGCTTCAGTCCATACAGTGCTTTCTTCAACTGGTAGACCATATCACCATGATTAGACAATTGAAATCCATCCAGTTGCTCAATGTACACTTCTTCCAAGTCACCATTCAGGAAGGCAGACTTGACACCCATCTAATATACTTTGAAATCCTTGAAGGCAGCAAAAGCAAGAAATAATCTGACTACTTCAATTCTTGCCACCGGAGCAAAAGTTTATTCAAAATCAACTCCTTCTATTTGAGAGTAACCCTTGCAGACCAATCTGGCTTTATTTTTTATTACTTCACCAAGTTCATTCAATTTGTTCTGGAAGACCCATTTTGTTCCAATCACATTCTTATTTCTAGGTTTGGGAATAAGATCCCAAGTGTAATTTTTCTCAATTTGCATTAGCTCTTCCTTCATTGCTTTAGTCCATTTTTCATCATTGCAAGCTTCATTCACTATCTTAGGTTCTAATGCAGGAGCATCCAGAGGTGTAAGGGCAATCTTGCATCACCCAAAAAGAAGTTAATTCAAAACCATTGTAGTTGTTCTCATTTCTTCCCATAATTAGTGTTTTTGGTTCCATAATATCTAGAATAATAATGTAGGACTTTCAGTTTTTCCAAAACTACTAAAAATAGTGACCTGCCTATTTAGGAAAGTGTACCTGCTATTTTTAGAAAGTTTGCATTTGGGCACATAATGAAGCAAAAACTTTCAGAAAGTTACATAACGGAAATATAAGACCTTTAGCGAAGGAATCAGGTAAAGATCATTTGTGAGCTGAAAGATACTAAAGTTTTTGTTTTTCGAAAAGCCCCTAAAAATTTCTGGAACGAGATATGAGGCACTAAAAATTCCCATAACATCCCAAAAAGTTGACAAAAATCCATTTATGAATTTCCAGTGTGATAGTTCACATCGCGAGCTTTCCGGCACTTAAAACGGTTCATCAATCGGACACCCGGATCAAAAGTTATGCTTCCCGGAAGTTGACCTACTTTTGGAGGGAGTTGTAAATTTCAAAATTTGGCTGGAGGCCGCCAAAAAGTGCTATTTATGACTATTTTAGGAACCCTGGGCAGTAGTAGAGTTAAGGGGGCCAGTGTAGAGTCAAGAATAGGTGGGAAAACAGAAACCCTAGCTGATTTGGGGTTACAGAAGGCTGAAGATTCTAGAGTCTTGAGGTTGGGAAAGCTGTAATGTGTTGCAGCTAGTGGAGGATTCATCCTCTGATTGTAATTGAGCTTATGTGATGTAATGAGTTGCCCAGTTCAATAAAAGAAAGTTCTATTTGCTGTGTTCAATATCTATTATTGTGTGTTTTATGATTTACCCGCTGCATCAAGTGGTATCAGAGCGAGGGTTCCTGAGTGTGTAGACAGATTGCCGACCGTGAGGTAGTTTGCACCAGGACTTGAGGTTGTGGGTTTGCTACGGAGACCAAGATGCCTCCACAAAGAAATCGTGTTGGGAGGAATGCTTTGATATAAGAGGGTTTTAGAGCCCTACAAAGGCAAATCGATGCATTGCAAGAGGAGCTACGAAGAGGGTTTGAGCCGAGGACAAGAGAAGAAAGTGAAGATGAAGTTGAAGAAGAGCTATCTGAGGAAGAACAAGAAGCTGCCGAAGATGCTGCAGAAGTAAGGTTGTTGAGGGTCATTTCAAAGATCGAAAAGAGGCCCAGGATCAAAGTTTCTACATATTCTAGAGATTTGAATCCAGAACAACTTATTGATTGGATCAATGACATGGAGGAGTATTTTGAGTATGAAGATGTGGAGGACCCAGATCAGGTTAAGTTTGCAAAAACAAAGTTGAAGGGCCACGCCAATATTTGGTGGAAGGAGGTCCAATTAGAGAGGAACAGAAGAGGAAAAGTAAAGATTACCAGATGGGATCAGATGGTGGAGAAACTGAAGAAATAGTTCATTCCTGTGGACTATGAGATGGAGTTGCTGAAGAAGCTGCAAGGACTAAAGCAAGGTAACAAGTCTATTAAGGAGTATACAGAAGAGTTTTATAAAATTACTATCAGGATAGGCCATGCAGAGCCCAACAAGGAGAAGGTAGCCTGTTACATTAATGGGTTGAGGCCGAGTATTCAAGAGGAGTTGAGCCTGTTTAGAATGACCACCATAGAAGATGCGTACCAGTTTTTCCTGAAGGTGGAAGAGAAGCTGAACAAAAGATTTGATAGCAAGCAAAGGGGAAGAGGTCAAGGTGGAAGGACTGGTGGAAGACCCTATGGAGGCCGTAATGAAGATCAAAAGAAAAGTGAAGAAGTAGGCACCAGTCGAAATCAAAGAGGGGATTATACCTACCGCCCTCGTGACCAGAACAATGGTGAGCAAAGAGGAAGAGGAAGAGGCAGACCTGGGCAAGGACTTGGAAGAGGAGGTTTCAGAGGAACCTATTTCCAATGTGGAGAAGAAGGGCATCGAGCATATGAGTGTCTGCAACATCAAGGAAGGACAAATAGAAGACCTGAAGGTAATGCACAAGTTGCACATGTAGATGAAGATGCACATTCTAAGCATTCTGAAGATGCTGAAAGGGGAGAAACCCTAGTTGTCAGAAGAACCTTGTTGAATGAGGAGAAAGAACCCAATCAGAGGAAGAGTTTATTTTGCACAAGGTGCAAATGTGAGGGTAAGTGTTGTGATATTATTATTGATAGTGGAAGCACTAATAATCTTGTTTCAGAGGAGATGGTTGACAAGTTGAAGTTGACAAGAAGAAAGCATCCGCATCCATATCAGATTGCATGGTTGTAGAAGGACCATAGAGCTTTGGTCAATGAGCAGTGTTTAGTGAAGTTCAAGATTGGTGACTACCATGATGAGGTGCTGTGTGATATCATACCGATAGATGCATGTCATATGCTATTGGGGAGGCTGTGGCAGTATGATAGGAGCGCTGTCCATGATGGCCATGCAAACACATATTCCCTAACAAAGGATGGAGTTCGTCATAAGTTGAAGCCCTTGAAGGAGGTGGAAGAAAAGGTATGTAGTACTGCCAGAATTTGTTTGGTAGATGGTAGGAAATTTTTGGAGGGTATGAAGCATGAGTGTCATTGCTTTGCATTGATTCCTAAGATTAGTCAAGAGAAATGTGAAGATGTACCTATAGAAGTTTCAGATATGTTGGAAGAGTTCCAGGACATTATCTCTGATAATGTACCAGAAGGTCTACCACCAGTAAGGAAGATAAGTCATCAAATGGATTTGATACCAGGAGCCAGTTTGCCAAACAAGGCAGCCCACAGAATGACCCCTGCAGAGAATGAAGAAATAAACAGACAAGTTCAGGAGTTGTTGAGGAAGGGACTGATAAGGGAGAGCCTAAGTCCATGTGTGGTACCTGCAGTACTAGCACCAAAGAAAGATGGAGAATGGAGGATGTGTACAAACTCTGGAGCCATCAATAAGATAACGATCAAGTATAGATTTCCATTGCCAAGAATGGATGACATCATGGATTGTTTGAGTGGAGCCAAGTACTTCATGAAAATTGACCTGAAGAGTGGGTATCACCAAATCCGTATCAGAGAAGGGGATGAATGGAAGACAGCCTTCAAGACAAAGGAAGGTTTGTATGAGTGGTTAGTCATGCCATTTGGGCTAACCAATGCACTGAGCACATTCATGCGGCTCATGAACGAGGTACTGAAAGAATTTTTGGGAAGTTTTGTTATTGCTTATTTGGATGATATTTTGATTTTCAGTAAGACTTGGGATGAGCATTTGATGCATATCAGAAGAGTTCTAGAGAAGCTGAGGGAGGAGAAGTTGTTGATTAATCTGAAGAAATGTAGTTTTGCAAAGAAGGAGTTGGTATACCTGGGATTTGTTGTCTCAGAGGAAGGTCTTAAGATGGACCCAGAAAAAGTAAGGGCTATCATTGAGTGGCCTACACCAAGGAGTGCAACGGAGGTAAGATCTTTTCATGGTTTGGCAAGTTTTTACAAAAAGTTTATTAGGAATTTCAGTAGCATTTGTGCACCCCTAACTGAAACAATGAGAGGGGATAGAAAAGAGTTTAGATGGACTATAGGAGCCGACAAGAGCTTTGATACATCGAAGCAGAAAGTTGTAGAACAACCTATTTTGTCACTTCCAGATTTCAATAAGGTATTTGAGGTAGATTCTGATGCTAGTGGTAGTGGTATAGGAGCTGTTTTGAGCCAAGAAGGTAAGCCCATTGCCTATTTTAGTGAGAAGCTTAATGATGCCAAGAAAAAGTATTCTGTTTATGATCAGGAATTTTATGCAATAGTTTAGGCTTTGAAGAAATGGAGACATTATTTGTTGCCAAAAGAGTTTGTTTTATATACTGATCATCAGGCTTTGCAGTATATTAATAGTCAAGGGAAGTTGAACGAAAGGCACTTAAAATGGGTTGAGTTTTTGCAGAGTTATACCTTTGTTTTGAAGCACAGGAGTGGGAAGTCCAACAGAGTTGTAGATGCCTTGAGCAAAAGGCAAAATTTGTTGACAGAAATGAAGATAGAGGTTGTTGGGTTTGATGAGCTCAAAATTTTATACCCTGAAGATCCAGATTTTATAGAGGCTTGGAAAGCTTGTCTGGAGCCTATTACTTTGGATAGGACAAAATGCTTGGATTTCATAATCCAAGATGGCATGTTGTTTAGAGGAAGCTAGTTGTGCATTCTGAGGAGTTCCATGAGAGAGAACCTGATGAAAGAGAAGCATAGTGGAGGACTGGCTGGACACTTTGGTCGAGATAAGACCATTTCTATTGTTGGTGAAAATTATTATTGGCCACAGCTGCAGCAGGATGTGAGGAAGTTTGTGTAGAGTTGTAGAGTATGTCAGATGGCAAATGGAACAAGTCAAAATATAGGATTGTATCAACCATTACCTGTACCAGAGAAGCCATGGGATGATATTAGTATGGATTTTGTTCTTGGTTTACCAGGGACACAGAGAGGGCATGATTCTATTTTTGTGGTGGTGGACAGATTCTCAAAGATGGCACATTTTATTCCTTGTAAGAAGACTAATGATGCTACTCATATTGCAGGGTTATTTTTTAGGGAAGTGGTGAGACTACATGGTCTACCAAAGAGCATAGTTTCATATCGAGATACCAAGTTTGTTGGTTATTTCTGGAGGACATTGTGGAAGAAATTGAAGACAGATTTGAAGTTTAGTTCTACACACCATCCACAGACTAATGGACAAACTGAAGTGGTGAATAGGAGTTTGGGTAACCTGCTACGATGCTTAGTAGGAGATAAGCCCAAGGGATGGGATTTGATTTTACCACAGGCAGAATTTGCTTACAACAATTCTGTCAATAGGAGTACTGGTAAATCACCATTCCAGATTGTATATGGCAATAGCCCAAGAAATGCTTCTAAGTTAAGGAAGCTGGATAATGGAGAAAAGACAAGTGCTGAAGCTGAAGACTTTGCAGAACATCTAAAGAATTTGCATGAAGAGGTGAGAAAGCACATTAATAAAATGAATATTTAGTACAAGGCTAAGGCAAATCAGAAGAGGAGATATAAGGAATTCCAGGTAGGAGATGAAGTCATAGTTCACTTGAGAAAAGAAAGGTTCCCAATTGGAACATACAATAAGTTGAAAATGAAGAAATTTGGACCATGCAAAATTTTGAAGAAACATGATTCAGGAAATGCATATGAGGTAGAGCTGCCGAGTGGGATCAATATTTCCCCTGTTTTCAACATTACTGATTTATCAGAATATCATGATGGTGGAACAGGGGATGGACCAACAGAAGAACAGTGGAGTATTCCGGCATCTACTTCAACAGGGGAGATAGAAGAGATCTTGGATAGCCGTGTGGGAAGAAGTACTTGGAACAAGCAATATGAAGACTATCTGGTAAAATGGAAAGGAAGGCCTGTTGAAGATTCTTCTTGGTTGTCTAAGGCAGAGGTTGATCGTTTGGGTTTTCCTCACACAAACACATGAGACATGACAGGGTCACTTCTCAAATTACCCTGGGTGTCTGATACAGGAGCATCCAGAGGTGTAAGGGCAATCTTGTATCACCCAAAAAGAAGTTAATTCAAAACCATTGTAGTTCTTATTTCTTCCTATAATTAGTGTTTTTGGTTCCATAATATCCAGAATAATAATGTAGGACTTTTAGTTTTTCCAAAACTGCTAAAAATAGCGACCTGCCTATTTAGGAAAGTGTACCTGCTATTTTTAGAAAGTTTGCATTTGGGCACGTAATGAAGCAAAAACTTCTAGAAAGTTACATAACAGAAATATAAGACCTTTGGCAAAGGAATCAAGCAAAGATCATTTGTGAGCTGAAAGATATTAAAGTTTTTATTTTCTGAAAAGCCCCTGAAAATTTTTGGAACGAGATATGAGGCACTACAACTTCCCATAATATCCCAAAAAGTTGACAGAAATCCGTTTACAGATTTTTGGCGTGATAGTTCACATCGCAAGCTTTCTGGCGCTTAAAACAGTTCGTCAATCAAACACCTGGATCAAAAGTTATGCTTCCCGGAAGTTAACCTACTTTTGGAGGGAGTTGCAAATTTCAAAATTTGGTTGGAGGCCGCCAAAAAGTGCTATTTATGACTATTTTAGGAACCCTAGGCAGTAGTAGAGTTAAGGGGTCCAGTGTGGAGTCAAGAATAGGTGGGAAAATAGAAATCCTAGCTGATTTGGGGTTACAGAAGGCTGAAGATTCTAGAGTCTTGAGGTTGGGAAAGCTGTAATGTGTTGCAGCCAGTAGAGGATTCATCCTCTGATTGTAATTAAGCTTCTGTGATGTAATGAGTTGCCCAGTTCAATAAAAGAAAGTTCTATTTGCTATGTTCAATATCTGTTATTGTGTGTTTTGTGATTTACCCCTTGCATCAGGTTCAATCTTTGAAATCAGACAATACTCATATGAATCTTGAGCAATTATCCTTCTTGTTTGTACACCTTTACTTTTATCACCTATGATTTGATCTTTAGAGTGGTTCAGTCTTACATACCTGGGAACTTTGGGAATTTTTTGCACTTCTGATTCTTGATTAGACTCATCAAAGCTCATCTCTTCTTCTTGATTTGCCGAATCAGTTTGAATCTGACTTTTAAAGGAGGCTTGGGCTTCTTGAATCAGAATACCATTCTGATCATCTTCATCATATTCATAAAACCTTGAGGGTTTTTCAATTCCTTCATCAACCTTCACATTTGTGCTTTCTATCATTTTTCGTAGTCTCTTGTTATAACACCAATATGCTTTGCTTTGAGTAGAGTAACCCAAGAATATTCCTTCATCACTTCTAGCATCAAACTTTCCTAGAACTTCATCTCTTTTAATGTAACATTTGCTACCGAAAACTCTAAAATACCTCATAGTAGGAGTGATGCCAACCAAAGTTCATAAGGAGTCTTACCGGTATTGCTTCTGATTTGAACTCGATTGAGAGTATAGACTGTAATACTGACTACTTCTCTCCAATAGATCTAAGGAACATTTACTTCCATCATCATGGTCCTAGATGCTTCCTGGATGGTCCAGTTCTTTCTTTTCACTACTCCATTCTGCTGTGGAGTCCTAGGAGTAGACAATTGTCTCTTTATTCCATGCTTCTCACAGAATTCTATGAACTCACCGGATGTGAATTCTCCACCTCTATTAGACCTTAGACATTTCAATTTTAATCCGGTTTCATTTTCTACGATAGCTTTGAATATTTTGAATTTCTCAAGAGCTTCTGATTTCTCTTTCAGAAAGGTTACCCACATCATCCGGGAATAGTCATTAATTAGTAACATGAAGTATCTATCACCTTGCACACTCCTGATTCTTGCCAGAACACAAAGATCAGTATGAACTAAGTCCAATAATCTGGTAGAGGACAGTTCCTTACTTTTGAAAGTGGATTTTCTTAGCTTACCCAACTGACATTCTTTACACAAGCTATTAGAAAGTTTCACCAATTTTGGAAGATTTGTTACAGCTTGAGTATTGCTTATCTTGATGATATTATCAAAATTCACATGACACATCCTCCTATGCCATAACCAACTCTGATCAACTTGAATAAATAAACAACTTTTACCAATACCAACCAAATGAAAGATATTACCTTTTGTTTGAGTACCGGATGCAATCTCTGTTCTGGAACTTTCAAAGATCTTGCATTTTCCATTCTTGAATCAGAGATCATAGCCTTTGTCCACCAACTATCCAACACTGAGAAGATTGTGCTTCAAACATTCAACATATAGTACATTACCGATTTTGTTCCTTCCATCAAAAGAAATAGTTCCTCTACCTCTGATTCTACCAGCAGAATTATCATCAAACTTTACCACTCCTCCTTCATACCTTTCCAAATCTATGAACTTATTTTTGTCACCTGTCATATGATGAGAGCATCCACTGTCAATAACCCAATCATCCTGTTCTTCAACTTGGGCAGCCAGAGCTCTTTCTACAACTTTATGATTGATAGATTTAGAGGGCATTGGATCTTCTTCCTTGATGGCAATAAACACCCAATCACTTCTAGATTTATTTCCTGTCTCTGATTTATCATCTATTACTCCTTCATTATCATCTTCCTCATGAACATAGTAACAATTCTTTTGGAACCTTGATCTGTTAGGATTTGGCATTGAAAATCTTTCCAGACATCTTGAGGCAAAATGACCAATCTTATTGTAGTTAAAACACTTAAAAGGAAACTTCCCTTCATACTTACCGGATCCTCTTGGTAGTAGTTTTGCAATAAGAGCTTCAAGTTGAGAAGTTTCTGCTTCTTCTTCCAGGTCTTTTCTTGCTTTTTCATACTGTGATAGTTTCCTTGAAGAGTTTTCTCCCGGATCAAACCTTTGTTTACCTTTTACAGAGGCACTGGATTTGAATGCAGATTCAGTCTTGGGAGGGGCATCTCCAAACTTGGTCATTTCAAATGCAGCCAATTGATCTCTTGTGATAGTTATATGGGCTCTAAATTCTTCAATGGCAGCAACCTTGATTTTATAAGAAGCAGGAAGGGATCTGAGAATTTTGCCAACAATCTCATTTTCATCCAAGACTCCACCAGCATTTCTAATTCCACAAACAAGCTCATTTATCTTGGCATAAAAGTAGAGATATTTTCATCTTCTCTCATCTTCAGGTTTTCAAATTTCTCTTTCAGACTTTGTAGTAGCCTTGCACATTTAACATACTTGTCTCCTTCATGCAGAAGTTCCATTTTTTTCCAAATCTCAAAAGTAGTTGGTAGGTCAACAACATTTGAAAGCTCTGAATTAGATAATGCACTTAGAAGAGTTTCAATAGTTCACAGATTGTTTTCAGCATCTGTGATTTCACTTGGGGTTTCGGACCACCCTATGGAGGAGTATACTTCATTGAATCCATGTTCCAGTATGCCATTCCCATACATTGCAAGTGACATTTCATGCGACTTTTCCAAAGATTAAAATTGGTTCCATCAAACTTTAGACAATCCTTCTTGTAGGATGACATCTTGGATCTCCTCAAGCGGTTAAGCTTCTTTTAGAGAAACTTGGCTCTAATAGCAATTGTTAGATTTAGGATAGACAATTGAGAGGGGGGGTGAATCAATTGTACAAAAAAAAATTCTCTTTAAACACTTAATTCCACTTTGTAATTCAGTAGCATAATAATAAATCAATCATGGAAACACAATGCAATAAATCAAGAGTAGAAACACATTAACACATGAGACACCAAGATTTTGACGTGGAAAACTCGGTTAAGGAAAAAACCATGGGGTGACTAACCCAAGATTGTATTCTCTGTTAGAAGAATAGAAAGAACAAATGGCACATGCCAATTAGGGCTTACTACCCAAGCAAACTGCTCACAAGAGGCTCACTGCCTACAAGAGACATACTGTCTACAAAATAATAAGTATCACCCGCTGAACTAGAAAATAGCATCTTCACCATGCTTGAATCAGTTCCATTTAAGCCCAATACTTCTGCTCTGCCTTTTACTCTTCTCTTTGCTACCACACTCTCATCTTCTCAAGACACTCTTTGAAATGACTTTACAATCCCTTATTTATACATGACATCGACTTAGGAATGATCATCTAAGTTGGCAATCATCTGCAGGATGCGTAACTCATCCGTTCAGCTAGTCTCAGGAAGAACACCATCATCTGGAAGTCATTCTTCAATTGCGAGCTCCAAATCTAATGAAGACCACCAAAATGAACTAGACACAATCCAAAGACCTCCACAAGCTTACTTGAATCACCAAGAACATCCACACTTCATCTACTTACTGAAATCCTTCTCTCCTTTATCTGGAACCTTAAGAACATAGTCTGTCATCACTGTCACAAAGGAATAGATGCTTGCAGACCTTCAAACCATGAACCAATCAAGTTGACACTTCACAAAGACTTCCTCAACACTCCCTCAAATCCACATAATAGGATAATGCATTTCTAGATCTCACCGGACCTGTCTGTATCACTCTGTCACCTCTAAACACCTACCGGAACCAGTTTTACTTGAGCAGCCACAACTTCTTCATATCTTCATGCGGACCTCTGAAATCTCTATTAGACCACCTTAAGACACATATATACAAACCCTTTAAACTGCATCCTCTGATCCTCATCCTATCTTGGACTTTTACCTTACTGTCTTCACTGTTCTTGATTGAGACTAATTTTCTCAATATCCTCAGCACACAGCTCATCCAATCCTTATCATTAATGCAATAGGAGTATGTTGACATCAATGACAACACCAGTTAGGCCCATACTTGCAACAATTTATTTGTAGTTATATTCCAATACTGCTCTCCCATGCATTGTAAGTGACATTCCATACAGCTCTTCCAAAGAGTGTAGTTTGTTCCATCAAATGTTGGACTGTCCTTGTAGGTTGACATCCTGGATCTCCTCAAGCAGTTAAGCTTCTTCTATAGGAACTTAGCTCTAATACCAATTGTTGGAATTAGGACAAACAACTGAGAGGGGGGGTGAATCAGTTGTCTCCAAAATTATGTTCTTTATTCACTTAAAAACCTTCTTATATTTCAATAGCACATCAATGATTCAATCATGAAAGCATAATGCAATAATTCAAGAGAGGAAACAAATTCAACACATATAACACCAAGATTTTAACATGAAAAACTTGATTAAGGGAAAAACTACAGGGTGACTAACCCAAGATTGTATTCTCTGTTAAAAGAACAGGAAGTATAAAATGACACTTTCCAATTAGGGCTCACTGCCTAAGTACACTACTCACAAGAGGCCCATTGCTACAGGAGACACACTATCTACAGAAGAATATAAGTATCACATACTTGAACTAGAGATTAGCATCTTCACTATGCTTGAGTTGGTTCCATTTAAACTCAACACCTCTACTCTACTTTTCGCTCCTCTTCCCTACCACCTTCTCATCATCACCACAGATACATTTGAATGACTTCACAACTCTTATTTATACATGACATTGACTTTAGAATGATCATCAAAGTTGGCACGACATACACTTATTTTATTACAGAGCAATTACAAAAATACAACTTGACTTGTTACAAAAACTTCATGCTCATCACTACACTATCAACCACACATAGTTGGGACTTCAATATTCTTCGAGGAACATGCCATGCTTCACAAAACATCTTCAAGATCATCCATAACATGTACAAATCATCTGGTTGACCAAAACTAGGAAGAACACCATCACTCGAATGCAAATCTTCAATTACTAGCACAATCTTCAATGCAAACCGCCAACATGAATTGGACACAATCTAGAGACCCCCACAAGCTTGCTTGAAACACCAATAACATCCGCACCACTTCTACTTACTATAATCATTCGCATCTTCATCTGGAACCTCAAGAACACAGTTGGTCATTACTGTCACATTAAAAGGATTGCTTGTGAACCTCCAAACCACGAACCAATTGAGTTGTCAATTCTCATTAGCCTTCCAAACATGACACCAGATCCGTAGAACATGACATTGTATTTCTAGATCTCACCGAACCTTTTGTGTCACTCTGTCACCTCTAAATAGTTACCAGAACTAGTTTACTCTCATGTCCATAACTCCTCCACATTTTCATGTAGACCTCTCAAATCTTTACTGGATCATCTTCAGACAAATATCTACAAACCCTTTGATGCACATTCTCTGATCTTCATCAAGCTGGGATCTTTACTTCATAGAGCTTCACTGTCTTCACTATTCTTATTTGTTTCTGATAGGACTAATTTTCTAAATATCCTCAGCACACAACTCATCCAATCCTTGACATCAATGCAATAAGAGTATGTTGACATCAATGACAACATTGGTTAGGCCCATACTTGCAACAAATGGTAATAACATTTGCATGAGTCAAATTCAGATATGTGATTAACGGTGTATTCATAAGATACTTTCATGTAATTAAAATTATTATCACCGTTATTGCTTGTTTTTGAGGTACTTCCCTTCTCATAGTTAGGAAGTGGATTCTTAAATACCACATGTTCTTCATTAGTGTTGAGTACTTGTGACTCAAATTACAGGCATTAGCTTGTGCTGCTCTTTGTCTCAGCGATCTCCTGTTCTTGGTTGATTGCCCTTTGTTATCGGCCTGACAGGCTCTATCGGTGTAACTTGTTTATGTTTCAGCGATGGAGTATGTTTCACTGATGGTGTTCTGTCCATTGGCTTGACTATCATTGTCGGCCTTGTCTTAAGTTCTCTCTTCAATCACCTGTGCTACACCGATCGGTGTAACTGTAACTATTGGCAAAGTTTTGTGTAGTCTTTGCGATAGTTGGTGTTTCTCTGATGGAAAGGTGTCCGGCCTAGTTTGAACTATCGGCTAAGCTCTAAGATGTCACTTTGACTATTATGTGTGTTACCAATGGAGGTTTGGTATCGGAGGGACTAATGCTATCGGCCTTCGGTGGAATTCTTACTTCGATGAGCTTGGTCTGTCTGATGGAGTTTGGCATTGGTAGAAGGAACTTTGTCAGTGAAGAAGGATGAAGTCACACCGAAGGTCTTGGTCACTCCGATGGTTCGCTAATGATTGATCGGTTGGGCTCATTGGCAGCAAAAGCGCTGATGATAGACTTACCGCATGTTCGTGGATATATACTACTGCTGTGTTTGTAAACTGATGCATGTGGGACTATTTAGTCCTCATGAATATGAACGGTTGTGAATGGTTAAAAATGAACTGTCGACCTTTTTGGAAGTTGTAACGGTCTGAGATAGTAACCAATTGTTCTATTTCTGTAATGTGAGATGTGACAAGAAGATAGGAGTGAGAGAGTTTGAGTTGTTCTATTTGGTTGGTTAATAGAGACAAGAAGAGTAGTCTCAACACTCATGCATGGACATGTAGTTCTGAATGCTGGATGAGTGTGATACCTAGAACCAGGCAAGACAAAAAGATATGAGAGGAGAGACTCTTGAATTGTCTCTAGATGGAACAGGACGTTAATCTCCATGAAAGGCCTAGTGCCAAATTTGTATTATAATTGTATTTTCTATTGCTGAATAATATAATGGCGATCTGGGCTTTTGGAGTGGAGTTTTTTACCCGTAAGGGTTTTCCCCACGTAAATATGTGTTTTTGTTCTGTCTTTCATGTTTAATATTTCTGCTATTGAAACTAGTTAATGTTGCTTGTACTTTCCTCTAAGGGTTAAAGCTGGAAATGAACTATGTCTGATTCCGCTTTGTGGCATAGTTGTGCGTGTTTTTTGAGGCAATTTAATGAAATTTAAATCTGTCAAAGACACCACTATTCTTAGAAATACGTTCTGAGATGCTCTCATTTCCTAACAAGTGGTATCAGAGCCTTCTTCTGGGATTTGCTTTGTTTCTCACATATGTACATTTGTGTCTTGCATGTGTTTGCATGTAAGAGTTCCTATTGTATATGGTCTGGGTATTCCTTCTGTGATGATTTCTTAGTGTGACAGGTTTGAGGAAATATGAAGGAATCGTCTGATGATTGATCCTTGTTTGAGTGAAGTCTGGTAGTTGATCTTGTCTTCATGTTACAGTAGGCACTTGAAGGATGGTGAAGATGGAGAATCTGGAGCTGGTCATATTGAAATGATGTGATTTGAGGCTCCTAGTTGGCAGCAATATAATCCTGATGCTTGGGGTGGAATACTTTACTCTATGGTTGAGATGCAGCAAATCTCTCTATTGGGTGTCTGTGTGAGAGGCTCCTTGATGATATAGAGAAGCTTGGGTTGTTTCTTAGCTATGGAGAAATGCGCTTATGCTGGGTGTTTTGTCCTGGAATTGGAAGGCATAATTTTTGTTACCCTGATTTCATGTAGGCTATGGAGTTGATCATTGGATGGTCTGAGAGCTTCTGTAATAGCCTGTCTCTCTCAGATGCATGTGCAGGTTGGTGGTTGTGGAGTTGACCTACAAGTGGGCCTGAAGTTCTTGAACTATTGTTTCCTTTAGTGAATGCTTTGTACTTGCATGTCTCAGAATCATGTTCCTTGGTTTTGGGGGGTTTCATAGTTTTTCCTAAAATTTATGGTTATGCAAATTCATGATGATCCATTTTTCTAGTTTAACCGTTATGGTGTTTCTTGATTCATATTCTTGGTCTTCCAGATGTGAAGTGGGTATGGATGTGCATGGGTGTTTTTCAAACACAGTGGTTTTGCAGGTTTTACATGGTCAAGAGAAAAACTTGTGGTTTTGTGAAGTTACAGTTAAGCTATTTCTAGACCCTGGCTTTTGGGGTGTCGCTGGATGACATAGTTGTAGTTTTGCATGCTTCGTGCATGGTGTGAGGAGGTGAAATGATTTCTCTGCATGGGAGTGCTGGTAAGTGATATGTCACTTAGTATTTCTATGGTAATGCTTCTAGTTTCTTGACTATGGTGCTTAGGTTGTGCACATGTTTGGCAAATCAGATTTGTATGTAATCTGGTGTTTGAGTCATGTTGTCTACATGATATTTTTATTCATTGAGATCTCAGGTTTGTAGTTTCTAGTGCAATAATGGGTTTGCATGTTTTAGTATATTGGATCTACGAGGTATGCAATTTTTTAGGTGTGTACAACTTATTGATTGTAGTGAGATAACTCAGAAGTGGTCGGTCCATATCCACAAGATTGATTATGTGATTATGCAAACTTGTTAGCTGGCCTTGTCTGTGGTAACTTGTGCATTGGTGTACTTGCTTTAGGATGAGAGGATGGATGTCGTAGAGTACCTGAATAGTTGGTTATGGAGACCTGTAGCATGTGTATCATGAGGTTATGAATAACTTGGATTCACAGGTTTGTGTAAGCTATTGACAGTGATAGTGTATTTCCTTGGTTTGGAGATCTTGATGCCACTTGGTTTTATTGTCACATGGACATGTTATTGTGTGGACCTCAAGGATTTTCAGATTAGGAGATGTTTGGTCATGACACTTGGAAAGCTCAGTTGTTACTATTCAGTGAGAGCTTTAGCATTGACTGTGCATTCATCACTTAGTGGTGAATGATCTTCTTTAGTGTTGCAGATGTTACTAGGAGGAGCTCTTAGATCCTGTTGCTGCAGAAGGGTTCTTTCGCATTTGCAGGGGCACTATTTGAGGATGTGTAACATCTTGGAGTCATGAAGGATTTATGAAATCCTTGGCTGAGGTGTTGGTGGTGCTTGACAGGTGATGTTGGTTTTGAGTTTTGGTATGATACATTGCTCTTGAGACCATGGTTATGTTCACTTGGAGCATGCAATCTCCAAAGGGGGATGGTAAGATCATGATGTCATGATATGTTTCTAATTTAGATGATTGGAGCTTTGACAGTGGTTTGCTGATTCTCTGTGTGTTCGGTGCATTGATCTTTTGCTTGATTACTTCATGTTGGTGCAGTGATGCATTTGGAATTTAGCATGATATGATTATTTGTAGATGCCCATGGGTACATGGAGAATAAGGTGAGGGTATAATTCTCTTGAGATGAGAGAAGTGTTGTTGATGGTTACTCTTGATGAAGATTTCAGAAGAAAGTTCGAGGAGCCTACACCTTGGTTGGACGTGAGTTCAATAGAGACCTATGAGGAGATTGCTCTTGGAGGAGTCATGATGGCTTGTATATCTTGGAGGAGCATTCTTATCCCCGCTCATGGTCTACTCAACAGTTTATTACTTGAGAGGTATTGCCCATTGTTTCTCTCAAATGTTTTATGCTTTCTTTCACAGACATGGATCTTAAACTGCTCATAGATGGTTCTGGGGGATTCTTTGTGAGAGATGGATAGCATGATTAATCTCCTCATGCATTTGAGTTTAAGATATCATTCATTGATGAGGATTGTTAGGAGATGGTTTTATGGGTTGATTTCCTGAAATGAGAAATGGAGTAGTTTGGTCTTCTTAGAGAAGCTTACATCCATATTTATAATTACATGATATATATGTTGTATTTGATCTTGGAGATTGAATGGGTGGGTGTTGTTCTCTTTGGTGTGTTTTGAAGGAGATCATACTTGACATAGTTGGCATTCAGAGGTGTATGTAGAAGGATTGTCTACAGGTATATGATGTGCAAAGTTACTCTCTATGGTCCTGGTTATCTTCCTGGATGGTTTGTTTCACACTACATTGGTTTGAGATTTGATTGGAGCTGAGGTGATCACTAGTTTGTGGTCATGTGTTTTCACTTATGTTCTTGGGTGATGACATGGAGGTTCTGTTATCTTTTTTTCCTTTGTTGGATGTGGAGATTTTGGGAGAGTTCTGGATTGGTGGGGAGAATTGTTGCAGGATATTTGTTTACAAGTTTTGCATATCATTGTGGATGATTCCTTGGTACTACATGATGGTGTTATTACACCTACCATATGGTTCTATTGGTGGACTTTATATGCCATGATCTTTTTCAGATCTGCATTACCCATGCAGTGGGAGTTCTTGGATGTGTTTGGTCTTTTTCGATTGGTTGACACATGGAGCTTGTATTTGCAGTTGATGGGTGTATATGTAGGTGGCATGAGTCTGCTGAAATGAATACCTTCAAGGTATGTATGATTGGATGAATTAGCACTTGTTGTGTGTGCTATTTTCAGTCACGTGGGTTTTGCTCAGTTGAATGTGTGCAGTTAGTTTTCTAATTGTTCTTCTAGCTGATGTTCTATCTTATTTTTGGAGGATGGTTTCATGACTATGTTCTAGAAGCCTTGAAGTTGGTTATGTTGGAGCTTCTATGTAGCTTGTGAGCACAGTGGAGTGGAGGCAGTATCAACTTTGGTTCTGTGACTTGGAGCATTGTTGGTTTCCTGTAATTCCTTCGTCAAGAGGGAGAATGTTGAGTACTTGTGACTCAGATTACAGGCATCAGCTTGTGCTTCTCTTTGTCTCAGTGATCTCTTGTTCTTGGTTGATTGCCCTTTGTTATCAGCCTGACAGGCTCTATTGGTGTGAATGGGAAAAATGGATTGATCTTTAAAGAACAATAAAACCTAAATACAACAATGCAATATGAAGGAAAAAGGATTAATAAACACAAAGAGATACTTACAACCTTTACCTTTCGTTTTCCATTGCTCGCCTATTCTTTCTTGATCTTGAATGATGAAGATTGGCCCCCAAGGAGCTTGCTTCCTTGCTTCGATTCCTCAAGATGACAAGGAGAAATGGCTATGATACTTGTTGTGTTGAAGATGAGCTTCAAAACACAATGATAATGGATGATATGAGAATAGCTAGAATGTGGAGATTTGAGAAGAATGTGGGCATGATAAGGATGCCAGAATGAAGTTTCTAGAAGAAATTGGACATGGTAAGGATACCTGAAAGAAGTCTCCTTCATTGCTTAGAGAGGAGTCTTATTTATAGATTTTCTGAAAAGGCAATGGAGGGTGAGGATCAAAAGATGAGATCAATGGCTCTCATTTTTTGTGAATCTTTAATTCATAATGGATGAATTAAAGATTCTTTTTTTGAGAAGAGTGGGTTATGACAATTGAATTAAGAATTCAATAGTGGAGGATAGTGGGTTATGACAATTGAATTAAGAATTCAATAGTGGAGGATAGTGGGAAACAATTGAATTAAAAATTCAATTGGTGGAGTATAATGGGGAATATTTGAATTAAGAATTCAATAGTGGAGGATAGTGGGTTATGACAATTGAATTAAGAATTCAATAGTGGAGGATAGTGGGGAACAATTGAATTAAGAATTCAATAGTGGATGATAGTGGGGAACAATTGAATTAAAAATTCAATTGGTGGATGATAGTGGGGAACAATTGAATTAAATATTCAATTGGTGAAGGCTAGTGGGGAACAATTAAATTAAATATTCAATTGGTGAAGGCTAGTGGGGGACAATTGAATTAAATATTCAATTGGTGAAGGCTAGTGGGAGACAATTGAATTAAATATTCAATTTGGTGGAGGATAATTAAATTAAGATTTATTTTTGGATTTTGGAGGATATTAACTAATTAAATATTAAGAATATTTAATTATATGTGCAACATGGTGAGGTGGAAGAGATGAGGTGGATTGATGAAGTAGATTTTGTGAGGTGGATTTAGGATTTGAGACATTAGAAGAATTTAGAGATTTTAATTAAGTAAAATAATTTTATTTAATTGTAGGATAATGAACCAATCAAATAAACTTATAATATTTATTTAATTGACAGAAGAAAATATGAATTAAGATAAATATTAGAATATTTACTTAATTCAACCTGAGCCAATTTTAGGTGTCTACATTTTGCCCCTCTTTGAAGCAATGTGTTTTATCACGTTGTTTCAAAGAATAAATAGTCTGATAATGATACATGCCCCAGTTTGCCCCTGGTACAGGTTATGATGATAGGATGCCCCCTCAGGAGATTGGACGGGGAGAGGGCGATAGGCGTGAGATGGACAATCTCACGATAAGATATGTTGACAGGAGATGAAATGGTTGAATGTAGAAGAAAGGGATGAATGATATGGAATGCAAGATAAAAATGATAACACACACAAGCAAGTAAGCAAGTATGCACAAATGACACAAGCACAAACAAGGTATTGCCCCTGTCGAGCGATAAACCCAGGATATGGATCGATGATGTCTGGTTTCAGGAATGAAATATGTCATATAAGACTCCGGGTCTGGTTTCAACAATGCAACATCCTGTCTAAGACATTTGATACGATAGTGTTGTCATGGCAGGGAATGATATATCCCTAGAGCAACACGAAGGATAGTGTCTAGTTTCATGAAATGAAGCATGTTGTGTAAGACGCATGTGTTGGTCTGGTTTCGACAATGCAACATCCTGTCTAAGACAATTGATTGATTGATTGATTGAGTTGGTTTATGACTGGACAAGGATCAAGACCACTGATTGTGATTGGATCATTTGACAAGATTGACTTGACTTGATTGATATGGATTAAGGATAGACTTGCAATTAGATACAGTATGGATATGGATATGGATATGAGATGCAATTGGTTATGGTATAGATATGGAAATGGATATGAACTGTAGTTGGATATGGTATGGGTATGGATATGGATATGGTAGTTGTCACCTTGATATAGCAAGTATTTTGAAGCGCTTTCATCATTGGGCTTTATTATGTTGTAAGAAAATACAAGCATCTAGGTATAATTAAACCGAGATGACCTGAGTATCGCTTACATGGATTTGATTTAGCAAGTTAATACAAGCATCTAGCCAAAATTGAATTTAGATGACTTGAGTACTTCTTACATTTTTCAACAGACAAGGATTGCCCCTTTTCATGTTTAGACCTCGGAGTCCTTGATGATCTTTTGCTGATCATGTCGTTAGACAAAAGTCGTCACATTACTAAAGTTTGATCCACAAGCAACAAACAAAGAAAATAATCATGCCCCCATCATAGCATCTCTAGCTTTTGGCATCCTCGAGTAGCATAGAAAGGCACGATAGCATAAATCAAGACTCTTAATCTAACCAACACAAAACATTCTTGCATTTAGATGTGTCTTTTTTCCAAAATTGATATGAGATTTAGCTTGAGTGTTTTAGTATGGTGGGCTGCTTTGTTTTTGGATAGGTTGATGTTTTGCGTCATGATTTTTGTTGTTTTTTTGGGAAGCATGCTTTATTGCTCTTATTTGTCTAGCAGAAGGTATCACAATCCTTATTGGTGGGACGGACCCTAAGGGACTAACCTAGTGCCTCAGGGGCTCATTGCTAAATGGCCTTGCCTACGTGATGGCGTAGAGGCAACGTAGTTCGGGGTAAACCCTAACGGACCTAAGACCTAGGCGAGAGAAAGTGGAGATTGACTCAGCTGGACAGAATGATTAGAGATGGGACAGATGGGAAAGTGGAGATGGACTCAGATATGGAACAACTAATACTAATGACAAGGAAGCACCACGGATAGGTAGATGTATGGGTGAATGGAACAGGTAGGTAGAAGGAAACAAGGATGTTGACTCTACACATAGTGCCTATTTGCCAGGTTTTCACTATGGTACTTATCCAAGGCACTCGTTTGCCAGGTTTTCACTAGAGGATGAATTTTTTTTGTTGCTTTTTGTGTTTTTTGCTTTTTTATTTTATTTTATTTTTTTTGGAATATTCTGAGGATCAGGCATAGAACTTTTTGAGATGAACACTGTTAAGTGGCTCATCTAGAGGAATACCATCAGGTGTAGCTAAAGTATAAGCTCCTGATCCATATGTTGCTGTCACAATAAAGGGACCTAACCAGTTAGGCTCAAACTTGCCCTTCTTCTCGCGGTCTGCTTGATTTCTCTGATTCTCTTTGAGTACAAGATCACCAACTTGAAACCATCTTTCTTTGACCTTTTTGTTGTAATTACACCGTAGGCAGTTTTGATAGACATGGAGATGATTGAGCGCGGCAAGGCATCTTTCATCTAGTAATTCTAGCTCTGCTAATCTGGAAGTGCGATACTCCTCTCCATTTATCAGGTCCTGCATGGATACTCTGAGAGATGGGATCTTGACCTCTATAGGTAGGATGGCTTCAGAGCCATAGACCAAGGCGTATGGTGTGGCACCAGTGGGTGTTCAGTTACTAGTGTGGTAGGCCCATAGGGCGGGGTTGAGTTGCAGGTGCCAATCACGACCATCTTCATTGACCATTTTTTTTAAGATTTTGAGAATGGTTTTATTGGAAGCCTCATCTTGGCCGTTACTCTGTGGATAGTAGGGAGTTGAGAAACGATGTTGGATATTGTATTGTGTGCATAAGGCATGGACATCTTGATTCTTGAATGGTCTCCCATTATCAGTGACAATGGCCTAGGGGATACCATACCGACAAATGAGGTAGTTAAGGATAAACTTGGCTATTTGCTTACCGGTGATATAGGTCATGGGAATGGCTTCAACCCACTTCGTGAAATACTCAGTGGCGGTAATGATAAACTTGTGGCCATTGGAAGAGGAGGGGTGGATTTGTCCTACGAGGTCGAGATCCCATTGAGAAAAAGGCCATGGAGTTGTCACAGGTTGTAGTTCATGAGCTGGTGCGTGAATCAAATCTCCATGTTGCTGACATTGTAGACACCTCTTAGCAAACCATGCAGCATCTTGTTTTATTGTTGGCCAGTAATAACCTGTTCTGAGTATCTTCTTAGCAAGATTAGGTCCAGTAGAATGTGCGCCATAGACACCTTCGTGTATGTCTCGTAAGGTAGCTTCAACTTCTTCCGATTTAAGACATCGTAAAAGGATACCATCGAGACTTCGGCGATATAGTGTATCACCCAGAATGGTGTAGCGGGAGAATCAACAGATAAAGGTTTTGCGTTGGGTGGAGGAAAGGTCAGAGGGAAAGGTATTGTGCTTAAGATATTCATAAATATCTTCATACCATGGGGAATTGGGACCAACAAGTTTGCAGATGATTTCAGTAACTGGAATGTCGACGGCTGGTATCAATAATTGCTCGACCAAGAATTTGTATTTTTGTGTATTTGCAGGCATGTCGATCATTGATCCTACAGACGCCATAGAATCTGCATCTTTGTTATGCTCTCTTGGAATTTGCTCAAATGTGATGCTAGAGAAGTGTGGTTTGTAGGCATCCACTAGTTGCTTGTAGGGGACCAATTTTTCATCCTTTGTTTGGTACTCATCTGTGACTTGGCAAATGATTAGTTGTGAATCTCCATACACTTGTAATTCTGTGATGTCCCATTGAACTGCTGTATTGAGACCTATGAGGAGTGCTTCATACTTGGCAATGTTGTTGGTGCAAGGGAACGCAAGCCGATATGACTTAGGAATATAGTCATTTTGAGGTGTGATAAATAGGATGCCGGCCCCTGATCCATGCTGTGTATAGGAACCATCAAAGTACAACTTCCACATTATGGAGTTGGAAAGAGTGAATAGATTCTCATCCGAAAAGTCTACTACCATAGGGTGTGTATCTGTCATGGGTGCTTTTGCTAATTGATCTGCTAGGGCTTGTCCCTTGATTGCTTTACAATCCACATACTCAATGTCAAACTCACTCAGGATCATGACCCATTTAGCTAATCTGCTTGTGAGCGCTGCTTTTGCTAGTAGATACTTCAAAGGATCAATTTTGGCTATAAGCTTTGTGTGCTAGTTGAGCATGTAATGCCGTAGCTTTTGGGAAGCAAACACTACTGCTAAACAAGCTCTTTCCATCGGTGAATAATTAAGTTCATATCCCACCAAGGTTCGACTGATATAATAGATTGCATGCTCCTTTCTTGACTCATCATGTTGTGCTAGCAAGGCCCCTAGGGCCGAAATTGTAGTTGAGATGTATAATATCAACGGTTTGTCTGCAATTGGTGGAACTAATACAGGAGGTGTAGCTAGATACTCTTTAAGTTGATCAAATGCTGCCTGACACTTATAATCCCATCAGAATGAGACATCCTTTCAGAGTAAGTGTTGAAATGGTTGACACTTATCTACTAGCTGTGAGATGAAACGCCTGATGGACTGCAACCTTCCCTAAAGGCTCCTTAATGCTTTGAGGTTCTTTGGTGGAGGCATCTCCACTATAGCCTTTACTTTTGCTGGGTCAACTTCGATGCCTCTACGAGATACAACGTATCCCAATAGCTTCCCTGATGTTACACCGAAGACACACTTCTTTGGATTGAGGCGTACTTGATATTTCTCGAGCCTGTCAAAGATCTATCCTAGAACTTGTAGGTGAGCTATCCTAGAAGATTTAGCTAGTATGTCATTTACGTAATCTTCCATGATATGATGAAAGAGATCGTGGAATATCATTGTCATTGCTCTTTGATAAGTTGCTCCTACATTCTTGAGACCAAACGACATGACACACCAACAATAATTACCCCAAGGAGAAATTAAAAGTTGTTTTATGTTGATCTTCTTCTACTATCCTTATTTGATTGTAGCTAGAGAATCCATCCATGAGAGAAAGCATCTCATGACCTGCTGTCAAGTCTACTATAATGTCAATGTTCGGTAGTGGAAGGTCATCTTTGGGACATGCCTTGTTGAGATCTCTAAAATCATTACACATGCGGATGCGCCCATTGGGTTTAGACACAGGTACAATATTTGATACCCAATCTGAATAGTCAATAGGTCATATGAACTTTGCATCTAATAACTTCTGTATTTTTGTTTTTACCAAAAGAGCTATCTGTGGGTGCATCTTTCGTAGCTTTTGCTTGACTGGTTTCACTTTTTGATAAACTGTGAGGTAGTGAACAACTAGCTTAGGGTCTAAACCTGGCATATCAGCATAGGTCCATGCAAAGTTGATGGTTCGCTGTAAGAAGAAATTGTTAAGATTCCTATGCTCTGTTTCTAATAATGATGTTGCAAGGAATGTGGTCTTCGGGTTTTGCTCTGTACCAAGGTTTATCTCTGTAGAATCTTCCACTAGGAGAGCTGACTTCTCTTGATACTTAGATGGTAGGGGAAGGTCAAATCCTCCATCCTCAGGTGCCACAATTGGGTTTTCACCTTTGGATACGTCCTTTGTTTTTACTATTTTGTGATCGGGAGGTGCCACAGTGTGGTTTTCACCTAGAGACCTTTCTGTATTTTTACTTTTGCGACTGGAGGATTTGGCATTCTCACCAAAATAAGCTGTTGGCTCTAGTTCCATTACAAAACCTGCTTTGTGATCACCCAAAGGGATACCATCCCAAAGTCCCATGAACTCAGCTAAAGCTTCGTCGTTCTGAAATATATCTATAACGAGGGACCCTTGTTGGTCCCAATCAATAAGTTCAGGGTAGACAAGTGTGACATTCTGGGTGTTTGTGGTGGATGTTAGGGATACGGAGGATAGCATGAATATGGAGGCTTCTATAAATAGTTCAGTCATATGGAGGGAAGAGTCATCGATGATATCCTCATTAGACATCAAACCAACTGGAAAAGTTTCTGCTACCTCGTTGAGGATATACTCGATGTCCAAGGCATGTGGTACCTTTCTACCAAATCCTAACCCCTTCTTATCTAGCTTCTTTGTCACAATGATGGGCTCCATAGTTCCTTGATTCTATTTCCCAAGGCCACCTTTACCTTTATAGCCCATGTTTTTGACGATCCTTAAGCCATTGCTATATTGCTTGACTAGTATTGTGATTGGTTCTTTCTCCCTATAGAGCCAAGAAGAGATGTCCTCAATAGTTTCCTCTTCCAATAACCATCTCCGTTGGAATTGGGTTAGGAATGTTGGGGGAGGGATAGCTGCTTTTTTGGTTACTTTGGCAATGGGTGGTTGGCCATAGGATTTTGGAGACAAAGGCATCTGCCCTACACAACAAGATTTTGAGATATCATAAGTGCCAAAGCCTATATCACGGATGTGCACTTTGATTTCAGGAAGAGGATTAGGATTACTAGTAGAGGCTTGTGTCAGGTTTTCAGGATCAACATATAGTGGGGAGTCAAGGGCTTTTTCATTATTAGGCACTCGGTTGCAATTCTTATAACTACCTTGCAAGACCCGGCAGAATTCGAAAGGATTGGGGTCTCCTAGGATAGTGATCTCCATACCATTGTATGGGAATTTTAGAGACTGATGGTATGTGGAGGGAACAACCTTCATTGCATGGATCCATGGGTGGCCTAGGATAATATTGTACGGTAGGTCAATATCAAGGACTTGACACTTCGTTTCAAGCATGACGAGGCCCAATTGTATAGGCAAGTGGATAACGCCTTCTGACCGGCATTCAGCATCATCATATCCCTTGATTGTAATACTATGCTTAGAGTTGACATGATCCTCAGAGTATCCCAATTGCTTAAGTAACTTTAAAGAACAGATGTTGAGACCAGCACCACCATCTGTGAGTATGCATTTGATTTTGCGCTTATGGATGATAACTTCAATATGAAGGGCATCCTTGTGATATGGATCATGGGAGGGGAGGTCCTTCTCAGAGAAAACCACGTTGTAAGGTGAAGCAATATTACCCACTATAGCTTGGAAATTTGTGACCGCTATGTTGTTAGGAACCGAAGACTCTTGGAGGGCCTTTTCTAAACAACTCTATGTGCAGGTGATGACTGTAAAAGGTCCAAGATAGAGATTTGTGCTGGCGTTTTCCCTAGATGTTTGACAAGATTATAATCGGATTGAGCCGGAAGACTAGGTGTAGGACCACGAATGGTGACACGACCACGGTGAGTGGTAAAAGTGCAATTTGTAGATTTGCCTTTGATTGTGAGGGTAGACACTCGACTCTCTTCAAAATGACCTACAATAGAGTCAAAGGAAGTAGAAGCATGATTGACACCTTTACCCTTATCCTGAGGAGGAGGTGGACCGTGGTGAGGGAATGGTTCCTTATACATGTTAAGGTCTTTTTTTTGCATGTTGAGCTGGTGGATCATGTTCCAGAGAGATTAGGTTGCCTTCAATGAGATTTTGAATTAGGTGTTTGAGTTTCATGCATGATGCAGTTCTATGCCTTTTGCTCCTTTGGAATTCATAGTATTCATTTTCTCTATACCATGCAGTTTTATAAACAGGTTCCCCATAGGGAGGAGCATCAGGTAGGGTTATAAGACCTCTCTATAAAATCTTTTGTAAGACAACCTCTATGGGTTCTCCCAAGGGAGTAAATTGACGCCACTGAGGGTAATCTTGTTGAGGCCGTTCTTGTTGTCGTTGTTGTTGATTTTGATAGGGTTGCCATTGTTGTTGCTATTGTTGCAGATGCTAACTTGGTTGTGCATGTTGTAGCAGCATTTGCAATGTTTGGACATGTTTAGAATCGACTACACCATCGTTGACTATGTTTTTATTTTTGTTCCAATATTTGGGTTTATCGCTCGATTGTTGATGAGAAGCATTGTCTTTTGTTTCTTCGAAGATTTTGACCACACCCTTAGCAATGAGGGTCTTTTCAATGTTGATTCCCTTGTATGCGATTTCATCGAAGGTTGTAGCACTAAGAATTTGCAAATGGAAACCTAACTCTTGGTTGAGGTTCTGCACAAATATGCTAACAAGTTGTTTCTCCAGAATCTTGAAAGGGAATTTGCTAGCCATTTGTCTCCATCGCTGAAGGAAAGAAATGAACGTTTCACCATTTTTCTGTTTATTGTTGCATAAATCAGTCATGGAGATTTCATGCTCTGCATTGTAGGAGAAATGGGTGGCAAATTTCTCTGCCAGCTCATTAAAAGACTTGATACCCATAGGGAGGTGCGAGAACCATTCTATAGCTTGGCCTCCAAGATTGCAAGGAAAGAGATGCATAAGATATGTGTCATTATGTGAGACCTCGAAGCAAGCAAGATAGAATTCCCTGATATGGTCTTTTGGGTCACCTTTTCCTTTGTATTTATCAAACTTAGGAATAGTAAAATTTTGAGGAAAAGGGATCATTGGTAATGACCGATCAAAAGGATAAGGACACACTTCCTCTAAAGAGAAGGTCTTCTTGGTGTGGCCAAACGTAAGATCAGATAACCATTGTTGAACTTCCGTGATCTTTAGCTCCATTGCTATGGGAGGGGTTGGTAACATCTCTTGTTGTTCTAGAAGTGGTTATTGTTGCCCATACGACAGATTGTAGTGTAAGCCATGCGCATTGGTGTTGTAAGGGTTGTACGATTGGTTGGGGTCATATGCGTTGTATGTTGGGTTGAGATTGGGTTGGAATTAGATGTTTTGATTTGGAGGAGGTGGGGGTGGCGCTAGGTAAGAATGTTGGCTTTGTGATGGTTCGAGAAAAGAATTTGGGGGTGGAAAGCTAAAGTGCACTGGATTAGGTTGTGATGGTAGCACATATCTTTGGTAAACTTGATGTTGGGAATGTTGAGGGTGGCTAGGCAATGTGTGAAAGAAATTTAGCGCAGATGAACATTGTGGAGGAGGGGCATAGGTAGATGTGATTTGCGATGGTTGAGGTTGATTGATGATGAGAGTAGAAAATGTTGTGGTTGGGCTGGCATGACTCTAGTTGGTTGTAAGACATGAAAGCCTGATGATATAGGAGGTGGCATTTGTTGAGACCCTGTTGCATGGCTACATGGTTGTTCCCCGGATTGTAATTTGGTGGGAAATCTATGCATGATGGGGTAACCAATGTTCCACTTGCGATTGGTGTGGATACTTGAGGGGTTTGTTGTTGTCATGCCCACATTTCCCATGCAGTCACGACACGCATTCACGCGTGTCATGTCCACATGCGTCATGTGGTCATGATACGAATTGACAAAAAAATTTCCTTTACTACCCTGTAAACCCCCTCGCACACGTAAGCATGCTCAGAAGCGTACACTTAAGGCGAAAACAATATAGTTGACGACGGCATACCAAATACATGTGCGCACACCCTACGCAAGAAAATGCGTGGTTTCCTGCTTTAGGTTAATCTCATGATTTACATTTGAACAATAGTTGTTTTAGGAGATAGATCATTTTTCAGTAAAGCACGGTCATTTGTTCTTCTTTCCATTTTCTAGAATTTAATACTAATTTCTCCTCCTTCAGACTTAGCATTTTCAACCAAGTCCATTCATTTGCCCTCTCTTCCTTTTCTTGGAATTTAATTTTGCTTGTATTTCTATCACGTTCATTTTACTGTTTCTTTGAAATTTAATATATATATATATATATATATATATATAATCTCAGTTCACTTAACTCTCAATTTCATTAATAAGTTCCTTAACTATAAAGAAAGTATAGAATAATTTAAAAACAGAGCAATGAGTTAATTTTGTTTTTGCAAATATAAACATTGTATTTCCGAATTGCAACTCTAAGTTTAAGCATCTATTCAATTCGTATTATACATTATGCATAAATAAATTCCATTTACCTTGATTTAAGATTTCTATTTCAAGTCAAATGTTTTAAACTACATATAGTTTTCCTTCAAATGAATAGTGAAAAGTGAATAATAAAAATAAATAGTGAATAGTAAAAGTGAATAGTGAATAGTGAATAGTAAATAGTGAAAAGTGAATAGTGAATAGTAAAAGTGCATAGTAAAAGTGCATAGTAAAAGTGAAAAGGTCCCCATCCTAGGATGAGACCCTCAAGGTGGCAGTAATTTCAAAAGTAATACTGCAACCCAAATTTTATTTATTTCATGGTGGAGATATTTTTTAATACTTTTACAAACTTAATTAAAACATCAGCCAACTCACAACGTTGCAAGTAGAAGAAGAAGGAACTAGATAATTTTAATATCCTTTTAAAAATAAATTTTCTTTTCCTTTTCTTATTTCTAAATGATAAAACTTAATGAATAAGAAAATTACAACTATCAGCCCAAGAATAGAGATGATTTCCTCACAACTCCAAAAATAACAATTTATACAACAATAGGGAGATAATTTTCTCCTTTTAAAAAATTGACAAGGAAGGAGCTATTAAAAGATCAGGCTCTCCTTAAGACTTAAGGAAAATATAATATTTTCTAAGATCTAATAGTCTTCTCCAAGCTTCACAATAAGCTCCTAGAAAACCTGCATATCACACAAGTGAAGAAACACCATACAAGCTGCTCTCCTCCCTACCATAGACCCGTAAGAGGGTCACCCCCGAGCTAGGGAGACCATCCTCATACCCAGGTTAAAATAGACTATACACATCACAACATTGAACAACAACAACAAATCAAATAATACACACACCCTCAAGGTTTGACTCACAATACAAAGACTCGGCTTAGGTGAGTTCAGGGAGGGTAGGAAAGTAGACATCTCTACCTCTAGGTGTCATCCCTTCACATTTTATCACTTTTTATCACAAGGCTTCAAGCCAACTTTATCACAAGGTCTCCAGCCAAAAATTTATCACAAGGCCTCAAGCCAAAAATTTATTCTTCCACAAGGCCTCAAGCCTTCCAATGAATCAATTACCAAGGATATCCCAATAGGCTCTCAAAGCCATAAAGCCTTCTAGGCTCAAAAGTACTAACATGCCCTCAAGGCATTTACAACAAGAACCAAGATGACACCCGAGGAGGGTCACACCTCCCCTTCCCTATACAAGATGAGCATTGCCTTCCAACTGGAAGGAGCTCTTTCTACACCCAACACAAAACCCTAAAACAATAACATAATACTCATAGAAGACATTTGCAAACTCATTCAACAAGCAAGAAATAAACATACATATAAAACAATAGATACACAAGAGAGTATACTTGATTCACCAACCTTCCAAAGCCCAATTATGGAATGAAAGTTGACGAAGAGTTCCACTCTAGCCTCCTTCTCCAAAATTCTCCTTCTTTCCTCAATAATCCAACCCCAAAAATAATCTCTCTATGATCACAAGCAAGGGATAAAGAATGGAGGATATAGGATGGCTAGAATAATTTCGGCATTATGAAGCTATGAAGAGAAGAATAGAGAAAGAATTGGGCATTATGAGGATGCCAAAAGAAGATTTTCCTAGAGGAAATTAGGCATGATAAGAATGCAAGAATGAAGTCCCCTCCTGCAAGAATAAAATTCCCCTGCACAAAAAATGAAGTTCCCCTGCAAAATCCTGTCTCCCAATTGCTTAGAGAAGGATTTCATTTATAGATTTTTTGAGAAGTGAATGGAAGGTGAGGATCAAGAGTTGAGATCAAGGGCTCACATTATCTGTGAATTTTAAATTCATAGTGGATGAATTAAAAATTTATTTTTTAAAAGATTGTAATATTTAAATAACCCCACTATCCCAAGTGGAATTAATAAAATATCCCCACTATCCCAAGTGGAATTAAAAAATATCCCCACTATCCCAAGTGGAATTAATAAAATAAACCCACTCATTATCCATTATCCCTAATGGACTTAAAACAATTAACCCCACTCAAGAGGTCCCCCATTATAGCCCACATGTAGAAATAAAATACAATAAGTAAACTAAAATAAGAGAGAGTGGGTGACACACCACCCTCATTAAGGGGAACCCCACCAAAAGAGAGGCACAAGGAGACAAGAACTCCATTATTAGGGGATCATGGAGTTGCTCCATGACTTGGAAGTGGGCCTGAGTGTGGATTCCACTCATCCCATTGTCCTCATGCTTCCAAATTCGTCACTTAACTTCACCCTGAAGTTGAAGTGACCATATGGAGGTTATCCCAAGGTTATACTAGTCAAAAAGGTCCCTAGACCCATAGGGTATAACCTAGGGTTGATTTAAACCTAGTTAGGACTCTCAGAGTCAAGTAAAAACATAAGAAGAGGGTCAAAAAGAAATAAAGTTTAAACAAGATTTAAAACAACATTTCTTACAACACTTATCATAATAAAAGTAAATCAGAAGATAGCCCTTATTCCCTTGACCTCATGCAACATTAACATATTACAACATTACAACATTTTTCTAAAACACGAGGTTGATCTTAGTTCCTCATGGAACTAGATCGGCTCACAAGGGATACAACATAGGTATGGGATGATCTCCTGTATATGTGGTTTCATTAGCAATACCTCCACACTCAAACTCGAAGTCAATAACACATAGATATATCATAGCCGAAGTAATTTAAATACATGCATACATAAACATTCTACCATATAACATCCTGAAATCACATGACAATTTTCTATCTAACATCACCCAGTTAGTTTTCCTTTAACATAATAAGATTTTAATAGTTTGAAAATCTAGGAACAACAGTCCCATAAATATAAAAATACCAACAACAGTAAGCTAAATAGTCACATGTACGGAAATGAAAAAGTGTAGGCTTCACAGTTGTATATTTGATCGAGCTAAGGTGGCTTGCTTAGCTAGCTCCGCTTGACGTTGGAGAGTTTCTTGTTGATTTTTGTAGATCTCCATAGGAGTCAGAAGCGGTGATATGGGTCTTTCTTTTGGCGAACTTTGATAAAGGGGGTTCTTATATTGTACAAGTGATCTCCCTTGCGAGCTTTGTTCAGGAAAAGGCGTGGTCACTGTTGACATGGTGTGCACCACTTGTATGGTGTCTTGGGTACTGTTTGTCTCCTTGAGATTTGATAAATCAAAATTTTGAGGCAATTTGGCTCCTTGCTCGGCAAGCAAGCGAAAGAAATGATCCTAGTTCTCACTCAAGATTTTGTCAAAGGCAGCTATGGCTCTAGGATCTTGTATGAATTCATCAAGATCTTGTCCATCTTCTTGAGAGGATTGACCTATTTCAAAGTGTCGCTCTTCTTGAGATGGGGCTAGACCTGCAGTATAACTAACAAGATCCTGAGGCATGCCAGTAGTATAGTGAGGTGTACTTACCAAAGGGACCCTTACTTCTTGAGCTGGGACCTGGTCGACAGTATAACCTTGCGACATAAAACTCGAAGGCATACCAGTGGTAAAATGTGGGGCACTTACTAAAGGGACCCTACCTTCTTGTGGATTGTTTGGGTGATCTAGCTGTGAGATGTTTGGAGAGTTTGTAGATCTTTCTGTGGGTGTCCTAGGAGTAACCTTAGGGGTAATGTTGAGACGACTAGATTGCGGTGTGTGAGGAGGCGATTTGCGCTTCCTAGGGACAACTTGCTTGGACTTCATAGTTTGCTAGAGCCTAGTGAGTACCATGGAATACACTAGGACAAAAGAACTGTTGAGATTTTGCTTGTGATTTAGACAAGACAAACTCCGATGCACAATTGACTGGACCAAAGGCGCTATACTGTTTGGCCAGAGTCGCAGGACTGTGCAACCAAAAGCATGCTACTGTAATACCAAAGGTGATGGACTGAGCTACCAAAGGTGAGATACTGCTGTACCAAAGGCGAGTTACTGTTATACCAAGGGTGTTGAAGTAGTTTAGCCAGAGGCAGTGTACTGTTATACCAAAGGTGAGCTACTATTAGACCAAAGGCGAGCTGTTGTTCTACCAGAGGCGCTGAAGTAGTGTCTGATGTTTTAAAAAGGCAAAATTTTGATAGATCTGGTTTGTTTCTGATTGGATTTATTTTTGGCAAGAGAAAACACAGCAAACAAAGTCGGTAAAGATGGACTAACACAACAAATAGTGTATGTTCGAGGCTCACAAAAAAGCCCAATGTTTCCACAGGTATGAGACCATTTGCAAACAACTATCAAGCACTTTTTATCCCTAGAGACAAGGTTTCATTGCATAGATCAGCTCACAGCTTAATACTCTGTCGATAAAAATATCATTCCATAAAGGTGTCAGATATTTTGTATCTTTGCGAGAGACGATAGGTAGGGATATCTCACCCTCCCCTTGGAAAGCTCAAGTAGGTCACAAGAGCTTTATGGCCAAGGGAATACTATCTCTTCTCAAGGGAGCCAATGGTGAGTATCTTAAGGGCTTAAATCGATTCCCCTTGCACTGATGATTAACACAATGTTCGGAGGTAAGTTAAGTAGTCTCTATCTAAAATGGTTCTTAGTAACTTTGAGGGACCAACGCCTTACGAGCAATGTGATAAGCTACTAAAAGCTTTAACCAATCCTACTAAGAGTATCAAATACTTCACTCAATGTGAAAATCATTTCCACAAGGAGCTAGTACACCTCTTTTCAGTTTGGCACCACAAGGTAAGGCTGACGTCGGTTAAGACTTGGCTTTCGCCTTATCCCTCTTATATAGCGGTTCAAAGGAAAACTCTGCTTAGGGTCGTCCCTTTTGGATGAAGTGCAATTCAAAAGCAGGCCCTTCTAAAGGATGTACTAAAATGTAAGAGCAAGCACGTCAAACAAAGGTTCAATTGTCCCATTATAAGAAAAAATAAGGTGCAACTAAACTAGGCACACACACATTTGTAGTTGTCAATTGTCCCTTATGAAATTGAAGTGTTTGGCATTCATGTCCATTGTCCCTTAAAAAATTGAGGTGTTTTCACATACATGTCCATTATCCCTTAAGAAAAGCAGTATGTTCCTAAGACTTAAATTGCCGAAATGATTTGTTCAATTATCCCTTAAGAAGGCAATATGTTTCTAAGACTTTGTGCAATAAATCAAGATGTCTTCAACGCTCGTCCTACATGAACATGTTAGAAAACCTATTTGCTCTGTGTGAGTGATAAGAAGCTGCAACAAGTCAGTTAGTTAGACTGCGAGAAAAAGGCTCGAAAAAGGTACAATCCAATGAAAAATTCTTCACAATTGTGAAGTTCACCGCGTCAGCTTTCCGGAAAGTCCTTGTTTGTGAATTTTCGGTTCCATATGTGAAAGTTGTGAAAATTTGAAAAAAAACTGCCTATTTTGCTAAGTAGGAAGTCAAAAAATAAAAAAAATAAAAAAAAAAATGAGCAAAATAACTCATTTTTTTTTTTTTTTTGTTTTATTTTGGCTTGTTGGTTTTTTTTTTATTTTGATTTTTTTTTAAAAGTTGGTTTTTAAAAAAAAAGAAAAAAAAATTGTTGGTTTGGTTTTGTATTATTTTTTTTTGTTTTTGTGTTTTGTGTGTTATGCAGGTTTGTGGAGGGTAGGTGGTGGCGGTGGTGACTGGTGGCGGAGGTGGTTGGGAGGAACGGCGGCAGAGGTGGTTGGGAGGAACAGTGGCGGAGGTGGCGGTGTCGGGTGACAGGGGCGGAGGGTGGCGCTGGGGTCGCAGGGTGGGGGAGGGGAGGTCACAGGGTGGGAGATGAGCGGAGCGCAGGAGGGCTGGGGGTAGCAGGGAGGGCCGCGGGGGGGTCGGGGGTAGCAAGGAGGGCCGCGGGGAAGGGGGTTTGGGGGGTACGCAGGGGGGTGGAGGGGGGGTTGCGTGGGGGATGGGGTGGGCGGCAGGGGCTGTGGCCCCTGCTGGTCTGTTTTGTGGGTTTTTTTTTTAATAATTTTATTATTTATTTATTTATTTATTTTTTAATGAAAAATGCTAAAAAAACAATAAATAAATAAAAACATCAACTCCAATGCAAATTTTTTGTTTTCAATTTTTTTTTTGAAATGTTAAAAATTAAAAAAACAAAAAGACCCCAATGTTTGATGTTTTGCTTTTTTTTTTTACAAAAAAAAAATGTTGAAAAATAAAAAAAATTTCAAAAAATTTTAAGGAAACAAAACTAGAGGAATTATATGTGATTTCTTACCTCTAAGGCCTTCTGGACTTAATGATGAGTGTGGTTTGTGCGTAGGAGGCCGTTTGTGGAAGTTGATGCCCAAATGTGCTCTGGAAGACACCTGTTTCCTGCAACAAAACTTCTAAAACAAAACCTCACAAACAAAGTGGATTAGATCACCGGGCGTGCCAAAATGTGAATAGAAAAAATGGATTGATCAATAAAGAACAATAAAACTCAAATACAAGAATGAAATATGAAGGAAAAATGATAAATAATCACAAAGAGATACTTACAACCTTTACCTTTCAACTTCCATTGCTCGCCTATTCTTTCTTGATCTTGAATGATGAAGATTGGCCCTCAGGGATCTTGCTTCATTACTTCGATTCCTCAAGATGACAAGGAGAAATGGCTATGATACTTGTTGTGTTGAAGATGAGTTTCAAAACACAATGATAATGGATGATATGAGAATGGCTAAAATGTGGAGATTTGAGAAGAATGTGGGCATGATAAGGATGCCAGAATGAAGTTTCTAGAAGAAATTGGACATGGTAAGGATACCTAAAAGAAGTCTCCTTTATTGCTTAGAGAGGAGTCTTATTTATAGATTTTCTGAAAAGGCAATGGAGGGTGAGGATCAAAAGATGAGATCAATGGCTCTCATTTTTTGTGAATCTTTAATTCATAATAGATGAATTAAAGATTCATTTTTTGAGAAGAGTGGGTTATGACAATTGAATTAAGAATTCAATAGTGGAGGATAGGGGGGAACAATTGAATTAAAAATTCAATTGGTGGAGTATAGTAGGGAACATTTGAATTAAGAATTCAATAGTGGAGGATAGTGGGTTATGACAATTGAATTAAGAATTCAATAGTGGAGGATAGTGGGGAACAATTGAATTAAGAATTCAATAGTGGATGATAGTGGGGAACAATTGAATTAAAAATTCAATTGGTGGAGTATAGTGGGGAACACTTGAATTAAATATTCAATTGATGAAGGCTAGTGGGGAACAATTGAATTAAATATTCAATTGATAAAGGCTAGTGTGGGACAATTGAATTAAATATTCAATTGGTGAAGGCTAGTGGGGGACAATTGAATTAAATATTCAATTTGGTGGAGGATAATTGAATTAAGATTTATTGTTAGATTTTGGAGGATATTAGCTAATTAAATATTAAGAATATTTAATTATATGTGCAACATGGTGAGGTGGAAGAGATGAGGTGGATTGATGAAGTGGATTTTGTGAGGTGGATTTAGGATTTGAGACATTAGAAGAATTTAAGGATTTTAATTAAATAAAATAATTTTATTTAATTGTAGGATAATGAACCAATCAAATAAACTTATAATATTTATTTAATTGACAAAAGAAAATATGAATTAAGATAAATATTAGAATATTTACTTAATTCAACTTGAGCCAATTTTAGGTGTCTACAATTGGCATAACTTGTTTGTGTTCTAGCGATGGAGTATGTTTCACCGATGGTGTTCTGTCCATTGGCTTGACTATCGATGTCGGCCTTGTCTTAAGTTCTCTCTCTGATCACTTGTGCTACACCGATCAGTGTAACTGTAACTATCGGTGAAGTTTTGTGTAGTATCTGCAATAGTTGGTGTCTCTCTGATGGAAAGGTGTCCAGCCTAGTTTGAACTATCAGCTAAGCTCTAAGATGTCACTCCGATTGTTATGTGTGTTACCGATGGAGGTTTGGTATCAGCGGGACCAACGCTATCGGCCTTCGGTGGAATTCTTACTCCGATGAGCTTGGTCTGTCCGATGGACTTTGGCATTGGTAGAAGGAACTTTGTCAGTGAAGAAGGATGAAGTCACACCGAAGGTCTTGGTCACTCTAATGGTTCGTTGATGATTAACCGGCTGGGGTCGTCAGCGGCAAAAGCACCGACGATAGAATTACCACATGTTCGTGGATATATACTACTATTGTGTTTGTAAACTAATGCATGTGGGACTATTTAGTACTCATGAATACGAATGGTTGTGAATGGTTAAAAATGAACTATCGACCTTTTTAGAAGTTGTAACGGTCTGAGATAGTAACCGATTGTTCTATTTTTGTAATGTGAGATGTGACAAGAAGATAGGAGTGAGAGAATTCAGGCTGTTATGTTTAGTTGGTTAATAGAGACAAGAAGAGTAGTCTCAACACTCATGCATGGACATGTAGTTCTGAATGCTGGATGAGTGTGATACCTGGAACTGGGCAAGACAGAAAGATATGAGAGGAGAGACTCTTGAATTATCTCCAGATGGAATAGGATGTTAATCTCCATGAAAGGCTTAGTGCCAGATTTGTATTGTAACTGTATTTTCTGTTGCTGAATCATACAATGGCGATCTGGGCTTTTGGAGTGTGGGGTTTTTTACTCGTAAGGGTTTTCCCCACGTAAATCTGTGTTTTTGTTCTATCTTTCATATTTAATTTCTGCTGTTGAAACTAGTTAATGTTGCTTGTACTTTCCTCTAAGGGTTAATGTTGGAAATGACCTATGTCTGATTCCGCTTTGTGGCATAGTTGTGCATATTTTTTTAGGCAATTTAATGAAATTTAAATTTGTCAAAGACACTACTATTCTTATAAATATGTTCTGAGATGCTCTCATTTCCTAACAAGTGGTATCAGAGCCTTCTTCTAGGATCTGCTTTCTTGCTCACATATGTACATTTGTGTGTTGCATGTGTTTGCATGTAAGAGTTCCTGGTGTATAAGGTCTGGGTATTCCTTCTATGATGATTTCTTAGTGTGACAGGCTTGAGGAAATCTATAGGAATCATCTGATGATTGATTCTTGTTTGATTGAAGTTTGGCAGTTGATCTTGTCTTCATGTTACAACAGGTGCTTGAAGGATGGTGAAGATGGAGAATCTAGAACTGGTCATATTGAAATGATGTGATTTGAGGCTCCTAGTTGGCAACAATATAATCCTGATGCTTGGGGTGGAATACTTTACTCTATGGTTGAGATGCAGCAAATCTCTCTATTGGGTGTCTGTGTGAGAGGCTCCCTGATGATACAAAGAAGCTTGGGTTGTTTCTTAGCTATGGATAAATGCGCTTATGCTAGGTGTTTTGTCCTGGAATTGGAAGGCATAAATTTTTGTTACCCTGATTGCATGTAGGCTATGGAGTTGATCATTGGATGGTTTGAGAGCTTCTGATAGCCTATCTCTCTCGGATGCATGTGTAGATTGGTGGTTGTAGAGTTGGCCTTCAAGTAGGCCTGAAGTTCTTGAACTATTGTTTCCTTTAGTGAATGCTTTGTACTTGCATGTCTTCGAATCATGTTTCTTGGTTTTGAGGGGTTTCATAGTTTTTCCTAAAATCTATGGTTATGCAAATTCATGATGATCCATTTTTATGGTTTAACCGTTATGGTGTTTCTTAATTCATATTCTTGGTCTTCTAGATGTGAATTGGGTATGGATGTGCATGGGTGTTTTTCAAACACAGTGGTTTTGCAGGTTTTACACGGTCAAGAGAAAAACTTGTGGTTTTGGGAAGCTGCAGTTAAGCTATTTCTAGACCCTAGCTTTTGGGGTGTTGTTGGATGACATAGTTGCAGTTTTGCATGCTTCGTGCATGGTGTGAGGAGGTGAAATGCTTTCTTTGCATGGGAGTGCTGGTAAGTGATATGTCACTCAGTATATCTGTGGTAATGCTTCTGGTTTTTCTTGACTATGGTGCTCAGGTTGTGGACATGTTTGGCAAATCATATTTGTATGTAATCTCATGTTTAAGTCATGTTGTTTACATGATATTTTTATTCCTTGAGATCTCAGGTTTGTAGTTTCTAGTACAATAATGGGTTTTCATGTTTCAGTATATTGGATCTACGAGTCATGCAGTTTTTTAGGTGTGTACAACCTATTGATTGCAGTGAGATAACTCGGAAGTGGACAATCTATATACACAAGATCGATTATGTGATTATGCAGACTTGTTAGCTGGCCTTGTCTGTGGTCACTTGTGCATTGGTGTGCCTACTTCGGGATGAGAGGATGGATGTTGTAGAGTACCTAAGTAGTTGGTTATGGAGACCTGTAGCATGTGTATAATGAGGTCATGAATAACTTAGATTCACAGGTTTGTGTAAGCTATTGACAGTGATAGTGTATTGCCTTGGTTTGGAGATCTTGATGCCACTTGGTTTTATTGTCACATGGACATGTTATTGTGTGGACTTGGATGATTTTTAGATTAGGAGATGTTTGGTCATGATGCTTGGAAAGCTCAGTTGTTACAGTTCAGTGGGAGCTTTAGCATTGACTATGCATTCATCACTTAGTGGTGAATGATCTTCTTTAGTGTTGCAGATGTTACTAGGAGGAGCTCTTAGATCCTGTTGTTGTAGAAGGGTTCTTTCACATTTGCAGGGGCACTATTTGAGGATGTGTAACATCTTGGAGTCATGAAGGATTCATGAAATCCTTGGCTGAGGTGTTGGTGGTGCTTGACAGGTGATGTTGGTTTTGAGTTTTGGTATGATACATTGCTCTTGAGACCATGGTTATGTTCACTTGGAGCATGCAATCTCCAAAGGGGGATGGTAAGATCATGATGTCATGATAAGTTCCTGATTTAGATGATTGGAGCTTTAATAGTGGTTTGGTGATTCTCTGTGTGTTGGGTGCATTGATCTTTTGCTTGATTACTTCATGTTGGTGCAATGATGCATTTAGAATTTAGCATGATATGATTATTTGCAAATGCCCATGGGTACATGGAGAATAAGGTGAGGTTGTAATTCTCTTGAGATGAGAGAAGTGTTGTTGATAGTTACTCTTGATGAAGATTTCAGAAGAAAGTTCGAGGAGCCTACACCTTGGTTGGACATGAGTTCAACAGAGACCTATGAGCAGATTGCTCTTGGAGGAGTCATGATGGCTTGTATATCTTGGAGGAGCATTCTTATCCCCACTCATGGTCTACTCGGTAGTTTATTACTTGAGAGGTATTGCCCATTGTTTTTCTTAGGGGTTTTATGCTTTCTTTCATAGACATGGATCTTAAACTGCTCATAGATGGTTCTGGAGGATTCTTTGTGAGAGATGGATAGCATGATTAATCTCCTTGTGCATTTGAGTTTAAGATATCATTCATTGATGAGGATTGTTAGGAGATGGTTTTATGGGCTGATTTCCTGAAACGGGAAATGGAGTAGTTTGGTCTTCTTAGAGAAGCTTACATCCATATTTATAATTACATGATATATATGTTGTATTTGATCTTGGAGATTGAATGGGTGGGTGTTTTTATGTTGTTCTCTTTGGGTTGTTTTGAAGGAGATCATACTTGACACAGTTGGCATTCAGAGGTGTATGTAGAAGGATTGTCTACAGGTATATGATGTGCAGAGTTACTCTCCATTGTCCTGGTTATCTTCCTGGATGGTTTGTTTCACGCTACATTGCTTTGAGGTTTGATAGGAGATGAGGTGATCACTAGTTTGTGGTCATGTGTTATCACTTATGTTCTTGGGTGATGACATGGAGGTTCTGTTATCTTTTTTTCCTTTGTTGGATGTGGAGATTTTGGGAGAGTTCTGGATTGGTGGGGAGAATTGTTGCAGGATATTTGTTTACAAGTTTTGCATATCATTGTGGATGATTCCTTGGTACTACATGATGGTGTTATTACACCTACCATATGGTGCTATTGGTGGACTTTGTATGCCATGATCTTTTTCAGATCTGCATTACCCATGCAGTGGGAGTTCTTGGATGTGTTTGGTCTTTTTCAACTGGTTGACACATGGAGCTTGTATTTGTAGTTGATGGGTGTATATGTAGGTGGCATGAGTCTACTGATATGAATACCTTCAAGGTATGGATGATTGGATGGATTAGCACTTGCTGTGTGTGCTATTTTCAGTCACGTGGGTTATGTTCAATTGGATGGGTGCAGTCAATTTTTTGATTATTGTTCTAGCTGATGTTCTATCTTATTTCTGGAGGATGGTTTCATGGTTGTGTTCTGGAAGCTTTGAAGTTGGTTATGTTGGAGCTTCTATATAGCTTGTGAGCACAGTGGAGTGGAGGCAGTATCAACTTTGGTTCTATGACTTGGAGCCTTGATGGTTTCCTATAATTCCTTCGTCAATTGGGAGAATGTTGAGTACTTGTGACTCAGATTACAAGCATCGGCTTGTGCTGCTCTTTGTCTCAGTGATCTCTTGTTCTTGGTTGATTACCCTTTGTTATTAGCTTGACAGGCTCTATCAACATAACTTGTTTGTGTTCCAGCGATGGAGTATGTTTCACTGATGGTGTTCTGTACATCAGCTTGACTATCACTGTCGGCCTTGTCTTAAGTTCTCTCTTTGATCACCTGTGCTACACCGATCGGTGTAACTGTAACTATCGGCAAAGTTTTGTGTAGTCTCTTCTATAGTTGGTATCTCTCTGATGGAAAGGTGTTTGGCCTAGTTTGAACTATTGTCTAATCTCTAAGATGTCACTCTTACTATTATGTGTGTTACCGATGGAGGTTTGGTATCAGTGGGACTAATGCTATTGGCCTTTGGTGGAATTCTTACTCCGATGAGCTTGGTCTGCTCGATGGAGTATGGCATTGGCAAAAGGAACTTTGTCAGCAAAGAAGGATGAAGTCACACCAAAGGTCTTGGTCACTCCAATGGTTCATTGATGATTGACTGGTTGGGGTTGTCAGTGGCAAAAGCGTCGACGATAGTCTTACCATGTGTTCGTGGATATATACTACTATGTTTGTAAAATGATGCATGTAGGACTATTTAGTCCTCATGAATACGAACGGTTGCGAATGGTTAAAAATGAACTGTTGACCTTTTTGGAAGTTGTAACAGTCTGAGATAGTAATCGATTGTTCTATTGCTATAATGTGAGATGTGACAAGAAGTTAGGAGTGAGAGAGTTCGGGCTATTCTATTCTGTTGGTTAATAGAGACAAGAAGAGTAGTCTCAACACTCATGCCTGGACATGTAGTTCTGAATGCTGGATGAGTGTGATACCTGGAACTAGGCAAGATAGAAAGATATGAGAGGAGAGACTGTCAAATTATCTCGAGATGGAACAGGATGTTAATCTCCATGAAAGGCTTAGTGCCAGATTTTTATTGCAACTGTATTTTCTGTTGCTGAATAATACAATGGTGATCTGGGCTTTTGGAGTGTGGAGTTTTTTACCCGTAAGGGTTTTCCCCACTTAAATCTATGTTTTTTTTTTCTATCTTTCATGTTTAATATTTCTACTATTGAAATTGGTTAATGTCTTGTACTTTCCTCTAAGGGTTAATGCTAGAAATGAACTATGTCTGATTCCACTTTGTGGCATAGTTGTGCGTGTTTTTTGAGGCAATTTAATGAAATTTAAATCTATCAAAGACACCACTATTCTTAGAAATATGTTCTAAGATGCTCTCATTTCCTAACAATTAGATGTATGACCATCAATTGATATATCTCCTCTGTGTAATAGTCTACAAGGCAGTTGTGTAAATTCTTTCCAAAAATTTTAAGTGTGAGCTGAAAAGGAGATGACTCAAATTTATCTTTATATAATATCACCCATGCTACATCTATAGTGTAGACTGAAGCTTTTTCTTTTTGTTTAACAACAGTATTCCTAGGTACAAGATCTTTAACAAGGATATTGCTAGGGATATCCTCTTTTCTACAGGTTCCTCTAATGACTTTAGGAAAGCCTTTTTAATGACATGAGTCTTTAGTAACTCAGATAAGGATAAACTAAATTTTATCTTTTTCATCTCATCAGCAAGATGACCAACTAGTTTATCAGATTTAGGTAATTGACTAAAACCTTTTGCCGTTGTTGTTTGTGATACAAAATTATGCTAGTTTACCCTTGGAGGTCCAAGATTGTTGTTGGCCTTGGGATCTAGAGGTGTGTTGAAGTTATTTGGAGGAATGGAAGTCGTCAAAGGACCAGTAGGATGATTGGCATTGTCCCTCATATTGTAATTGTGTCCTCTCTAATATTGTTGATATGCATGGACCTCTTTAGTCTCTTGTTTAGGCTCATTCTCATCTTCAAAAGGGAAAACATGAGTAGTCTCAAATGCCATGGCTAACTTTTCACATGCTAAGGTGTAATTTTCATGTATCACATCTGTCTAATGCTGAGGATCATCTATGGAACTCTCAAGTACCATAGCAGATTCACATCCAAGAGGCACTATCTCATTACCTTCAGGGAAGGAAATCTCCCCTATAGTGTTATGCACTTCTACTTGGAAGATACTTGCTGCAATCATGAACTGTGGACAGTCCAACTTAGCATGTGCACTTGTATTGTGTATCTTGCACAAATTGTTGAGTGCAGCTTCTACCAAATTGACCCTTGTGGTCTATTTAGGTTTAGGATGGGGCTAGTTATCTAGAGGTGAAGGTAAGGAACCATTGTTAGGTCTAGTGTTCCAGACTCTTGGAGGCCTAGGAGCATTATTACTCTAGTTCCTATCATTGTTGTACCCTCTGTCTGGATACATTCTATTTTGTTGATTCTAGCCACTACCTTGAGAATAAAAGCTTTGATTTCTCATTTGAGTTACCTCAGTGGTCAATCTCTTTAATCGAGTAGTTATCTCTCTCAAATCTTCTTTTTTCTTCCTATGCCTTGGCCACTACCTTTTCTAGACTTGGTTGAAAAAATGAACTACCATTGCCATTATGTCCAGTCTCCTCAGGCACATGCCATGGATGTGGCATGATTTCACCATTTCCCTAAGGAGGCATGATACTTAGAGGAAGAACTTGCAAAGGACTTGTCATTGCAGTAGGAGGCATTAGAGCTCCACTAACTTATGTTTGATTAGGATGAGTAGGTTATCCTAAGTTGGATGTAAGGCTTTGTCCTACTGGTTTCATTTCTAGGTTGACTTTGACTGCCTTGGAAAAGGCACTAGCAAGGGATGTAATTGCAGGGTGAGTCCTGATGAACATTGATGTTAGAGGATCCAAAGTAGAACAATAAACTAACCTAGCTACCTAATCAGGAACATTAAAAGGAGCTGTCAGCTTTGAATGTATCTTTTGAAACTGAGTATTAAAATTAGAGATCAACTCTCCTTCGCCTCTCTTGATTGTGGCAAAGTGATGATACATGGTAGTTGCATCTATAGGTATCTTAAACCTTGTTTTGAAAGCACTTTCTAGCATATCCCAGGAATCAATGGATGTTTGAGGAAGGCTCACATACCAGCCATATGTTTCTTCTCCTAAAGAGTAAGGGAAAAGCTGGCATACAACATCCTCATGTTGTAGCCTTGCCCTGAAACATGCCTCCTTAAAGGTCTAGATATGATCATCTACATCTTGATACAGATGATATTTAGGATAAATTTTGTTTGGATTCTTAGGAAGAGCATTGTAAGTAGCAAAATTAAGAGGTAACTCAACAACAAAGAACAATATCTTAGCTTGTACCAGTGCTACTAAAGGAGCTACTAGCAGATTAGGAACAATAGTTCTAGGTTGTACTAGTCTAGGCTAAGCACTTACTGAACAAGGTCTTGGTCTAAAGATAGACAATTCTTCTAAAGGTCAAGTGGATCTTGACCTTGTGTTAGGTCTACGAGCTAGTTCTTAAAAGTTTAGGATAAACTTTGGATATCTAGATAGGATCTTTACAAAAATATGGATGAATCCTCTGTAGAAGTTGATATTTATGATAAAATATCCCAGAAGATAAGATATTTATGAAGTATTTGTAGAGAACACAAATTTTCAGTTTGAATTTGAAATCCAGACAATTGTCGATAAATATCAATCTAAATATCCTCAAGGAAGTGATATTTATGGTCAGATTCTTCAAATTGTCAAATATTGGTAGAATCTTTACATAAACACTCAAAGCGTTAGGAGAAAACTAAGAAATTCAAAATAATCTTTCATAGGAATGTGGGAAAACACATTTAGATGATGAATTCTTCCAAACCTCAAGTGATCTTGCCCTCCTTCTAGTGCCAATTTTTGTTGATACAACTATTTGTCAATAACACAAATAAAATTTTATACACAGCAAACCTTTATTATCTTATAAGGTACGATAAATTAAGGATGAATTTATGATCCCAAGTCTCTGATAGTCAGGATATGACATTCTGACAGTCACTTAGTTGTTTGATGTGATGATGTTGCTTAATCATTCAGGGGCCTTACACATGAATTTGAAATAATTCCTATCTGGATATTGTCCTAGATACCTGCTCTACACACATCTCAACGAATTATATCAAATATGATAATCTCTAGCTAAGATATGTACATACGTATGGATATTTATCATAAGTTTGATCAATTCTTATGTTATTCACTTAAGCTAAGGATATTTATGATGAATCTTCTAACTTTGATTAGTTCTTCTGAAACTGAACTAATCTTCACTCCATTTCACTTCTACACTTTAAAGTCTTCTAAATATTGTGCCTACAAGCTGATATTTCCATATTCTTCACCATTATTACCAAGTATTTGCATGATATTTTCAATGTTATATGCAATTTGCTCAAATATGCACAGGATGTTCAGTTATCTATGGATATTTGCATATTTATCTATGTCATTCTTATCATTTGTCAATATTTACAGTTATGATGATGATATTTATGAAATTTAAAAGAAAATAGACTAAAATTGTAAATTTAATGAAATTAAGTGAAGTTGGATCATTGATCCACATGTATCTTAGACACTTTCATGAGAGGAGATGAAACCAAACGATGCTCTGCTAGGACAATCCATGACTACACATGATAGGTGCGAATATTCAAAGAAAAGGAATGAAGACAACATGCACATTGTGAATGCACCTCTGTTGAGCACAACAATCCACAGTGACACATAGAGAATCCATTCACAGATTACGCAAGATATATGATAAGTTGTAATCAAAATGTCTCCATCCCCATTAAGTATGCAAAAGAATACACATATACAGATGATCTCAAGAGAGAATAGTGAGGAATCAAAAAGCACAAAATGTTCACTAAGTGTCCACTAATCACCCATTCTATCTCAATTAAGCTTTGAATATTTTACAAAATGGCAATCCATCTCCTTTTATAGACCAAGGATAGGATGTTGTTACAAATGATCCAATGATCAAGATCAACTTAGGATGATTTGACAGTCAGAAAATGTGGCACGTGATTGCATCTTATGGAAATCTTTTGTTGAGGACATTTGGAAAAATGGCATATTCAATGAATCTTTGACTTGGTCAACATGACCTCTTTACTCTGTATTTTCATTAGACTCTTCTTCTGTTGATGCTTTCTCTGATATCCGGCACCCAATGCCTTGGATGAGCTCATATGCTCTAAGAGCCATGTCTATCTCTGCTTTGTTATGCACTTAGCCTTCTCAACTGCATGCTCTTGAGCTTTCAGTTGCTCTTTCAAGGATATCCACTTGTTGGTTCTATTGTCCAGCTCTTTATTATATGCATCAATCTTATACTTCATCAGCATAGCCTGATCAATTGAATCTTCTAAAAAGTGTTGAACAGGATCCTCTATGGCTAAACTAAAGTTATCTCTAAATGCTTTAATTGTAAATTCATTATCTTGATTTCCAATCTTTCCCTCAACTTCATCCTCTAAAACTTCCAAAATCTCCAACTCCTCTGCCAAGAGTTCATCTGTCTTGGTGTTGATATCCATAGATTTAGCATTGAATCTTTTCAAAATATTAACCTCAAATCTTAGGTCTTCAACCCAGGTATCCATTTGTGGCAACATTTGAGGTGTCAAAACATTCTTTTTCATGATGGTATTTATATCCACTCTCCTCATATCTTTCAATGTAGTCAAGTATTGACTACTCTTAATCAATATTTGTCTGACCTCCTTCAATTTGTCTGCTTTACTTTTTATGCTACTAAGCATGTCCCAATTGGACAATGAGGTCTTCATTACTTCATCCTCTTCCTGCAAGAACTTGATGAACAAAACATTCATCACATGTGCTTGATGCTTTAGTGCATCCAATCCAGTAATTTCTTGCTGAGATACTAATTCCAAAGATGTGGTTGGTGTAATCTGTACATTTGTAGGTGCAACCAACCCTTTGATGAAGGCTTGTAATTGAGCAATGTTCTCTTTATACTTTTTTATTCTTGGCTTCGACCTTCATTATCTTGGCCTCCACTACATTGGTATGATCTCTCAGCCCTTGGATTTCTTGTTCTTTGGTAGTGTACCCTAAGTCAATTATTGTTATATGGAACTCATTAGCACTTATTTCTCCTTTTACCTTATCAACCATAGGCACAACTAATTGAGTTGTCTTCTTTCCTGTGGCTAGATCTCTTTTTATTACCAAGGTTACCCTCGCTCTGCGCTTAGGTTTTGTAACCTCAAGCGAAAATAATGAAGAAATGTCAAAATTTGAAGTATCAAGAACTTGAGCCTGACTTACCTCATGTGCAATCCAATGCGGTACACCAGATATTGACCCTTGCTGGTCAGTCTGCTCAATGTGAGCATCATTTACTTCTACATCCTTGTCCTTTGGAATGTCTAGATTGACATTTTGTTGTTGGTCCCCATCAGTGGGAACCTCCTCATACACTTGCTGTTGATTTTGTTCTTGTGTAGCATCCCTTAATCCCATGTTCTGATCTTGCAATGTCTCCTTGGCAGGTTGTTGACTATTAGGCACATGAGTCTGAACATCCTTATCTTGTTTATTGGTATCAACATGTACATCTTGATGCATCTCTACATCTTGACCTTCTATATGTTGTGTGTTTTGGGGCCGAGGATTATCTAAATTAAGCTCCTGGTGGCCAGGATCTTGCATATCCTGGTGTTTACTTTGATCACAAACAATTTCTACCTTTTCTACTTTCTCCTCATCACTTTTACTCTTTAGACCTTCATGTCTAGATATCAACACTTGTTGTTCTTTATCATCTCCCTCAGCATGTCCCCCCTCAATATTCTGAACATTATGTTGTGGAGGGACTTCTATATGGATATCCATTTCTGTAGCTATATCATTACCAGTCTACACATCCTCCATGGCTTTATCCCTCTCTTTATCTTCACCACCATCATATAATAAATCAATTACTGTTGGTATAGTGACCTTTCCTACTAACCCATCCAGACTAATATTCTTCTTCACCATCTAAGGATTTTTAGCTTCATCTTCATCCCTAGTGGTCTTTTGTGCCTATGGCGTGCTTTGAGGCATTAGTGTTGTATTCTTGATCAGGCTCTCAAGGGGACTAGATGTCACCTCCCTTGTCACATCATCATCAATGAGATCAATAGTTTTATCCAGTGGCAAGGAGGGATCATTCACCTTCTTTCTTTCTTCTTCTCTTGTTTCTTGAGCTAACTTAGACTTAAACTTCACAATTGTGGGGATGGGGACATCATGTTGGAAGTCTTTTGATACCGTCTCCACATCCTTACCCTTAAGCACCATTGATTTTGTAGCTTTGTCTATTGTAGGTTTCTTAATAGAAAACATCTCCTTTTGTCTGAACTCTTCACTTTCCTTGAGTAGGACACTTGGTTGTTTTCTTGTGGAACCTCTCATCACAGGTACTTGTCCTTTCTTTTGCTTAGGGATATTGACCCCTTGCAATATATCTTTGCCTCTTTTTTATCAAAGGCACTTCATCCTCCTCATCCTCTATGTTCTCATATGTAACCCTAGGCTCTTCTGCCTATCCGGTGGTTAATGCAATTGTTGGGACATGATCTTTTTCTTTCTAGGGGGATGTTCTAGTTGCTATGGTGATGCCACTATCTGTGAATTCTTTATCTTCATGTGATGAAGCTAGCTTGGCCCACTTGGCATCAATGATCTATCTCTTATGAATCGAGAAGTCATCATAATCTGTTTCAAGAAACTCTTGTCTCTTCCTCTTCTTGTCCACTGTTAGAGCTACTCCCTTGGCTTTTAGGTTAGACAACTGTTGATCTACCCATGCTCTTGTTAACTTCATGACTCTAGCGTTAATAAGGTCTATTGATGTTACCTTTGGTTGGCTCTATTGATGATGATGTTACTCACAAACAAACATGAAATAAAAGTTACACAACAACCTTTACTTATCTTGAAAGATACACTAAATTCAGGATGAATTTATGATCCCAAGTCTCTGTTGATTAGCTCATAATCTATTGATGTTACTCAGTGGTTGATGTGTGTTGTTGTTAATCATTCAGGGTCCTTACGTACTTTGATTATTCCTAAAAAATTCTTCAATATTTCTTCCAAATATCTAATCCTTTATATTTGTTCTGCATAAATCTCCAACAATTTTACCTCTACACTATGAATTTACTCAAATAATGTACCTTCAGGTTGATATTTGCACGATTTCTACCATTATTTGTAATTATTTGCATGATATTTTCAACACTACATGCATTTAGCTCAAATATGCTAATGATATTCAATTATCTATGGGATGTCAGCATATTTCTCTATTCTGCTTATTATTTATCATGATTTGCAGTTATGGAAGTGATTTGACAAAATTAAGAAAAGAAATGACAAAGATAGGGTTTAGCTAGTGAGATTCCCAAAATTACTTGACTGAGATCACTGATCCACATACATGTTCTGATATAGTAATGAAGAGAAGAAAACTAGAATCATACTTCACCAGGACATTCCACAAATCCGCATGATCTAGTGCAAATCTTCAAAGGAAAAAGTTAACAACAACATGCAATAAAATAAAAGTGCTTCTATTGAACATAGCATTCACGATTACATATCTAGAAATCAACTTGAAGATTGCATAAAGTTTACAATCAGGATGTAATCTGAAGCTTCATCTCCATCCAATATGCTTTAGAACAAGTATATTTACAATGATCTGAAGAAAGAACCTTGACATTTCAACAATTCAGTCCTCATTAGTCTCGATAATCTGATCTCTTATATGAAATTGTTCCCCCCCTCTCATTGTTATGACAAGTCATGGCCCCTTTTATAGGATGGAGGCTAGAAAATGGTTACAATGATCCAAGGATCAGGATCCTCTCATAACAATCAACGGTCCAGATGAATAACATGTGCCTGCCAGCTGGCAATTGCATAGCTGGCATAAAATATTCTAGCATTTTGGACTTGATTCATTCTCCAGCTAGAAAACAATGCATTTGATAATATCTTCCTTAGCTAAGGTTCATGTTGCCTCTATGTCTGTAACTCTGCAATTCTTAGCTATTTCACTCTGCAACATACAGTCGGACCCTAAACAATTCCAAGATCTTGCAACAAACAGACAAGAATTAAGCATCATCATTTAATACCTTGGCACGAAAAATAAACATTACAACTTATGTGAAATGAGCTCTGAATATGCAAGCTTCGATATTGGGCTATGAATATTAAGCATCTGTGAACATCCGCATATCCAAATGCATATATGACGTTAAGAATGGTCAAGTCAACCATCGTTGACCAAAAACATGCTATCAGGCTTTAAAACAGCTTCAAAATCCTCCCTTTTGCCTTTATTTCTTTGTATCTCAATCATGCATATCGCAAACATACAAGTGCACTGAACATACAATGACTTTTCTACATTTAATTTCTTTTTTGAATCTGGTGCTTTGTATCTTTCGGCTTGTATATCGAAGATATACATTGCAATTATACAAACCGATATGCAACCAGCCTTGTATCTCCACTATGCATATAACACTTGTATCAAAATTTTAGATACATACAAAGTCTCTTGTATGTCTCTTCAGACTTCAATTTTGATAAACCACAGCTTATAACCCCTTTCGGCTCTGCCACATGTATAAACCGCAAAATGCATCCTTCGATATACATTAAGTTCTGATGCATCTTTTATATCAGATTTTAATCCTTTTTGAATTCTGCCTTGTATGTACTGCAATGTATGTATACCGAAATGTACATACAATGCGTGAAACATACAAGGACTTAACCTTATTTCATGATTATTTCAGTTCCGTCCAATGTATATATCATTGTATGTCACCTTTGTATGTTTCACTTTCGCTAAACATACAAACATAAAATACATGCAAAGGACTTGACCGAAATATACATTTAAACTTTGAGCTCTGTCAGGTCCACCTTGTATGTACCGAAATAAAATGTTACCCAAATGCATACAAGTAAAACAATGTATATAAACCTGATGACTTCCTTATGCGACCATACAACGACTCGATATACAAACGACTTTGTATATGATCGACCCGATATACAAACAACTTTGTATATGCATCATACAATGACACAACATACAAACGACTTTGTATATGCAACATACAAACCTTTTTTTTATAGTGCATTTACCAAAAAACACAACTTGCAAAATATTGGGAATTTTAAAATGGTTCAAAAAGTAACCCTCACTCATTTTTGATAAGGAATTCACCCATACTCTGCCCTAGTACTTAATGCTATTTTTCTTTATTTTTAACAAGGTTTGTACCTTCACTTCTTTTTCCCTTTACCACCAAACAGACCCACACACACAAGCAAAGAAGCTAGCCACAACAGGGGTCCTCATTTTGCTAAGGAGTAAAATGGGGCGTGTTGTGAACGTCACAACAACTAGCAACCAAACAAATGAAATCAAATTAAAACCATTAAAGAAAACTAAATGAAATAAATTCATAATTTCCAACTATCTTTTCTACAAATCATTATTTAACTTGAGAATGTATTCAATAAGGTGCATGAATTTTCCCTTCAGTTTAAGTGGGTGCACGTGATTAATAATCCTCATCTTGAAAATTAGTTGAACAAACCAATGACTAATATTAGCCTACCTAGTTAATGTCATTCCCTCATAGCCAACCGGATAGAGCCTTGCTGCTAGTAGGCATCCATAGCCCCGACAAGGCTATCATTACAATTCTCCTAAGCAGAGCCCCACTGCCAGCAAGCGTCTATAGTCTCGGTAGAGTTACTTAGATGGCTTAACCTAGATTTTCAGTAAAATCTATTTTATTATTTTATTATTTTATATTTTCTATTTGATAGAGATTCCATAAGATATTACAATTGTAACTGCATGATGCAAGGAATGATCACTTGTTGAAATTAAGTTGAGAATTGTAATGGTAGCAAGGGTGACCTCTAATTTTTCACCTAATATCTACATTGGTAAGTTCAACAAACCCAAGGATTTTAGGTGTGTCATTGTGAGAAACTTCCCTTGAATACTCAACCCACAGTTATTGAATACAAAATTTCACAAGTCAACTAACTTTCTACATTCATGACAGTTACAACAAGTTATGCATAAATTTCAAATAATTAACCTAAATGTTCTAAATTTTCCATTATTTTCAGTGGTTGTTAGTCTGCTCCTGCATACTCTAAATCAAAATAAAAACCCCAACACACAAGAAAACAACAAAACAAACAAACTATACAAACAACTAACCTACAAAAGGAAACAACACAAAGCAAGACAAGAAAACAAAGAAAAGAAACAAAACAACTACTCTACCAAACTATATACAAACCCTACAAGGCAAATAAAACCCAGGAAAAGACCCAAAGACACATGTATCTGCATACTTCCTTAGATTGTGTAGGAGCATCAAGGCACTAGTTATGGTTCTGATCCTAGCAAATTCATCTTTGTATTCTAAAAAATATTCTTGTATTCTAAATTCATTATGTATTCTTTGTCATGTAATCTGCTCCAACTTTCAATCAGGACATCATCAGTGGATAAACCTAATATTTGACTACACTGTATATTTCTAGACAAATATAATTCAAAATCCTTAGAGCGGTCCACTTCAGTGTCTGGACAACTAATAACTTCTAGTATTGTATCTGCTTGTTGCTCCAAAATTTCTTCATTTTCCTGTTAGACTTCAGCCCTAAACACATCTAAAAAAAAATTAGTCCTTTCAAATATAAATCCAACCTTGTAATAAAAATTAGACAATTAATTACACTGTGCTCCACAAACTTGTGTATTTTGCAACAACTAGATAAACCAAAGTCAAACAAACTTTGAGGATAAAGTTGCTCATTCAAAGTTTCCTGAAATAAAGGAATATCAACTTGAAAATTGTCTTCATATGCATCCATTGAAATGAGAGTCTATTTTAATCCTCTCTTTTTGAATTTTTAATGAGATCTATCATATCTCAAAATAAAACTTGAAAGCTCAGAAAATCAAACGAATCTTTGAAGCTTTGAGATGGATCTTTGCAAAGATGCAACCAAAACCTCTCAGATAAGAGATATTTGTAGATATTAACCTCAAATGATGAAATATTTATGCAACATTTGCAGAAATCCAGAGATTCCTTGTTCAGGCCCTCCTTCAAGAGCTAATTTATGTTGAGCATTAGGAGAAGGGCATGCAACGAATGGAGCAATGTCTTCGAATGGAGTAATATCTTTGTTTGGCCCTCCTTCTAGTGCTAATTTATGTTGAACATTAGGACGAGAAGGGCATGCAATGAATGGAGCAATGTCTTCAAATGGAGCAATATCTTTGTTTGACCCTCCTTCTAGCGCTAATTTATGTTGATGATCTGAAGAAAGAACCTTGACATTTCAACAATTCAGTCCTCATTAGTCTTAGTAATCCGATCTCTTATATGAAATTGTTCCCCCCCTCTCATTGTTATGACAAGTCATGGCCCCTTTTATAGGATGGAGGCTAGAAAATGATTACAATGATCCAAGGATCAGGATCCTCTCATAACAATCAACGGTCTAGATGAACAGCACGTGCCTGCCAGCTGGCATAAAATATTCTAGCATTTTGGACTTGATTCGTTCTCCAGCTGGCAAACAATGCATTTGATAATATCTTCCTCAGCTAAGGTTCATGCTGCCTCTGTGTCTGCAACTCTACAATTCTCAACTATTTCACTCTGCAACATACAGCTGAACCCCAAATAGTTCCAAGATTCTGCAACAAACAGACAAGAATTAAGCATCATCATTTAATACCTTGGCATGAAAAATAAACATTACAGCTTATGTGAAACGAGCTCTGAATATGCAAGCTTGGATATCTGGCTATGAATATTAAGCATCTGTGAACATTTGCATATCCAAATGCATATATGACATTAAGAATGGTTGAGTCAACCATCGTTGACCAAAAACATTCTATCGGGCTTTAAAACGGCTTCAAAATCCTCCCTTTTGCCTTTATTTCTTTGTATCTCGATCGTGCATATCACAAACATACAAGTGCACCGAACATGCAACAACTTTTCTCCATTTAATTTCTTTTTTGAATCTGGCGCTTTGCATCTTCCGGCTTGTATATCGAAGATATACATTAGAATTATACAAATCGATATGCGACCAGCCTTGTATCTTTGCTATGCATATAACACTTGTATCAAACTTTTAGATACATACAAATTCTCTTGTATGTCTCTTTAGACTTCAATTTTGATAAACCATAGCTTATAACCCCTTTTGGCTCCACCACATGTATAAATCGTGAAATGCATCCTTCGATATACTTTAAGTTCTGATGCATCTTTTATATCATATTTTAATCCTTTTTGAATTCCACCTTGTATGTACTGCAATGTATGTATACCGAAATGTACATACAATGTGTGAAACATATAAGGATTTAACCTTATTTCATGATTATTTCAGTTCTGTCTAATGTATATGTCGTTGTATGTCACCTTTGTATGTTTTGCTTTTGCTAAACATACAAACATAAAATACATGCAACAGACTTGACCGAAATATACATTTAAACTCTAAGCTCTGTCGGGTCCACTTTATATGTACCAAAATAAAATGTTAGCCAAATGCATACAAGTAAAACAATGTATATAAACCCAATGACTTCCTTATGCGACCATACAACGACCTAATATACAAACGACTTTGTATATGAGCGACCCGATATACAAAAAACTTTGTATATGCATCATACAATGACACAACATACAAATGACTTTGTATATGCAACATACAAACCTTTTTTTATAGTGCATTTACCAAAGAACACACATAACTTGCAAAATATTGGGAATTTTAAAATGGTTCAAAAAGCAACCCTCACTCATTTTTGACAAGGAATTCACCCATACTTTGCCCTGGTACTTAATGCTATTTTTCTTTATTTTCAACAAGGTTTGTACCTTCACTTCTTTTTCCCTTTACCGCCAAGCAGACCAACACACACAAGCAAAGAAGCCAGCCACAGTAGGGGTCCTCATTTTGCTAAGGAGTAAAATGGGGCGTGTTGTGAACATCACAACAGGCTCCAATCAGAAGGAGAGATGGTCTCATTATAAATCTTCTTATCTTCATATTCCTTGGATATCCTCATCCCATCATCACAATGCAACTATGGAGGGACATCAAAACAATCTAACATCTGGATTTGGTTCAATGTTAGCCTTTGGTAACTTCTTCTCACCTCCACGTCATCTGGGCAATCTACCTAGTGATCTTCCAAGTGCACTTGATGCATTGGCTTCTTGCTCACCAGCCTTTCCATTTTGTGATATGGATCATATTGCCTTGCCAAGGAAAATGGCTGTAAATTTAGCATATACAATTCTACTTTTGAACTCTTTGCTGCATCTATAGGTGGACATATGCACCAACCAATACTGAAAGGAAACCTGACATTGCCTTTCTTATTTCTCTTCGCAATTGCTTCATATGAAGGAATTATTTGTCTTGTTAACTCCACAAAAAATGATCTTATCTGTGGGGTATCTTGGCAACATGAGGGGTTGCCCACTGAATCCCTCCATCCTAAGGTAGGTGAAGGTTGGGAACTGGATAAACCAAGTTCCATTTTTAGTAATTGCTTCTTGAGCCTCAGTTTCAACCTTTTTGCTCTTTCATTGTCCATTAATCTGACTAGATGCATGAAAAAATAATCATTCACTCTCCTATAGTTTTGAATGGAGGATGTCCTACCCAAATGAGGATAATGATCCCATATGTTCACATGTCCCAAATTTTTGCCCACTCTACCCATTGTTTGTAATCCAAAAAATGTAGACCATGCAGCACATGCATAAACAACATAGGATGACATGTAGAAAAGGCACAATTTACCTCCAAACATCTGCATTCCTTCATCCAGGCTATCATTGATGAGTGACACCCATTGTACCTCCATGTCTGAGGTCTCCACCAGCCTGATTAACCCATACATCCAAGGTTCAAGGTTCCTTGCATCAGGTTTCCCAGCCATCTGACTTAGCATCACCATCATGTATTATATTTATGGGCTAAAATCGAACTTACATAGATTTTGTGGCATCTTGGCCACAACCTTGACCTTACTATCTTGTGCTCTCCATGCTGAGAACATAATCTTTTTACAATCATTGGTCTTGCTTTTGTATTGGTCTTCAAGCTTCTCAATATCAATCTTGAATAATTTTGGGCCTTTAGGCAAATGGAATGCCTCTGTAATACCTTTGATAGAGAAGTTTGTATATACTCGGCCATGCTTCTCTATCTTCCTGTTATCTTTGTTATAGTTTTCTGCACACGCGACAACTAACTCCATTGCCTCCACAACATAAGGAAATCCATCGACATGCCACATCCTTGAATTATATATCTTCTGCAGCATGGAATGTCCACTCACATGTATCGATTTGGCAATCCACTCATCGAGGTTCATGTTGTTGGCATCATCCAAATCTTAAACTAGAAGCTCTAGGACTTGGGAACATAAGAGTCTTGAATTATGCCTTGTTCTTGTTCTTCTGGTCTTGCATCTTCTCCTACAATTGTGGGAATACATGTCTCAAAATACATCCTACATATCATGTTCAATAGTTAATTTTCTCAATATCCTCACATTTCATAGTTTACAGAGTATAACATATGCATGTGCATCTAAGATTTTACCCTAGCTATAAATTTATCTTTTACTACAATGAATAATGATAAAACTAGGGTTTTACCATTATATACCTATTTACTGTACTTAAAACCTAATTTAAAATGTCTGAATGTGTACTTTTATTGTGCCATCACTTTTTATTGCTCGTCGTTCACTGTATGCACTATTCCATTCAAGGTTGGGGTCTCTACAATAGTCACTATAATTATCACTGGAGCTCTATAAATCTCTCTTATGAATGCTTAGGTGAATTCAAAATGATCAAAATTCACCTTTTACATGTTAAAATCATGAGATTAGGGCATAATTAATGCTAAATTCATCAGCTAGAGACATCTGGTTAAATTCTTAGGAGATCATTACATGTGGCAGCCTTTAATTTGAAATTTTGAATGGCCAATGACCCCTTTTTACAGTATTAATTGCAAGGTAGGGATATAAACGAAGGTCCAGACATTCAAGCAATCTGCTTTGCTTTTTAGAATGTCCATATATTCAAATGATGTCATGTAGATGTTTGGTCAACATTGACCAAGGAGTGGATATTTGGATGTATAATGTCCTAAGGCATTTGCCTTTGATTTTAGATGTCTGGACATTAAGATGGCCACTTTTAAAATTCAAAGTTGTGCCATGTGGCATTATCTAATTTTTTCATGGAATGTCTCAATTTTTGTTCATAAACAGTAGGGATACAAATATTAAGAAATATCTAGATATTAGGCTTTACGAAGTATCCCTCGGTCTAAATGTCCTAATGATGTCATTGGTTCAAAGTGGTTTTTTTAAGTGTGAGACAAAGTGAGATCATAGGGATATTAGAAAAAGTTCAGACATTAAGTTAATGTTTGGATGTTAAGAAATGTCAAATATCCTACCCTCTTAATGTCTGGATGATATCATCTATGTATAGGAATAAAATCGAGATTGTATAATATCAAAAACAATGAAATAATCAACAACTCAATCATATAACATCAAGATAACAATCTAAGAAAACAACAAAATAATCTATGAATTAACACAAAAATAATGAAATCTTTCACCTAGATTATGTTGTTATCTTGGTCGAATGTGGATTTCTCTTCAAATTGCAAAACCATGTTTGCAACAAGCAGATGAAGATTGTGTTTCTGCTCAAAGTGCTCAATGATGCAATGTATGCTCCAAGTGTTGTATGGATGCCTGAGAATAAATGATTAAAGAGGATTTGTTATGGATATGAGGGGGGTTTATATAGGTTTCAATGAAGATCGATCAACGGTCCAGATAATTCAAAAGAATCAACGGATGAGTTAAATATAAAATTCATGATGAATGTGCACCTGGCATGTGTCACACAAAAAGATATTTTGGTTTGAGTTAATTGATTGATTTGACATAAAAAGACATGGAACAGACATGAGATATGATTAGATTTCATAAAAATAGAAATGTTTTTTTCTATTTATGAGTTGGTGATAAAAACAATATTGATTAAGTCAATTATATCAACTTATAATTTGCTTTTTGCATGATTTGAGTAAAATTAAATAATAAATTATTTAATTTTGTGTGCATGATGAACAAGATTTATTTTTAGAAGATTTGGAAGATATTTGAGCAAAATAAATAAATAAATTTATTTAATTGATTGTGCAAGATTAGAGGAATAAATAAAATATTTTATTATATTTTTTTTTAGAGATTGAGATAATTTAAATAAATTTGCATGATTTATTTAAATTTGGAAGAACAATTGATTTAATTAAATAATTAAAATTATTTAATTATAGATAAGAGGATTTTGATGATAAATTAATTAAATTTTTAATTTATTCAATTGACATGGATTTGAATTTTGGAGGATGATAATGATTTAATGAAATAATTGAAATTATTTAATTTTGGAAGAATAAAGTTGATTTTGATTTAATAATTGAATGTAGTGTTTCAGAATTAAACTATGTTGTTTTTTCTCTCAATGTTTCGGATCACACTCCGTGATCCATCATCAGGAGAAAAAGAGAGAAAGAGAACAAAAATGAGACATTGTAGACTTAGAACTACCTTAAAAAGAGGGAGGGGGTTGAGGTGATGCGGGAACCAAGGCAATCTAATGGGGAACAAAGAAACACCTATTAGATAAAAGGAAAAAAGAAAAAAGAAAGAAACACAAGGCGAAATTATAATATGGATAACAAATATAAATAGATCATAAAAAGAAAAATAAAACACATGCACTCACCAACAAAACACTAAAATACAAATTGCCTAGAGCTAGCATAAACATAAAAATACATGAATAAAAGGAACAATCAAAGAAGAGAAAAGATGAAGATTATATATTTATATCTAATATATATGGCCAAATGGATATGCCTACAAACCAGAACCATAAAGAGATATCAATAGATAACAAAACAACAATTACCATTAAATAGAGAACACAAACTGTGAAGAGACTAAATAGATGTCAAGAACATGAACATATATACATTATATATTTATATAAAAGAATATGTATATAATTATATATATAACCTAATTGAAATGAAAAACATAGATTTAAATTAGAAGCAAAGGAAACGAATAAATAGAGGACATATAGATAATAGGGAAGAAATAAATATATAAATAAATAAATATATATATATATATATATATATATATATATATATATATATATATATATATATATTTGTGTGTGTGTAACGAAATCCTAAGAACATAAGCCTAATAAAAGGAAACCGATGAAGGGGGCAAAAAACAAACATAAATGCAAAGTATAAAGACGACATAAAAGAGAATAGATAGTGTAGACACCCTAAAATGACCGTGTCATCAAATCACTGGCATTTCATTATCTGTCGAATCACCTGCATTGCAAACGTTAATTAAATAATCTAATTATTTAATTAATTATCATCAAATTCTTCTAAATCTCCTAAATGCGACATTAATTAAATAAATCCTCGTTATTTAATTAATTAAATTAAATTCCTCTATATTCTTCCACAATTAAATAATTTTAATTATTTAATTTGATCATTATCCTCCTTCCAAAATTCACATCTACATTAATTAAATTAATTATTTAATTAATTCATCACAAATTTCCTCTTATCTACAATTAAATAATTCTTAAATTATTTAATTAAATCAAAATTGTTCATCCAAAATCATGCATAACAATTAAATAAATTTATTTATTTAATTTGCTTTTCAAATCTTCTAAATTAAATAATTCTAATTATTTAATTATTTCTTCCAAAATATCTTCTCTAAATTTAAATAAATCAATTATTTATTTAAATTGCTTTTTCTTCTAATTTGAGTTATCTCTAAAATACCTCAAGTTTTCTATATTTAATAAAGCAAAATATCTTCTATTCTCATGCAAATCCCTTCTTCTTGTTTTAAATCACTTAACTGATTGCTTTATTCTTTTAATTGATTTATTTCTTCAGTTAACTCATTCTTCTATTCTTGATAACTCCTTTCATGCAAAAGCAAGCAAGACACGTGTCTTCTCCTCATTCGTTGCACATTCCTCAACTTATCTCCTCCGTTGATTCTTCTGAATTCTCTGGACCGTTGATCGATTTTTCTTGAAACCTATATAAACCCCCCTCATCTCCTTCATTAGCCCTCTCTCTTCGATCGTATTCTCAGGCATACTTAACAGAGCTTCGAGCATACACAATGCGTCGATTGAGCACTATAACGATCTTTTGACATTGATCTCTTGAGCACTACACTTTCTTGTTGCAGCTATGGCTTTGCAATTTCATTGAGCAATTCTACATTCAATCCAAAGGAAACAACACAAATTTCGGTAAAAGTCTTTATTGCATTGATTATTTGTCATGGCTTTTATTTAAATGCATTTTCTTTATGTTATTGGGTTTTTGGTTTTATTAGTTTAGATAGATCGATTTTCCATATACACATTCTGGCACGCCCGGTGGGACCCACTAATCCCTTTGTTTCTTTGAGAAATTATTTTTTTTGAAGTACAGTACGGAATAGCGCATCTTGACACAGAAAGGCGCCTTTGGTAGAGCAGTACTATGCTTTTGGTGCATCCCGCAGCGCTTTTGGTGGCACAAAATCGCGCTTTTGGTCATACAGTGAAGCGCAATTGAGAAAATTATCGAAGCGCTATTGGTATTGCATGAAAGCGCTATTGGTAATAGAAAAGCGCTTTTGGTATAGAGGTAAAGCGCTTCTGGTATAGCAGAAAAGCGCTATTGTATGATAGTGAAGCGCTTTTGGTTGAGATAACAGGCTTGCAAACTTCAAAACCCCATAACTTTCTCAAAACTTAATGAAATTCGATGCTTTTTTTTTAAATTGCATAGAAAATCGTAAGGAATCCATTGGTGATATCTAATCTCTTATATCTCATCATATTTGTTACCAATTTTATGGATTTCACTTTGGTTTTCTAGGGTTTCTAACTTATTGTCAGGGTTTAAAGTTGATTTCTGACATCTTGTTCTTTTCTTTGGAGCTAATATCACTTGGTGCAGTGTCTTATCACTTATCAACATCCTAGATCATCACTCAATTATTCAATCATGCTTTGATCCAGCCTTTTTGATGAAATATTATTTTTTGCAGGTCTTTTATTACACCGTGCGTTTGGTAGTACAGTAGCTCGCTTTTGGTAGCAAAGTAGCTCGCTTTTGGTCAAAGTAGCTCATTTTTGGAACGACAGTGAAGCGCTTCTGGTTATTGTTCAACGCTACTAGCTATATTCTTTGACGCATCTGGTCTTCATTACAGCGCTCCTGGTACACAGTAGGTCGCTTCTGGTAATGTTGTTCAGTGCTTTTGGTCAAAGTTGATTTATTTTTGCTAACTTGTGAATTTTTGGTGGAACTAACGGAATTGCTGCAGCTTCTTATTACTCACACAGAGCCAATAGGTGTTTTTTGACATATTTATGCAGGACGAGCGTTGAAGACCCTTTTGTTTTACCTCACTAAGTCTTAGAAACACATTGCATGCTTAAAAGGATAATTGAACAAATCTTTTTTGCAATCTAAGTCTTAGGAACATACTGCTTTTCTTAAGGGACAATGGACATGTATGGACAAACACCTCAGTTTTCTAAGGGACAATGGACATGAATGCCAAACACTTCATTTCATAAGGGACAATTTACAACTACAATCGTGTGTGTGCATAGCTTAGTTGCACCTTATTTTTCTTATAACGGGACAATTGAACCATTGTTTGACGTGCTTGATTTTACATTTTTTGTACTTCCTTTAGAAGGGCCTGCTTTTGGATTGCGATTCATCCAAAAGGGACGACCCTAAGTGGAGTTTTCCTTTGAACCGCTATATAAAAGGGATAAGGCGAAAGCCAAGTCCTAACCGACGTCAGCCTTACCTTGTGATGCCAAACTGAAAAGAGGTGTACTAGCCCTTTGTGGAAACGATTTTCACATTGAGCGAAGTGTTTGAAACTCTTAGTAGGATTGGTTAAAGCTTTTAGTAGCTTGTCGCATTGCTCGTAAGGCGTTGGTCCCTCAAAGTCACTAAGAACCAATCTAGATAGAGACTACCCGACCTACCTCCGAACATTGCGGTAATCATCAGTGCAAGGGAAATCGATTTAAACCCTTAAGACACTCACCATTGGCTCCCTTGAGAAGAGATAGTATTCCCTCGGACATAAAGCTCTTGTGACCTACTTGAGCTTTCCAAGGGGAGGGTGAGATATCCCTACCTATCGTCTCTCGCAAAGATACTAAATATCCGACACCTTTATGGAATGATATTTTTATCGACGGAGTATTAAGCTGTGAGCTGATCTACTGCAATGAAACCTTGTCTCTAGGGATAAAAAGTGTTTGTTATTGATTGCAACTGTATTAGACCTGTGGTAACTTTGGGCTTGTTTGGAGCCTTGAACATACACTATATGTTGTGTCAGTCCTTGTGCCTTTTTTGACCACTTGTTTGCTGTGTTTTCTCTTGCCAAACCAATCCAATCAGAAACAGAAACATCTTTGCCTTTGAAAAACATCAGTCACTACTTCAGCGCCCCTGGTACTACAGCAGCTCGCCTTTGGTAAATACAGTAGATCGCCTTTGGTTAGCAGTAACCCGCCTCTGGCAAAACTCTACTTCAGCGCCCTTGGTAACAGTAGCTCGCTTTTGGTCACTGTAGCTCACCTCTGGCATAGCAGTAACTCGCTATTGGCAGCTCAGTCCGTCGCCTCTGGCCCACAGTAGCACGCTTTTTGTAGCACAGTCCTGCGCCTTTGGTCAAACAGTATAGCACCTTTGGTCCAGTACTTTGTGCATCAGAGTTTGTCCATTTCTTCAAAGCATCTTACAGATTCCCAGCATTACATTGTGTCCTCAGTATTTCCCATGGTCACCACTAGGCTACAGCAAACCATGAAGTCTAGGCAAGTTGTCTCTAAGAAACACAAGTCACCCCCTCGCACACCACAATCAGGTCATCTCAACGTTACTCCCAAAGTGACTCCTAGTACACCCGCGGCAAGACCAATTAGCTCTCCAAACATGCCGCACATAGATGAACCAAGCAACCCTCATGAGGATAGAACCCCTTTGCTAAATACACCGCAGTATACCACAGGCTTGCCTCCAGATTTTGTCCCACAAGGTTATGTCATAGATCAACCCCCATCTCAAGAAGAGCGACACTTTGAAATAGGTCAATCCTCTCAAGAAGATGGGCAAGATCTTGACGAATTTATACAAGATCCTAGAGCTATAGCTGCCTTTGATAAAATCCTTAGTGAGAACCAGGATCATTTCTTTCGCTTGCTTGCAAAGCAAGGTGCCAAGTTACCTCAAGATTTTGATGTGTCCACTCTCAAGGAGAGCAACAACACCCAAGAAACCATACAAGCGGTGCAAACCATGTCCACGGTGACTACGCCCCTACCTACTCAAGGTTCGCAGTATAGGAATCCCCTTTTTCAAAATCCAACAGAGGAGAGGCCCGTATCACCACTTTTGACTCCTATGGAGATCTATCAAAACCAACAAGAAACTCTCCAACGTCAAGCAGAGTTAGCTAAGCAAGCCACCTTAGCTCGATCCAATGTACAACCACCTCCTAAAGTGTCCATCCCAAGCGCAAGTGGAATCTTGGTTACCCCATCACGCGTAGGTTTCCCACCCAATTACAATCCGGGGAACACGTATGTAGCCATGCAACAAGGGTCTCAACATATGCCACCTCCTATATCATCACACCTGCATGTCTCTCAACCAATTGGAGTCACGCAGCCCCAACCGCAACATGCTTCTACTCTCATCCTCAAGCAACCCCAACCGTCGCAACTCACTTCTCCCTATGTTCCTCCACCACAACATTCTTCTACTCTCATCTTCAATCCACCCCCACCGTCGCAAATCACTTCTACCTATGTTCCTCCTCCACAACGTTCATCCACGCTCAACTTCTTTCATACATTGCCTAGCCACTCGCAACATTCCCAACATCAGGTTTCCCAAAGCTATGTGCCACCTTCACAACCTAATCAAATGCACTTTAGCTTTCCTCCCCCCAATACGTTTCTTCAACCATCGCAAAGCCAACATTCTTACCTAGCGCCATCTCCACCTCTGCCTAATCAAGGCCTCCAATTCCAACCCAATCTGAACCAATCATACAATCCATACAATCCCAATCAATCTTACGACCCTTACAATACCACTGCGCATGGCTCACATTATAATCTTCCATATGGGCAACACCAACCGCTTTTTGGACAACAGGAGACGTTACCAACCCCTCCCACGACTATGGAACTAAAGATTGCGGAGGTACAACAACAGCTATCTGATCTTACATTTGGCCACACCAAAAAGACCTTCTCCTTAGAGGAAGTGTGCCCTTATCCTTTCGATCGGTCATTACCAATGATCCCTTTTCCTCAAAATTTTACTATTCCAAAGTTTGATAAGTACAAAGGAAAAGGTGACCCAAAAGACCATCTTAGGGAATTCTATCTTGCTTGCTTCGAGGTCTCTCACAACGATACGTATCTTATGCGTCTCTTTCCTCGTAGTCTTGGAGGTCAAGCAATAGAATGGTTCTCACACTTACCTACGGGTATCAAGTCTTTCAACGAGCTAGCAGAAAAGTTTGCCACCCATTTTTCTTACAACGCAGAGCATGAGATTTCCATGACGGACCTATGCAACAATAAACAGAAAAATGGCGAGACTTTCATTTCTTTCCTTCAGCGATGGAGACAAATGGCTAGTAAATTCCCTTTCAAGATTCCAGAGAAACAGCTTGTTAGCATATTTGTACAGAACCTCAACCAAGAGTTAGGTTTCCATTTGCAAATCCTTAGTGCTACAACCTTCGATGAAATCACATACAAGGGTATCAACATTGAGAAGGCCCTCATTGCTAAAGGTGTGGTCAAAATCTTTAAGGAGACGAAAGATAGTAATTCGCATCAACAGTCGAATGATAAACCCAAATATTGGAACAAGAACAAAAACGTGGTCAACGATGGGGTGGTCAATACTAAGCATGTCCAAACGTTGCAAACACCGCTGCAACTCTCCAAACCAAGTCAAGCTCCACCTCAACAACAGCAGCAACAAAGGCAGCCTTATCCCAACCAACAGCAAAGACAACAAGAGCGGCCTCAACAAGATTACCCTCCGCGACGTCAATTTACTCCTTTGGGAGTGCCCATCGAATCGGTCTTACAGCAAGCTTTGCAGAAAAGGCTCATAACCTTACCTGAGGCTCCTCCTTATGGAGAACCTATCTACAAAATAGCACGTTACAGAGACAATGAGTATTGTGAGTTCCATAGGAGCAAAGGTCATCGAACCGCATCTTGCATGAAGCTTAAGCACCTCATCCAAAACCTCATCGAAGCTAATCAAATCACTTTTGAGAATGAATCACCAGCGCAACACACGAACAAGGATCTCGATATGTACAAGGAACCATTCCCTCATCACGGTCCACCTCCTCCTCAGGATAGAGGTAAAGGTATCAATCATGCTTCCACGTCTTTCGATTCCATTGTAGGTCATTTTGAAGAGAGTCGAGTGTCTACCCTCACCATCAAAGGCAAATCTACGGATTGTGCTGTTACTACTCGTCGAGGTCATGTCACCATTCGTGCACCTACACCTAGGCTTCCAGTTTAGTCTGATTATAACCTTGTCGAACATCTAGGGAGAACACCAGCACAGATCTCTATTTTGGACCTTCTACGGTCATCACCTGCACATCGAGTAGTGCTAGAAAAAGCCCTTCAAGAGTCCTCTATTCCTAACAACATAGCAGTTGCAGATTTCCAAGCTATAGTGGGTAATATTGCTTCACCTTACAATGTGGTCTTCTCTGAGAAAGACCTTCCCTCCCATGATCCTTGTCACAACGATGCCCTCCATATTGAAGTGCTCATCCATAAGCGCAAAATCAAACGCATCCTCATAGATGGTGGTGCTGGTCTCAACATCTGTTCTTTAAAGTTACTAAAGCAATTGGGATACTCTGAGGATCATGTCAACACTGAGTATAGTATTACAATCAAGGGGTATGATGATGCAGAACGCCGTTCAGAAGGTGTTATTCACTTGCCTATACAACTGGGCCCGGTCATGCTTGAAACTAGGTGTCAAGTCCTTGATATTGAGCTGCCTTACAACATTATTCTAGGCCGCCCATGGATCCATGCAATGAAAGCTGTTCCCTCCACGTACCATCAGTCCCTCAAGTTCCCATACAATGGTACGGAGATCACCATCCCAGGAGATCCTAATCCTTTTGAATTTTGCCGTGTCTTGCAAGGAAGCTATAAAAATTGCAACCAAGTGCCTAAAAATGACAAAGCCCTTGAGTCCCCTCTCTATGTTGACCCTGAAACTCTCACACAAGCCTCTACAAGTGAACCTACACCCCTCCCCAAAATCACAGCTCGCTTTCGGGATATAGGCTTTGGCTCTTATGATATCTCTGAATCTTGTTGTGTAGGGCGGATGCCTTTATCTCCAAAATCTTACGGCAAACCACCCATTGCTAAAGTTACCACAAAAGCAGCTATTCCTCCCCCAACATTCCTAACCCAATTCCAACATGGACGGTTATTGGAAGAGGAAACTATTGAGGACATCTCTTCTTGGCTCTACAAAGAGAAAGAACCAGTCACAATACCAGTCAAGCAATATGGCAATGGCTTAAGGATAGTGAAAAACATGGGCTATAAAGGCAAAGGTGGCCTTGGGAAACAGAATCAAGGCACTATGGAGCCCATTGTGGTAACAAAGAAGCTAGACAAGAAAGGATTAGGATTTGGTAAGAAGGTACCACGCGCCTCGGACATCGAGTATATCCTCGACGAGGTAGCTGACAAGTTTCCTGCCGATTCGACATCTACAGAGGATATCACCGATGACTCTTCCCTCCACATGACCAATCTATTCGCAGAATCCTCCATTTTTACACTATCCTCCGTATCCTTAACTTCCACCACCAGCACCCAGAATGTCACGCTTGTCTACCCTGAACTTATCGATTGGGACCAACAAGGGGCCCCCGTTATAGATGTATTTCAGAATGACGAAGCTTTAGCTGAGTTCATGGGACTTCGGGAAGGTATCCCTCTTGGCGACCACAAGGCAGGTTTTGTAATGGAACTAGAGCCCATGGCTTACTTTGGTGAGAATGCCAAATCCTCCAGTCGCAAAAGTGCAAATAAAGAACGATCTCTAGGTGAAAACCACACTGTGGCACCTCCTGATCATAAAATAGTAAAAATAAAGGACGTATCCAAAGGTGAAAACCCAACTGTGGCACCTGAGGATGGAGGATTTGACCTTCCCTTACCTTCTAAGTATCAAGAGAAATCAGCTCTACTAGTGGAAGATTCTACAGAGATCAACCTAGGTACAGAACAGAATCCAAAGACAACATTTCTAGCAGCATCATTATCTGACACAGAGCACAGAAATCTTAACAGCTTCTTCTTACAACGAACCATCAACTTTGCCTGGACCTATGCGGATATGCCAGGGCTCGACCCTAAGCTGGTAGTTCATTATCTCACAGTTGATCCCAAGGTGAAACCAGTGAAACAGAAGTTGAGAAAAATGCATCCACAGATAGCTCTCTTGGTGAAGGTGGAAATACAAAAGCTATTAGACGCAAAATTCATACGACCTATTGACTATTCAGATTGGGTCTCAAACATTGTACCTGTGTCTAAACCTAATGGGCGCATCCGCATGTGTAATGATTTCAGAGATCTCAATAAGGCATGTCCTAAAGATGACTTTCCACTACCAAACATTGACATTATAGTGGACTTGACAGCTGGTCACGAGATGCTTTCCCTCATGGATGGATTCTCGGGTTACAATCAGATAAGGATAGCTGAAGAAGACCAACACAAAACAACCTTTACATGTCCTTAGGGCAATTATTGTTGGTGTGTTATGCCGTTTGGTCTGAAGAATGCAGGAGCAACTTATCAGCGAGCTATGACAGTGATCTTCCACGACCTATTTCATCACATCATGGAAGACTATGTTGATGATATATTGGCTAAATCTTCTAGAGCAGAACATATACAGGTCCTAGGACAGATCTTCGACAGGCTTGAAAAATACCAAGTAAGACTTAATCCTAAGAAGTGTGTCTTCGGTGTCACATCAGGGAAGCTGTTGGGATACATAGTATCTCGTAGGGGCATCGAAGTAGATCCAGCAAAAGTAAAGGCTATCGTGGAGATGCCTCCACCAAAGAACCTAAAAGCATTAAGGAGCCTCCAAGGAAGGTTACAGTCCATCAGGCGTTTCATATCACAGCTAGCAGATAAATGTCAACCCTTTCAACACTTGCTCCGAAAGGATGTTTCATTTCGATGGGACAACAAGTGTCAGGCAGCGTTTGATCAACTTAAGGAGTATCTAGCTACACCTCCTGTATTGGTTCCACCAGTTGCAGACAAACCTTTGATATTGTACATCTCCACTACAAATTCGGCCCTAGGGGCTCTGCTAGCACAAAATGATGACTCAGGCAGAGAGCACGCAATTTACTATATCAGTAGAACCTTGGTAGGGTATGAGCTCAATTATTCACCAATGGAAAGGGCTTGTTTAGCAGTAGTGTTCGCCTCCCAAAAATTGCGGCATTACATGTTGAACCAACACACAAACCTGATAGCTAAGATTGATCCCTTGAAATATCTACTAGCAAAAGCAGCTCTCACAGGCAGACTAGCTAAATGGGTTATGATCCTTAGTGAGTTTGATATTGAGTACACAGATCGTAAAGCAATCAAAGGACAAGCCCTCGCAGATCAACTAGCAGAAGCACCTATGAAAGATACACATCCTATGGTAGCAGACTTTCCTGATGAGAATCTCTTCACTCTTGCTACCTCCATCATGTGGAAGTTGTACTTTGACGGTTCTTACACACAGCATGGATCAGGAGCCGGCATCTTATTTGTTACACCTCAGAATGACTACATTCCAAAGTCATATCGGCTAGCATTCCCTTGCACCAACAACATAGCCGAGTATGAAGCACTCCTTATAGGTCTCAATATAGCAGTTCAATGGGATATCACAGAATTACAAGTATATGGAGACTCACAGCTAGTCATCCGCCAAGTCACAGATGAATACCAAACAAAGGATGAAAAGTTGGTCCCCTACAAACAACTAGTGGATGCCTACAAACCACACTTTTCTCACATCACATTTGAGCAAATCCCAAGAGAGCATAATAAAGCAGCAGATTCTATGGCTTCTGTAGGGTCACTGATTGACATGCCTGCTAATACACAGAAGTGTGAATTCTTGATCGAGCAATTGTTGATACCGGCCGTCGATGTTCCTGTTACTGAAATCATCTGCGAACTTGTTGGTCCCAATTCCCCATGGTACGAAGATATCTATGAATACCTCAAAAACAAAACCTTTCCCCCTGACCTATCATCCACTCAACGCAAAACCTTTATCCGTCGATCCTCTCGTTACATCATTCTGGGTGATACACTATATCGCCGGAGTCTCGATGGTATCCTCTTACGATGTCTTAACGCGAAAGAAGCTGAAGCTACCTTACGAGACATACACGAAGGTGTCTGTGGCGCACATTCTACCGGTCCTAATCTTGCTAAGAAGATACTCAGAACAGGTTATTATTGGCCTACAATAGAGCAAGATGCTGCACAGTTTGCTAAGAAGTGTCTACAATGTCAGCAACATGGAGATCTGATTCACGCACCCGCTCATGAGTTACAACCTGTGACACCTCCATGGCCTTTTTCTCAATGGGGTCTCGACCTCGTAGGACAAATTCACCCTTCCTCCTCAAATGGCCACAAGTTTATCATTACCGCCACTGAGTATTTCACGAAGTGGGTGGAAGCCATCCCTATGACCTATATCACCGGTAAGCAAATAGCCAAGTTTATCCTAAACTACCTCATATGCCGGTATGGTATTCCCCAAGCCATTGTCACTGATAATGGGAGACCATTCAAGAACCAAGATGTTCGTGCTTTATGCATACAATACAATATCCAACATCGCTTTTCAACTCCCTACTATCCGCAGAGTAACGGCCAAGCTGAGGCTTCCAACAAAACCATTCTCAAAATCCTCAAGAAAACAGTCAATGAAGCTGGTCGTGATTGGCACTTACAACTCAATCCTGCCTTATGGGCCTACCGCAATAGTATCAGAACACCAACTGGTGCCACACCCTATGCCTTGGTCTTTGGCTCTGAAGCCATCCTACCTATAGAGGTCGAGATCCCATCCCTCAGAGTATCCATGCAGGACCTGATCGGCGGAGATGAGTATCGCACTTCCAGATTAGCTGAGCTTGAACTACTAGATGAGAGGCGTCTTGCCGCACTTAATCATCTCCATGTCTATCAAAACCGCCTCCGGCGTAATTACAACAAAAAGATCAAAGAAAGACGGTTTCAAGTTGGTGATCTTGTACTTAAGGAGAATCAGAGAAATCAAGCAGATCGAGAGAAGAAGGGCAAGTTTGAGCCTAACTGGTTAGGTCCCTTCATTGTCACAGCAGCATATGGATCAGGAGCTTATACTTTAGCTACACCTGACGGCATTCCTCTAGATGAGCCACTTAACAGTGTCCATCTCAAGAAGTTCTATGCCTGATCCTCAGAGTATTCCCACAAAAAATCAAAAAAATCAAAAAAAAAAAAAAAAAATCAAAAATACAAAAATACAAAAAAACATCCATCCTCTGGTGAAAACCTGGAAAACAGGCGCCTTGGATAAGTACCATAGTGAAAACCTGGAAAACAGGTGCTATGCGTAGAGTCAGCATCCATCGTCTATTGAGTCCTGTCCACTCCTTGTCCAGTTCGCAACCTGCGTCATCCATCCATCCATAATAAAACCATTGACTTTGTGTGCATTTCCATCTCCCTACCTAGTATAGCTTGGAAATTTGTCAGTGTCCCTCATCGTCATCCCACGTCTTGATCTGGGTCTACAGTTAACACTGTCTGGTCCTAGGTCAAGTCGTTCTGTGTCTTCTTCGCCAGTCACCCCTACAGTTTCCTCTACCAGAATGGGGGCAACTCTTTCCTTAGCTTCGGTCTAGGATTGGTTCCTTGTTCATGGTTCACAGCACATACTTCAAGCTTGTCTCATTTCCACAGGTAACCCCCTTTAACGGACACATCGCTCCTACAATAAGGCTGTTATCTTCTCAACACTTGTTCTACATCATCACCCCTCCCTCTAGCGCTACCAGAACTACATACTTTCATCTTCTCAGTCTTAAAGTACCTTGATCCCATGGATATGGGTATGTAGGCAGTCTGGAATACGAAGCACGTTTCCAGTACTCAGGTACATAAGATCACTTCTTCTCCGCTCTTTTCCCACATCATCACACCAACCAGAACTACATATTATCTCTTCTCAATCTTAAGGTACCTTGATCCCATGGATATGGGTATGTAGGCAGTCTGGAATACGAAGGACGTTTCCAGTACTCAGGTACATAAGATCTCCCCCTTCCATCTTGACCCATTTCATCACTCTATCCAGAACTACATATTTATCACGTTCATCTTCCATCGTCGTGTGCCTTGATCCCGTGGATATAGGGTATGTAGGCAGTTTGGAATACGCAGAATGTATCCAGTACTCAGGCACACACGATCCATCATTCTCCACCCGTTTCAATCCATTTGCACTTCATCCTTCTAGTCTTCCGTTTGTCAAAATCCATTCGCCTCGACTTGACTAACTCAAGCAGCAAGCTAGCGCATCCTTTCCAAGCAAAAGTCCTTAACAACCTTGAAGAAAAGAAGCTTTCTTCCAGAGTCATCTACTGTCCTGCATACCGATTGCCAACATCAGCTAAGTACCGCTTAACCAAGCCCTAGATCAACAAGCTTGTCTCCTACGAAGTGCTCCATTGACGAGACCAACACACGCGTCTCCTGCGACATGTGGCATTTCCTGCAGCGAGACATTGTCTTTTTAGGTAGATAGCCCCTTTAACGGACACAGAGTTCCTACGATAAGGCTGTTATCTTTCCTATCCAATCTATCCTGAGCAACCTCTTTGGCAAGAGATTATGTTGGCTGTATGTTTACTTTGTAAGTCAGTCAATTTGTGTTATGGTTTATCTTTTGTTCCTTTTTCCATTACCTATTCAAAGCTACCTTGATTTACCTATAATCTTGGTATGTTGCGATGCAGTACGGACTGGGGGCATAGTCATTGCTTTCTGTGTGCCGTTTTTGAGGAATGATCTTCAGTATCTTTTTTAGCATCATATCTATCTTGTGTGTGTTACGACCTAGCATCTTACATATTAATATTTCTTCTTGCATTTACATGTATGGAAGTTTATTTTATGTTCAAGACTATGTCTTATTCACATGTTCCAACAAGGTTATATGCTGTCTACAGAGATCTAAGTTCAAACTGCTTGCTTGCAGGGTCGACGTCCACGCACTCGGATCTTACTGCACCTTGGTCTTTTATACCTCGGTGGCGAACGATCCACGTGCTATATCAAACTAAGGATTGCTCTTTATATACAAATGTGAAGCCATTGCAACAAGCTCATTCATCCATTCCCACACCCTTTATATCGTTTTCATTGCAGTAATCGATCAACAGTCTGTGTCCTCCATCTCCTCCTGTTCTACGCTCTGGTGTATACCTGCAAAACCCACATGTCAGATATCACTAGTCATCACATCTATATCATCATACATCTCTATCATCATACATCTATAAGCATCATATAAGCAACATATGTCATCACGTGAATCCATAATCATACATACATATCATCACATCCATGACATCAGATAATGCATACGCACAGGTATGAACAGCAGTGAATCGAACAGATCATCATATATATATCATGTAATGGTCATCATAATACAAAGTGTCTGTGTCTACATCAATAATACAAAATATGTATACATCCAGATATACATCCATATAGTACATCAAGGCTATCAAGAGCCCTCAAAATATACATCAGAATGCACGCAGGCATCTGTCCAAAATAATACACTATGATACAATATACATGAGTATGCCCTAGTGAGTAGAGCTACCCTCCTGCTGTGGCCCCTGGCCTCCCCCTGTGCTCAGTGGAGGTCCCCCTAATGGTCCTCCTCCTCCCCCTGATGGTCCTCCTCCTCCCCCTGGCGGCAAAAGTGGCCCTCTGACCGAGGACGCTGACTGCCCTGTCCTCCGCGATCCTGATGCCCCCGATCTGCTCCTGTCTCTGTAGCTCGGTGCCTGCTGCGCTGCCGGCACCGCACCCACATACAACCCCCTGTAGTACTCTGCCTCCCGGCCAGCTGATACCAGCTCACCCTGCACTCGGACGAGCTCACTATATAGTGTCCTCTGGTCTGCGCCCAGTGCACGGCGTGCCTCCTCTCTCTCCCGCCTCACTCTAAAGAGTGTAGCCTCTGCTGTCAGCCGTAGCTGCACCTCTGCATCTCTCTCCCTCCTGGCCTGTGCTACTGCCTCGGTGTCAGCTGCTGGTGCAGCCGGTGGCTGCATCTGTGCCTGTGCCTGTGCATGCACCTGGGCCTGTAACTGTCTGTAGGCCTGCACCTGTGCCTGTAACTGTGCCTGTACCTGTGCCAGGGCTGTCTGTGCGGCTGTGGCTGCCTGTGTCTGTGCCTGGGCTGTGGCCTCTGCCTGTCTAGCCTCTGCCTGAGCTGTATCCCTGTCTCTCCTCAGTCTAACCATCCGGAGCTCTAGTCGAGTCCTCCGGGCTATCTCCTCCTACAGCAGTCGCTCGGCCCTCTGCAGATCAGTCTCTACGACTGGGCCCAATGCCTCTGCCATCTCAACATCCTCCTGCTGGCCACCTGCCTGCTGTCCACCTGCCTGCTATCCAGCTGCCCTGGCCTGCCGCCTCCTCCTGGTCTCTCCGCCAAGAACTAACACCTCTCCCACTGCCCCTACTACACCTGGTGTAGTCAGTCTCATCGGCCTGTGAGTCTGCCAGTACTGATCATAGTCTAGCAGTGTCCCTGGGTCTGCTAGCCCTGTGTCCCAATCCCATCTCACGGGGATCAGTCCCCGCACCTCTGCTAATGCTGTCGCCACTGGGATCACTGGGTCCCAGTCTCCTGTCTCTCTCCGCGTCCTGGCATGTGTGGCCTCCCCCACTGGTAGCCCCTGTGGTAGGCCAAACTATCTCAATACCCGCTCCGGAAGATATCTCTCTATCATATCTGTCCGTCTACCGAACAGATAGCGAGCATGTCTGCAGTACATGAGCTGCTCATGCTCATCCAGCCACTCCTCGCATAGTAGCCACGGCCTCTAGATAAATATGTCCATCTCATCGATCTGTCACCGCTAGTAGCTGACAGATCCCATCCTCCTGTGTGTCATCACTCCATCATACAAGAACGCATATGGCTCCCCTCTGTCTCGGTGGCGCTGTGCCATGGGCTGGATAACTGGAATGTGCTCCCACGCCCACACCTGTAGTAAGGTCACCCCTGCTGAGAGGCTCCTGCCTCTCCTGTATACGCAATAATGCATGTCATGGTATAACTGTCCTAGCACACAGGGTCCCCACGCATACTGTCGGCCATGTGTAAACATCCCAGATAACACTGTCCCCCAACCAACTGATAAACCTCTCGATCTCCTGTCCGGGCACAGGAAGCCGCCGATCAATGATGCCACTATCCAACGGATCCTGTCGCAGAGTCTCGGGATGTCTGCCCACCTAATCTCCCCATCGTCTATCCATAGGTCATCTGTGCAGAAGACCTCCTCCAAGCCTGCCTGGCCTCGTGCCGGGTCAAAGTCAACAATCTCCCCATCAATCCGGATCCGCAGGATGCGATATACATCCTCCAGTGTCACTGTAGCCTCCCCTGTCGGGAAGTGAAATGACGAGGTCTCGCTGTGATACCTCTCCACCACTGCTGTCACTAGGGCGAGATTCGCCCTAATGTGTGTCAAGTGGGCCACATGCCATAGCCCTGCATGCTCTAAAAACGCATCCTCCTCCCAGGTCAACTGAACAACCTCGTGCGCGATCGCGTGGTGTCGCTCCCGCGACATCAATGGTGGCAAAATCCTCTGCATCCATAAACATATCACTTGTCAGTTTCATAACCAAATCCCTCAAAACCTATCTACCCATTGGCTATGCTATACCCCACCCCTGCCATCCCTTTTCCCTCTTGTCGGCTAGGCTAGGCGTCTCTCCTCTAGGCCCCCCCATTTTACTAAACCCTAACTTTTTCTTCTATTTAGCGAGAAGCGCTTTGTTTCTACAACAGCGCTGTTTCTCCCAGCCAAACGCGCTTCACTACTTATCCAACTGCGCTTTGATTTTCCCCCCATGTGCGCCTTGTTTTTCAAGCGCGCTAAAGCATTATGCCAACTGCGCCGCTCTGTTTCACCAGAAGCGACGCGCTTTCTCCACCTACCCGCCACCCGCGCTAACCTACCTTACCAGTCGCGCTGCACTGCCATACCAAAAGCGCTGTGGGATTTCCCACATGCGCTGCGACGCTGACAACCCTAACCAACCGCGACTTATTTTCACCAGTCGCGCTGCGCCCGCCTACCAGACGCGCTGCGGCGCGCCAAAAGCGCGCCTAACGACTACCACCCGCGCTGCCCAATCCTATAGTGCTTTTGGCTCAAATGCTCCCCTCCCTAAACCTAGCCCTAATCTACCCCTAATCGACAAATTACAAGGGGGTTTTCGATCACTTACCGCTGCCGGAGCTCCTGCTGGCCTCCCGTAGGTCCGCACCAACTCCGCCCGATGTCTATGCACGGGAATCGGCATCTCTCTCCGCTAGCTGCTCAACTCTCTCTCCTCTAAGCTTAGAAGCTCTTCTCTAAATTTAGACTCTCAATGGGTGTAAATGAGGATTGTGGTCCCCATGGGACCTATTTATAGTGTCCCCACCCTTCAGTTTTTCTCCCCCCCCTTGTTTCTACTTTTTCTTCCTACTGGTCGCACACCTTTCTAGTCGAGCGTCAACACCTTTCCTCTGTCGCCTCCCTGTCTTCCCGCTCGAGGGGGCATACGCTGGGGCAACTACATACACTGGGGCATAAAAAATTGTATCACGTCTTCGACAATTAATTTCTTTGACGCAACGCTACAAGCTGCATTGCATCAAAGAGGGGCAAAATGTAGACACCCTAAAATGACCGTGTCATCAAATCACTGGCATTTCATTATCTGTCGAATCACCTGCATTGCAAACGTTAATTAAATAATCTAATTATTTAATTAATTATCATCAAATTCTTCTAAATCTCCTAAATGCGACATTAATTAAATAAATCCTCGTTATTTAATTAATTAAATTAAATTCCTCTATATTCTTCCACAATTAAATAATTTTAATTATTTAATTTGATCATTATCCTCCTTCCAAAATTCACATCTACATTAATTAAATTAATTATTTAATTAATTCATCACAAATTTCCTCTTATCTACAATTAAATAATTCTTAAATTATTTAATTAAATCAAAATTGTTCATCCAAAATCATGCATAACAATTAAATAAATTTATTTATTTAATTTGCTTTTCAAATCTTCTAAATTAAATAATTCTAATTATTTAATTATTTCTTCCAAAATATCTTCTCTAAATTTAAATAAATCAATTATTTATTTAAATTGTTTTTTCTTCTAATTTGAGTTATCTCTAAAATACCTCAAGTTTTCTATATTTAATAAAGCAAAATATCTTCTATTCTCATGCAAATCCCTTCTTCTTGTTTTAAATCACTTAACTGATTGCTTTATTCTTTTAATTGATTTATTTCTTCAGTTAACTCATTCTTCTATTCTTGATAACTCCTCTCATGCAAAAGCAAGCAAGACACGTGTCTTCTCCTCATTCGTTGCACATTCCTCAACTTATCTCCTCCGTTGATTCTTCTGAATTCTCTGGACCGTTGATCGATTTTTCTTGAAACCTATATAAACCCCCCTCATCTCCTTCATTAGCCCTCTCTCTTCGATCGTATTCTCAGGCATACTTAACAGAGCTTCGAGCATACACAACGCGTCGATTGAGCACTATAACGATCTTTTGACATTGATCTCTTGAGCAATACACTTGCTTGTTGCAGCTATGGCTTTGCAATTTCATTGAGCAATTCTACATTCAATCCAAAGGAAACAACACAAATTTCGGTAAAAGTCTTTATTGCATTGATTATTTGTCATGGCTTTTATTTAAATGCATTTTCTTTATGTTATTGGGTTTTTGGTTTTATTAGTTTAGATAGATCGATTTTCCATATACACAGATAGAAATAAGAAACTCCAAAAAATATATAAAAGAAAAGGAAAATCACACAGCAAAGAAAGGAAAAAAGACCTAATAATAAACATGACTAGCAAATAACTAGATGTAGATAGAGCTAGAAGACAATTAAACAAAACCAAAACATAGATAATACAGGCCAAGAGGAATAAAAGATAAATCGAAAAACAAAGAGCAATCAAAAACAAAAGGAGGACAAAAAGATACGTCTAAGTATGTGTGTATATATATATATATATATATTATGTATATAATATAATATTTAAGACTACTAGAACATAGAAGTAGAGAAGGACTGAACATGACTCAAATCAAGGGCAAAAGGAACAAAAGACAACAAGCCAAAGAATGAAGAAAGAACCAGAGAGGAGAAGAGTTAGAAGGAGAAAGATAGTAGAGAGGAAGGGAGAGGATCATGTGAAGACAAGACATGTAGAGGACTGAGGGAGGAAAAGGAGGAGGGCAAAGGGGGGGTTGAGAGGATCAAAAAACAAGTCATGTAGAGGATCACATAAAGACAAGACAAAGAAAAGGGGAAAAGAGAAACAGTGGGGAAATGACAAAACAAAGAGGGAAAGGGATGAGCATGGAGGGAAGAATAGGGAGAGGAGACACGAGGTTAGACAGGAGAAGGAGAAGGAGAGGAAGGGATCATGGAAGAAAGAAGGGGATCAAGAGGGAGGTTGGGAGCAGTTTTAGATGAGAGAGAGCAAGGGATTCCAAGTGAAAATTAAACTCCAACCATCATCACGATTGATATTGGATGGGTGCTTGCTGATCTCAATGGCTTATTTTAGTTTCCTCTTGAAGTAGCTGTCTTCCTTGACTAAAATTTGGGTGTCCTCTAAACAAATGTGGTGTTTGGTTAAGGTAGAGTGCTCAGCTAGGGAAGATTTATGAATACGCTCAAGTCCGATGTCCACACTATGTTCCTTGATCCTGGTGCTGAAGGAATGTCATGTCTCACCTATATAGGGGGTGCCATAGGAACAAACAATCTTGTAGACTCCTGAGTTGAGCAAATGGTCTCTAGGATTTTTAGGTGAGGGAATCCAATTTCTGAGGTTGGAGAAGGGTTTGAAGGTGCATTGGAAGCCTTTCTTGAGAAGGTTCTTTGAGATTTTGTTTGAGAGGCCTTCAATGTAGGGAAGGGTGGAAATAGGGAGGTTGGAGGGGTTGGTATCCTTGGGTTTGGGGTTAAGGCGAGATCTGGCTTGACTGAAGGCTCTCAAGATAGGTTTCCTTTTGTATCCATTTAATTCAAAGACTTTGGTGAGGTGGGCGAGTTCATGGTCTAAGTTGTCCTTATCAAAAATACAAAAAGCTCTGGTGGCTAGCATTTTAAGGACACCAACTTTTTGGGTTGGGTGGTGGTGAGAGGAAGACTGGAGGTAAAGATCAGTGTGTGTGGCTTTACGAAACACGCGACGGCCTAAGGAGTTGTCTAGTTTTTTGATGAGAAGGATGTCAAGGAAAGGGAGTTCATTATTGGTTTCAAGCTCTTTGGTGAAGGAGATGCATTTAGCTATGTGGTTGAGATGGGAGTGGAATTCCTCAAGCTTTTCTTGGCCATGAGGCCAACAGATGTTGGTGTCATCGACATAATGTTTCCACCATTTTGGTTTAAGGGGAAAAGAGTTGAGAGTGATATCTTCAAAGTGTTCCATGTAAAGGTTGGCGACAATCGAGGAGAGGGGGGAACTCATGGAAACACCATCCAGTTGTTCATATACAATCCCTTGGAAGGTGAAAAAAGTGGATCTAAGACAAAGTTCAACCAAAGAAGCAATCTCATCATTGGTCTTGCGTCTAATAATTTTGATGGAGTCAGGGATTGGCACTTTGGTGAAAAGGGAGACCACATCAAAGCTAACCAGGATGTTGTTAACTTCTAAATGCTTGTCCTTGATAAATTCCACAAAATGAGTAGAATCCTTGATGAAGGAATCTAACTTTCCTACAAGAGGAGAGATAAGTTTAGCAAGGTGGGCAGCGAGCTTGTAAGTGGGCAAACCGATGGTGTCAACAATTGGATGAAGTGGGATGTTAGTCTTGTGGATTTTTGGGACGTTGTAGATGCAAGGGGTGGTCTCTTTAGAGGGAAGAAGCTGCTTCTTAGTGGCATCATCAAAGGAGGAACAGGAGATGGCAATCTTGAGTTTCTAAGTTGCTATGAACTAGATGAACTTGTGATTATAGACAATGAAGAAGAGGCTCCAGAAAGTGTTGTCAAGACTCCAAGGTATGTAAGGATTAAGTATTCTAAAGATCAGATTATAGGTGACAAAAACAAAGGAGTGTTGACAAGGACAAGAGTTGTAGAAGAACAAGTGAATTACGGTTTTCTTTCTAAAGTTGAACCAAAAACTATGAATGAAGCTCGCAATGATGAAAACTGGGTAAACACCATGGAAGAAGAACTGATGCAAATAGAGAAGAATCAAACCTGGGAATTGGTTCCTAGACCTGCTGATAAAAATGTCATTGGAACTAAATGGGTTTTTAGGAATAATCTAAATGAAAATGGAGAAGTTGTAAGAAACAAAGCAAGGCTTGTGTGCAAAGGATATTCTCAAATTGAAGGAATAGATTTTGAAGAAACTTTTGCTCTAGTGGCTAGGATTGAAGTAATCAGAATATTTTTTGCATTTGCAACTCACAAAGATTTCAAAGTGTATCAGATGGATGTGAAGTCCACATTCTTGAATGGTGAGTTGGAAGAAGAAGTCGACATTCAACAACCGGAAAGGTTTCAGTTAGCAAAACAAGGTGATATGGTGTGTGGATTGAAGAAGGTATTGTATGGACTGAAGCAAGCCCCCAGAGCTTGGTATGCAAAGTTAAACAAATATTTGTTGCAATTAGGGTTCAGTAAAGGCACTACTAACAACAATCTCTATTTCAAAATCAATGATAATCAAATCATGATTGTTGAAGTTTGTGTTGATGACATTATCTTTGGAGGAAATGAAGGTATGTGCATGAAGTTTGCAGGAGAAATGCAAAATGAATTTGAGATGTCTATGTTTGGTGAAATGGATTTCTTTCTAGGTCTACAAATTACTCAATCAGAGAAAGGAATCTTTATTTCTCAGTCTAAGTATGTGAAAGAGTTATTGAAGAAATTGAGGATGGAAGACTCCAAACCAATATGTATTCCCATGATGACTAGTTGCAAATTAAGAAAAACTAATGAATCACCTAAGACTGATCAGAAAAGGTATAGATCTATGATTGGAGGATTAATTTATCTAACTCAAAGCAGACCTGATATAATGCATGTAGTATATCTTGTGGCAAGATTTCAAGAAGATCTTAGAGAATCACATGTGATGGCAATCAAGAGAATCTTGAGGTATTTGAAAGGTACATCAGATCATGGCTTATGGTATCTAAAGGATGATTATTTCACTCTTAGTGCTTATACAGTTGTAGATTGGGCCAAAGACGTTAATGAAATAAAGAGTACAAGTGTAGGTGCTTTCTTCTTGGGTAATAGATTGGTTTCATGGCTGAGTAAAAATTAAGATTTGATCTCCTTGTCTACTGCAAAAGCAGAGTATATTGCAATAGCATGTTGTTTCACTCAAGTGTTGTGGATGAAGCATACTTTGAAGGATATAAGAGTTGTGTATGAAGATCCAATTGCAATATTTTGTGACAATACAAGTGTCATAAACATTTCAAAGAATCCAAAGATGCACTCAAGAACAAAGCATATATCAATAAGGTATCACTTTTTGAGAGAGAAGGTGATAGAAAATGAAGTAAAGATGGAATATGTGTCCACAAAGGATCAATTGCAGATATTTTCACTAAGCCTCTACCTAAGGATACTTTTGAGTATCTCAAACAAAAGTTAGGGGTTACTATCTCTCCTTCTCTGAAATAAGATGCATAAGAATGCATCAATCTAGTGGTATCCAAAGTCTCATTCTTTGATCTGGATTGATGTTTTGAGAGCTACCTCTTAGGGGGAGTAGCAAGTGTTCCTGATATGTGTTCCTAACAAAGAACAGCAAGTGTTACAGTATTCATGAAAGAGCAATTTGATCAAAGCAACATAGTGCAAGTATGTGCCCTTTGCCATTGATGTCAAAGAGGGAGACAAATCATGTGAAAAACTTAGGGGGAGAAAGAGTGCAGATGTGTAAAAAGAAAGGGGGAGTGTCTTGTCTTGATGGTCATTACAGTTTTTCTCATCATATGTTGCCATCATTGACAAAGGGGGAGATTGTTGCAAGTATATACCTAACCGGTGTTGTCATTGATGTCAACATATCTGTGTTGTCATTGGTGTCAACTGTACTCTTGTTTTGACGATTGTTTGTAATGAGCTAAGTGTTGAAGATAATAAACATTTCCAATACAGTAGAACAGTTCAGTAGATTGCTCTGCATTTCTTGTAGAATGAATATTCTTGTCTATGGATTGGAATTTATTTAGATGCATGTCTGAAGATGTTATGATCCAAGTTTGAGCCTCTAGTATGAAGAATTGAGTGAGTTATGATCACCAAACTGAAAACTACTTTTTCTAAGTATTCACTGGTGATAGGGAGAATGTATTTTGCTCTACATTCCTCTGCATTAAAGTATTATGATTTGTGGTTCTAGGGTTATGTTTGGAATTATGATAAGTGCCTTCAACTCTAATGGTTCATGGTTTGGTGGTCTGCAAGCTATCCTTTCTTTATGATAGTAGCTAACAGTGTTGTTCTTATTAGATCTAGGGCACACAACTGAGAGGGGGGGTGAATCAGTTGTACAAAAACTTTGCTTCTACTTCAAATATTTGATTCTTCTTGTTAGTTAACAGCATATCAATTAATCAATCATGAAAGCACAAAGCATAAACACCGGAGAAAATAAACATCAACACATTTGACACCAAGATTTTTGACGTGGAAAACCTGGTTAAGGGAAAAACCATGGGGTGATTAACCCAAGAATTATTCTCTGTTAGAAGAATAAGAAAAAATGAATGGCACATGCCAATTAGGGCTCACTGCCTGAGCACACTACTCACAAGGAGGCACACTGCCTACAAAGAGATACACTATCTACAAGATCATAAGGATCACAACCTTGAACTGGAGAATGACATCTTTACCATGTCTGGATCAGTTCCATTTAAGCCCGAGTCACACCTGCTCTGCCTTTCGCTCTTTCGCTATGCCACACTCATCCGCTTCACCACATATCTTGAAATGAATTCTTAAACCTTTATTTATACAAGACATCAACTTAGGAATGATCATCTAAGTCAGCACTCAACCATAAGAACATTCGCAAGATGAATAACACATCCGGTCGGCCACCATAAGAGCATTTGTAAGATGAACAACTCATCCGGTCAGCTAGTCTAAACAAGAACTTCATCTGAAAGAATATCTTCAATTCTAGGCTCTACCACCAATACGGACTGACAACATAACCTCAACATGATCCAAGAACCTTCACAAGCTTGCCTGATTAACCAGGTACATCCACACTTTCTCTACTCACTGGAATCTCTTCTCCTCTTCATCCGAAATTTCAAGAACATAGTCTGTCGCCACTGTCATACTAAAGAAGGTGCTTCCAGACCTCCAAACCATGTACCAATCAAGATGACACATTACAAAGACATCCCAGACACTCTGTCCAATCCGTGGAATAGGACAATGCACTTCTGGATCTCACCGGACCTTTTTGCAACACTCTGTCACTCCGGAGCATCTCCCAGAACCAATTCTACTTGACCGATCACAACTTTTTCATATCTTCATGCGGACCTCTAAAGTCTTAACTAGATCAACTCAAGACTCATATCTACAAACCCTTTAATCCACATCCTCTGATCCTCAACCTATTGAGTACATTTGCCTTCTTCTCATCACTGTTCTTCACTGTTCCTGATTGAGACTAATTTTCTCAATATCCTCAACACACAGCTCATCCAATCATTCTTACTAATGCAATATGAGCATGTTGACATCAATGACAACACTGGTTAACCTCATACTTGCAACAGTTCTTGTGCTTTGGTTTGAAGAATCTTCTTAACAGAGTGGTTAGAGATAGTGCAGTTGTTCCTAGTGATTACAATGTGCTTGTGGATGTCTCTTGATCGTGCTCCTACCTTTGGATTGGTCTACAAAAAGAAATTTAGATCATGGATGAAAAATGTTCTTACAAGACTTAATGTTAACACCAGTCTTGGCCGACTTGGTTGTTTTCATTGCTTGCGGAGATACATTGAAGATTGAGGAAGCATGTCGTGATGTGGAAGATTGCATTTGAGTCCCAGCTAAGGCATAACATGATTTGCATACATATTTAAAATTTCCTTGGCATAATTTGTTTGGGTATTTGTGTGGCATGTTGGATTTGTGCAAATTTAGATAAAATAGTTAATCTAGTATGTTTCAATATATTGACCATGAGTATAATTTTGACATATATCTTTTTCTCTTGATGTCTTCTACGGAATTGTTATAGAGTGATTTCGGGTAGATTTTCTCATTAATATAATTATAAATGTTATCTATAATTCCTGTGTTAATGTAAGAATGTTTAATTATTTGAGAAAATGTATGTATATTTCTTTTAATTATTATTTATATTGAATAAATTAAGTAAAGTACCTAAATAATAACAATGTATATTAAAGAAATGTAAAATCATAAGCAAAATATCTTCCACACCAATAAAATGGTAGATAACTAATTATTTGAGAGAGGTAGTTTTTATTAAAAATTTAAAAATAAACTTATCTTATGTTATAAATTTTTACATGCATTATCCATGTTTTAAAGAAAAAGCCAATGTAGTTATATTTAGAGGAACCCATGTTATGAAGGTGCTTGCGCCATGCAAACTAAAAAGAACTAAAGTCATCTAAATAAAGACTTAGTTCTAAATTGTATAAATGCCATGTTAGTGGCATAAAAAAGGGGATGCGGGAAAAAATGATGCACACAAGGGGGAGACAGAGAAAAATAAAAGAAAACAGACAACACTTTGGTAAAGAAAGAAAAGAAAAGAAAAGCATAACATAGGAAGGGAGGCAGAGAGAAAGAGTGCATACACAACCATGTAGTGAGAGGATACCAATAAGCAACCCACAGAAGAAGAATTCTCCTTAGGAAACTCGTTACAGGTTCTATTATATAATTCCTTCTATCTAAATTGTAGTTTCATACACTAAATTTCTTGTTGATTCTAGAATATAGGTACATTGGTGTTTTGGGTTAAGTTAATGAGGCCAATTTTAAATGATCGGTTAACCTTCTTGTTGTATTTTAAACATTAAATCCTTTTTTATCTTCTTTAAAATTGACCTTTATACTCTTGATCGATCTTTCTCTACGACTCTGCTCAACCAAACTTATTTGATCGACTTTTTTTATGTGCCTCGATCCCTTTTTGAACTCATGTTTTTTTCTCCTTTATTCAGCCTCATGCACACTCCTCACCAAATCATCCTTATTTCTATGTTTCGGCCTCATCCTTTACTATGGCTTGTGCCCATTCAGTCTAAGATTTATTTGGATTGGCCATCTTAAATAATGGAGTGCCTTCCTGAAATTATTTTGGCCTCCTATCATGATTCTTTTTGTTGTCTGTTGTTAGTATTATTACTTGGTTCTTATCTTTCAATCTTAAAACTTTCTATGGTTCGATCGTCATCTTTTGGTTTTGATGTTTCACCTTTGAAACAAATTTTATCGACCTTCTTTCAAATGTTCCTATTTCAGACTATGAATTGTATCCTGATCGGCCTTTTTCTTTTTCTTTAACCTGTCTGTAGATTGGCCTTGTATCTCCAACGGCCTTTCTAACAACATTTTTATATCTTTCTTTTATTTGCTTATGTGTGTTTCATCTCGGTTGAAGGAAATCACTTAATTGTACCAAGTGACCCTTTTTTTGGTGATGTTCGTGTTCTTTGTAGTGTTAGTATTTACTCTTATCCTTTGTAATGGCATGAGATGTAGTCAATAGGGGCCAAGTTAGTTGTTTCTGACCTGTAAATATATGTATCAACCAAACTATTGTGCAGATATGTGTCAACATGTTCCCTAAACTGTATACCTATTTCAAACATTGTATTGGACTGAGTAAACCCATTTTGACTTCCATCTTTTATTATGTCAATCTACACGTAGCTAAAGGCTTAGGTTGAAGTTATCGCCGAATTATTTTATATATGTGTATATGTATGATAGTCATAGGTGCTTAGCACAATTAGTGAAAGGACAAATATGTTTAGGTTTTGAAAATGTCTAACCACAATGATATGAAACATAAATCTAAATGAAATTTATTTTATGAACCTTAAAACCACATACTTGTAGATTGAAATTGTCCTTATGTCCTAATGAAGAAAGTTGGAACGATAAAAACACATGTATGTATATTTCCTCCAAATCAAATCAGACAATGATTGAAACTTATCTTAAACATAAATACTGTGTGGAGTATATTTTGTTAAAATTTTACATAAAATGAACTAGAAAGTATCCTTAGTCAAACTACATGTATCTCTCTACTTAAATTACAAGGAAATTACATAACTTTGTTTTGCAAAAGGGTAGGCAAATGTATTTCTATTGTTTTATTGAAGAGAATACTTGAGTGTCCTTTGATTATTGAATGATTATATGTTAGAATTGGTTATCCTTTTGATTTGTATGCATGTTGGTTACTTCTTGGGCTAGGGTGCCAAATGTTGGTAAACAGAGAAGGCTTTTCATCTTTTTTAGGATTTGACCGTAACTATTAAGTGCTTGGGCCAAGCCATGTTCATTGAAATAGATGAATATTGTCTAGAAAAACTTTATTTATATATTTCTCTACCACATCTTAGTGTGATACATTTGCACATCATCATTTAGATCTGCATTTAAACATCAGGTTGCATCAGGTGTTCCCTCATACCAGTTTTTTCCAAGTTGCTAGACATTTCGTGTAGTTCTGGGTTTCCTTTGTGTTATGAAGGGAATCCAAGGAAGTGTATTTGCTTCATGGTTGGGTAGAAAAGCACCTGATCCATGTTCCTATCTCTCGATTTGCAGATGACCATGTGGGTTAGTGGTGGCTGGAGACTTGGATTCAGATATTATTCATTACTTGTGCCATATTATTATACTTATTATTTCATTATGATAACCTATGGCATGTGAGCCAAGATGGACATTGTATATTTTTTATGGTGCTAACACCTGTTATGGCACATGGATTGTAAGATGTAATTTCATTATTGTTGATATTAATACAAAGATCTATCTTTCTTCTTGACTTGATGTAATTAAGTGGATTATTTACTTCAGTAACTTTTGCTACAAAATGTGCTTTACATTTGGTATCAGAGCCTAGGTTTGACACTAGGGGCCTTTTTGGACTATTATGCTAAGATGTAACTTTGGTACATATCAGTCAACATGAACACTAGAAATATTGATCATAGTAGAGGAGTCTTAGGATTGGGCAATGATCAAAATGGAATAAATCGTGGTGAAGCCAACAATGAACAAGATGGAAGATTTGATCAAATTCTTGCTCTCCTAACCCAACAGGGTACACAAGAATGGATAATCTTGAGAAAGAGATCTAAGTGAACTGTAGAGAGTAGAATAAAAATGAAAACCAAAATCAGGGAAGTGCAAATCCCAATCAAGGTAATAAGAACCTGAGGGTGAAGGCACAAAATGAGAACATGAGGGTAGAGATACAAATCCCAGAGATTGAAGGGAATGTGAACAATCAAGGAAGGATTGCAGAGGAGTTGGGAAAAGACCTCAAGAAGGTCTCACCACCCAATTTTGATGGTACGACCATCAGTGATGGAGTTAGAGCATGGACTATAGAAATGGAAAAATACTTCGAGCTCCAAAATCTTTCCAATCACACGAAGGCAATGTGGGGATCATATCAGCTTACTAGAGAAGTTACAACATGGTGGGATGATGAAAAGGTAGATAAAGTATTGTTTCCTAGAGAAATCACTTGGGAACTTTTCCCACAACTCTTCAGGAAAAGATGGTTATCGCAACTCTTCTTTGATAAGAAGATGATGAAGTTTCAAAATTTGACTCAAGGAGGAATGTCGGTAACTCAATATTAGGAAATATTCTCTCACTTACTTAAGTATGTTCCACAGTACTAGATGGACTAGAGTTTCTGAATTGGGAAGTTTATCCTAGGCTTAATGCCCCAAATTGAAGCAGATGTAGACATTCATAACCCATTGACTATGGATGCAATTTTTGAGAAAGCCATTAAACAGGAGTAGAAGATGCAACAAGCAGCCCATTATTGTAAGTTTTGAGATGAGAAGTTTACAAACAAGAGATCCTAGAACAACCATCAATATAATAATCAAAATAGAAATCAAGGCAATAATAGTTGGTAGATTAGAAATTTGAAGAGAGGTAACAACTCTCAGGATAGGAATGGTGGGAACTAGAATGGAGGAAATAAAATGGGGAGCTACAATAATAATAACAACTACAACAATAACTAGAGGGATAGTTTAGAGGGACCCAAAGCACCTCGTGGTGAATGCTATGTTTGCGGAGGAGAGCATTACACTAACACTTGTCCCCAGAGAACAACACGAAGAGGAAACAAGAATCAACAGGAAGCACCTCAGCACTAGATTCATGCCACAGTGGACAATTGACAAGCTGACTTCCAAGCACCACCTATACAGTTTTAAGGTAAGCTCTATGGACTACTTGTTTCTATTTTATTGATATTGGTGCCATATAATGTTTTGTAGATCCTAGAGTAGTATCAAAGTTATCTATTAGACCTGGGCATATGGAAAACTCATGGATGGTACAATATGGCAATAGGGTAGAGAAGAGAGTAGATTCATGTCTTGCAATGTTTCATTCAATGAATCAGAGGTCCCAAGTTCTCAAACATAATTCAATCTATATGTAGCACCTCTAGGGTCTTATGATTTGATATTGGGAATCAACTAGTTAGTTGAACATAAGTCAATAGTAAGTTGTGAAGACAAGGTTGTTAGAAGTTTGGATGACCTAGGGAATTAGGTGGAGATTAATGGATCTAAGAGACCTTTAGAACTTAGACAAATCTCAGCTATGCATTCAAAGAAATCCAAGAGGAAAGGGTGTGCCATAGATGATGTCCAAGTAAAATACCTTGACAATGAGGAAACAACATTTAATGACTACCCAATCCTTAGATAATTTTGAGATTTATTTCTTATTGAGTTAACAAAGTTACCACTGAAGAGAGAATTTGACTTCTCAATTGATTTGCTACTAGGGATTGAGCCTCAAAAAAAGGCACCCTATAGGATGATGACTACATAATTGTATGAGCTTAAGACACAATTACATGAGTTGTTGAACCAAGGGTTCATAAGACCTAGAGTGACGCCAAGGGCGCACTGGTCATCTTTTTAAAAAAGAAGGATGGGACCTTGCATTTATGCATTGATTATAGAATGCTTACAAGGCTACTATAAAGAACAAGTACTCACTTCCAAGAATAGATGAGCTCTCAGATCAAATGAAGGGAGCTACGATGTCCTAGAAGATAGACCTAAGATTTGTCTATCACCAGTTGTGGATTAGGGACAAGGACATCTCAAAGATAGCTTTTAGAACTCACTATGGTCACTATGAGTTCATAGTGGTACCATTCAAGTTGACTAATGCTCTGTCAACCTTCATGAATTTAATGAATAACATATTCAGTGATTGCCTAGATGATTTTGTGTTGATCTTTCTTGATGATATATTGATATACTCTAAATCAGTGGAAGAGCATGAGAAGCATTTGATGATAGTCTTACAATGACTAAGAGAGTGAAAACTTTATGGTAAGCTATCTAAGTGTACATTCTATTAGGATAAGGTGCACTATCTAGGGTATTTTATCTCAGCTGAACGGATTACATTAGACCCTAAGAAGATTAATGTGATAATGGAATGGCCTACACCTCAGAATGTGATGGAAGTTATAAGATCTATGTGACTTTTAGGATATTACAGAAAGTTTGTGGATGGGTTCTCCACAATAGAAACACTGATAACTTCACTACAGAAGAAAGGTAAAAAGTTTGAATGGAAAAAAAGGTGTGAGAAAGCTTTCCAGGTGTTAAAGGAAAAACTCACAACTACTCCTATCTTGACTATACCAGATCCTAATGGTCATTTCATAGTTATAACTGATGATTCAAGAGGAGCAAGAGTTTTGATGCAGAATGAGAAAGTGGTTGCATATGAGTCAAGGAAGTTAAAGCAATATGAGTTAAACTATGTGTTGCATGACCTCGAGTTAGCTGCCATAGTTCATGCACTTTAGATGTGGAGGCATTACCTTCTAGGCAAGCCCTTTGAGTTAAGGACAAATCATTTAGGGCTCAAGTATATTTTTACACAACCTAACCTTAATGCATGACAGAGATGGTTAGAATTCCTTAGTGAGTATGAATTTGGAATTAAATACATAAAAGGAAGAGAGAATAATGTAGCAGATGCTCTTAGTAGAAGAAGACATCTGACTACCATGGTTATCATGAGATCCAATTTGAGATAGAAATTAATTCAAAATCTGCAAGGGGGTGAACATTATGAGAGTAAAGCAAGCTTTAGAAGCAGATCCCTTAGATCATCAGTTTGATGGTTATTGATTGAGTTGGATGGAGTTTTGCGATATCAAGGAAGGATGTATGTTCCTAACTCATGGGAGTTGAGAAAGTTGGTTCTTGAGAATATCCACAACGCACCATATTTGGGGCACCCTGGAGTGACAAAGATGGTCAAATGTTTGACACCTTTATATTTTTGGCCTAGACTTAAGAAAGATGTAACAAAATTTGTGGCTTGTTATTTGGAGTGCCAGTGAATCAAGGCTGAGCATGTGCATCCAGCAAGATTGTTGTATGCACATAGTGTTCCAAAACATAAGTGGTAAGTGATAAGTATAGATTTTATTCAAGGGTTTCCCGTGTCCAAGAATTGATATGATGTCATCTTGGTAGTTGTGGACAAGTTGACGAAAGTTGTACATTTTATCCCAGGGAATCTTTCAAATGGTTCATTGGTATTAGCTGAGAAGTTTGTTTAGGAAATATTTCAATTGCATGGAGTACTAGAGACGATCATTTTAGATCAGGACACTCGCATAACTTCTAGATTTTGGACAACTCTAAATGCAACATTAGGAACTAAGTTGAATTTTAGTTCAGAATATCATTCTCAAACAGATGGTCAAATGGAAAGAGTTAATCAGGTAGTATAAGACCTCCGTAGGATGTATTGTATGGATCAACAGTATAAATGGGAGGAGTATCTTCCATTGGTGGAGCTCACTTATAACAATTCATACCATGCATCATTAGGGATGGCACTGTTCAAAGCTCTTTATGGGCGTAGGTGTTGAACACCTATCAATAGGGACAAGGTAGAAGACAAAATAGTAATCAGTCCTGACATGCTTAGGGAGATGGATGATCAGATGAGGTTGATCAAAGAGAAACTGAAGCAAGATTCAAATTGTCAAAAGAGTTATGCAGATAGAAATAGAACACCCAGATAGTTCTCAGTTGGCGACAAAGTCTTCTTGAGTGTCAAGCCTTAGAAGAGTTTAGTTTCATTTGGAAAAGTGTCCAAACTTGTTCCTAGATTCGTAGGACCATTTGATGTCCTGGAAGTGATCAATCATGTCACTTATAGACTTGCTCTACCACCTACTCTTGCCAAAATCCATAATGTTTTTCATGTGTCTTTACTTAAGCCTTATCATCCTGATGCTTCAGATATTCTTGATTGGCATGCATTACAGATACAAACTCTAGGAGTGGTGCTGGTGGAGCCCACTCAAATTTTGGAGAGGCACAACATTAAGTTGTGTAATAGGGATATTGTGCAGTACAAGGTCTAGTGGGACCAATATTTTGTGGACAGTGCCACATGGGAGGATGCCGAGGAGATTGACAGATCTTTTCCTCATTTGAGGATTTAGCATTATTTCTTTATTTCATGCATAGTTGATGATACTTTGAGATATTGTTATTATTTTGATGATACTTTGGATACATTGATAGTGGTAGCCAGATACATTATTATTTTTAGTTTGTCTAATAAGACATCAGGACAATGTCTCTTGCTAGTGGGGAAGGATGTCACATCTCGATCTTCTAGACTCTTTATATAACTTGAACTATTGATTACCATCTTGAATGTTTTACTGCGTAGGTAAATTACAAATGCATAATAGATAATTGACATGATTTATATGGATTAAAAATGTATACGATTATGGATTATATTTTATCAATCTTTAGATATTATTTTGAGACTAACCTATTGATGAGATTTGAGTGTGATTGAGCGCAGGTACTCATCTAAGATGAGAACATGGCCGAGGTAGAGATGTTCTATCCACCCAGCAAGAACTGATAGGATGGAACCTCAGCATTTGTACACATACACATAGATCATATCATTTTGTATTCTTGTTTGATTTCATTTAAAATTTACTTGGCATAATCTTTTTGGGCAATTGTGTGGCATGTTGGATTGTGTGAATTTAGATCAAGTAGTTTATCTAGTATGTTTCAATAGATTGACCATGGAGTATAATTTTGACATATATATTTTTCTCTTGACGTCTTCTACGAAATTTTGCTATAGAGTGATTTCGGGTAGATTTTCTCATTAATGTAATTATAAATGTTATCTAGTAAAGTACCTAAATAATAACATATGTATATTAAAGAAATCTAAAAATATAAGAAAAATATCTTCCATGCTAATAAAATGGTAGATAAATAATTATTTGCGAGAGGTAATTTTTATTAAAAATTTAAAAATAAACTTATCTTTTGTTATAATTTTTTGCATGCATTATCCACGTTTTAAATAAAAAGCTAGTGTTGTTATATTTAGAGGAACCCATGTTATGAAGGCGCTTGCACCATACAAACCAAAAATAACTAAAGTCATCTAAATAAAGACTTAGTTCTAAATTGTATAAATGCCATGTTAGTGGCATAAAAAGGGGGATAGGGGAAAAAATGACACACACAAGGGGGAGACAAAGAACAATAAAAGAAAGCAGACAACACTCTGGTAAAGAAAGAAAAGAAAAAAAAAGCATAACACAAGAAGGGAGGTGGAGAGAAAGAGCGCACACACAACCATGTAGTGAGAGGATACCAGTAAGAAACCCACAAAAGAAGAATTCTCCTCAGGCAACTCGTTATAGGTTCTCTTACATAATTCCTTCTATCTAAATTGTAGTTTTATACACTAAATTTATTATGGATTTGAGAATATAGGTACATTAGTGTTTTGAGTTAAGCTAATGAGGCCAATTTTAAATGATCGATTGACCTTCTTGTTGTATTTTCAACATTAAATCTTTTTTTATCTTCTTTGAAATTGACCTTTATACTCTTGATCAAGCTTTCTCTATGGCTCTACTCAACCAAACTTATTTGATCAACTTTTTTTAATGTGCCTCGATCCCTTTTTGAACTCATGTATGTTTCTCCTTTATTTGGCCTCGTGCTCACTCCTCACCAAATCGTCCTTATTTCTATATGTTTTGGCCTCATCCTTTACTATGGTCTTTGCCCATTCAATCTGAGATTTATTTGGATCAACCATCTTTAATAATGGAGCACCTTCCTAAAATTATTTCAGCCTCCTATCATGATTCTTTTTTCAGTCTGCTATTAGTATTATTACTTGGTTCTTATCTTTCAATCTTAAAACTTTCTATGGTTCAATCACCATTCACTGGATGTGACGTTTTGCCTTTAAAACAAATTTTATCAACCTTCTCTTAGATGTTCCTATTTTAGACTACAAATTGTATCTTGGTCGACCTTTTTCTTTTTCTTTTACCTATCTATAGATCAACCTCATATCTCCAATGGCCTATATAACAATTTTTTTATATTTTGCTTTTATTTGCTTCTGTGTGTTTCATCCTAGCTAAAGGAAATCCCCTATATTGTACCAAGTGACCCTTTTTTTGTGATGTTCCTATTCTTTATAGTGTTAGTATTTTCTCTTATCATTTGTAACTATGATGATAATTTGGAGAACAACAGTAAAAAACTATTAAGCTACCACAAAACTCTAAATTTCTAGTCTAACCAAAATCACCAATGAAACTAATGGAAAAACATAGAATTTGAAGCAAACATTATTTTTTTTAACAAAAGTGGCAAGCCACTATAATTATATTATATTAAAATAAAATTTAGATATCCCTGGTTTGATGAGCATATCGGCAGGAAAGAACCAGGGGAAAAAAACCTCTGGTTATAGCTCATATTTACATAAAATATTCAAAACACTCCATTGGAAGAACAGGAGCAAGATTTCACAAAATTACACCAAATTACATAGCTGATGCTGTGAGACACAACTTACAATTCTAATGCTAACCAAGATAACAAACTATAAAACCTATAAAGATAAGCAGACAAAAATTAACCCAGAAGACCTTTCAAGGATTCACAGCAACATTAAGATCCTCGATAAGATAGTTAGGTTCCAGATTAGCATTCTCCTCAATAGGCGATCCTGAAGGAGGAGGAAGTTGAGGTTGAAACTGCAACAGAAATAGCAGAGCTTGAAATTTTTCATCCACATGGTTAGCAAGATTCTCACCAATTTCCTTTCCATGAGCATGAATTGAAATATGTAGGAAATCTTCATTTTCATTTAGCATAGCAGAATGAAAAGCATTGAAGACACAATTATGAGCAGGGGAATAGAGAATTTGGCACTTAGTAAAAAGCCCACCAATTAGAGCCTCTGAATTGAAGAGGTCATAATTTTGGAAAGCATCAATAACACTATCAGCAGAGAAGAGAAAACAATGCACATACTTATCAATGAGCTGCCTAACCAAATTCACATCTTGAGATAAATCCATAGCATTGGAAGCAAATGCTATAAAAATCTGAGAAGGCTATAAAACTTGAACATGGCCCTCGAGAATATCACTCCCCACAACATCTTTGATAGCCTTCTCCACCTCCGAGCTATCTATTGCAAAGATAGATCGTAAGCCATCCGAATTAACAGAGCCAATAAAGGTAGTTTGCAACTTCATTACTAGGAAGAACAACCTACGATTAAGTTGGATTTCCATAGCTCATCCACACAAGAAAAAAATACTAAGAAAATAAGACAGATAAACAAGTTAGCACACACAAATATATAGCCAAAATGAATCTAGAACAATAATTAGAGATCACCAGTTCCCATGAAGGAAATAAATGAGACTTGTTGCGAACCATTACGGATGATATAGAAGGACAAAGAATCTTATGGAGGAGATGATCATAAGAACAACTAAGCTCATGTGCCAATTAGCTAAATCATGTGAGAACTAGAGCAGTACAGATTAACCGATGCATTAAATCCACATTTGAAAAGCCACACAAGTGACAATTAATCCACACCCCCAAGGGAATCATTACAGATGATTTCGTCCAAAATAGGATAATTGCCAAAGGAATCTAGTCCAAAGATGGCTAAAGGGGAGCCCAAATCAAATCCCAAATTAGCTAAGGCATCAGCAAGCTTATTACCTTCTCTAAGAGTATGGGATATAAGATAAACTTCAAAAGTTTCTAATATATTCCATGCCTCTTGCAAAAGGTAATCAAGCTTCCAATTTTGAATACTGTGTTTTTTTAATGCATTAATAATAACTAAAGAATCCCCCTCAATATGGAGTTTTGGAAACTTTAAAACACATGCCAGTGTTAAACCATCAACAAGAGCAAGGATCACAGCTTGGTTATTAGTGCCATTAGAAATTTTACTAGAGAAAGCCTGTAATAATTCTCCTTTTACATTTCTAAAAACCCCACCGATAGAAGATGGACCAGGATTTCCATGAGAAGCCCATCAAAGTTGAACTTAACAAAATCTACTAAAGGAGGAAACCGTTTAACTAAATTTCTATCATTATTGAAAGCTGTTGGAGGATTAATAACAGGAAAAGAACTTAAAAAGAACCAAGTTTTTAAGATATTATAGTCCCAGAAGGAGAAAGAAAGATTAGAAGAGTTTTTAGATTTAAGGTTATTCAAGACTACCTCTAAAATAAAAGCAAACATTATTTATACCTTCAAAATGTAGGTTTCTCTTTCATGTCCCATTGTCTCATATCTTCTTGAGATCTTGATTTTGTGGATGGTAATTATGCTCTCATAATGCACTTCTTTGTTTCAAGATGACTCTAAGATGAATGGACTTGTGGATTTTATGCAAAGTGAATGATTCTACAATGCTAAATTATGATAATGATTTGTATGAAGCTAATACAATGCAATAATGGAGATGGCTAATGCTAATTATATGCTAATGGAGATTGCTAATTGATAATTCTATGCAAATAAAAGCCAAAGGCACACTTTTGATATTTGATATGATTTTAGTAGCATGAAAGTATGATCTCTCTTGTGTTGTAACCAAAATGAGGATGAGAGGATTCCTTTTATAGGCAAAGGATGGCTTAGATCCAAGTGGCAAAAGATCAATGGTTGAGGAATTGGTCTAATGACATGGAGGGTCAAGATTGAATTGGTTGGATGAGGGGAGATATAGAAGGAGGATGTTCCTACTACATTGACAAGATGGAGAGATATGTGGGACAAGGAGCCACATGGTGAGATGCTCTAAAAGACCATGAGAGAAAGATGGAAGAAGGAATCTATGTTTGTTGGGATGTTGGAGGGAATATAAGGCTCATGAGACAAGTGTCTCATAGTCAACTTTGACCATGATGATGTGGAGAGACCAACTTCTACAAAGTAGGGATGGTTGAGAGGAGATAGGATATGTGTTGAGGATACATGTTTAAATAAATATTATTAATATTTAATTTATGGTGCAACATGGAGGTGAGGTGTCAAATGATGTGTAGGGTGATGTAGACGAATGATATGGATTTTAGGAATATGACTTTGTCTTAGAAGAATAATTAAATAATTAGGATTATTTAATTAGAGATAACTTTAGAAGAATTAAGATATTTAATTAGATAAATTAAATTTTATTTAATTATTGAAAGAATAGGATAAATGTGAATCAAATAAATAAATTATTATATTTATTTATTGATTGAGGAAATAAGAATAAAATAAATATAAAATATTAATTTAATTTATCTCGAGCCATTTTTAGTTGTATACATTTTGCCCCTCTTTGAGATGGTGTTGCAAAGTAACATCATTTCAAAGAAATTTAAAACATAGTATTTGATTTAATAGAAGAAAATTGATTTAGAAGAAAATGATTGGAAGAAAATAATTGGAAGAAAATGATTGGATTGGAGATGGTGATGCCCTTGTCACTCAAGAGCAAGGGTGACAAGGAAAAAAAATGGTACGTTAATGAATAAGATGAATGATGATGATTCAAAAACAAACAAGGTATTGTCCCTGTCAAGTTGTAAACCAATGATTAATTGATGATGATCGATAATGATAGTGTTGTCATTGTGGGGAACAATATATCCTTAAGTCAACACAAGGATGTGGGAATGATATATCTGTTGATAACTGAGAGGGGGGCTGAATCAGTTATTCTAATTATTTAACTTTATGTTCTTCTTTAATAATTAGTGCAGCATCAAAAAAAAAAGAAACAAAGTTGATGCACATAACACAATGATTTTGACTTGGAAAACCCTACTAAGGGAAAAACCACGAGGTGACTAACCCAAGAAAGTATTCTCTGTTAGAAGAATAGAAATACAAAAATGACACTTGCCAATTAGGGCTCACTGCCTACAGGAGACTCACTATCTACAAGTTATAATTAAAGTAACAAGATACTTGAACTGATGAGAAGCATCCACATATGTTGAGGTTCAGTTCTGGTTAGGCTCAATACACTGATCTACTGCACTTCATTCTTCCTCTTCTTGGTACTGCTGTCCTATCACATACTAGACCTATATTACTTCTTCCACACTGCTCTTTGCCTTTCTTCACACTCTATTACACACCACACACACCTTCACATCCAAATCCATCTTATATATATATATATATATCCGCACCAATGATTTCAACACCTTTCTAGTCGACATTCGGAATAGTCCATATTTTTCCAAACTCTGGTCTGTCGACTGAATCCTTGCTTATCAAGTGATGCGTATCAAGGAGATTCTTATAGAAGTCATCAATCATGTCATCCAACCATGGATGATTCCTCAAGAACCTTGATTACCATCAATAACTCATCCGAAAAAAGGTCTGATGTTCTGTCGGTCAGTTCTTCCTCAGTCTACTCTGCCAAACAGGTACCCAACACTTAGGTGTTCATATCTTTTCACTCTTACATCACCGGAGGCTCAATCTCTAGAATCTATTAGTCATGGTACTCCTCTTGACTTCCCCAAGTCCATACTTTGCTGAGATACACCCTCTGAGAGATCCAGACCTGATTGTCAAACCTAGTTGCATGCTTTGTTCTTGCTTACCGGACCACAACACTCTTCAATCTAACTTCCGATATAGGCACACCATGTCCTGCGGATGGGTGGGATGAACTTTGTTGCCATCAATGGCAACAACCATGAAGCTACATTATGTCTCTTGCCAACAATCTCCCCCTTTGGCATTGATGGCAACACTTAGTGAAAAATGACTAAGTGTCACACTACACTCCCCCTTGGCTGATGCTCTGTTCTAATATACACTTTACCAGAGCTCCCCCTTAGCTAGATTCCACATTTTTCACTACTCCTCACTTCCCCTTTGACATCAATGGCAAAGGGTAGGACCGCACACCAAAATTTCCCAAAAATAATCTATACTTGGCTGCATAAACATATATACATGTTTTACTTACATATACTGAATTATATATGCAAAAGTGGTTTTCAATTATACCACTTCTGTCGCCCAACTCTTCTTCATCATGTCCAAAATTGAGATGTGACCACTCAACAGGAATGCAAAAGCTTCTTCCCTTTTTAGATCTATCGGATCACTTGCCCGAGCTATTGTCTGAGCATCAGTTAGGGCCTCATGCATGGCCTCTAACTTAGGGATAATGATCCCTCTAAGTTCACTTAACCTATTTATTCTATTTTTCTTCTCCTTCTCAAGCTTCTTTATTTCATTTATTACTACAATAGTCTGACACTATTGATTTACTATGAAAGAGGAGAGAGAATCAAAACTTTGAGATAAACTTGTCAGTTTATCCTCTTGCTCTTTTACTTTCTTCTCAATATCCTTGGTCACTTTAGGCCAAGATAAAAAAAATTTATATATATCTCCACCATCTTTAAGAGCATTTTCTAAGCTCTTTATCCCAATAGCCATAACTCTCCTATCATTTGTTATTAGACCCTGCACATCAGAGAATCTCTTTCCCAAAAAAAAAATTTGAACTTTATCTTCAGCTGACTTTTCCAAAGAATCAAAATGTGTGCTAATTGAATTGACAAGAGATTTTAAGTTACTGGATGAAAAGGCCAAAAGATCCTTCTGGAAGGATGGCATGATTTTCTCCAATGCACCGGATGCAATTTCTATTAGCTCACAGTCTTCCATGTGAGACTTCAAAAGTTTTTCTTTTGCCTTTGCATGGGGAAAGGATGCTATCTTCATAGTCTGAACCAGGGAGAGGGAATCAAAATTGAATGGTCCTTGAAGTAGCTCTGGTTCATCTAATTCCATCATTTCTTTTATCAAGAAGTCTTTGACTTCTTCTACAGTGTCTCTTTCCGGAGATAGAGTTTTCTTCACTTTAGTAGCCTCAACACTGTCACTTGTGGTCTTCTCTGTTTGACCTTCTTCTCTTTCCTTCACCTCTTCTTCTTGACTGATTTTCTCCTCTATTCTTTCTTCTCCTTTAGATCCGGAGTCTGCAGGGGAAGCCGGATGAGAGATATTTACTTTTTCTTGGACTTCCTCTTCTAGAACAGAGGAATCTAAGTCCTTAGCTTTCTCTTCACTTGTCTCCTTTACCTCTTCTACCATTGTCTCAGTAGATTCTTCTTTCTCATCTATGGTAGAGGTTTCATCACCTAAGTCCTCTATGATAGGAATATTGAATCTTTTATAGGCATTCCTGAGGATCTCTTCAGTTTCTTTTGCCACTTTGTCAGTTTCTCCAAGCATAAGCTAATTCATTCTAGCTTTTCTCTGGAACTCATCCTTGTAATCTTTGAAGACCATGTTTATTTTCTTTGGAGTGATGGAGGGATAAAGTTGGATAGCAATCTATTCCTAGATTTCTAAGTCTTTTGCCATTGCATTGTTCTTTCTTATTTCAAGTTCCTTTTCTAGAATTTTAGGAATCAGAGATATAATTTCAATAAATGCTTTGTTGTAGATGTTTAAATACCTAACTGTAGCTTCTTGTAGGATCTTTTGATCAGTTTCACTATAATCATCATAAAACTCAGTCATTGGTTTCAGTTCCCATCCACAGTGACTGATTTGATTATATCATCAATGTGGAGAGTAGGCTTTTCAACAAATTCTTCTATCTTCTCTTCCTTTTCTTGACCAATGGAGGGTTCACTGGATGTTTTCTTCTTCTTCTTTATTTTCTTGATTTCCTCATCGATTTCAGTTTCTTCATCATCCTTCTGACTTGTATAGGATCTTGTTACCTTTTTCTTTGTTCTCTTCTCTCCCTTTCTGGATGTCTAGGCTTCTAGTTTTGATGCCTTTTGGCTCTTAGAGGTGGTAGGTGTAGAGCTCTTGGAGGATCTGGTCTGGGAAGGGGCTTGCACCGGATCATTTTCCTTTCTAGTATCTTGTTTCTCTTTCTCTACCCTTTCCATCTTTTCTCTGTTTGCATCAAGTGCCTCCTTTGAAATTCCATGCCTCTTGGCAAATTCTTCTACTTCCCTCCTCACTTTTCTTTTCATTTTTGGTTGTCTTAGTTCCACATGAATCTTCACACTCAATTCTTCAAAGGTTCCAAACCTTTCTGCCTTAGGATCCTTGGGTTGAATAAGCATGTGTTGAACATGTAGCTCTACAATTTTCTCATCTACTTCATACCCCATTGGCATGATCCACAGTATTCTAGGTTCCACTGCCTCCATTAGGCATTGATCAATGTCCACCATAAAGTACACTGTATCCTTGTACTTCTCAACTAATGATTTAGGGATCCTTTCTCTAGCTTGCATCATACTCTAAAAATTCTTGAAGTAGCCTCAGAGTGTTGTATTTTGTGCCTTGGCATCACCAATTTTATGCAAATAATCTCTGATTTGTATGGCTGTTGGTCTGTCATTTTGCCATATCCAACCACTGGATCTAGGTAGCTCATTCATGAAGTAAAAGAATAGACACAACATTAGACCACCATATTTGAATGAGTTTTTCTTGTCCTTCTTGATCCTTTGTAAGTTTTCTAAAGTTGGCTCAAGAGAAGTTCGCAGAGATCATAGTCAGCATTTTTCCTTAGCATTTCATAAATGGTATACACAGCTATTCCAGATACAGAATTCTCCCTGCTAGAGTGATATATCTTATAGCCAATTATCATAGATGCAAACTTGATATCCGAATCAGTGATATCTTCTATAGTCATTGCTCTCTTGTCAAATTTTGATTCGGTGCCTCACTCACTATCTGATTCTTGACAGATTTGAGAGCAAGTATCCCACCATATGAGTGTAGTCTGGTAATTGCCCTAATGGCATCCTTGGTTATCTTGAATGGCCTCATCAACCATATAAAGTTATCATGCATTCTACTTAGAACATATCGGACCCATTCATCTTCTGCAAAACAAGGGAAATAGATGCAATGTCCAAAATGCTTGTCCTGGATAGCCTTGTACTACGGTTTGAGCTCAAAAGCATCATCTATTAACTAATTGTGATAGATATCCATTAACTTGGATTCCCCAAATTCCTCAATGTTTGCATGAATATATGCCCTAACGTCTTCAACATGCAAAACCCCATGAGGAATGCTAGAAAATGCGCGTAGGGGATCAACTTCTAGGGATTTGTATGTATGTTTTTTGAATTTAGGGCACGGCCTATCAAAGATATTCACAACATTCAGAGTAGTCATCTTTCAAAGATTTAGAGAGAGATTTCAAGAATGGAGAATACCTTTTACGCTTTTAGGGTTCACGAAATGAGCTGAAAAGATCACCGATTGACTTGAATTCTGTGGTTGATCCTTGAGAGAGAGATGAAGCAAACTTGTTTGTAGAGCTCTTCTTATTTCTTTCACTAATGCAAATGTGCAAATGACAAACAAATGAACCCTTTTATTTCTAAGAAAACCCTAATTTCATTTTGTAATAAATGCACAGCTTAAGTTATTCTGGTTGCCTTATCATGAGAGAGATTTTCTGGATCACTGAGATGTATTTAGAGCTGATCTTAGTGATTAATTTCAGTGTCTCTGCTTCCCTTGAATCATCCCCTTTAACCATAGATCAAGATGTTCCAATTTAGAATAACACTAAATCAAACTGTGAAAATCTAGCTTTTGCCAGGAAACTGTCAAACCGGATCAGTCTTGGAAGATTAGACTCTTCAAATCTTCTTGCGGATCTTTCACATCTTTACCAAGGCTTCTTTAGATGTTTCTCTGAGAACCCTTTAATCCGCAACCTTCCATGTGCCAATTTCAGGCACCTATTGACTGGCTGGGGGAAAATGTTTTTCTTTTGTTACTCTCCCTAAGCCAGAGCTCATCTATTTAGTTTCTGGAAGGAATATCAGCACCAGATTCTGGTGCGGATCCATCCTCAACATTTTATGTACTCCTCTTTACCCAAATCTTGTTCATCTCCCTTTGAATTTCTTCTACATTCACTTTTCCTTTTCCTTTGTCTTGGTTTTGATTATGATGCACTGGACCCTTTTTGTCCTGATTCTTACTTCTGTAGAATTTGCCAATATGACCGGATCTATTGCAATTGTAGCAAAGAACATTCTTTTGCATATTTGACTGATATCCTCTTAATCTACACTGATTAGCCATATGTCCCATTCTATTGCATGCAAAGCATCTACCATTGAATGAATTACTTATTTGCATATTTTTACACTAATGAGATTTGTGACCATACCTTTTGCAATTGAAACACTATCCAGAGAAGGATGAATTAGCCTGATTCATTCTTCTTCTACACTAATTTGCTTTATGACCAAATTTATTGCAATTGTGGCAATATCCATTGAAGGATGGATATCTTTGAGCATTTGGTTGCCTTACCAGAGGTCTTCTAGGCCTCTTCCTTGGATTTCCTGATCCAGAGTTCTTCTGACCAGATCTGGAGCTTTCACCTTTCTCATACCCCAAGCCTTGCTTGTCATCTACCCTCTTTTGGCTTTCAAGAAGAGTTCAAGTTGAGCAGAGCTTATCTTGAATTTTTCTTTGTATTCATTTGTTGTTTGGAGATCCCTTTTTAGAGTGTCAATCTGATTCTCAAGTTGTTCTTCATTATCTCTAGCTTCTTCAAGATTAGATTCTAGATGCCTGATTATTCTATCCATGTTGTGGTAGTCTTCTGACTTCTCCTTGAGAGATTGTTTTAAATTATCTTCAAGTTTTATTTTCTCTTCAATTTCTTGGGTGAATTTCATAACCCCTGATTCCATTTCATGTCTTACCATAATGACCTCTTTTGATAGCTTCTCACATAACTTGTTCTTCTCATTCAGATCTTCATTAGTATTATTGGCTTCACTTTGACTTGCTAATTGTTGAAGTAGTTCCTTTCTCTTTTTCATAGAGATACTTAGTTTCTCTTTCGGTTCATTTATGAATTCATCAGCCTATTTGAGTCTTTCCTTCAATTCATTGACTTCAGAGTGAGATTTCTACAGATCATCTAGGGCAGACTGAAGTTGTTACCTCATACCATACACATCCATTAGAATTCCCAGATCTTCCTCAAGATGTTAGGCTTTGTTTGGAGGAACTTATCTCTGATACCAATTGTTGATAACTAAGAGGGGGGTGAATCAGTTATTCTAATTATTTAACTTTCTGTTCTTCTTTAATAATTAGTGCAACATCAAAATAAATAAGCATCCATAATCATGAAAATAGAAACAAAGTTGATGCACATAACACAATGATTTTGATGTGAAAAACCCTGTTAAGGGAAAAACCATGGGGTGACTAACCCAAGAAAGTATTCTCTGTTAGAAGAATAGAAATACAAAAATGGCACTTGCCAATTAGGGCTCACTGCCTGAGCACACTGCTCACAAGAGGCTCACTACCTACAAGAGACTCACTATCTACAAGTTATAATGAAAGTAACAAGATACTTGAACTGATGAGAAGCATCCACATATGCTGAGGTTCAGTTCCGGTTACGCTCAATACATTGATCTACTACACTTCATTCTTCCTCTTCTTGGTGCTATTGTCCTGTCACATACCGGACCTATATTACTGCTTCCACACTACTCTCTACCTTTCTTTGCACTCTATTACACACCACACACACTTTCACATCCAAATCCATCTTATATATATATCCGCACCAATGATTTCAACACCTTTCTAGTCAGCATCTGGAATAGTCCATATTTTCCTAAACTCTGGTCTGTCAACTGAATCCTTGCTTATCAAGTGATGTGTATCAAGGAGATTCTTATAGAAGTCATCAATAATGTCGTCCAACCATGGATGATTCCTCAAGAACCTCGATTACCATCAATAACTCATCCGAAAAAAGGTCTGATGTTCTGTCGGTCAGTTCTTCCTCAGTCTACTCTGCCAAACAGGTACCCAACACTTAGGTGTTCATATCTTTTCACTCTTACATCACCGGAGGCTCAATCTCTAGAATCTATTAGTCATGGTACTCCTCTTGACTTCCCCAAGTCTGTACTTTGCTGAGATATTCCCTCTGAGAGATCCGGACCTGATTGTCAAACCTAGCTGCATGCTTTGTTCTTGCTTACCAAACCACAACACTCTTCGATCTAACTTCCGGTATAGGCACACCATGTCCTGCGGATGGGTGGGATGAACTTTGTTGCCATCAATGACAACAACCATGAAGCTACACTATGTCTCTTGCCAACAATATCCCATTGCTGATTGATCGATTGATTGACTTACGACAAGATTAGGATCAATACCAAAGGATGTGATTGGATAATTTGGCTAGATTGATTAGCTAGATTGGTATGGAAAGGATGAGGTATATTGATAAGATGAATGATGATAATGATGTTGTTGTTGGGATTAGTTTAGACAACTGAGAGGGGGGTGAATCAATTGTCCCTAAACTTTAATCTTTTCTAAACTTTTAAATCTTCTTTCTTAACCAAATTAATGATGTAAACATTAAGCATAGATCAACACATGAGAAGAAACAACATGATCACACAACACCAAAATTTTGATGTGGAAAACTTAGTTAAGGGAAAAACCACGGTGGGGGTTAACCCATAAAAATGCGTACCCTGTTAAAAGTACTGAAGAGAATAGAAGGCACATGCCTTCAGGCACACTGTCCAGAGCTCACTGCTCAAGAAGAGGCTCACTGCCTATAAGAAATTATGATTTACACAAAGATAATGAACTGAGAAATAGCATCCACATTCATGCCTGAATCAATCCCTTTGAAGGCTCGCAAAAACTTCTACTCCTATCTTCAAATTCTTCTTCACTAACTCTTCACTCTATACTCCATTCGCTCCTCTTCTTCTCTACTCTACTTTTGATCCTTTCTTTGGATTTAATTCATTTCATACAAGGATGATTTTCCACAACTCTTGAATAAGTATTTATACACTTCATCAACCTTGGAATGATCAACAAGGTTGGCTAAACTTAACATGGATCTTTACACTATCGACCAAACATAGCTGAGACTTGAAACTTCCTCCATTAACATACCATGCTTCATAAAATGCTCTTTAGATCATCTACAACATGCAAGGAACATCCGGTCGGCTAAGACTGAGAAGAACATCAACCTCAAAGAAGAAATCTTCAATCAACAAACTTAAACTTTAATGCGAACCTCCAACACAGTAGTCACATGATCTAGATACCTCCACAAGCACATTGAATTCACCAATAAAATTCACTCTAAACGAAATTACCAGAATCATTTGTATCTTCCTCTGGAACCTCAAGAACACCATCTACAATGACTTTCAAACAAGAAAGATAGCTTGTAGACCTCCAAAACACACACCACTGGAGTTGATGATACAGACTGACTTCCCAAACATGCCTTTAGATCTGGACTAACTTACTATCACACTATCTCTTCTGAATACTACAAAAACTTGTTCTACTTGGATGGCCATAACTTCTTCAAATCTTCATGCGAACTTCTTAATTCTTAATTGGAGCAACCTCTGACAATCCTCTACATATCCATATGGTTCACATGCATTGATTGTCATTAATTTTCTCAATATCCTCAACAATCCGATCTTCTATACAGACAGCAATATAGGATACAGTTGACACTAATGGCAACAAGAATATGTTGACATCAATGACAACACCACGTAGGCACATATTTGCAATAGATGCCCCCATGAGAGGATAGTTGGATTAAAAGAAAATAGGTGTGCTCTCGAACTGAAAGGAGAGAATGGTGAGTAGATAGAGAGATGTAGATAAAGAAAGGACTTGGATCTTAAGTCATGAAGAAAAGGATAACTTGGAAAATGATAACTATGAAATGCTTATAAATAAAATGAAATGCAAACTTAATATGCACAAATGAGACCTAGTCATCTTGTATATATGTTTGAAGTGCTTTTTCATCATTGAGCTTTTAAAATGTTGTAAGGGAATACAAGCATCTAGTTATAATTAAATCGAGATGACCTGAGTATCACTTACATGGATTTTGATTTAGCAAGTTAATATGAGCATCTAGGTATAATTAAACTGAGATGACTTGAGTATTGCTTACATGTATCAACAAACAAGGATTGTACTCTTTCATGCTAAGACCCATAACGTCCTCAATGATCTTTTGCTAGTCATGTCTTTAGACAAGTCTTCACATTACTAAAGGTTATGCCGCAAACAACAAACAAATGAAATAATCATGCCCCATCATAGCTCCTCTAGTCCTGAACATCCTTGAGTAGCATAAGAAACATGATAATGAAAATCAAGACATAGGACCTACACTTATAATAGCCATTAAATCCTATTGCCATAGATATAGTTTCTTGTCATAATAGATATAATCATCCTGATAGTTTAGGCAAGTTATTGTTGTCTGGTATAGGTTAATTTCTTATGTTAAGAATCTATTTAAAAGCTTATTGTTATGTTGTTTGTTTCCTAAAGATGGTATCAAAATATGGATTGTTATCCTCTAGATTGTGGCACTTAAGAATCCAATTCTATAACTAGATCAAGGATTTTGCCTCCAGTCAAGTAAAGGACCTACTTATTATGGATGAAAATATATGGATGAATTAATGGGAGACTCTATGAGATGGGCCCTAGGGGACTGACTATTGATATGTGCCAGACAACTGAGAAGGGGGGGTGAATCAGTTGTCACAAAAACTTTAAACACTTTCTACAATTAAACATTCATCACTTAACCACAATTATTATGATTTAACAATGAGTGCATGAAATCAGAAACTTAAACACATATACAATATCAAACACATGAGACACCAAATTTATGTGGAAAATCGCAAGGTGGGGAAAAACCATGGAGAGGATTAACTCTCAATATATATTGCAATCTTGAAATGATGATGTTCAGGCTTGGTCACTCCATGGGCCTAAACATACTAGCTTACTGCCATGAAGAACAACTAGGTCTAGCAGGATCACTACCTCAACCCTAAACCTAGTAAGATTACAATAGGGTTGTTAAACCCTGAGGGCTATTAAACCCTATTCACTACCACGATCAACACCTTTCTCTATTTGCAACTGAAGTATAATAATTTCCCTGCTCTACCTTTCCTCTACTCTGCTCTTCCTCTGTTCTTCTCTTCCTCTTCTTTCCTCTGCCCCTTGTCTACTCTACCTTTTGGACCTTTCTTAATATATTCTCATTTTCACTCAAGGACACCTTTTCCATGACTCACCTATAGGTATTTATACACTACATCAACCTTGGAATGATCATCAAGGTCGGTATCACAATCATCAACCATTGGAACAACCTCCAAGGTCAATATTACAAACATTTACAAAATAGTTCCTAAACTATTGCAACATTATGCAAAGAGAATGAAACTTGGATCATGCCATGCCTTAGCTGGGACTCAAACATGATCTTCCATGCCACAACATGCTTCCTCAATCTTCCAGAGATCTCTACAATCATTGGGATTGACCAGGTCGGCCAAGATTGGTTACACGCTACATTATCTAGGAACAATCTTCACACACCATCTCAATTTCTTAATGCAGACCAAAGTCTAGATAGGAACATGATTAGGAGAAATCCACAAGCACGCTATAATTATCAGGAGAAACCGCATGAACCTCAACCACTTTATCCATAGGAATCTTTTCACTGGAACACATGAACCTCACTATCTTCAACTGTCATAAAAGAAAGATAGCTTGCAGACTATCAAACCATGAACCATTGCAACTGTAGGCACTTATCATCATCCCAGACTTCCCTCTAGAACCGCAGAGCCAAATACTTTATTGCGGAGGAATGTGGAGCAGAATACTTTCTTCTTGTCCCAATTGAACTTACAAAAAAAGCAATTTTCACTCTGGTGAGCATAACTCACTCAGATCTTCTTGTAGATGGCTCAAACCTAGAATGTAGCATCCTCATACATAACTCTAACTTACTTCCAATCTACAGACCATGATCTTCAAGAAAAAATAAATGTGGAGCAGTTTACCAGATTATTCTTTAGCATATAACTCATTGTCTATATTGCACTTCTCTGTAACTCACTTGTGTCTTCTAGAGGGGCTAATTTTCTCAATATCCTCAACATACAAGTCTTCTATACAAGTAATGGATCAAGATACAGTTGACACCAATGACAAAAAGAATATGTTGACATCAATGACAACACCGATTAGGCACATACTTTCAACACTGACCTAGTGCCTTGGGGGCTCATCAATGATGGCCTTGCCTATGTGAAGTTGCAAAGGCAACATAGTTCGACCATTTATGGAGTGTAATAGATTGTGGTAAGATGAGAGGTATGGATGGAAGCTTCGATAATGGGTCCTAAGGGACTGACCTAGTGCCTCAGGGGCTCATCGATGATGGCCTTGCCTACATGAAGTCGTAGAGGCAACGTAGTTTGACCATGTAGACTGATACTGACGATGGAATTTATGGAGTGTGATAGATGAACAGATGGATGAAGGATTGGATGGATAACTTTATTAGAGGGTTGGTAGATACATGTTATTTGTAAAGGCGGTAAAAATGAGCGACCAACAAGCCATGATAAGTATCTTTATGTGTATTATGGATGTGGGAGAAAAGATCATTCTGGATGAAAACTAAAATCCTAAAAGATGGAGGAGACTAGTTTATCACAAATAGTTCTTGTTTCCAGGTTTTCACCATTTTCTTTTATTGCACCATTTTTTTTGCATTAGGGTTTTTCTAAAAGTTAAGTGTAAAACTTTCAAAGATGCATACTGTTGATTGGATCATCCAATATCTCACTTTCTGATGTTTCCAACTAATATACTCTTGATCTGTAAGCAGTAATGATTACATAAGGGCCAAGCCAATTTGGTTCAAACTTACCTCTATTTTCTCTATCATGTTGATTTTTAGGGTTTTCTTTCAAAACTATATCACCAACTTGAAAAACTCTGGGCTTCACTCTATGAATGTAACTTCTTGACATACATTGCTGGTAGGCCTTGAGGTGATTAAAAGTAATTTACCATCTTTCCTACAACAACTTTAACTCTTGAATCCTGGAAACTTGATACGCTTCATCAGTTAATAAGCCATTTAATGATACTCGTAGAGAGGGTAACTCAACCTCGATAGGCAAGATTGTTTTTGAGACAAAAACAAGGGCATAGGGTGTTGCACCTATGGGTGTGTGGATACAGGTACAGTAGGCCCATAAAGCAGGATTCAGTTGTACCTGCCAATCATAGCTGGCATCATTGGTTGTCTTCTTTAAGATTTTTAAAATTGTTTAATTAGAAGCCTCTACCTGACTATTTCCTTGGGGATAGTATGGTGTGGAGAAACGGTGTTGGATATGAAACTTGTCAGAGAGCTCTTGGACATCCTAATTTTTGAAAGGTCTTCCATAACAACAAATGATATAGTTCAAGATAAATATCGTAATTTGCTTGCCTGTGACATTGATTAAAGGTATGACTTCAATCCACTTAGTGAAATACTCAGTGGCAGTTATTATGAATTTGTGGCCATTGGATGAAGAGGGATGAATCTTGCCCACAAGGTTGAGTCCGCATTGGCAAAAAGGACAAGGAGTAGTTAAGGGTTGTAGTTCTTGTGCCAGTGCATGTATGAGATTTCCATGTATCTGACATTTGTCATACTTTTTGACAAAATGATAAGAATCTATTTCCATACTTGGCCAGTAATATCCCATAAGCATAAGTTTCTTTGCCAAGGTGGGACCACTAGAGTGCATTCCGCAAATACCTTCATGAACTTCTATTAAGGCAGTTTGATATTCCTCATGCTCTAGACACCTAAGGAGAGTACCATCAAGACCTCATTGATAAAGGGTATTCGCAACTATGGTATAATGAGTGGCTTGATGGATAATGGTTCTACATTGATTAATTGATAGGCCAAGTGGCAATGTGTTTTCTTGTAGGTAGGTATAAATGTTTCCATACAAAGGGGAATCAGATCCTACTATTTGACATATAATCCATGTTTCAGGGTTTTCATACGCAAGATTAGACAATTGCTCCACTAAGAACTCATAACATGACTAATTTTCTGGTATATCCAAGAGTGAGGCAATAGTTGCCATGGCATCTGCAGCTTTATTATCCAATCCAGGTATTTGTTCAAAAGAAATCATGACAAAGTACTCTTTGAAGTCACCTACCATGCGCTTGTAAGGTATTAACTTCTCATCCTTAGTCTAATAATCATCTTTTACTTGATTGATGACTAGTTGTGAATTTCCATAAATATGCAACTCTTAAACTTTCCACTCTACAACCATCTTGAGACCAATGACCAATGCTTCATATTCTACCAAATTGTTGGTGCAAGGGAATAATATTCTATATGATTTTGGTATGGTATCTCCTTGTGCTGTAACCAACAAAATTCCTTCTCCCGAACCATGTTATGTGTAAGATCCATCAAAATAAATCTTCCATGTTTGAGTTGTTATATTGAAGATGGATTCATCTGGAAACTCAAAACTTAATAGATTTTCATCATTAAGTGGTACATCTGATAGCTCATTTGCAATTACTTGTTCTTTTATTGCTTTTCTATCCACATAGTCAATGTCAAATTCGCTTAGGATCATGACCCACTTTGCCAATCTGCCTGTCAAAGATACCTTACTAAGTAAATATTTCAATGGATCTATTTTGGCTACTAACTTGATTGAATGAGTTAGCATATAATGTCTTAGCTTCTGAGATGCAAAGACTACAACAAGACATGCTCGCTCAATAGGTGTATATTGTAGCTCATAGTCTACTAAGGTCTTATTGATGTAATAGATAGCTCACTCTTTTCCAAATTCCTTCATAATCCTTTTGTTCTAGTAGAGCTCCTAGAGAGGATGTTGTAGCTGAAATATAGAGCAACAACGGTTTGCCTTGGATTGGTGGCATCAATATTGGTGGATTCATCAAATATTCTTTCAAGAGTTGAAAAGCCTATTCACACATCTCATCCCATTTTAAAGGAACATTCTTATGAAGTAGATGAGTCAAGGGATGACTTTTGATAGCTAACTATGAGATAAAATGACAAATAGACTGCACCTTTCCTTGTAATGATCTCAATTGACTAATTTTTTTTAATGGGTAATGGCACAACATGGTTTGAAATTTGGGTGGCCGCCATTACAACCAAGTGTCTTGATCATCCAACCACACCTGATGGACCAATTGACTAATATTTTTAGGAGGTGACATTTCCATTATAGCTTTCACTTTTGTAGGATCCACCTTAATTCCATTTGCTAAAAATATGTATCCTAAAAGCTTGCCAGATGTGACTCTGAACACACACTTCTTTGGATTCAAACGAACATTAAATTTCTCTAGTCGTTGAAAGATCTTGTCTAATACATGTAGATGTTCTTCCTGTGTGAGTGATTTTCCTAGAATGTCATCCATATAATCTTCCATAATAATGTGCATCATATCACGGAAAATGGTGGTCATTTCTCTCTGATAGGTAGCTCTTGCATTTTTCAATCCAAATGGTATCACATTCCAATAATATGTACCCCATGGGCATGTAAAGGTAGTTTTGTGTTCATCTTCTAGTGTTATTTTGATCTGATTATAACTAGAAAATACATCCATCAGAGATAACATAGTATGTCCTGCTATCAAATCTACAATGATGTCCATATTGGATAAAGGAAAATCATCCTTGGGGCATTCTTTATTCAAATCTCTAAAATCTGTGCAAAGTTAGATTATCTTGTCTACTTTAGAAATAGGCACAATGTTGGAGATCCATTCAAGATAATCAATTGATCTAATAAAACCTACATCCAAAAACTTCTTCAACTCTTCTTTGACTAAAAGTGTTATATGCAGATGCATCTTTCTTAACTTTTGTTTCACTAGTTTAACTCTTGGAGCTACTGATAAATGATGCATGATGAGATCTGGATCAAGGATGGGCATATCTGCATAGGACGAAGCAAAATTAATCTATCTGTCTTTAAATAATTTGATGAATTCTTTCTTTTCTTGCTCTGATAAAGATGTTGCTAGATGAATTATCTTTGTGCTATCCTCTGTACCAATGTTCACTAGTTCTGTTGGTTCTACTAAGTTTGAAGACCTCTCTTGATGTATAGGGTTGGGGAGAGTGTCAACCCTTTCATCCTTTAGTGCCTCAAAGAGGTTTTCACCATCAGGTACATCCTTTATTTTATTTTTTTCATGATCTAATACTATCGCAAAGCGATTTTCACCATTAAATCCATTTTTTATTGTTATATTTTTGTGACTAAAAGGATTGGTACTCTCTCCAAAAAAATTCATTTCATTAAGTTCTATAGTGAAGCCTGCCTTATGATCTCTTGGAGGTAGATGATCCCTAAGACTTAGATAGTTGATAATAGCATCATCATTATGGAAGGTATTGAGTTCAGGGGCCTCTTATTGTTCCCAATCTATAAGTTTAGGATATATTAGTAGAAGAGGATCATTTGGTTGGTCTGGATCAAGGGCAATAATGGTTAGGATGGAAACATTCTCTCATTTTATGGTGGAATCTCCAAGGTCCAAATGAGTACTCTCCTCGGGATTATCTATCACGTGGGATATCTGACCTTCCTCATGGGAATCACTCTCGATATTCTACGAATCTAACTCCATTGGTCTAGACCTTGAACTTTGTCCTTCATGGTATGTATTGGTGGAGCTGTATGATTGAACTACATCAATGTACTTATCTTCATAAGATAACTCAGAAAGACTTTCCCATTTCCATTCATTAGAATCTATTTCACTTCCCTCTTGGAATTTATGGATTTTCTCCACTAGATTTGTAGTATCCTTTTCTATGACATCTCCCTTATAACCTAGTCCTTTAGTGTCTTAGGTAGATAATAAAGAAGGTTGTATGGGTTCAATAATTCCTTCTTTTCTTAAGCCTATGGGATTGTGACCATCGTATCCCATTCTCTGCATAATAGTGAAACCTGTGCCATATTGCTCAGTTGGTAATTGGGGTTTTTGTTCTTGTGACTTGAGTTTGCTTTCTTCTTCCTTATATAACTATTGGAGGATGTCTTTCTCTTCACTTTCTTCTAATAGATTACGCCATTTGATAAAAGGACCTTCAAGATGCTTCAATGACTGTTGTTTGGACATGGATGGTTTGCCATAAGATTTGGGTGAAAGGGGTAATTGTGTGATACAAAAGGATTGTTCAATGGAATACTCTCCAATACCTTTGTCCTTGAGCTTGACTTTCATTTCAGCAGATTTGGATGTAGAGGCTAATGAGCTTATATCAACATGGGATGTAGATGATGAGGCTGCATAGTTAGTGGGTATAATGACTTCAGGTTTAGGTTTTATGGTATTGCAATATTTTAAGGGTTCAGGATCACCTTGGATTGTAATCTCTTGACCATTCTATGGAAATTTTATGCATTGATGATAAGTAGATGGTACGGCTTTCATTGCATGAATCTAAGGATGTCCAAGGAGAATATTATAGGCTAAATCCATGTCAAGGATTGACAAACCACATCTTTTTCAACTAGTCCAATTCTTATGGGTAAGACAACATATCCTTTGGAGGCTCTTTCCTATTCATCATATACTTTGATAGTGACTTCTTCAGATCTACAACATTTTTAGAAAACCCCAATGCAAGGATTAATTTTAAGGTACATATATTTAAACCAGCTCCTCCATCTATAAGGACTTGTTTGATTTTATGCTTGTGAATGAGTACTTCAATGTGGAGAGATGCATTATGAGGTTGGTTAATGGCCATATCATCCTTTTTAGTGAAAGATAGGAAATGAGGCGTGGTGAGATGTCCCACCATGGCTTGAAATTGCTCTTGGTCCAGATTTGTGGGTATGGTAGTTTCTAGTAGAGCCTTTTCTAGGATAGCTTTGTGAGATGGTGAAAGGTGCAAAAGCTCTAATATGGATATGTGTGCAGTGGTCTTTTTGAGTTAGTCTAAGACATTGTATTGATTTGATATAGAAGATGGCTTGGGTGGAACCCCTTGAAGAGTAATATTTCCTTGATGGGTAATAACATTACAATTAGGCTTGTTGTTAATGGTAATCACATCTGCATGAGTCAAATTCAGATTTGTGATTAACGGTGTACTCATAGGATACTTTCATGTAATTAGCATTATTACCATTGTTATTGCTTGTTTTTGAGGTACTTCCCTTCTCATAGTTAGGAAGTGGATTCTTAAATGCCACATGTTCTTCATTAGATGTATGACCATCAATTGATATATCTCCTCCATCTATTAAGTCTTGAATTGTGTTTTTCAATCTTTGACAATCATTTGTTTTGTGTCCTTTGCTCCTATGAAATTCACAATAATCAGATTCTTTCCACCATGAGGGTTTGAATTTGGGTTCATAGTCTCTTGCTATAGGCAGTGTTATGAGATTATTTGCAATGAGTTTCCTTAAGGCAGTTTCAATGGACTCTCCCAATGGTGTAAATCTTCTGTGGGGAGGATTGAAGCCTGTTGGTCTAGGTTCATTTTTGGTTGGTTTGTTTGAAGAAGCATTATTTTGTGGACTTGATTAATTTAAAATGGGTTGCGTTTGTGTGATATGTTTGGCATCTACAACCCCATCATTTACAATGTTCTTATTCTTGGTCCAAAACCTAGATTTATTAATGTTATTTGAACTAGTAACATCCTTGTGGATCTTAATTTGTCCTTTGGCTATCAATGTTTTTTTATGAGTAATCCCATCTCATTAACCTTACTAAAAGAATTGGGACATTGGATTTTCAGTTGATAGCTTAATTTCGTGTTTAAATTGTGGACAAATATTTCTATCATTTGTTTTTTAGGGATGTGATATGAACATTTACTTGTAAGTTGTCTCCATCTTTGCAAGAAAGTAGTGAAGGATTATCCACTCTTTTGTTTATTGTTGCAAAGATCTAACATTGATATCTCGTGTTCAATGTTATAGGAGAAGTGAGCTACAAATTTGTCTACTAGTTCATTAAATGTATGGATTCCAAGAGGTAGACAAGAGAACCATTCCATGGCTTGACCCCCTAAGCTACATGGAAAGAGTCACATTAGCTATGTTTCATTGTGAGAAACTTCTAAACATGCAACACTAAATTCCCTAATATGGTCACAAGGATCGCCTTTTCCCCTATATTCGTCAAATTTGGGTACTTCAAAATTGGAAGGAAAAGGTATCATAACCAAGCCTTTATCAAAAGGATAGGGAGATATGTCTTCTAGTGAATGGCATTTTGTTGAGGATTTGGTTTGTAAATCTATAAATTGTTGTTGCAAAGCTTGGATTTGTTGAGTAAGTGCATCTAATGGATTTGTCACATCCTTAGTTTCCTTGTTCTTAGGAGTTTTAGTTTCATTTGTTTGAATTGTTTCTCTCAATTTGGCAATGTCAAAATCATGAGGTAACTTTGCTCCTTGTGCAAGCATGAGGAAATATTTGTGTGGATCTATCGCTATGACTTTGTCCATTAGTTTTTGAAACTTTGGGTCTTTTTGAGCACTAACAACTTGTTCTTGGGAGATTTATTCTTCTTCGTCACTAGAAGGATCTTTGCTACCATTGAATGAACTCATTTCTTTTCATCTTTTATTTTGAGCCCTATTCTCAACCGTACAAAGTTTATATGAATGATGTTGAATGTAAGATGTGTAGAGATAAGTGATGGCTTTGATGAAGTGTAGTTTGGGTGAAAGATGATATGACTAGATTGAAGTATTGATGGCAAGATTTCTGAAGTGTTGTTTTGATCTTGTTTAAATAGTAATCTTGAGCTATGATAAATAGCTATCAAAGGGTGATCCAAAGTAAGTCAATAGAGATGATGGAAATCACTATGATGGAGACTAACTTTGTCAAGATTTTTAGTATATCTCCTAGATAAAGGATGATGAATCCTGATATAGGGAAACTAACTAAATTGTTGTTGAAATGATAATATCTCAAAAGCACTTTGTGAAAATCTTGTTTATTTGCTTTTGGGAAGCTAAGTATGAGTGGTAAGTGTGAATGTCCAAAATGGATACAAGATATCTCTATATGGTTTGTATCCCTGAAATGAAATTTGTGAGAAAAAGGGTCTCTTAATCTGTTTTGTTTGTCTGCTCAAGACCTAGGGAAGTATCCTCTGTTGTGTATGCGCAGGATTAAATCTGTAGGAACAGTGTTTATATGCATAGAAATAGAGGGTATATGCACATATGTATATGCACAGTGACAGAGATCAAATGTACAAGAATAATGATTGTATGCGTAGAAATAATGATTGTATGTACAACTCTGTGTCAGTGATTGTTTTTGATCAATTTCAGTTTATTTTTGGTTCATTTTACTAAGTGAACTACTATTTTTGGGATAATTTTTCTCTGTTTTGACAAGAAGACACAATAGACAGTAAAACACAATGGTTTTTTGTAACAATGAGTGTATGTTCAAGGCTCACAAAAGCCCAAATTTCCATGGGTATAACACAATTTCAAGACAAATCAAGCACTTCTTATACCTAAGGACACAGCTTCACTGCAATACATCAGCCCGTACTTGGAATCTCTGTCGAGTCAAGTGTCATCACACCTAATGTGGGTGTGTACACTTTTTTGTCTTTGCGAGAGAGGATAGATAGGGACCTCCAGCACTGGAAGGATAACCCAATCACCCTTTCCCCAAAAAGATACAAGTAGCTTATGCTAAGCCAAGTATTTTTGTCTCATCTCAAGGGAGCCTTATGGTGAGTATCTTAGGGGAAAAACCTTCTATGCCCTTGCATTGAAAATTATGGCAATGTTCAGAGGTATATCGGGTAGTCACTAACTATGAGGTTTCTAGTTGCTTTTTGGGGGACCAATGCCTTGCGAGCATTCAGCACACCACTAAAATCTTTAACCAACTTTACTAGGAGTGTAATATACCTTACACAAATGTGAAATTTCTTCATAAAAGTGTTAGTACACCTCCTTTCAAATTGGCATTGTATTGCAAAGGCGAACATTGGTTAGGACTTGGATTTCACCTTGACCAATTTGTATAGCAGTCCAAAGGAAAAATCTGCTTAGGGTCATCCCCTCTTGGAGGAAACATGCTCCAAAAGGTAGCCCTTCTAAGAACAAAACCAAAAGATCATATCCAAAATCCACAAAGTGAAGAAAGGATATTTTCTAGGAATTTTGTTGGCGATAAACAAAAAGTAAAAAGAGATGGGTCTAGTTTTTGGTCACCCAAGTTTTTTGCACAAGGGGAGAGCATACACCTATCACCTCACAAACACGTAAAACACTTGTTCATTTAACCTCCTAGATTAAACTAAGTGCAACTAAGCTAATCACACAAAATGCAATACTAGTATGATCAAAGAAAAGAAAGGAATGTCAAATTAACCCCCTAGATTAAACTATATTTTGATTGTATTGAACATATGCAAAATAGATGTGTAAGATTACTTTCCCCTACTTAATCTAGATGCTACTAAACTACCAATGCAAGAGTAAATGAAACAATGATGTCTTAACAAAGGCAATAAACTTGTAAAACAACTGATAGTAGTCTTAGCATATAGTCTTGGACATACATAAATAGCTGCACCATGGATTAGTAACCAAGTTAATCCAAAAACATAAACTCAAAAGTGGCTAGTGTGAATGCACAAAAACAGAGAATAAATGTGCAGGAAGATGGGTCAAATGTGCAAAAAGATCAAATGCATAGAAAGATTGTTTAGATGCATAGAAATAATGGCTAAATGTACAGAAAGATTGTTTAGATGTGCAATACTGGAACTCAAATGCGCCAAAATGCTCTGTTATGACTATAAACACATAAAAACTTGAATTTTTATGCTAAATTCAAGGCATGGGCCCCACGGTGGGCACCAAAATGTGATGATAATTTGGAGAACAATAGTAAAAACCTATTAAGCTACCACAAAACTCTAAATTTCTACTCAAACCAAAATCACCAATGAAACTAATAGAAAAACACAAAATTTGAAGCAAACATTATTTATACTTTCAAAATGCAGATTTCTCCTTCATGTCCCATTGTGTCTTATCTTCTTGAGATCTTGATTTTGCTGATGGTAAGTATGCTCTCAAAATGCACTTCTTTGTTTCAATATGACTCTAAGATGAATGGACTTGTGGTGGATTTTATGCAAAGTGAATAATTCTACAATGCTAAACTATGATAATGATTTGTATGAAGCTAATACAATGCAACAATGGAGATGGCCAATTCTAATGATATGCTAATGGAGATTGCTAATTAATAATGCTATGCAAATAAAAGCCAAATGCACACTTTTGATATTTGATATGATTTCAACAGCATTAAAGTATGATCTCTCTTGTGTTGTAACCAAAATGAGGATGGGAAGCTTCCTTTTATAGGCAAAGGATGCCTTAGATCCAAGTAGCAAAAGATCAATGGTTGAGGAATTGGTCTTATGACATGGAGGGTCAAGATTGAATTGGTTGGATGAGGGGAGATATAGAAGGAGGATGTTCCTACTACATTGACAAGATGGAGAGATATGTGGGATAAGGAGCCACATGGCGAGATGCTCAAAAAGACCATGGGAGAAAGATGGAAGGAGTCTATGTTTGTTGGGATGTTGGAGGGAATATAGGGCTCATGAGACAAGTGTCTCATAGTCAACTTTGACCATGATGATGTGGAGAGACCAACTTCTACCAAGTAGGGATGGTTGAGAGGAAATAGGACATGTGTTGAGGATAAATGTTTAATTAAATATTATCAATATTTAATTTATGGTGCAACATGGAGGTGAGGTGTCAAATGATGTGTAGGGTGATGTGGATTTTAGGAATATGACTTTGTCTTAGATGATTAATTAAATAATTAGGATTATTTAATTAGAGATAACTTTAGAAGAATTAAGATATTTAATTAAATAAATTAAATTTTATTTAATTATTGGAAGAATAGGATAAATGTGAATCAAATAAATAAACTATTATATTTATTTATTGATAGAGGAAATAAGAAAAAAACAAGTACAAAATGTTTATTTAATTTAACTCGAGCCACTTTTAGGTGTATACATTCTGCGCATCTTTGAGATGGTGTTGCGAAGTAGCATCATTTCAAAGAAATTTAAAACATAATATTTGATTTGATAGAAGAAAATTGATTTAGAATAAAATGATTGGAATAAAATAATTGGAAGAAAATGATTGGATTGGAGATGGTGATGCTTCAGTCACTCAAGAGCGAGGGTGACAAGGAAAGATAATGGTAAGTTAATGAATAAGATGAACGATGATGATGATGATTCAAAAACAAACAAGGTATTGCCCCTGTCAAGTTGTAAACCAATGATTAATTGATGATGATTGATAAGGATAGTGTTGTCATTGTGGGGAACGATATATCCCTAGATCAACACAAGGATGTGGGAATGATATATCCTATTGATGATGGATTGATTGATTGATTGATTTTTGACAAGATTAGGATCAAGACCAAAGGATGTGATAGGATAATTTGGCTAGTTTGATTAGCTAGATTGGTATGGAAAGGATGAGGTATATTGGTAAGATGAATGATGATGATAATGTTAGTAATGACCTGAGATGTAGTCAACAGGGCTGAGTTAGTTGTTTTTGGCCTATAAATATTTGTATTAGCCAAACTATTGTGCAGATATGTGTCAGCCTGTTCCCTAAACTGCAAACCTATTTCAAACTTTACATTGGACTGAGTAAACCCATTTTGATTTCCATCTTTTATTCTATCAATTTGTATGTAGCTAAAGGATTAGGTTGAACTTATTGCCTACTTAATATTTTATATGTGTGTATATTTGTGATAGTCATAGGTGCTTAGCATAGTTAGAGAAATAATAAATATGTTTAGGTTTTGAAAATGCTTGAGCACATTGATATGAAACTTAAAGCTAAATGAAATTTATTCTATGAACCTTAAAACCACATACTTGAAGATTGAAATTGTCCTTATGTCCTAATGAAGAAAGTTGGAATGATAAAAACACATGTATGTATATTTCATCCAAATCCAATTAGACAGTGATTGAAACTTCTCTTAAACATAAATATTGTGTGGAGTAAATTTCATTAAAATTTTGCATAAAATGAACTAGAATGTATCCTTAGTCAAACTGCATGTATCTCTCTGATTAAATTATAAGGAAATTACGTAACTTTGTTTTGCAAAAGCGTAGGCAAATGTATTGCTATTGTTTTCTTGAAGAAAATACTTGAGTGTCCTTTGATTATTGAATGATTATATGTTGGAATTGGTTATCTTTTTGCTTTGTATGCATGTTGGGTTACTTCTCGAGCTAGGGTGCCAAATGTGGGAAAACAAAGAAGGTTTTTCCTCTGTTTTAGGATTTGATCATAACTATTAAGTGCTTGGGCCAAGCCATGTTCATTTACATAGATGAAGATTGTCTATCAAAACTTTATTTATATATTTCTCTACCACATCCTGTTGTAAGACATTTGCACATCACCATTTACATCTACATTTAGACATCAGGTTGCATTGGGTTTTCCCTCCTGCCAGTTGTTTCCAAGTTGCTAGACATTTCGTGGAGGGTTGGGTTTGTTAGAAACAATCTAGACAACTAAGAGGGGGGGTGAATCAGTTGTCCCTATACTTTTACTTTTAGAAACTTCTTTACAACCAGATCAATGAGGATAATATTAAAGCATTAATCAACACATGAACACACAACACCAGTGGAAAATCTGGTTAAGGAAAAAACCATGGTGGGGGTTAACCCACAAAAATGTGTACCCTATTAAAAGTACTTAAGAAAATAGAAGGCACATGCCTTCGAGTGCACTGCCCAAACCTCACTGCTTAAGAAAAGGCTCACTGCCTAAAGAGAATTATGATTGACATAGAGATAATGCACTGAGAAATAGCATTTATGTTCATGCCTGAATCAGTTCCTTTGATGGCTCAAAAACTTTTGCTCTTATCCATAAACTCTTCTTCACTGACTCTTCACTCTATTCTTCTTTCACTCCTCTTCTACTCTGCTCTACTTCTAATCCTTTCTTCTGATTTAACTCATTTGTTCAATGATAATTTTCCACATCTCTTCAACAAGTATATATACCCTTCATCAACCTTGGAATGATCAACAAGGTCAGCTAGGGTTAATGTAGATCTTTACAAGGTCAGCCAAATACAACTGAGATTTGAATCAACACACCACACTCCATAGAATTGCTTTTAGAACATCTGTAATACACTTGAATCAATCGGTCGGCCAGAACTGGGAAGAACAACAATACTAAGAAAGAAATATTTTCCAACAAGCTCAAACTTTAATGCGAACCTCCAACATAGTAGCTACATGATCTAGAGACCTTCACAAGCACAATGAAATCAAAAAAAACATCCGCACTCCTACACATCACCAAAATCTATTACACCTTCATCTAAAACCTCAAGAACACTATCTGCCATGACTGTCAAACTAGAAAGATTGCTTGCGGACCTCCAAACCATGAACCACTTGAGTTGAGAGAACATGCCACCATCCCAGACATGCCTCTAGATCTAGAGATCATAGAGTGCTAATATTGGACCAATCTGGACTAGTTTCTTGCCACACTATTTCTATTGAATAGTGTAGAATCTGGTTCTACTCAGATGATCATAACTTCTTCAAATTTTTATACGAATTTCTCAAATCTTGACTGCAACAACCTCTGACAATCCTCTACACAGCTGTATGATCCACATGTATAAATTGTCTATAATTTTCTCAATATACTCAACAATTTGGTCCTCTATACAGACAACAGTATAGGATACTATTAACACCAATGGCAACAAGGATATGTTGACATCAATGACAACACCACTTTAGGCACATATTTGCAACAATCTCCCCCTTTGTCATTGATGGCAACATATGATGTAAAAAACTAAATTCAACCATCAAGACAGAAACTTCTCCCCCTTTCCTTCCTAACTTCTGCAATTTCTTCCTTTACAACTCCCCTTACACCAGCAACTAGTTTTTCACATGACTTCTCTCCTCCTTTGACATAAATGGCAAAGGGCACATATTTTCTACCTTTTCTTCCTTTTGCTTTAGACTGATCCCAAAATTTGCATACTGACTAATCCGCCTTTGAGTAGTACCTCCTTAACATCAATCCGGATCACATGATATGAATGTAATTTCCTCCAAACTGATGCACGTTAGTGCATCTTAGTTCTAATTAGTAGGGTAATAACTCGTAACTTCTCTTTGAGATACTCAAAAGTATCCTTGGGAAGAGGCTTAGTGAAAATATCCACAATCTAATCCTTTGAAGACACAAACTCCAACTTGACTTTATTCTCATTTACCTTCTCTCTCAAGAAATAAAACTTGATGGATATATGCTTTTTCTTTGAATGCAACACCAGATTCTTTGAGATACTTATAGCACTTGAATTATCATAGAAAATTGTGACTGGCTCCTCAAACACAACTCTGATATCCTTTAGCATTTGCTTCATCCATAGAACTTGAGAATAATTATTTGCTGCTTCTATGTAGTCTACCTCTACAGTGGATAGAGAAATTGTCTCTTATTTTTTACTCATCCAAGATACCAATCTTCTTCCCAAGAAGAATGCACCACCACTAGTACTTTTCATGTCATCAACATCTCCTACCCAATCAACATCTATATATGCATGAAGAGTGAAGTCATTGTCCTTTGGATACCACAATCCATAAGCAATTGTTCCTTTGAGATACCTAAAAATTCTTTTGACTACCATAACATGGGATTCTTTTGGATCAGCTTGAGATTTGGCAACAAGTCCAACTACATTCATGATGTCTGATCTAGTTTGAGTTAGATAAAGCAATCCTCCAATCATTAACCTATACCTTTTTTGATTTGCCTTGGGAGAGTCATCATATTTCCTCAACTTACATCCGATTTCTATAGGAGTACTTACTGGTTTTGAGTCTGCCATTCCAAACTTCTTCAACAATTTGTTCACATACTTGGACTAATATATGAAGATACCTTTATCTTTCTGAACAATTTGCAGACCTAGGAAGAAGTTCATCTCACCAAACATTGACATCTCAAACTCACTTTTCATCTGATCAGCAAATGTTTTGCACATGCAATCATTTCCACCAAAAATGATATCATCAACAAAGACCTCAACAATTAGAATATCCTCATGATGAATCTTAAAGTACAGATTACTATCAGCAGTTCCTTTGTTAAATCCTAGCTGAAGAAAATGCTTATGTAATCTGGCATACTAGGCTCTTAGAGCTTGCTTGAGACCATACAAGGTTTTTCTCAATCTATAAACCATATCTCCCTAATTAGACAACTGAAACCCTTCTAGTTGTTCAATGTAGACGTCTTCCTCCAAATCTCCATTTAAAAATGTTGATTTGACATCCATCTGATAAACTTTAAAATCTTTGAAAGAAGCAAAGGCAATAAATAATCTGACTGCCTCTATCCTTGCCACCAAAGCAAAAGTTTCTTCAAAATCAATTCCTTCCACTTGAGAGTAGCCTTTACATACAAACCTTGCCTTGTTTCTTACAACCTCACCTTCTTCATTCAGCTTATTCTGAAAGACCCATTTAGTTCCAATCACATTTTTGTCCTCGAGTCTAGGAACAAGATCCCAAGTGTGATTGTTTTCAATTTGCAACAATTATTCTTCCATTGCCCTCACCCAATTTTCATCATTTCAATTTTCATTTATTGATTTAGGTTCAATCTTTGAAATCAAACAAATCTCTTCTTGATCTTCAACCACTCTTCTCCTAGTTTGAACACCTCTATTTTTATCTCCTATGATTTGATCTTCAAGATGATTCATTCTTACATACCTAGGAGTTTTAGGAATTATTTGAACTTCTGCTTCTTGAACTTATTCTTCATCTTCTGTACTAATCTCTTGAGTTACTGGAGTTACCAGATCAATTTGAATCTAGGTCTAGTTTTGAACTTGTCTTTCTTGATTTTGACTTTCATCTTGATCATCTGAATCATATCCACAATACCTGAAGTGTCCTTTGCTTTCATCAACTTTAACATTAGCACTTTCAACAATCTTTTTCAATCTTTTGTTGAAGCACCGGTAGGCCTTGCTTTGAGTTAAGTATCCCAAAAATATTCCTTCATCACTTCTTGCTTCAAACTTGCTTAAATCCTCATCTCTTTTGATATAACATTTGCTACCAAAAACTCTAAAGTATCTCATAGTAGGAGGATGACCAAACCACAGTTCATACAGAGTCTTACCAAGATTTCTTTTGATCTACACTTGATTAAGAGTGTAGATAGCAGTACTCACAGCTTCCCTCCAATAAACTTGAGGAACATTTGTTTCCATCATCATGGTCTTGGCAGCTTCTTAAATGGTCCGGTTCTTTCTTTCCATGACTCTATTTTGCTGAGGAGTCCTAGGAGCTAATAACTCTCTTTTTATTCCATGTTTTTCACAGAAAGCATCAAATTCTCCAAAAGTGAATTCTCCACCTTTGTTAGATCTCAGACACTTCAATTTCCTACCAATCTCATTCCAACCATCATCTTGAACACCTTAAACTTATCAAGAGCTTCTAATTTTTCTTTTAGGAAAGTTACCCACATCATCTGAGAGTAATCATTAATCAGCAACATGAAGTATATGTCTCCTTGAACACTCCTAATCCTGGCAAGACCACAGAGATCAATATGTACCAGTTCCAATCTCTCTCTTGAACCTTGTTCCTTACTTTTGAAAGAAATTTTGCTTTGTCTACCCAATTGACATTCTCTACACATGCTATCCAGTTTCACAAGTCTTGGAAGATCTCTTACAGTTTGAGTGGAACTTATTTTGACAATGTTATCAAAATTCACATGACACATCCTCCTATGCCATAACCAATTTGATCTATTTGAGAAATCAAATAACTTTTGTCTGAACTTCTTAAATGAAAGATGTTACCTTTGGTTTGAGTACCGGATGCAATTTCAATTCTGGAGCTTTCTAAGATTCTGCACTTTCCATCCTGAACCGGAGATCATAACCCTTGTCAACCAACTGTCCAACACTGAGAAGATTGTGTTTCAGTCCTTCCACCTACAAAACATCATTGGTGTTGTTCATACTATCAAAAGAGATGGATCCTCTACCACGAATTCTACCAGCTGACATGTCTCCAAATTTCACAAATCCTCCTTCATAATTTTCAAAACTCACAAACTTACTTTTGTCACCAGTCATATGATGAGAGCATCCACTATCAATCACCCATTCATCTTTTTCAACAACCTGAGCAGCCATGACACTTTCCACATTTGTACAACTAGTAGATTCAGTAGATATTGGATCTTCTTCTTTAATAGCAATGAACACCCAATCATTTTCCCCATGATCAAATCCATCATCAGTGACTCCTTCTCCAACTTCTTGGACATAATAGCAATTGTTCTAATTTTTGTATCTATTAGGGTTTGGTTTTGAAAACCTCTCCGAACATCTTGAAGCAAAATGACCAATCTTATTACAAGCAAAACATTTGAGTGGCAACTTTCCTTCATACTTACTGGATCCTCTTGGCATCCGGATCCTCTTGGCATCCGTTTGGCAATGGGAGCTTCAAGATCTGTAGTCTCATTTTCATCATCTTCAAGATCCTTCCTTGTTTTGATAAATCTACTTGATTTTCTTGAAGAACCTTCACCTAGATCATATCTTTGCTTTCCATGCACATTGGCCTTGAATGTCGATTCAGATTTAGAAAGAAAGTCACCAAATTCACTTAATTCAAAAGATAAGATTTTACCAATCAAGTGTTCTCTTGTAACATATGTAACAGTCCTAATATCTTTTATAGTAGCAACCTTGTGTTTTATGAATTGGGCAAAGATCTGAGCACTTTTGCCACAATCTCTGATTCTTCCAAAATTCTGCTAGCACACTTGATCCCACACACAAGTTCGTTTATCTTTTGCATATAGATTGTGATGTTTTCATCTTCACTCATCCTTAGATTTTCAAACTTTCCTCTCAAACTTTGCAGTTTGGCACATTTGACATATTTATCTCCTTCATACAGATTCTCCAACTTCTTCCAAATTTTATGAGTAGTTTTCAATCCAAAAACATTTGTCATTTCTAAATTAGTCAGGGCACTCAACAAGGCTTCTTTATCTTGAAGGTTATTTTTAGCATCCTTGAGTTCATCTAGAGTTGAAGGGCCTTTCTCCAGAGGTTCATACTTATCTTTGGTTATTAACCAATAGACATCACCCATGATAAATGGCATTACATGCGGCTCTTCCAAACAGTGTAATTTGTTCCATCAAATCTTGGACTATCCTTCTTGTAGGTCAACATCCTGGATCTCCTTGAGCGATTAAGCTCTAGGTTTTAGAGGAACTTGGCTGTGATACCAATTGTTAGAAATAGTCTAGACAACTGAGAGGGGGGATGAATCAATTGTCCCTATACTTTTACTTTTAGAAACTTCTTTACAACCAAATCAATGAGGATAATATTAAATCATTAATCAACACATGAACAGAAACAATATGAACACACAACACCAAAGTTTTGACATGGAAAACCTAGTTAAGGGAAAACCCACGGTGGGGGTTAACCCACAAAAATGCATACCCTGTTAAAAGTACTTAAGAAAATAGAATTCACATGCCTTCGAGTGCACTGCCCAGAGCTCACTTCTCAAGAAAAGGCTCATTGCCTAAAGAGAATTATGATTAACATAGAGATAATGAACTGAGAAATAGCATCTATGTTCATGCCTAAATTAGTTCTTTGAAGGCTCAAAAACTTCTTCTCTTATCCATAAACTCTTCTTCAGTGACTCTTCACTCTATTCTTCTTTCGCTCCTCTTCTGCTCTGCTCTGCTTCTAATCCTTTCTTTTGATTTAACTCATTTGTTCAAGGATAATTTTCCACCTCTCTTCAACAAGTATATATACCCTTCATCAACCTTGGAATGATCAACAAGGTCAGCTAGGATCAACGCAGATCTTCACAATGTCAGCCAAATACAACTGAGACTTGAATCAACACACCACACTCTAGAGAATTGCTTTTAGAACATCCGCAACACACTTAAATCAATCAGTCATCCAGAACTGGGAAGAACAACAACATTAAGAAAGAAATCTTTTCCAACAAGCTCAAACTTCAATGTGGACCTCCAACATAGTAGCTACATGATCCAAAAACCTTCACAAGCACAATGAGATCAATAGAAACATCTGCACTCCGCCACATCACCAGAATCTATTACACCTTCATCCAGAACCTCAGGAACACTATCTGCCATGACTGTCAAACTAGAAAGATTGCTTGCAGACCTCCAAACCACGAACCACTCAAGTTGAGAGAACACACCACCATCCCAGACATGCCTCTAGATCTGCAGATCATAGAGTACTAATACCAGACCAATCCAGACTAGTTTCTTTCCACACTATTTCTACTAAATATTGCAGAATCTGGTTCTACTCATATGGTCATAACTTCTTCAATTCTTTATGCAGATTTCTCAAATCTTGACTGGAGCAACCTCTGACAATCCTCTACACAGCTGTATGATCCGCATGTATAAATTGTCTATAATTTTCTCAATATCCTCAACAATCTGGTCCTCTATACAGACAGCAGTATAGGATATTGTTGACACCAATGGCAACAAGGATATGTTGACATCAATGACAACACCACTTTAGGCACATATTTGCAACAGGGTTTCCTTCATGTTATGAAGGGATTTGGGGAAGTGTAATTGCTTCATGGTTGGGTGGAAAAGAACTTGAGCCATGTTCCCGTCTCTCAACTTGCAGATGACCATGTGGGTTAGTGAGGACTGGAGACTTGGATTCAGATATTATTCATTACTTGTGCCAGATTATTTTACTTATTATTTCATTATGATAATTTATGTCATGTGAGCCAAGATGGACATTGTATATTCTTTTATAGTGCTAACACCTGGTTATAGCATGTGGATTGTAAGATGTAATTTCATTATCGTTGATATTATTACAAAGATCTATCTTTCTTCTTGACTTGATGTAATTAAGTGGATTATTTACGTCAGGAACTTTTGCTATGGAATGCATACTTTACATTTTGGTAGTAGGGAGAATAAAAGGAAAATGGGGAATTCTCCCAAGCAAACCCAATTATCAAGGAAGAAGGAGCTTATTGAGAAGAGTGTGTGGAGGACCCATGAAATCTAGAAGGATAGTGAGGCCCCTCAAGCCCAGGACAAGGGGAAAGGTGAAGCCTTTCCTGAAGCTAGTATAGGTGATACCTTCCCTAGAATTCAGAGCCACTATCCTTCAATCCCCAAGGACTTCATACTCCCACACCCTAATCCCACTTTACTGTAGAAGCTATCTATAGATATTAATCTAGTAATACAAAATGTGGTGACTCTCCATTAGACCTTTGAGGTGCAACATAATCTCATTAATTGGTTTTATGTGGAGATTAACATGCTTAATGTTAAGATGGAAATCATGGTTAAGAAGCAGAGGAGGGAGACCCAATTATTTGTTATGGAGGACACTAGGATTTTCTAGAATTGGGAAGCTATTCCCCAAGTGAATAATATGTTGGATGATATCTCTATTCAGAATAAAAGGCTTGTTGTCTTGGAGGAGGAGCTAATGAAAGGATAGAAGAATCAAGATGCTAGATTGGTGGCTTTGGAATAGGACTTGTCCAAGATAAAGGAAAACATCAATAGGGTTGTTAAGAAGAGTGTTATAGAGATGAAAAACATTAGTGACAAGGTAAAAATATTTTTTTAGGTGTTAGTGCTCAAAGTTGAGATTCCTCAAATCCCTAAAGCTAGTCAATTCTTGAGTTCTAGGGGTGTCAAACTCAAGACAAGGATTATAAACTTATATTTAGAATGAGGCAACTAAGGACAATGTTGATAAGGTGGGAAATACCTTCAGATTTTGTGTTTTCTAGACCTAGGGGGTATTCCCTAAGGTGTATGATAAAAATGACTAATAGCAATGCAAAGTTAAATCTTGAATCAAACCATACCCAATGCATACGAAACTCCAATTTTCTATCACTAAGCGCTTGTATGCGAGTTTGAGGAGTTCAAGGGTATTACACCTTCATATAGAAGATACACAACCATGTAAAGAGCCTAAAATGATGATTTAAAATCCCCTCATACATAAGCATACATATATGCATGGATGTGGGTATTAAAACAACATAAAAATATTAAAGATTGAGATTTTGTCATGTTTTGAGTGTGTTGGAGGAAAAAGAAGTTGAACAAAAGTCTAATCAGTGTCTTTATTTAGTGATGACACTAAAGTCTAGGTATTAAATCAAATGGGACACTCATGTAATAAAATTATGATATCTTAAACAAGATGCTAACAAAGACCACACATGAATGCTTGACACATAAGCTAAGCTCTTTGCATAACATCAAATAGGTACATGCAATTGTAAAAACATATCACTAAGCATACCTTAATAATACATAAACAAACCCATGAGTTTCATGTATTATCTTGAAGAGATACCTTGAAAATTATTTATAGAGTATTTTACAACCTTCTAGTTGACTAACCAATAAAAAATAATACTCAAATCAATAAATGTGATTAAGGAGATTCATCAGATCAATAAAAACTCATACAATATTCATGGAGACACTCAATAAAATACCAAATCTATATTTTAATTAATTATTTGGAGATTAAAATGCCCTCTCATATCCTTTGAGAGAAAACCTAGGATAAATTATAAATAAAATGCTCTTTCACAATGATTGGAAGAAACCCTCAATGTTCAAAGTTGTATTCCTCTATTTATGCTTTGCAACCAAGTATTTTCCATCCTTTGAAATGAATGCCCAACTGTATAATATACTTTCTCAAACCTTTAGGTAGCCTTGAAAGGAGATATGTATTTCATAAAAGGATCAGGGTGACAATACTTGCTTGCATCATGTCCATGTGGGTTGGTACTGGAAACACACTTATTTGGAATGCTCGTCCATGCCTTAGCACATTGTTTTGATCATGAAATGGTCTCCAAGAGTAATCAGGTGGATGAAACTTACTTACCACACTCACAACCATCAAAGGGTTAGTAATGGTGGTCTCGAGAGTTGTTGGAGCATACAGAAGCATATGAAGATATGAATGTATCCCTTTAGTCGAGGTACCTCTCTTTTAGTTTTGGTGCCCATTTTTAATTTAAAAAATCTTTTTCTTTTCTATGCCAACTTTTGAAACTTCCTTTTAAAACCTTTTTGACACTTCGATAAGTTTGTGAACTCGTGAACTTGCTGAAATACCCCATCTTTTCTCTTTTGCTCTTTCTTTCTTTTCTTTCATCTTTGGTGATTCGACAAGTTCATGAGTTGGTGAAGTTGTCGAAACATTCTTCTTTTTCATCTTCATATTTTGTTCTTTTTTATCCTTTTAGACCTTTAGAAAACTTATGAACCATTTTTCATATTTTGGTGAATTCTTGAACTTGTTGAAAGCCACTTTCTTTATCTTTCTTTCTTCTTGCTTCCTTCTCTTTCAACATTTCAAAAAGTTCACAAACTGGCAAACTTGTTGAAACACTTGTCTTTCTTTTTTCTTTCCTTCCTTTCTTTATTCTCTCTTTTATTCTTTGTTTCCTCTTTTGGTGATTTGGCAAGTTCACAAACCAACAAACTTGTTGAAAATCTTGTCATCTTTGTTCTTTCGATGTTTCAACAAGTTCACGAACTTGTGAACTTGTCGAAACACTTTAAATTTTTAATTCTTCTCTTTATTTTTTGTTTCTTAGGGACTTTACAAACCTTTTTAGTAGGTTCTCTAGTTGGTGAACCTATCAAAAAGTTAAAATGTTCTTCTTTATAAAGGCTATTTAGGCTTTCGGTAGATTTGTGAACCTGTGAACTTGTCAAAAGGCTTATAGACTTGGAGATTTTAAAAGACTTAAAAAATTTTGAAGGTTTTTGAAGTTTTATTGAAGGTTTGAAGATTTATTAAGGGTTTTCAACATATGATGGGGGATGTAGGGTGAAAAACCTAGAAAAAACAAACAAGGACTAAGATGAACCTAGAATTTTCAAGTTGGGTCCCAACATTGGATCTAGTTGAGAACATGTGACTCTTGCGAGCACAATGAGAATCTCGCTATCTCGAGGTTACAAACCAAAAGGAAAGAGCAAGGACCTAGCCAAGACAAAGGGGAAGGACAACAACAATGAAAACACAAACACAAAGCACACAAAAGGAAAATATATATACATAGGCAAAAAGTACCACATACCATCAAGAGAAATAGTGATTTAGATGTTGGTCATGTACTGATAATTCTACAAATTCTTCATCTAAACTCTTGAGGTAAAAAGTGTTTTGACTACACTTGTCTATAATCTTATAAGGGCCAACCCATAAGGCTTCAAATTTTCTATGCTTGCCCTTATCTTCAACCCTAGATTTCCTCATGAGGACTAGGTCACCAACTTGGAAGCTCCTTTGAACTGCATGACAAGGGTCATTATACCTTGCATAGTTATATTAATTTGTCACATCCAAGGTAGTGTACCCATGGCTATATGTGGTAGGAACTAATAACCAACAACCCAAAGCTACCTTCTAAAACCAATCCTATTTATCCATTCAAAATTATGCATTTAACTATCTGCTGAAAGGGAAGATCTAATCTAAGAATCTAAAGTACAATTTGTTGAAATGAACTAATTATCAAAAAATTGGAAAAATAGTAAATGAAACAGAATAGAAATCTGATCTAACAAATAACAAAGCAATGAACTAAACTAAGAATTTTCAAGGATCTAAGAAAGCAGTAAATCAAAGCAATAAATACTAGTCTTCTCTCCTTTTGGTGGGAGTGGACCCTTGCTCCACACCTATGGAAGAGAGACTACTTCAACACCTCAAAACACACAAATATAGAACTGCATGCTTCTTATTCCAAATTCTTTAAAATAGAGTGAATCTTTTTTATTTTCAAAACCAATTCTATATATATTCTACTGTTTCCATGAAATATATATCAAGTATTTTTCTATTGATATAATATCTCTAGAGTTTATTATCACTCCTAGTTCTCTACTAGATACAAAGATCTTTATTCCTTATTCTAAGCATACAACTATCCTTTCAAAATATCACCATGCAGGAATAAAAAAAAAAATAAAGTGACACTGAAGGTGTCCCTTAAATCAAGAGTTTTAACTTAAGTTTAATCAAGCTATGGAGGCCACTGAAAAGGGAAATAACTAAAAATAGTTATTTTGGTAAAATTCCTTGATCCATGCAAAAATAGTCAACAAGTGTCCTTTTAAACTGAGCCACTACTGCAGTCTTCTCCCAAACACTCTAACACCTTCATGCAGAACTCTGGGGATCCTCCTAGAACTACTCTGGAGATGCTACAATCTATCTAAATAGTGGTTCTGGAGACTCTACACAGTCTGTCTGGACATCAACTCCATATATGTCTATAACAACTTAACTGCAACAACACCATGGAACATAGCTTTGGATATTATGCTTCTTGTATGTCTATGCATCTCCATGGGACTCAGCATCAGAGATCCCTCCATACTCCTACAAAATTCTTGAGACTTCGCCATATCCATTCTACATAGTTCAAGAGATGGAAAAAGCTTCTCCATAGTCTTCAAAAACCTTGCTATCTAGAATGAATAGTTCTTGTCATAAAAACAAGATACTTCTACATATTTTTGTCATCTCAAGTTCAAAACATGAAACCTTTTAAATATAACTGCTACTACAACATCACATCTTAATTTAACATAACTAAACAAGGTTTTAACAGTCTTAAGTACAAATCAACAGTATGGAATGATATTTGGGATAGGAAAAGGAGATATAAAAGCACATTCTAATTATTACTACCTGATACTCATCATTCCCCCTGAGCTTAAGGGTTTTCAAGTCCTCTTGCAATATCTTGAAGCCTTGACCTATTGAGCTGGTATAATCTCTTTGTGATATTATAGCTTCTTTCAAATGTTGTCCATTTTGTCTAAGTGGTATTAGTGTTTCCCTTATAATGCTCCACATTTTGCAACCATTCTTGAAATTTTGTATCCTCCAACTGTTCAACCCACATGGGCAGAGGCTTAATAATCAAGGGAGGGCTAAAGTGTATCCCTAACCAATCTTGCTTGTATTTTTATATGAACTTTACCACAATGTTGGCCTTTCTGATGAACCATTTGAGGTTGGATGGGGATACAATCTCTCTTATTTTCTGCTCTAGAGATAGGTTGTTCCACCTTCTTCTACAAGCAGTCAGAATCTTTTTGGCTATGGAGTGCACAAGGAAGCTAAATTCTATTACACATTCCTCTAAATTCTGTTGATATATGGGCAATAGCTTAGGAGAATAGATAAACACCCGGAATTGAGTTTCAAAACCCCCTGGGCAGGGCTTTCATGCCTAAGGAATATCCCTGTGTTTTTATGTTCAATGAGTGTTCATTCTTTCCAACCAAATTTCATGATTTTTCATCAAGGACATAAAGGCCCTCAATTGGAATTCTCCCACAAACAAATTTATAAAGAATGTAGTGTGTTCAGTTAAAATAAAATTATGCAAAAACAACTCACAAAGAAAGTTTTTGTCCTCATCATTACTTTGCTTGTATAACTTCATAAAATCATGTCCATTTTCTATGGACTCAGTAATTTCAGAGATTATTAGTGAGAGTTTCATTTGAAGGAATATTTCCTTAAGAAACATGGTGTAACTCCCACTAGGTGGCTTGTAGGAGAGGATGTCTAAAGAGAGGTTGGCCACTATCATTATCTTTTCTTCAATTGATTTCACCTTAGCACTTAATGTAGAAGATGCTCTTTGCAGTTGGAGCATTGCAGTAGTACCAACTAGCTCATTACATCTTCTTTCCCAATTTAAAAAAAGCCCTAGGGTTATTCACTTGGAATTTCCTTAGGGAGACATATGTTTAGGTCCCTTGGTCATATTGCAAAATACTGTAGAACAAATTTTGTTAAATCTAACAAATAGGAAAGAAAGGAGAATGTTCATCCTAACGAGGATAATGCATCAGACTCTCTTGTGAATAAGGAGAAGGAAACTAAGAAAGTCTGGAAGCAGAAGAAAGAAGAGTCTTTGATAGTACATACAACATTTCATGCTAAGATATGGAATCCATGGGTGATAGATGGTGGTTGCTCCAGTCACATGACCGGAGATAAAAGTAAGTTTATAAGTCTGCAAGAATTGAATGGAGGCTTAGTTAAGTTTGGTGACAAGACATCTAAAAATATCTATATGGTAAAGGAACATTGAGTATTTATCGAAAAGCCAAGACTCAAAATGTATATTATGTTGAAGGACTAAAGCACAATTCTCTTAGTGTAAGCCAGATGTGTGACAATCGATATAATTTGACATTTAATGCAAAAGGTTGTGAGATCAGGAAAGCACGCTCTAGTAAGTTGGTTGCTAAGGTAAGTAGAATAGAAAATAATCTTTACAATCTCAAGGAGAATGAAGGAAGAAGTTGTTTGATGGGACAGGTTGATGAAAGTTGGTTGTGGCACAGAAGATTAGGACATATCATTTTTTACAACCTTGTGAAGGTAAGTTCAAAAAGTGTAGTTAGGCACATGCCTAAAATCACAAATCCAGCTAATACAATTTGTAAGGAATGTCAGCATGGGAAAAAAACAAGGTCTAGTTTTAAAACAAAAGAATACTCTACTTCAAAACTCTTGGAGTTAGTTCATACAAACCTATGTGCTCCAACCAAGACACAAGGACTAAAAGGTGAGAGATATTTCATGTTATTAGTTGATGATTTCTCAAGAATGACATGGGTAACCTTCCTTAAGGATAAATCAGAAACCTTTGAGAGATTTAAGACATTTAGGTCTATGGTTGAGAAGGAGAGTGGTCTAACAATCAAATGCTTAAGTTAAGATAGAGGTGGATAATTCACCTCCAATGAGTTTGTGGAATACTATGAAAGACATGGGATAAAAAGATAATACTCTGCACCTAGAACTCCATAGCAGAATGGAGTTGTGGAAAGGAAAAATAGAACTATATAAGAGATGGAAAGAACTATGCTAAATCAGGAAAAATTACCTGATGTTTATGAGAGAGATGCAGTACACAAAGCAGTGTATGTCTTAAACAGAGTGTAGTTAAGGGTAAACACTGATAAGACTCCTTATGAATTATGGTATGGCAGATCTACTTTTGTCAAATGTTTCAAGGTGTTTGATAGTAGATGCTACATCAGAAGAGATTAAGATGGCCTTGGAAGATTTGATTCTAGATGTAATGAAGGCATTTTTCTAGGATATTCTAGCAGATCCAAAGCATATAAGTGTTATAATGAGAGATTGCATAGAACCGTAGAAAGTGCTAATGTCAGGGTAGATGAGGACCAGCCGCATCTAACTCATAACAAAGACAGCTACTTAGAAGAATCAATTATAATAGAAGAAGAAGAAGAAGAAGATGCTACTGTTGAAAAAGAACCTAAGAGGTTAACTGTTAAGGCACCTACTAGGTATGTGCAAAAATATCATCCTGAACAATAGATAATCGTAGACAAAAATGGAGTGCAGACTAGAAGGAAACTTGCTAGAGCAAATGAACAAGTAAATTTCTCATTACTCTCTACGATTGAACCTAAAACATTTACTGATGCTAGTGAGGATGAAGGATGGATCAATGCAGTGGAAGAGGATCTCAATTAGATTGAGAAAAATCAGACATGGGAATTGGTTCCATGGTCTGCATAAAAGAATGTAATAGGCACAAAATTGGTGTTTAAAAACAAGCTAAATGAGGATGGAGAAGTTGCGAGGAATAAGGTATGTTTGGTTTGTCAAGGATATGCACAAGTTGAAGGCATAGATTTTGAAGAAATATTTGCACCTATAGCAAGATTGGAAGCCATTAGGATGTTTTTAACATTCTCTATTTATAAGAACTTCAAGGTTTACCAAATGGATGCTAAATCTGCATTCTTGAATGGGAACCTTAATGAAGAGGACTATATTGAGCAACTTGAAGGGTTTCAGCTGTTAAAGAAAGAAGATTATGTGTGTAGACTGAAAAAGGCTTTGTATGGTCTGAAACAAACCTCTAGGGCTTGGTACACTAAGCTAGATAGTTACATCTAGCAACAAGGGTAAAAAAATAGATGTGCAGATAGTAACTTATACTTCAAATCAAAAGGTGAACACATGTTGATTGTTGTTGTATATGTTGATGACATCATTTTTTGTGGTAGTGATGACAAGATGTGCAAGGAATTTGCTGATCTGATGCAGAAAGAGTTTGAAATGTCCATGCTTGGAGAACTTTCTTTCTTTCTTGGTTTACAAATATCACAATTAGATCAAGGTATATTTATATCTCAAACCAAGTATGCAAAGGAAATGTTCAAGAAGTTCAAGATGGAATATTTTAAGCCTATGGGTACCCCCATGATGATAGGATGCAAGTTGAGTAAGAATGATGAATCACCTGATACAGATCAGATGATGTATAGATTATGATAGGTGGCTTACTGCACCTAACTGCATCCAGACTAAATATCATGCAAGTAGTATGCATGGTGGCTAGATTTCAAGTTGCTCCTAAGGAATCTCATGTTCAAGTTGTGAAGAGAATTTTTTGATAATTAAAAGGTATTGTGGATGATGGAATATGGTACCCTCGAAAGAATGATTTTACTTTGACAAACTATATAGATGCTAATTGGGTAGGAAGTACAGATGATAGGAGAAGCACCAATGGTGGAGCTTTCTTCCTTAGTGATAGGTTGGTATCATGGCTTAGCAAGAAGCAATATTTAGTCACGGTGTCCACTGTTGAGGCAGAATATATTGTTGTTTCATGTTGTACACAAGTTTTATGGATGAAGCATACTCTCAATGACATAAAGGTGGAGTTTAATTATCCTATTTCCATTATTTGTGATAATACAAGTGCAATAAATATCTCAAAGAATCATGTGATACACTCAGGAACAAAGCACATCTCCATTAAATATCATTTCTTGAGGGAAAAGGTTGTAGATCAGGAAGTAAATTTGGAGTATTTGCCCACACAAGATCATATTACAGACATTTTCACGAAGACACTTGCCAAGGATACTTTTGAATATCTCAGGCGGAAGCTAGGAGTTATTGATCCTTCTTCTCACACGTAGAAATGTAGTTGTAACAACTATCCTAGGGAGAGAAACTCAAGGCATATCTTTCATCCATGTTTTGATAGTGACTACCTCTCAAGGGGAGCAGATAGTAGATAGATGGCAGTAGAAGTTGGTTACTGTCAGAAAAGAGGTTGATTACCTCCCTTTGCTATTGATGTCAAAGGGGGACAATTAGGGTAAGGGGGAGCAAATGCAGAAGAGCTAGTGCAGGACAACATTATTGCAGAAGGATTAAAGTAGCACTATGAACAATTTATGCATGAGTGTTGCCATCAATGACAAAGGGGGAGATTGTTGATATATTATCATTAATGTCAAAGTTAGATGTCAAAGGAGTTTGTTAGAGTGTCTCTAGAAGAGGAGAAGTGCATAGAGGCAAATGGTTCTAAGGTAGAAGGGTAGGAAAATATACTAAGGCATTAGTTTTTCCCTTAGCAAAAAGTTTAGTTCAAAAAATGGCAAGTTTACCGGTTCTGCTCTTTGTTGATTCAACGATAGAAGAGAGAGAAAGCACCCTTGTTGAAAACATTGAAGAAGGAAAAAGACTAAGTCTCGGCCACAATGTTTAGTTTGAAAGTTTGGCATTTTTCTAACTCGCCAACTGAGTGACAAAGGGTGACAAAGGCATGGAAGAAGGAAGCTTGAAGTATAAAGGCTTAGTTATCAATAAAGTTCTCTTTTTGAGAACTAGTTTGTGAGTTGGGCATTTTTCTGATTCACCGACTAAGCAACACTTGGAAAAGAAAGGAAGTAGTGTGTGAAGCAGAAAAATCAAAGTTTGAAGAAATGAAACATTGTTGATAAAGGCATAGAAAGGCCAGTTCGGGATCTCAAAGAATTGTCGACAAAGGAAAATTGATGAGGTGAAGACTGTATTAGAAAACTTCCCAGTTTTTGAACTAGTTCTTAGTTTTAAGATTCACCGACAAGCTGATAACATAAAATAGAGGGCTAAGTTTTCAAAAGTTAGACTTTGCCGATAAGGAAGACATAAGCCATGGTTCGTGAAAGTTGATATTTACCGACAAAGGCATCATAGGTGATAGTTCAAAAAGGAGTAATTTCGCCGATAAAGGCGATAAAAGTGATGGTGTGTATAAAGCTTGTTTCTCTGACAAAGAAAGAATAGTTTGAGATCTCTAGAAATCATTGATAAAGGGATAAGAGATAAAAGTTTGGAAAAATGAGAAATCGTCGATTAAGAAAATAAAAAGGCAAAGTTCAAAGAAATGAACTTTTGTCAATAGAGGCAAATGGGGATAAAAGTAAATTTTGAAAAAGATGAAAATTACTGATAAGGGCATCAAAAGACAAGTTTGTAAAAGGAACTTTCACCAATAAAGGAGGACAAAGAAGACATAGGCGATAGTTCAGAAAAAGTAAAATTCACCGATAGAGCATCTTAAGGCCAAGGTTCAAGAAATGATAAAATCACCAACAGAGGATGGTTAAAAAAATGCTTTAAATAGGCTATAGTGTTTGGTACATAAACTGAATGGGCTAGAAATAATAGTGGATGCTTGGATGACGGTGATAACAACTTAGAAAAGTGGGAGTGTTAACATGCAAACAACTCGAGTGCAAGAACTATGGCTAAGGTTGGTCATAATGATGGATAAGTAGTAGTTAAACGAATTGAATGCATGTGCAAAGCTACATGCAGAGTTTTCTTTTTGGACATGCAAAAAGCAAAAGTGTAGAAATACTGGAGTGCACACATGCAGATGTGTGAGTGTATACAGAGATAGTTGTATACTAAAAGTGAGAGTTTTAACATGTAGAAAAACTAGAGTACAGACATGCAAATGATGGAATACATGCAAAAGGGTACATTTATATAAAAGTGATTGTAATAGAATAATATATGTAACAGACAGATTGATCATGTAGGTGTGAGAAGATTTTAGTGTAGAGAGAGTCTGGGTGAGTAGAGTGAGAGGAGAAGACTGTGTATAAATTGAAAAGGTGCATTTGAGGTTGATGAAGAACCAAATGGTTGCATACTTGAATATGTAAAGATTCAGTGAGGTTGGTGCCTCCTATGGACTGATTTAGTGCTCAGGTTAGAGGATTGTAGTCTCCTTAGAGTTGGTGCTCTTAAATCAGAGGTTTGGTGACTCCTTAGAGTTGGTGCTCTTAAACATTGTAATCAATGGTTTCATTTGTGTTAACTTTTTTTCCCTCTGTCCAGGGCCAAACAGTTAACCTGGTGTTTTCCTTGAAAATCCCTTTGAAAAGGTCCCTATAAAGCAAAGTGCCAAAATTCCCAGAGGCCTTGCCTAAAAAACCTTACCATTGGAAAGAGCTCAAAAAAATAGGTAGGTTTGCTTTTTACAGCACCCTGAAATTTGTCCAAATGAGGAAGTTATGCATGGTCAATGTTTCAGTCAACTGACAGTTCAAATGTGCACTTTGGCAAGCTTGCAAAATTCCATCGACATTTGAAAATGATCATCACAGATCGCGACACGTGTCAGTAGTGGAGCATAGTTTCTAAAAGTTTCAATGTTGCCATGGAGGGCACCACGTGTCAGCTTCCACCAGAGTTTCATCGCAGCTTCTCTAAGTTTCATCGCAGTTTCTTTAAGTTTCCTCGCAATTTCTAACAGTTTCTGAGAGTGGTGTGGATGGCACCACGTGGACCCACCCGAGGGACACATAAAGTTTCTGAAGAGCCCCGCAGATGGAGACACCTGGTAGCCTCCGCTATGTTTCTAAGAGTTTCACGGCCCCCGCCCAAGTTTCGCGAGCCCCTTTTATAAAGTTTCTCAGTGCCGCGGGTTGCGACAAGTGTCAGAGGCGGAGAGCCTCTGTAAAGTTTCTCAAAGTCCCGCAGAAGCCGCCATGCGTTGCTTTCTACTGAAGACCCTTTAATGTTTCTAAGATGGGGCGGCATGCTCCACGTGTCCCTTGCAGTTGCTGCGGAAGCTGACACGTGTCAACTTCTGCATGAGTTTCTTTTTTTGTTTCGGTGGAGGCCAAGAGCGAGGTGGGCCCCTATATTATTTCTAAAGTGAAGTGGAGGGCACCACGTGTCGATTTTTGCATGAGTCTTAAGTGGTCGTTGAAAAGTTTCTACATTGTTTCTTTCTGAGCGGAAGGCGCCAGGTGGCGGGCTCTGCCCAAGTTTCTGTTCATGTTTCAAGAGTAACGCGGGGGACGACACGTGTCCGCTTTCGCCTGAGTCCCAGCTAATGCTGTATTGTTTCTCACGGCAATGTGGAGATTGCCACGTGTTGCCATCCACTAAAGTTTCTAAGAGTTTCAACGTCATAGCGGAGGATGCCACATGCCCCTTAATGTTTCCGTGGAAGCTGCCAAGTGGTGGCCTCTGCAATGTTTCCTTTTGTTTCAAGGCTTGGCGCGGGCAAGGTGGGTCCCAATAGGACCTCTGTTGCTGCGGATATCACCGGGGGTTGTGACACATGTCACAAGCAGAGGCTCGATTAGAAAGTTTCAACGTAGGCACGGAAGGTGCCACATGTATCATGTAATGGACGCGGAGCTTGCCACATGTCAGCTTCCGCATTTCTCATTCTGTCCAACAATGTAAAGTGGCGGATGGTTGTGGGCCCTGGTTTCAAGGTGTCTCTAGTTCTAGATGCCGCGGATTGTGAAATGTGTCACGAGCGGGGGCAACTTCAAAGTTTTGACATAGTTTTACAAGGCATCACGGGGCATGACACGTGTCAGCTTCCGCACATGTTTCCAACAGAGGCTTCAAAAAGAGTTTTGGCACCCAGTTTCTTGTATAGACACAGCCCAGACCTGACAGCATTTTTCAACAGTTTCATAAAGAGCTTCAGGTCTACAGCTTGCGTTTAGGGATATATATGTCGAGACACAGTTAAAGATACTAAAGCGATCTACACACAAATGCAGAAGTGATATACATAGGTGATTGACCAAACTTTGACCGCCTGTATCTCCTTCATTTTAGTGAATTTTCACATGCTGTAAGAGGTAAAGTTGTGTGTTTTCATCCCCTCTTTCATTTGGCGGGATTTTTAGGAGGTTTTGTGACACTTTTTTGACAGATGGAGATTTTTGGGGGCATTCATTACAGCAGATATGGCAAGCAGCTATCAGCATTCAATGCTAGGTTATCCTCCGCCATTCTGAGGATCAGATCGATGACGCGGCTGTTTGCATTGAATACCCAGAATATCTCCCACCTGCCCCTGTTCCAGATCTTTGGTGCCATTACTCTTGGCAGGTGGATGTCTCTTCAAGAAGATATTTTCTGGTTGTAGCTTCCAGAATGGATTTTGGTAACTGACCTAAGACAGTTTTTGTATTGCTATATAAGCTGAGGCTTATGATGTAATAAGGGTTGGAAAATTTTTGGAAACTTTCTATTCTCCCTGTTTCCAAACAGAACTTTTCATACTGTAACTTTGCCTTTCTTTAGATATATGAAAGCTATCATGCCTTTTGTTGATTTTTCTATCTCTGTGTAAATCTGCATATGGTTGTCTGTGAATATTTCTTGTTCCTCTCAATCATTTTGCTCCTTACCTCTGTTAGAATCATCTATTCTGTGTATATTTGCTTGTTGTATCTGATTATATTGTGCATGCTTCATCTATGCAAAGGTTCTTTAGAACTGTCTGGTGCATCACCCTTTTATGCTTTTCAAGTATTGTTGTTTTATCTTTCATTTTAGCACATCTCTTCCCCTTTTCACCCTAAAATACAGTAGTTTTAGGTGATAACTAGACAAGGAAGCCGGCCTTCTTCGGAGGTTTGATCTCATTTAGCAAAGTCCCACACTTAGAGATCAATCCCATTGTGTCATTGGAATGCTTGGAGTCTCATTCAAGCAGGGTGCAATTTCATGTGACAACAGTTTCTGGCACGCCCGGTGGGACAAGACAAATACTTATTACTGGTTTTGATGTGCAACCAGTGTTTTTCTGACCTATAAGAGGTTAAAAATTGCATATCTAGTGACTCATACTGAGGAGGATCAGGCAAACCAATTTTGCTGATATACTTTTATGAGAAGGATACAAACTAGGAGTTCAAGTTCCAGCTCATTTGATTATCTACAGCTTTCTCCACCTAGGAGGCAGAGTAGAACTATAGTAAGAACTCCCTATTCTAAGAGGACCTTGTCAACTCCTCCAAATTTTAGACCAATTGCCTTTGTAGTCCTTGTAGCAACTCAAGCAAACCCACTTCCAGCTGCTCAGATGGCAAGAAATCAGCCATTTGTGGCTTTTGATGGGGGAAGCCCTTTGAACTTAACGGTACATGATGCCATACCTATGGCAGCCTTGAAGAGCTTGCCCTATTTCACAAGGGAGACCCAAACTACACCTATTGAACACATAAGAGATGTGGCTTCTCTATGTGGAGTACATCATGTAACACAAGAAAATGTGGCTATCAGATTACTAGCTGCCTCATTCAAAGGAAAGGCATTACAATGGTTCAGAAGTCTACCAGTACAGACTATAGGGACCTGGGATGAACTAGGAGACAAGCTGAATAAGTAGTTCCAAGATAAATCAGATAATCTGTCATTGGTGGAACAGATGACCACCATAAAGAGAGCTCCTCAGGAACCAATGATGGACTTCAACTTCAGATTTCAGAAGACATGGGACAGAATCCCTGCCACGGTAAGACCTCCAGTTGAGTATGCATTCTTATATTTCTTGAAAGCTTTAAATAGTGATATTTCAGTAATGATATAATCACTAGGAGGTGTAAGCCTACCTGATGCCTATGAAATAGCCATTAAAGCAAAGAACAGTCTAACTCAGGCTGGAAAAATAGCACCTAGGCCCCCTATGCCCATTTTTCCCGAGATCCAGGCTTCTATACCTTTACCCACCCCATATTTTGTCCCTACACCTATTGTTGTAGCATTACCAAGTACCTCTACTTCTAAGCCTGCTGCCTCTAGTTCATCTCAAGAGCTAAAGGAGATAAAAAGTAGCCAACAAAAAATAGAAAATCTTCTGCAGACTTTTGGGAATGATCTAGTAAACATCAAGAAGCAGCAGTCTCAAGGTAGGCAGCCTTATCAACAACAATATTAGGGGCAGAACCAAGCATATCAGGGGCAGGGTCAACCTTACTAGGCCAATAGGCCATCTTATCAGAACAACTACCAAGGTGCCAAGCAAAATATGAACCAAAGGCCTTTTCAGCCTTACAATCTAGCACCTGTTAATGTAGCAAGGGAACTTGTCCCTGTTCAGAATAACATTGCAGCTGATTATGATTGGTGTGTCCCATGCCATATGCCACACAATCAGGGAGCCTGTTCAAGTGGAGTCCTAAATCAGGCTTTGATAGCACAAAACGTGGTAGCTACACAGCCATACACACAAAATGAAGGAGATGTGCAACAACAAAAGCAACCTCAGAATGATTCTGCTTTCATGAATTGGCAGGAAGGAGAATTCTATGGGGTAAAAAGTAATAGTAGTCCAGTTGCTGCCAATACAAGGGCTAAGAAGAGAGGTTATGAGGTTGAGCCAGCAGCAAGCAAAGGTAGAGAACATACTGATGCTTCCACATCCCGCATTCCTCGCATCTTGCAAAGAAGTGCACCAGCAACAGCAAGGGAGATACCTCATTTGTAGGCTGATACTGCTACTACAAAGTCAAGTCAGAAGGTAATTGCCTCTCCACCTTTCAATATTGTTGAAAACATGAAAAAGATGAGTGTAACCATGTCTATGTGGGATTCTTTAGAGATCCCTGGCCAAAAGAAGATGTTGCAGTCTGCCTTGTTTGATTTAAAAGTATCCAATGTTACCACTGTTGACCCAGATAGGACTGTCCTTACTAATTTATCCCAAGATGAAATCAAGCAGCCTAACCAAGGTGCCAAGCCTCTTCCCTTTTATATATCACTGATAATTGGAGACAAACTAGTGCACAATTGCATGGTAGATAGTGGAGCAAGTAGTTCTGTCATGCTTAAGCAGATTGCAGATCAGTTAGGGCTTAAGTACCAACCACTTGAGAAAGGTGTACTCCAGTTGGATGGAACATCTATTAACACTGTGGGTGTCATAAGAAACCTAGGTCTCACCCTACATGCCTACCCCAATGTTTCTATTTCATAGGAGGTGTTCATAATAGATTTGCCTCCTCATTTTGCCATGTGCTTATCAAGGGAATTTACGGCCAAAATAGGAGGATATCTATCTTCTAATTGGTCCCACATGTTTTTTAGGACTAGATATGGCACCAAAGTAACTTTGAAATCTAAGTTACTTTCAAACTATCACATAGAACCTTACACACCCAGTGTTGTTAATGCAAATTGCATTATCTCTGATGACCCTGAACTAGTTGCTGCTCAGGAACTACAAGCTGAGAGCATATTAGAGGTACTCTTGAAGGAGTGGGCCTCTGAAAATGTTGTAGAAGATCCTGAGGGACATATTCAAGAAGCTGGCATGGGAGTGTACATATTGCATGAGCATGAAACAGCAATACCAAGTCTTCTGAAGAAAGCTAAGCAGCAGGTAGAGCATCATGATGAGGTATGGAAAATGTACTTTGATGGCTCTAGGGGCAGAAATGGATCTGGTGGTGGTGCAATGCTAGTGTCACCACGAGGTGAAAACTATTATGCTGCCTTTCGTTTTGCCTTTTCTTGTACTAACAACACTGCTGAGTATGAAGGGTTGATCCAAGGTCTATAGTGCGCAAGAAGGAGGAAGATTGGCTATTTACAGGTGTTTGGAGATAGTGAGCTCATTGTGAATCAGGTAAGGGGATTGCACCTTACAAAAAGTGATGCCCTGAAGTGCTTCAAACACAGGGTATGGAATTTGATTGAAGAGTTTGATGCTTTTAATCTGATTTCCATTCCAAGGAGTCAGAACCATCATGCTGACAGATTAGCTTCTATTGGGGCTCATTTTGACATCCCCAGTGACATTCAAAGGGAGAAGGTTTAGCCTCATGTAAAAATAATTTCTAGGCCTTCTATCCCTGATAATAATATTCACTAGCAAGTTTTTGACAGTGATGAACAGATCCTCAGATTCCTATTAGAAGACGAGTTTTCCATGATGAATCAGGATAAACTCAAACAGTAATATGACAATGATCAAATCATTCAGCTGAGAACAAATAAGCTGCCCAAGGGATTGGTCACCTTGGAATCTATTTTTGGCACTGATGACCAAAAGAAGAAGACAAAAACTAGTATGCAAGTAAAGGAGGAGCATTATGAAGAGCTAAAAGTTTTCAAGGGTAGACTCCTTAAAATTGGTAAAATCTGCTCAGCTGAAGACAGAAGAGCTTTCATTGCTCTTTGTAAAGAATTTGAAGAGGTGCTTGCTTGGGACTATGCATACTTAAAGGGATTTGATCCTCATATTGCCCAACACACCATAGAATTAGAGCCGAGTATAAAACCCGTGAGGCAGAAACAAAGACCTCTGAATCCAAAGTTAGAACCCCTGATGATCAAAGAACTAACCAAGCTAATTGAGGGGAAGATCATCTTTCCAATCAAGCACACTTCTTGGGTTTCTAACCTTGTGCCTGTGAGGAAGAAAAATGGGGAGATCAGGTTGTGTGTTGACTTCAAAGACCTCAACAGAGCCTCCCTAAAAGACCACTACCCATTGCCTTCAATGGAGCAAATTCTGCAGGTGGTGGCTGGTTCAGGAAGGTTTTCTTTGCTTGATGGATTTTCTGGTTATAATCAGGTGCTAGTCAAGGAGGAAGACCAATTCGAAACTGCTTTCACAACTAAGTGGGGTACTATGGCCTACAGGAGGATGCCTTTTGGTCTCTCAAATCCTCGCTCTACTTTTCAAAGAGCCATGGACATGGCCTTTAAGGGTCTGATGTATAAGCTAGTGCTGGTATACCTGGATGATATAACAGTTTTCTCTAAAAATGCATCTGAGCATTTATCCCACCTAAGGCTAGTCTTTGAAAGATGTAGAAAGTTTGGGATATCCCTCAATCCGAAGAAATGCATTTTTGTTGTACATGAGGGCAAGTTGTTGGGGCATATTGTGTCAAAGGAGGGTATTACCATTGATAAAGAGAGGATACAGGCCATTTTGCAATTGCCCTTACCCAGTCATAAGAAGGGATTGCAGTGCTTCATTGGCAGAATTAACTTTCAGAGAAGGTTCATACCTGATATTGCGAATCTCTTAAAACCCTTGACGTCTATGATGAAAAAGAACATAATTTTCAGTTGGATGTCAGAGGCCAGACATAGCTTCTAGTCCATAAAGGAGGCATTAGCAGCTGCGCCAACCTTGATTAATCTGGATTTCTCCAAGGACTTCATCCTGTATGCTTATGGCGGCCTGGATACCATTTCCGCTATTCTGGTGCAGCAGCAGAGCGAAAGTTTTGAACAATCGATCACCTTCTTCAGCCAAGGGTTGGAGGAGTATGAGCAGAAGTATAGCTTCGTTGAAAAGCATGTCCTGGCAGTAGTCAGGAGTCTAAAAAAGTTTAGGCATCTTGTTTCAAACAACAAGATACACCTAATGGTGGCTCATTCTAGTGTGAAGGAGTTCCTGCAGAGTAAAGATGTTAATGAGAAAAGGGCTGGTTGGATAACCAAGGTAATGGAATATGACGTGGAGATCAAGATAACCAAACTGGTCAGAGGCAGAGGACTCAATGAACAGCTTGTCACTAGTTCTAAGGATGAGGTAGAAGAAGAAGAAGAGGTGCTCCTGATCATAGAAGAGGAGCATCAAGATGATACAGCAGTAGTAGGTACTAGTTGGGTTAATGATATGACCCAATTTCTGCAAACTGGTAGATGTCCTGCAGGCTTAGATAAAGCTAAAAGAAGATACTTCAGGCTACAATCCATTCCATATGTTTTAATTGAAGGCATCCTTTTCAAAAAAGACTTTAATGGTGTATTGCTTAGATGCATTGATACTGATCAAACTAACAAGGTGCTACATGAATTCCATGATGGAACAGCAGGAGGACATTTTGCCCCAAGAACTACTGCTTGGAAAATAATGAGAGCTGGTTATTATTGGCCTAGCTTATTTAAGGATGCCCATGCATGGGCTAGAAAGTGTGTTAAGTGTGCCCTTTTTGCAGGAAAAGAGAGACTGCCAGCTTTGCCTCTACACCCAATCCAGGTAGAGCAGCCTTTATGAGATGGGGGATTGATTTTATTGGACCTATCAACCCACCATCAAGTGCAGGCCACAGGTGGATACTCACAACCACAGACTACTTCACAAGATGGACTGAAGCAATGGCTTTGAAAGATTCTAATGAGAGTGTTGTTTTGAATTTTTATTGTGATTTGGTCTCTAGATTTGGAGTGCCTGAATCAATCATCTCTGATAATGCTCTAGCTTTTGTTGGCCTTAGAATAACTGACTGGGTTGTCAAGAATGGGATTTATTTAAATACTTCATCAAATTATTACCCACAAGGTAATGGTTTGGCTAAATCCACAAACAAAAATCTCATCAGGATTATTAAGAGGGCAATGGAGAATAATCAGAGGACCTGGCACACTGATTTAAAGTTTGCTCTATGGGCTAATAGGATAACTCCTAAGAGGTCTATTGGGAACTCCCCTTATCTGCTAGTGTATGGAAAAGAAGCAAGGTTGCCTATGTCTATGGAGCTGCCAGCATTAGACATTATGCATCACCTAGAAATGCTTGAAGCAGAAAGCCCCATGGCTGTAAGGTGTGCTCAGCTTATAGAGCTAGAAGAAAGCAGAGGTCAAGCTATGGCAGCCATGGAACATCATCAGCTACAAACAAAGAAGGCCACCTTGAGACATTTTAGAGTGGGTGATATGGTGCTCAAATGGGATGAACTGAGGAGTAGACCAGGAAAGCATTCCAAATTTGACAGCATGTGGAGTGGCCCCTTTCTCATCACTGAATGCAAGGAGCACAATGCATTTCAGTTGTCCAATATGAATGGAGAAAATCTGCATATCCCAGTTAATGGGATACATTTGAAAAGATGTTTTGAGGTATGAGCACCCTATAAATTAGTAGATTAGATTTCTTGTTTTCAATAAGTGTTGTTGCTCAGTAATTTAGATTCTTTTACTTCCCTAAGTGCTTCTGCACAGGCTGCTTTGTCATTAGGAGAAGGCAGGGCTTTCCCCCCTTTTTGTGTTTTGAGAGGCAAGTCTGAGTTTCCCAGCATATTTTAGACTTGACTCCATGCCCAATGGATGCTTGAGGCCACTGATCTCATGTTTAGCAAGCAAACATCCCATAGAGGTTGCCAAAAATGTTAACCTTTTTTCCCTCTGTCCAGGGCCAAATAGTTAACCTGGTGTTTTCCTTGAAAATCCCTTTGAAAAGGTCCCTATAAAGCAAAGTACCAAAATTCCCAGAGGTCTTGCCTAAAAAACCTTACCATTGGAAAGAGCTCGAGAAAATAGGCAGGTTTGCTTTTTACAGCACCCTCAAAATTCATCCAAATGAGGAAGTTATGCATGGTCAAAGTTTCAGTCAACTGACAGTTCAAATGTGCATTTTGGCGGGCTTGCAAAATTCCATCGACATTTGAAAATGATCGCCGCGGATCGCGACACGTGTTAGCGGCAGAGCGCAATTTCTAAAAGTTTCAATGTTGCTGTGGAGGGCACCACGTGTTAGCTTCCTCCAGAGTTTCATCGTAGCTTCTCTAAGTTTCATCACAGTTTCTTTAAGTTTCCTCACAGTTTCTAATAGTTTCTGAGAGTGGCGCGGATGGCACCACATGGAGCCACCCGAGGGACACAAAGTTTCTCAAGAGCCCCGCGGATGGAGACACCTGGCAGCCTCTGCTATGTTTCTAAGAGTTTCACGGCCCCCGCCCAAGTTTCGCGAGCCCCTTTTATAAAGTTTCTCAGTGCCGCGGGTTGCGACAAGTGTCAGAGGCGGAGAGCCCCTGTAAAGTTTCTCAAAGTCCCGCGGAAGCCGCCACATGTCGCTTTCCACTGAAGACCCTTTAATGTTTCTAAGATGGGGCGGAACACTCCACGTGTCCCTTGCAGTTACTGCGGAAGTTGACGTGTGTCAGCTTCCGCATGAGTTTCTTTTTTTGTTTCGGCGGAGGCCAAGAGAGAGGTGGGCCCCTATATTGTTTCTAAAGTGAAGCGGAGGACACCACGTGTCAATTTCTGCATGAGTCTTAAGTGGGTCATTGAAAAGTTTCTACATTGTTTCTTTCTGAGTGGAAGGTGCCAGGTGGCGGGCTCCGCCCAAGTTTCTGTTCATGTTTCAGGAGTACCGCGGGGGACAACACGTGTCTGCTTCCGCCTAAGTCCCAGCTGAGCCTATATTGTTTCTCACGGCAACGCGGAGATTGCCACGTGTTTCCATCCGCTAAAGTTTCTAAAAGTTTTGACGTCACAGTGGAGGATGCCACATGCCCCTTAATGTTTCTGCGGAAGCTACCAAGTGGCAGCCTCCGCAATGTTTCCTTTTGTTTCAAGGCTTGGCGTGGGCAAGGTGGGTCCCAATAGGACCTCTATTGCTGTGGATATCACTGTGGGTTGTGACACATGTCACGAGCGGAGGCCCGGTTAGAAAGTTTCAGCGTAGGCGCGGAAGGTGCCACATGTATCATGTAATGGACGTGGAGCTTGCCATGTGTTAGCTTCCACATTTCTCTTTCTATCCAGCGATGTAAAGTGGCAAATGGTTGTGGGCCCTGGTTTCAAGGTGTCTCCAATTCTAGATGTCACAGATTGTGACACATGTCACGAGCGGGGGCAACTTCAAAGTTTTGACACAGTTTTACAAGGCATCGCAGGGCTCGACACGTGTCGGCTTCCGCACATGTTTCCGACAGAGGCTTCAAAAAGAGTTTTGGCACCCAGTTTCTTGTATAGACACAGCCCAGACCCGACGGCATTTTTCAACAGTTTCATAAGGAGCTTCAAGTCTGCAGCTTGCATTTAGGGATATATATGCCGAGACACAATTAAAGATACTGAAGCGATATACACACAAATGCAGAAGCAATATACACAGGTGATTGACCAAACTTTGACCGCCTGTATCTCCTCCATTTTAGCAAATTTTCACATGCTGTAAGAGGCAAAGTTGTGTGTTTGCATCCCCTCTTTCATTTGGCAGGCTTTTCAGGAGGTTTTCTGACACTTTTTTGATAGATGGAGATTTTGGGGGCATTCATTTCAGCAGATATGGCAAGTAGCTATCAGCATTCAATGCTAGGTTATCCTCCGCCATTCTGAGGATTAGATCGATGATGCGGCTATTTGCATTGAAGACCCAAAATATCTCCCACCTGCCCCTGTTCCAGATCTTTGGCGCTATTACTCTTGGCAGGTGGATGTCTCTTCAGGAAGATATTTTCTGGTTGCAGCTTCCAGAATGGATTTTGGTAACTGACCTAAGACAGTTTTTGTATTGCTATATAAGCTGAGGCTTATGATGTAATAAGGGTTGGAAAATTTTTAGAAACTTTTTGTTCTCCCTGTTTCCAAACAGAACTTTTCATACTGTAACTTTGCTTTTCTTTAGATATATGAAAGCTATCATGCCTTTTGCTGATTTTTCTATCTCTGTGTAAATCTGCATATGGTTGTCTGTGAATATTTCTTGTTCCTCTCAATCATTTTACTCCTTAACTCTGTTAGAATCATCTATTCTGTGTATATTTGCTTGTTGTATCTGATTATATTGTGCATGTTTCATCTATGCAAAGGTTCTTTAGAACTGTCTGGTGCATCACCCTTTTATGCTTTTCAAGTATTGTTGCTTTATCTTTCATTTTAGCACCTCTTCCCCTCTTCACCCCAAAATATAGTAGTTTTAGGTGATAACTAGACAAGGAAGCCAGCCTTCTCCAGAGGTTTGATCTCATTTAGCAAAGTCCCACACTTAGAGATCAGTCCCATTGTGTCATTGGAATGCTTGGAGTCCCATTCAAGCAGGGTGCAATTTCATGTGACAACAATTTGTCAAGCTAGATTATGACGGTAGATCCTAGCAGCATTTTTTCACCATGGTTTTTCCCATATTGGGTTTTCTATGTATATCTGGTGTTCATGTGTGCATGCTTTCTTATTGTTGATGTTATTGCATTGAAAGTTAATTTGATCTACATTGTAGAGGCTTGAAGTTTTAAGTTTTATTGATCTATTGATTCACCCCCCTCTCAAGGGATTGCTTGTGTAAGGGATTCTTCCTCTTATTCTTTTGCATGCTTAACCTCTTCAGTAATCTTAGAGTCATCCTACTTAGAACTCCCACTTGAGCCCTCTTCTTCCTCTCCATCCTCAAATCCATCATTATGTTCTTCCACATGTGCATCTTCTTGCATCAATTCAAATTGCACTATCTTTTTCTCATCCTTAGCTTTTGGCTATTCAAGATGAGAAATAACTTTAAGTTCCGTGAAAATCAAATCTCTAAAATAGACAACTTTCTTGGTTAGAGGATTACAAAGCTTATAACATTTAACATTCTCACTATATCCAATGAAGATGCATTTTCATGCTTTTGGATCCAACTTATAACACTTTTCTTTAGGCACATGAACACAAGCCTCACAACCAAAAGCCCTTAAATGTGAAATAGAAGGTTTCTTACCTGTCCACACTTCATAATGTGTCGAATCAAGAGCATTGTAAGGAGATATATTAATAAAGTAACCAACAATACTCACAACTTCTACCCAAAAGAATTTGTCCAACTGTGTACCAGTTAACATACTTCTAGTTCTTTCCATTATAGTTCAATTCATCCTTTCTACAACCCCGATCTGTTGAGGTGTGTAAGGAGTACTATTTTATCTTATTATACCTACATGTTTACAAAACTCGTCAAATTTCTTAGAACAATATTCCCCTCTATTAGACCTAAAAACCTTTATCTTCTATTCTAATTGGTTCTCTACTAAGACTTTAAACTCTTTAAACTTAGTGAAAAGTTCATATTTATGTCTCATATAATAAATCTAGGGAAACCTTGAAACATCATCAATGAAGGACACAAAATACCAATATTTTCCAACAGAACCAAACACATCCATATGAATAATTTCAAATTTAAATTTTGCTTTATTACTTCTTAAAGAAAATGATGCTCTATTTTGTTTCCCAAACACACAATGCTCACAAAAATCAAAATACTCATCAAAATAGAAAAAATCGTCAAGCAACTTTTTATTCATAATGATTTTTAAACCTTTTTCACTTATGTGGCCCAATCTACAATGCCACAACATACATGTATTTTTACATTTTCAGTCACATTGGTGTATTTACATAAAGTAGTGGCATTCAGCCTAAACAGAGTTCCAATCATTTCCATCTTGCTACCACCAAGCTCCCTCTCACCAATCTGCAACCATGTTTATCAAATGTTACATGCATTCCCAAATCATTCAACTTCAATACAAAAATTAAATTTCTATCCAATCTACGAATATGTAAAACACTAGGGAGGGTTTTTATCCTTCGATCACTGAAACATAATTGTACCTTGCCTTGTCCAACTATCGAATATGAATTGTTGTCTCCAAGGTAGACTTCACCTCCATCATATTCTTCATATGTGGAAAACCACTCATTATGAGGAGTCATATGATATGAGTATCGCAAGTCAACCAACCAGTGTTCATTAGAAATAATATTAAATGAAGAAATCAAGACTTCATCACCTGATTCTGAGGACTTTTATGTAGAGGAATCCCATTGTTTCTTCTTGTTTCTACATCCCTTCTTAACATGCCCCCTCTTTTCACAATTCCAACAATTCACTCTATTCTTTTTACTAGGAGTTTTTGATCTACCCTTAAACTTGTCTTGAGGCCCCTTCTATTCTCATTTAGATCCACCACTTTCCTTAGACCTTCCCCTAACATTAAGAGCATATGTTGAGTTATCCATAGCTTTCTTTCTTATTTCTGATGACAATAATCTTGCAACAAGAGCATCCAGCTTGGGATATTCAAGATTAGCACTAATAGAAAGAATGAAATTCTCCCATGACTCAGGAAAAGAACAAAGAAGCAAAATGCATTTATCTTCTTCCTCAATCTTAACATCAACAGAGGCTAATTGAATCAAAATCAAATTAAAAGTATTTAAATGCTCATCAATCGAATTACCTTCCTTCATTTTTAGAGAAAATAATTTTCTTTTCAAATATAATTTATTTACTAGATTCTTGGATTAGTAGATCTCATCCAAATGTTTCCATAGAGAATATGCAATTGATTCTTTAGCTACATTTAACAAAACCGAATCTCCAAGAAAAAGCTAGATTGTCCCCCGTGCTTTATTATCAATATTATTCCACTCATCTTGATCTATTTTGTTTAGTTTCTTTTCCTTTATTGTATCCAACCATTGATCTCTCTCTTCAAGGAGATACTCCATCTTCAACTTCCACAACTCATAGTTAGTTCCATTGAACTTCTCAATATCCAATCGACATGTGGATGCAGCCATGGCTTCCACACACACAAATTTGCAAAAAGAAATTAATTAGAGCTCCCATTGTAACACAAAATACCTTCACTTTTCCACCCAAGAAGCAAAGTTAGCTAGGCTTTGAAACCAAATGTTAGAAATGAAGGTAAACCACTACATATAGAAATCTGAATTTATATTGCAAATTTGAAATTTAATCTGTAAATTGCCAAATGAAGATTAAAGCAAGTAAAATCATAAAAAATGAAATTAACAAACACATAAGAATCTCACAACATAGTGTTTATGTGGAGAAAACCTTATTGAGTAAAAAACTCCACCAGGAAAGAGGCCAAGTTGTATTATCTTTGAAAAATATTACAATACATTCACTTCCTTCAATCCTGCATCTAATCTTACTGCACTTGTGTACCTGTGTACTTTCAACTCATACTCTACACTCCTCGAGCTTCTGTTAAATAGAAAATACAAGGTATAGAAGAGCACATAGAATGTGGCACCCAGCATGGGAAAAATTTGATGTTGTATTTGGGGAATCTAGTCAACAAGCCATTATTAGCCTCTTACAATTGTCATAACCCTCTTACAAACATATGGTGCCAAATATATACAAATCCCAATACCCACATGTAAGACACTAATAATAGAAGATGCTCTTACACCTATCATAAGTCATTATTAAACAAATAAAGAGTCAAAAAGGTGAAAGGTATTTCATGTTGCTTATTGATTATTACTCTAGAATGACTTGGGTTACTTTCTTAAGAGAAAAATCAAAAGCCTTTGATAAGTTTAAAATTTTCAAAACAAAAGTTGAGAATGAAATGGATGCAAAGATCAAATGCTTAAGGTCTAATAGAGGAGGTGAGTTTACTTCAAATGAATTTGAAAATTTTTGTGAAGATCATGGTATTAGGAGACATTTGTTCATTCCTAGGACCCCTCGGCAGAATCGGGTAGAGGAAAGAAAGAATAGGACTATGCAAGAGATGGCTAGAGCAATGATAAAAGATGCAGATCTTCCTAATATGTATTGGAAGGAACCAATTCACATTGTTGTCTATCTGCTTAATAGAATACAATTGATTGTTAAGAGCACTAAGACCCCTTATGAGCTATGGTATGGAAGACCTCCCACAGTCAGATACTTGAGGATCTTTGGTAGCAAATTCTACATCAAGAGAGATGAAGAAGACCTTGGAAAGTTTGATGTAAGGTGTGATGAAGGAATCTTTCTTGGTTACTCAACTAGAAGCAAGGTCTATAGATGCTACAAAAAGAGATTGTGAAAGATGATTGAAAGCACAAATGTCAAGGTAGATGAACACTTGTATCAGATCTCACAAGAACCAGAGGATTGTAGATCTAATATACTTCCCTGCATTGAAGAAGAAGAAGAGGATAAAGAAGAGAAGGAACAAGAATCAAAGCAGATCCCTAAGATTCCAACAAAGTATGTTCAGATGAATCATTCAATAGATTAGATCATTGGGGATAAGAATGAAGGTGTCCAGACTAGGAGAAGGCTTGTAAAAGCAAGTAAGAAAGTGAATTTGTGTCTGCTATCAAAGGCAGAGCCCAAAACCTTTGCTGATGCTAGCAAAGATGATGGATGCTTGTAGGTAATGGAAGAAGAATTGCATCAAATAGAGAAGAATCAGACATGGGAATTGGTTCTCAGACCAGTTGATAAGAATGTCATAGGAACAAAGTGGGTTTTCTGGAACAAACTAAATGAAGATGGTGAAGATGTGAGGAACAAAGAAAGATTGGTATGTAAGGGTTATTCATAAGTTGAAGGCATTGATTTTGAGGAGACTTTTGCTCTGGCAGCTAGGATGGAGGCAATGTAATGTCCCTTTTTTGGTAAAGCCCTAGTTTTTGCCCTAAAATCACAATTCCAAGCAAAGCAAGAAATGAAATAGGGTTAGCGATATCAATTACCATTTTAAACTATTGAACAAGATAGATTCTAGTTGAAAACCTATAATCATATTAGATAATCATCGAAAACATAATCCATAAAATAGATCTTTCATACTAGGGTTAGGAACATTATCTTAATCATATGGGATTCATTTTAAGGTTCTATCCAAACATCCCATTGTCATTACATAGTACCACTTGGTAGTTCATACAAGGCACCTTGATCCATTCCATCTAGCATAGGAGCATGGAATGACACTTGAAACTCAGCCTCCTAGCCCCACTCAGGGTGTTCTTACTGGAATGGACTATGTAACTACTTGTATTCCTTATATGCACTATCTCTACTCTAAAATGGACTAACCAATTGGATGAGAATCTTAAGGAAGTCATTATATTAATTTTATTGTGCATAGGCAAAATTATAGAAAGAATAACATTATTAGGAGAATAGCAATATCTGTTGTTATTAATTGCTGCATATATCTTTGTTGATGTGTATATATATATCACTACTGAAGTCTACAGATTTATCTCTACTCTAGTTCATTTTCCATAGATTTCTTCTTCTTATGTTGTTATAATATATATCTATTAATATATTACTACAGATATATATCTATAAATATATTCTACAGATATATTCCTTAATGAGTTCTTTTCTATATCAATCAATTTCACATATATATCTTCTTATTCTCATGAAAGGATGCCACCCTTATCAATGAACATACCTCTTCTTAAATAAGTTGCTACACCACATAAGTCACACCATATCATGCAAATTGAATATCATATAACAATTGTATATCCTTTACTAAGCACCGCTTTACTTTATATTTTATTTGTCTTTATTAAAACACATCATATAAGTAAGACTTAGCACTACCATGTCAAAGAGTTAATTTATTTTATTTAATTTCCTCTAAAGGTGGTGTTGATAAAAGGAGTTAGCTAGCTTAGAGAACTAAACATTATATTATTTTCAGGGACATTACGGTCCACCCTACCCAAGATTGCTTGTCCTCAAGAAATCAAAACTAGGATGCTCTTAAAGTCACCAAGATCCCAAATCAACCTCTGTGAAGGATTGTTGTTAGTATACTTGTAGATCATAAGGTCGATAACATTCTCAAAAGTAGGACATGTTAATGTCAAATATTTTTCTTGTTCTTCTACTTGTATTTCCCAATATCTCTCAATAACAAAACCAAGAGTTGGTAACTAGTAGGGTACCTAACTTAATACAAGTTTTCCCTCATTCTTAGAGAGAAGAAACTAAAGGCTTTTTCATTAGTATAGTTTGAAAGGAAGCATCAATCTGGAAATCAATTTCTTCTTGGGTATCAACTACATCTTTAAAGAACCAATTAAGTTGGCCCAACTTCACACATGAATATCCCTTTGATTTCACATAGGAAAAGTGAGCTTTCCATATATTAAGATGGGAATTAGAAGCACAACACCCATCTATGATCTCAATTGCAATGATCTTATATCTTTTTGCCTCTACTTGTTTGTATGTTTTATAGTAGTCTTGATGTCCCTCTAATGGAGTATCATGGTATGTCCTCATAATATTTTCTTTCATTTTAAATCCTAGGATTTGTGGGTTATGGGCCCCCATAATATAACTTAGCATAGGCTTATGTAATAATTTCATTGTAATTCGATTTGTATCAAATTTATCTAAGGTACCTACATGCCAAATACTGATGTGCTTGATCTTTATGAATGTGGAGTTACTTTGATCAAGAAAAGAACTTAGGAGGAGACTCCTAGAAGAAATGTTCTAATATAGAAGTGAATTTGGTTCATAAGATAAGTTTACTAGATCAATTTTGTAGGTTACAAGGTTTATCCATGTATTGTCATCATTTCTATGAGTGTGGGATAGATCATATAATTGCACATTTGATCTTGTTCCAAAGGAATAGAACAATTTATTCTTAATGATGTTCCTCCTCCATGAAACTTGATGAATATATCTTCATAAGATCTTTCAAGAGTCTAAATTTGTAGGTTCCTAAAGAATTGAGTTGTCTTTATTACATTCTCTCAAAATGTTGTTTTGGCTTTTAAGAAATGGACCATCCTAAGATGATACTTCAATGGACCTAAAAGATAATCTTAATCCATCTTTGTATCTTTAGTTATGCCTAAGTTTTTGTGACAATTAGTGGTGGCAATGTGTGGATTTTATTTTGAGAAATGGAAGTCAAAATATATTGTTAGATTCAACTATGTTGAATGGTTATGGTTGATTGTTCCTTCCTTAGGGAACTTTTGATATTTTGATTGCTTGATTTCTTGATGAATAGATGAGTGACAATTTCTTATGTCAATGAATTGATTTTATATATATTTCTTGAAGGAGTCACTACTCTTCCTGGCTACCTTTTTTGAGAATAATACTTTACCTTTGAGTTGATGGTTAGATTTATCTCCTAGTGATGGTTTCTTCACAAGGAAATGATTCCCCTTTTAGATTTTATTGTTAAGGAAGTCCTACATTTGAAGGGTCACACTTTTCATATTTGGGGTTTCATCCTTTCTCACATCATCATTATTCTTGAGAACCTAATTTAATTTACTTATAAAATCACTTAGGGTTCTATTCTCAATTGAATTCTTCAATGATGTTTTGGATGTCTTTCTCAAATGAAATGTTCTCCTCTTTTATATCTCAAGTTTGAGGGAGTCACACTTTTTCACTTCACTAGTTACAACTCTTCATTATTGCATAAGTTAATTTGTTAGTGCTTCTCAGCCCAAGAAGTGTTTGACAATAAAGATTTGATAGATTTGGCATTTTCATAATTTTTAAGCATAAAGTAATCTTAAACATACATGGAGTAAACTTGTTGAAGATACATCGAACATGAAGCAAACACATAGATATACGTAATACATGAACCATACACATAGGTACACGTCATACACAAAGTATACAAGACACAACATATGAAGCATATACATAGATACATGTAATATACAAAGTATACACATAAATGCATGTGAAGCATGAAGCGTACACATAAATACACGTAAGTCACAAAGTGTGAAGCATATACATAAATACACATAATATACGAAGTATATGCATAAATACACGTAAGACATGAAACATGAAGCATACACATAAATACATGTAATACACAAAGTATGCACATTAATACATGTAAGTCACGAAGCATACACATGAATATACGTAAGTCATACTTGAATACATGTAAGTCATGAAGCATATACATGAATGTATGTAAGTCATGAAGTATAAGTATTGAAGTATAAGTCATGAAGTATACACTTGAACACACGTAAGTCATGAAGTATACACTTGAATACACTTAAGTCATGAAGTATACACTTGAATACACGTAAGTCATGAAGCATATACATGAATGTATGTAGGGCATAAAGTATACACCTGAATACACGTAAGTCATGAAGTATACACTTGAATACATCTAAGTCATGAAGTATACACTTGAATACACATAAGTCATGAAGCATATACATGAATGTGCATAAGACATGAAGTATACAAATGAATATATGTTGCATCAATTATCATTCACAAGATGGCAAGAAGGATGCTCTGATATCAATTGTAATGTCCCCTTTTTGCTAAAGCCCTAGTTTTTTACTTAAAATCATAATTCCAAGCAAAGAAAGAAATGAAATAGGGTTAGCGATATCATTTACCAATTTAAATTGTTGAACAAGATAGATGGTTGAGAACCTGCAATCATATTAGATAATCATCGAAAACATAATCCATAAAATAGATCTTTCATACTAGGGTTAGGAACATTATCTTAATCATATGGGATTCCTTTTAAGGTTCTATCCAAACAACCCATCATCATTATGGAGTACCACTTGGTAGTTCATACAAGGCGCCTTGAGTCATTCCATCCAGCCTAGGAGCATAGAATGACACCTGCCATTCAACCTTCCAGCCCCACTCAGGGTGTCCTTACCAAAATAGACTTCATAGCTACTTACATTTCTTATATGCATTATCTCTACTCCAAAATGGACTAACCAATTGGATGAGAATCTTAAGGAAGTTGTTATATTAATTCTATTGTGCATAGGAAAATTATAGCAAGAATAACAGTATTAGGAGAATAACAATATATGTTGTTATTAATTACTACATATATCTCTGCTGATGTACATATAGATATATCACAATTGAAGTTGTAGATTTATCTCTGCTCTAGTTTGTATTCCATGTATTTCTTCCTCTTATGTTGTTATAATATATATATATATATATATATAGCACAGACTTATACTATTGGCAAAGGTTGTGAGTGTAAGGATATTTGTGTAAATGTAGGTAGAATATGTTTATATATAACTATTTTTATAGATTGAGTGCAGGATGTGATGGTGATAAGGGTCAGTTATTGAAAGATTGTTTGTCAAACAAGTGAGTTTGGTGATATGATGCCATTGTAATTAAGAGATATTGCATTGTCTCATGTTATCACTATCAATGTAATGTTCTTTTGTATTGAGTATATAGAGGTCCTGAAGAGTTGTCTTTTTGTGTCCAAAATTAGGAGAAATAAGGTCTTTGTATAAGAGTTATAGAACTCTTCTATAACCTTTGTAATCAATGTAAGTAGAGTAGTACTCTATGTTTATCTTTCTGTATTCAAATTGGAGTTGTGTGTCAGTGAGACATATGTTGTTTTGCTAGTGAGACATTACTTGCCAGTGAGGCATTGTAACTAGTCAGGTTTACAGCCAGTGAGGCTTGTTTGTGATTAGTGAGATCATTTGTTAGTGAGGCATTGTAACCAATGAGGTTTATGGCTAGTGAGGCTTGTATGTGATCTATGAGATCCTAGCCAGTGAGGCTTGTATGTACTCAGTGAGAGTTTGGTCAATGAGACCCAATAAAGTTCTAGTGAGGATTGGACAATGGTTTTCCCTTGGATAGGGTTTTCCACTTTACATCTTGTGTTATGGCTTCATTTGTGTGATTCTATCATTTGTTGATGTCTTTGTCATGATGATGTTAGAAATTATTTCTACAATATTGATGAATAAACAAGTCTATTGGATCACTGATTCACCCCCACTCTCAGTAATCCCTAGTATTCCTACACTTAAATCCTTTAATCAGTCCAATGATGCAGCAAAATTTGTCAAAACACACCAATCTTGTAATGCTATGTGAAATATTAACCAAATGTACTAAAAATGAAAGGATTTTTGAAACCCTAATAGTGAAATTAAACCATGAAACTATGCAAAATGATGAATGAATGGAATCTAATCAGATTTAATATGTAAAATAACTCAATTAAGATTTGAAAAGGGTGCAAATATCCTATGATGCTCAATGCAAGATGAAATTTAAGGAAAGGTGAATGAATATGCCTATTTTTGTTGAAATACATAATGTGTAAATGCAAAATTTGAAATGTAGATGCAAAAATTCACAATAATGAAACACTACAGTCCAAAATCAGATTTGAGTGAGTGTTTAAAATGAGTAGTAAAATTTGAAAGAAGATTTTAGCTACAAACCCTAGCTTTTGGAATTACTAGGTTACATGAAGAATTGCAAAATTTTAAACAAACCCTAGCAAATGAAGTATGTAAATGCAAGGTAAATGGTAATGAAATGATGAATTACTATAATTTGTCTCAAATATGATGTAAATATCAGAGATTTAAATGATTTAAATGAAATGCAATGGAAATAGTGCAAACTATGCCTTAATGCAAGCCTAGGATGCTTATTTTTTTCAAAATTTTAAATTTATGCCAAATATTTAATTGTATGATGATGAATATAATATGTATGAATACAAAACTAATTAGAACACTTGGCAAGATGCAAGTTCAGTAAAAACATAGGTTCACCAAAATGTAATGTATGAAAATGAGGTTAGATGAAAATGTAGTTAAGTGGATTCAATCAAACCCTCCTTTCACATATTCATTCAAGGACATAGACTGACCTAATTCATTACCTATTGACCTATTTCCCTCTGATCAGAGCCAAATGGTCCCCTTTTAAAAATTCTTGTTGAATCCATTAGGGATCCTATTTTTGCGAACCCAAAACCTTCAAATTTCTATGTATCTAGAGTCTTAGGGTTTAAAAATTTAAAAATCTTGTTCCTAAAGCACTAAAACCCTAAACCCTAGAGTCTTTTGCAAGGGCCTAGATGCCTTTTGTTATAAATCCAAGTTGACGGCCTATTGTCTATGTAAATGCCTTTAAGTTATAACCTCAAGTCTAGGTGAGTCGTTCTTTTACTGACCCCATCCGTCGAGTCACCGCCGAGAGCCCGTGTTTTATATTTTAAATAAGTCGTAAGTCTTTACAGGGGCTGAAAGTGCCACATGGCAAGATGTCATAGGCCTACAAACCATTGAAGGTGACATCATCATCCCACTATGGGGCTACAAAATGCAGACAGCTTGCAAGCACGCTTAGGCTTACAGCCATAGGATCGAATATTCCAAATCAACGAAGGAGGTATCGCCAAGTGTCAGGTAGAAAAGTGAGCTGCAGCAAGTGGAAGATCTAACAGTAGCACAGAGGTGCAGAGGAATCTTGTCAGAGGTGAAGATCCACTACGCAGATGCAAAATAGTGACAGTTGTAAAGTAAGTCATGGCCCGTGGCCATAGATCGATGACCCAGTTGATTGAAGCAGACTGCGCTAGGTGTCAAAGAATGCAGTGAAGAGGAGGAGTTGATAAGAATCGGATGGTAGTGCAGTGTCGTAGGGGAATCTTGTCTACAAAAAAAGTTCACTATACGGCTGTGAAATGATGACACGTGGCTTGTTCCTTGAGAAAGGGAAAGGTATGGAGTAATGAAGATCCATGTGGAGGGCTTAGTGCACTTCCGTAGAGCCAAATGGAGATGGCCCACTTACTACTGTGTGACCACGATATACTACCACATAAGCAAAATCTTTGGCGTTCTTCTTCAATGCAAAATTAAAAGGAAAAATAGTGGTCATTGATCCAAAAAGGTAGACTCATCAATGATCCAAATTCAAAGGAGACTCTTAGTCACTCTCGAAGGTGGGAAATCTTGTTGTTTGGGAAATATGCATTTTCAATCAATAAGGGAATTCAGAGATCAAATTTTCAAAGATTTTTGGAGCCAATTGGGCACAAGATCAAAGGGTTTGAAGATTAAAGTGTTGTAAAAGATTTGATTGGTGATTTTATCTCATCTACCATTAAAATAGATCCAATCTTCTTAGCCACCCCTTACCAGATATTTGTAGCATTTATGGTTGCAGATGACAATCAGTTGTTCACATTGGAAGGAAATATCTTTCATCTGCCCAGGTCTCCAGATATTTTCTACAATTAATTCTTGCAAATAGACATCCTTCAGACATAGATATTTGTTGATGGAGCCTATGGGGCAATTTATTGTAACCTAATTAGGTCATTTGGTATCAAATGCTATATATGCATCAATTTAAGATGTAAAAAAGGTTGGAAAATAGTTAGTCTGATGCTTCTATATTCCAAACAGAGCATTTCTCTACTGTAACTATGCCTTCTAATTTGTTGGTTATTCTCACCTCTTCATGCTAGTTTTAACCCCGTGTGAACTAAGAATGATGTGTCTATGAATGCTTAATTCCTTTCTAATCATTTCTTACTCCTTGCCTCTATTAAAATTAGTTTGATCTATGTATGTTTATTAGTTTTAACTAGTCATTTTGTGCATCTTCTCAGTTCTGTGAGGGCTCTTATATTCAAACCTAGTGTATCACCTCCTTTTAATTTCAGTTTTACTTCCACTTCCTCTTTTCCCAATAGTTGGATAGATTAGGTTTAGTCTTAGGTTAGTTGAATCTCTCATTCAGCAAAGGAACTAGCCTCTCTATAGAGATTTAACCTCCCTGTAGGGTCCCACACCTGAAGGTCGTCTCAATGTTTCACTAGATTGTTGGAGCCCTAAAAGCCTTCAACATTAGTTGCAAATCTATGTGACAATACTACCCATGATAGAGGACTCAGATATAGGTTTGATGTCACAATGAGATGATAGGAAAGATAGAATAGATTAATGATTTGTTAAACCCTAATTTGATTAGGCTTAAAACCCTAATTATGTGAAATCGTAAACAAGCAGATGAAACCTAGAAAATGCTCACATAAGAAGGCACTAAATGTAGATTAGAAACATACCGTGATTCAGATTTCTAGAGGCAAAAACTTTGGGGAAACTGGGGCAGGTGCCCAAGTCTAGCATACTACTTTTTCTATAGATCTAGAATAGTGAGGTCAGTAGTTCAGCAACCTGCTTCAGAGTTTCTGAAATGGTGCAAATGGAGGACTTAGGGGCCGGCACCTGAGTCTAAAAGGGAATATTCTTCACTCTTTTCTTCAGATCTTGACTCTTTATCTTCTTCTTAGCTCCTCTGTAACTCCTCTCTATCATATTTCACACCTATAACTTGCAATCACAAAGAGAGGGGTTTGGGAGTTGTGGTGTTTAGAAGCTTGCCTCGGTCAAGCCCTGGAATGGCATTCAATCCTTCCAATGCCATTGTTAGATAGAGTGCATGCCCTTTTAGGGTAGAGGCAAAAGTAAATATAAAATAGGTTGATTGAAGCACAACAAGATATCGCCTTAGTAGGTGTAAACCCTTACAGAGATGAAGAGCCTTCAAATCATGAGGAGATGGATTGATGAACCTAAATCTACAAAAAATAAATACAAACACAACACAATACTTCTCTAAAACACAATGAAAGCCTTGAATATCCTTAGCACAAGATCATAAGTTCACATTATTCATCTCTAGGTAAAATGAATTCATTAATCTACTTAAATATGCATTCCCGCTAAACTTTTGTAATTAAAAGTTGAAATGCCAACAAGGGAAACATTTTTAATGGTCACAAGTCAACATCCAAAATTTAGGCCCCAGCAAAATAGATCTAGACTAGGGCATGGGTGGCCAAGTCCAGGGGCCCATTTTAGGTCTTGATTAAACCTCATTATGCACCCCTAGGCCCCATTTGACACGGGTCTCGAGGGAAATTGCTCCGAGATTCATTTTAAACATGCATGATTAAACTAAAGGGACCTAGGAGATAAAATTAGGAGGTAAAAGGCCTAGAGGGACATTTTATGACATAAAACAAGCCTAAGGATAAAGGTCAAGTCCATATTGCAAATGCACAAGTGACACTATATAAAGGGAAGACCAAGTCTCCTCCCTTTCTCCTCACCTTGAGGATATTTGGCAAGAACCTACATAATTGTCTGGTAGACTCTGGAGAATCCACTAAGGCCATGCCCCTATCAGTATGTCAGATCTTAGGTATCTCACCTACTAAATCATTGAAGAAGGTCACTCAACTAGATAAGTATGAGATTAGTGTCATAGGGGAACTGACTCATATCCACATGCAACTAGCTTTTGATCCTAGGGTCCAACATTTTATTGACATTTAGATAGTGGATATTGTTGGCAAGAGACACTATATGGATTCATGGTTGTTGTCATTGATGGCAACAAAGGTCATCCCACATATCCACAAGTCATGGTGTGTCTCTACTGGAAGTCAGAATGAAGATTATTGTGCTCCGGTGAATAAGAACAGAGCATGTGGCAAGGTCTAACAGACAGGTCCAGATCTCTCAAAGGAAGTATCTTGGTGTAGTACGGATCTGGGGAAGTCAAGAGGACTACCTTGAGTGGTATATTCCAAGGATTTAGCCTCCGGTGATGGACAAGGAAAAAGATATGAATAGTTGAGTACCAGATTCCTGAGTGATAGTGTGAACAGAGGAAGAACTGACTGACAGAACATCATACTATTTTCTAGATGTGTTACTGGTGATGGTAAAGGTTGTGAAGGCATGAATCATGTTTGGCCGACATGATTAATGATATCTACAAGTATATGCTTGATCTGCATTACTTGATGTACAAGGATTCAGCTGACAGAACAGCGTTTGTGAGAAGATAGACTGTTCCGAGTGCCAACTAGAAAGATAATGAAATCACTTGTGCGGATATATATATAGGATGGATTTAGTTATGAGAAGTGATGTTATGCGATGTGATATGCGAATAAGAGTAGAGCAGAACAAAAGCAGTAAGAAAGATCAGGTATGTGAAAGAAAAGCAGAATAAAGAGAAGAGGAAAGATGAAGTGCAGCAGATCGGTGTACTAAGCCTAACCGGAACTAAACTCCAGCATATGTGGATGCTTTCAATCAGTTCAAGTATTGTATAACATTCTTTTGTAGACAGCGTGTCTCCTTGTAGGCAGTGTGCCTCCTTTGTGAGCAGTGTGCTCAGGCAGTGAGCCCTAATTGGAAAGTGCCATTTTGTAATTCCTTATCCTTCTAACAGAGAATAATCTTTGGGTTAATCACCCCGTGATTTTCTCCCTTAACAGGGTTTCCACGTCAAAAATACTGTGTCATATGTTTTTCATTTCATGGTAATGTTTGCTTGTTTGAATTAATGCTGCATTGATTAATAAGAAAGTTCAGAAAGAAGAAATAATTAGGATAACTAATTCACCCCCCCTCTTAGTTATCAACAATTGGTATTAGAGCTAAGTTCCTCCTAATAGAGCCTAACAGCTTGAGGAAGATCTGGGAGTTCAAATGGATGCATATGGTTTAAGGGAGCAACTCAAGACTACCCTTGAGGATCTTGAACAGTCAAACTCTGAAGTAAATGAATTAAAGGAAAGACTCAAACAAGCTGATGAATTCATGAGAGAACTAAAAGACAAATTAAGTCTCTCTACGAAAAAGAGAAAGGAGTTGCTCCAGCAATTGGCAAGACAAAGTGAAGAAAGTAATGCAAATGAAGAGCTGACTAAGAAAACCAAGTTATGTGAAAAGTTATCAAAAGAAGTCATTATGGTAAGACATGAAATGGAATCAGGAGTTATAAAGTTTACTCAAGAGATTGAAGAGAAAAGAAAAACTGAAGACAATCTAAGACAATCTCTCAAAGAGAAATCAGAAGATTGCCACCAGATGGATAGGATTATCAGACATCTTGAATCTGATCTTGAAGATGCTAAAGATAATGAAGAAAAACTTGAGGATCAAATTGTCTCTCTCAAAAGGGATCTTCAAACAGCAAATGAATATAAAGAGAAATTCAAGATAAGTTCTGCTCAACTTGAAGTTCTTCTTGGAAGTCAAAAGAGGGCAGATGACAAGTGTGGTTTGGGATATGAGAAAGGAGAAAGCTCTGGATCCGGTTAGAAGAATTTTGGATCAGAAAATCCAAGGAACAGAAGACCTCCGGTAAGACAGCCCAATGATCAAAGATATCCATCCTTCAATGGATACTGCCACAGCTACAATCACTTTGGTCACAAAGATAATCAGTGCAGAAAGAGAATGAATCAGACTAATTCATCCTTCTCTGGACAATGCTTTAACTGCAAAAGGTATGGACATAAGTCTAATGAATACAGAAATATGCAAATGAACAAATCATTCAATGGTAGATGCTTTACATGCAATAGAGTAGGTCATATGGCTAATCAATGCAGATCAAGAGGTTATCAGTCAAATATGCAAAGAAATGTTGTTTGCCAAATCTGTAATAGGTCCGGTCATAATGCAAAAATCTGCAGAAGCAAGAATCAGGACAAAAGAGGTCCGGTATATAATCAGAATCAAGACAAGGGTAAACAAAAGATGAATGTGGATGAAGTTAGGAATGAGATGAACAAGATTTGGGTGAAGAAAAATTTAGAGAAGGTAGAGGTTGGATCCGCACCAGACTCTGGTGCTGATATTCCTTCCAAAAATTAAGAAATGAGCTCTGGCTCAGGGGGAGACACAAAGAAAACCTTATTCCCCCAGCCAATCAAGTGGTTCCAGATTAGGCACAAGATGCGGAGTAAAGGGTTTGTAGATATGAGTCTTGAGATGATCCAGATAAGATTTTAGAGGTCCGCATGAAGATGTGAAGAAGTTGTGATCGTTCATGTAGAACCTGTTCCAGGAGATGCTCCGGAATGACAGAGGATTACAAAAAGGTCCGGAGAGATCCAGAAGTGCATTGTCTTATTATGCGGATTGGATAGAGTATTTGGGATGTCCTTGTGATGTGTCATCTTGATTTGTTCATGGTTGGAAGATCCGCATGATGTTCATAGATCAGGACTGATCCGGTTCTTCAAGTCATTCGAATAAGGCAAACCAGAATAATGTAGGTCGAGCATTTATTGCAATCAGATATTAGGGTTTACGGAGCAATATAAGGGATTTCTCATAAATCACTTGTTCATTCTACACTCAAGAAAAAGTGAAAAGTGGAGCTCTGCAACAAAATTCATCAAGTTCACCAAAGATCTCTTGCAGAAGTCATTACATACAGAAATCAATCCAACCACTCCGTGTAACCGAAGCTGCATAAGGTATTTTTCGTTTTTGATATCTCACTACAAATCTTTTAAAAAATGGCTACTCCAAATATAGTAAAGGTCTCAGATAGGCCCCGACCTGAATTTAAGAAACACCCATACAAGTCATTGGAGGTAGATCCCTTAGGAGCATTCTCTAGTGTTCCACATGGCGTTTTACACACAGAAGACATTAGGGTTTACATACATGCAAGTATTGAGGAATTTAGGGAATTCAAATTGAGAGATTTCTATCACAAACAACTGATAGACAATGCTTTTGAGCTTAAACTAGAGTATAAGGGTATCCAGAAGAAACATTTTGATCAATTCATTCATTTCCCCTGCTTTGAAGAAGATGAATGGGTCCGGTACGTATTGAGTAGAATGCATGACAACTTCCTATGGCTGGATAGACCCTGCAAGATCACAAAAGAGGTAATTAGGGAAGTAACTGATCTATACTCTTCCGGAGGGATACCTATCCTAAAATCTGTCAAAAATAACATTGTAACTGAGGCCACCGGATCAAAATTTGATAAGAGGGCAATGACCATTGAAGATATTTCTAATCCGGATATCAAGTTTGCATCTATGATAATAGGATACAAGATTTATCACTCCAGTAGGGAGAATTCTAAATCTGGAACTGCAGTATATACTGCCTATGAGATGCTAAGGAAGAATGCAGATTATGATCTCTGTGAACTTCTTTTAAGCCAATTAATGGAAAATATACAAAAGATCAAAAAGGACAAAAAGAATTCTTTCAAGTATGGTACACTTATATTATGTCTATTTTTCTACTTCATGAATGAGCTGCCCGGATCAAGTAGATGGGTATGGCAGAATGACAAACCTGTAGCAGTCCAAATCAGAGATTATTTACATGGGCTTGGGGATGCCAAAGCAAGAAATACAGCCCTGTGGGGATACTTCAAAAACTTCCAGAGCATGATGCAAGCAAGAGAAAGAATTCCCCAGTCTATTGTTGAAAAATACAAAGACTCAATCTGCTTTATGGTTGATACTGATCAGTGCCTAATGGAGGCAGTAGAGCCAAGGACAGTCTGGATCATGCCCATGGGGTATGAGGTTGATGAACAGATTGTGGAACTGCATGTTCAACACATGCTTAGTCAGCCCAAAGATCCAAAGGTAGAAAGGTTTGGAACCTTTGAGGAGCTGAGTGTGAAGATCCATGTGGAACTCAGAGAACCTGAGATAAAGAGGAAGGTGAGAAAAGAAGTAGAGCATATTGCTCAAGGCCTAGGCATCCCAAAGGAGGCACTTGATGCCAACTAGGAAAAGAGGCGAAAGGTTGAGGAAGAGAAAAAAGAGGCAGAAAAAAAAGCAAGAAAAGTACTCCGGTGGAAACCTCAACCCAGACCAGATCATCAAAGGGATCTACACCTGTCACAACCAAAAGCTTAAAAACATCAAAACCGGAAGGTTAGACATCCGGTAAAGGAGAGAAAAGGTCTAAAATAAAAGCCACAAGGGCTTATACAAGTCAGAAAGATGAAGAGGAAACCGAATCAGATGAGGGGGTAAAGGAAATAAAGAAGCAGAAGAAGAAAGGATCCGGTAAACCCTCCATAGGCCAAGACAAGGAAGAAATGGCAGAGGAATTTGTTGAAAAGCCCACCCTGTCTCTAGAGAGTGTAATCAAATTAGTCACTGTGGATGGAAACCTTCAACCAATGGCCGAATTCTATGATGACTACAATGAGGCTGACCAAAAGATCCTGCAGGAAGCCACAATCAGGTATCTGAACATATACAATAAGGCTTTCATTGAGATTATATCTCTAATTCCTAAAAGCCTAGAAAAGGAGTTAGAAATAAGAAAGAACAATGCCCAAGCAAAAGATCTTGAGATCCGGGAGCAAATAGCTATTTAGCTATATCCTCAAATTGATCCCAAGTCAATGAATATAATATTCAAAGACTGCAAAGATGAGTTCAAGAGTAAAGCAAGGATGAATCAACTCATGCTTGGTGAGACTGACAAGGTGGCCATGGATACAGAAGAGATCCTCTGGAAGGCCTTCAAAAGGTTTAATCTTCCTATTGTAGAGGACTTGGGTACTGATCCCTCATCCACAAGTGTTGCAGAAGAAACTTCTGAGAAAGCAACAGAAGAGATGGGCCCTGAACAAATGAACATTTCTCCTCCGGTTTCCCCTACAGTCTCCGGATCCAAAGAAGAAGAGAAATTATAGGAGAAAGAAGCAACGGTAAAAGAAAAAGAAGTTGACAGTACCAAGGTTGCAGAGAAAGAGAAGACTCCAACAGAGAAAACCACAACTGATAGTGGTAAGAATGTAGAAGGAGAGAAAACTCCAAAGGATAGCTCCAAGACTGCAGAAGAGAAGAAACATCTATCTCTAGCAAGAGACACTGCACAAACTATCCAAAAATTTCTGAGCAAAGAAACAATAGAGATTGATGAACTGGAGCTTCTACAAGGTCCATTCAATTTTGATTCCCTCTCTCCGGTATAGACAATGAAGATAGCTTCATTTGCAAATGCTAAGGCAAATGAAAAACTCCTAAAGTCTCATATGGAAGACTGTGAGTTGATAGAAGCTACTTCTGGAGTGCTTGAAAAGATTATGCCATCGGTCCAGAAAGATCCCACAGCCTCCTCTTCTAGTAATCTCAAAACCTTAGTCAGCAGTGTTGGTACACATTTTGATTCTCTAGAAAAATCCACTAAGAAAAGGTCCGGAAGGAGTTTTTGGATAAGAGATTCTCAGAGGTACTAGGATTAATCTCTAATGATAGGAGAAATATGAGTATTGGAATAAAGAGCTTAGAAAATGCTCTTAAGGATGGTGGTGACATTTACAAATTTTGTATCTCCTGGTCAAAAGCAACAGTAGAAATTGAGAAGAAAATAAAAGAGGAACAGGACAAACTACTGAGTTTGTCTCAAAGTTTTTATCCTCTCTCTTCCTCCATAGTAAATCAAGAATGTCAAACTATTGCAATCACAAATGCAATAAAGAACTTTGAAAAGGAAAGGAAGAATATAATTAACCAGATGGGAGAACTTAGAAGGATTATTATCCCTAAGTTAGAGACCATGCATGAGGCCATAAGTGATGCTAAGACTACCGCCCAAACCAATGATCCGACAGATCTTAAGAGGGAAGAAGCTTTTGCATTTTTGTTGAGTGGTCACATTTCAATTTTGGATAGAATGAAGTAAAGTTGGGCTACATAACTCATTAAATTGAAGACATCCTTTGTAGACATTCTTCAGTTTTTGTGAATATGTAATATACAGCCAAGTATAGTAAAATTCTTGAAAATTTTGGTGTGCGAACCCTACCCTTTGCCATTGATGTCAAAGGGGGAGTGAGGAGCAGTGAAAAATGAGGAATCCAACTAAGGGGGAGCTCCGAAAAATGTATATAAAGACAAAGCATCGGCCAAGGGGGAGCATAGTGTAAACACTTAGTCATTTTTCACTAAGTGTTGCCATCAATGCCAAAGGGGGAGATTGTTGGCAAGAGACACTATATGGATTCATGGTTGTTGTCATTAATGGCAACAAAGGTCATCCCACATATCCGTAAGTCATGGTGTGTCTCTACCGGAAGTCAGAATGAAGATTATTGTGGTCCGGTGAGCAAGAACAGAGCATGTGGCAAGGTCCGACAGACAGGTCCGGATCTCTCAGAGGAAGTATCTTGGTGCAGTATGGATTTGGGGGAGTCAAGAGGACTACCTTGAGTGGTATATTCCAAGGATTTAGCCTCCGGTGATGGACAAGGAAAAAGATATGAATAGTTGAGTACCGGATTCCTGAGTGACAGTGTGAACAAAGGAAGAACTGACTAACAGAACATCAGACTATTTTTTGGATGTGTTACTGATGATGGTAAAGGTTGTGAAGGCATGAATCATGTTTGGCTGACATGATTAATGATATCTACAAGTATATGCTTGATCCGCATTACTTGATGTGCAAGGATTCAGCCAATAGAACAGAGTTTGTGAGAAGATAGACTGTTCCAGGTGCCGACTAGAAAGATAATGAAATCACTTGTGTGGATATATATATAGGATGGATTTAGTTATGAGAAGTGATGTTATGCGATGTGATATGCGAATAAGAGCAGAGCAAAACAAAAGCAGTAAGAAAGATCCGGTATGTGAAAGAAAAGCAGAATAAAGAGAAGAGGAAAGATGAAGTGCAGCAGATCGGTGTACTGAGCCTAACCGAAACTGAACTCCAACATATGTGGATGCTTACAATCAGTTCAAGTATTGTATAACATTCTTTTGTAGATAGTGTGTCTCCTTGTAGGCAGTGTGCCTCCTTTGTGAGTAGTGTGCTCGGGCAATGAACCCTAATTGGCAAGTGCCATTTTGTAATTCCTTATTCTTCTAACAGAGAATAATCTTTGGGTTAATCACCCCGTGGTTTTCTCCCTTAACAGGGTTTCCATGTCAAAAATATTGTGTCATGTGTTTTTCATTTCATGGTAATGTTTGCTTGTTTGAATTAATGCTACATTGATTAATAAGAAAGTTCAGAAAGAAGAAATAATTAGGATAACTGATTCACCCCCCTCTCAGTTATCAACAGATATCCCTAATACATACAACATGTTACTAAGTCAGGATTGGTCCAAGACCCTAAATGGATACATGGCTACATACTTTTCACATATGTGGTTACCATGGAGAGGTATTCCTAACTAGATTCGTATTGAGGCCAAGCCAAGGATGAAGCATATGATCACAATATACCATAAAAATAATGAGATGCTATATACCAGTGTGGAACAAGGGGTATATCGAGTGGAAATCCCAGATGTGATAGTGGAAGAGGTAATGATGTGTAATTATACTCTGGAAAATAGTGAAGTAAACTAAATCATGCCAAGAACTGATATCCTGTTGGAATCTAATTATGACACTTTAGATGAAGATGGAGGAATTAGTCTAAATGAATTTGAAGAGCACTTGTCTAAAGAAGTCTAGAGGTATGGATTACAAGGAATTCCACAAAGACACACCTTGCTAGAAGGATAGTGTAGGTTGTATAGACTGCACATTCTGAAACTACATGTGCACTCTGCTTAGAACCGATTGACAAAAAGGAACATTTACACTCAGGGAGCAAACTTGATTTGCCAAAAGGGACCCCTAGGATGTAGAAAGATGAATCAGAGATGATTAATTCAACCTCGGTAGATGTTCTGATAGTACAGACCAAAGTTTAAAACATCAAAATTACTAAGAACATATTTGGCACAGATGTCTAATCACATGATATCCAGATGCACAAATGTCCAAATGTTCCAATTCCTAAAAAATAAAAGATGTCCATACAACGTGAATCACCTAAATTAAAGTGGATTGCTAAATTAAGCACCTCCAGGTCCAAGACAAAGAAAGGTCCCAACAAGGATCCTCCCAAAGACAAGCCCTAGATATTAAGATTTGATGGATCCAAATCAAGCAAGGTGTTGGAGCTGGAGTTGACCTCATCAACCCACAAGGAAAGTCATTCCTGATGGCATACATATTGTAGTTCCACTGCACCAACAACTTGGAAAAGTATGAGGCCTTGACACATGCCATGTTGTTTGCATTGAAGAAGGTTAAAATCCTTCATGTCTTTAGAGATTCAGAGCTTGTAGTCAAACAACTAAGGAATCCATATTCCTATAATTACTATTGAACACCTAAAATACTAAGAGGGGGGGTGAATCAATATTCTTTTAAACCATTCAAATATTAGATGTCTAATCCATTTACCATAATTACTTGCAGTAGATGGAATAAATCACAAAACATGTAACAACCATACATAACACATGAACACTAGGATTTTTATGTGGAAAACCCAAAATAAGGAAAACCACAATGAGGATTAACTCATAATATATTATAATAAGGCAACCGGTTAAGGTTGATACAATTGGTAGACCCATTGTCCAAGAATGCTCACTACATGTGGCTCACTACCAAAGGACTCACTGTCCTAAAAGAAAGAAATAGAAGAAGAGTTGTGGCTCACTACCAGAATTGAACTATTACAATTGCATCTAACTTATGCATAAAATACAGTTCCAATGAAGATCAATAATCAAAACCTTTAAAATTGATAACACTACACTACTCTACATTTTCTCAATTGGCATTCACAGGCACTTATCGAATCACTCTAGTCACATTCATAGCATCATACTATGGAACACCGAAAACAAACTTCTTTAAATATATGTTTTACTAACAACATCAATTAGGTCGACCTAATTAGATGTAACATGCAAAATATGCAATATAGGACTTAACGGACCCAAACCTTCACACACATGCTTCGCACCAAGATTCAAACTTTGAAACAAATTGAATTAGGTAGGCATGGACCTAAAATAGCTACCACACAATGGATCAAAACATATTCATCTTCTGCAAATCACTCAACAGATTGGGTCGGCACTGGTGAAGACCTAATTTAAAAAATTTCCAACTGTACATTCACATCCTGACATGTGAACCTCCACAAATCATGAAAACTAGAATATGCCATCTATTGACACCTATGAACATCTCTTTCAATTGAAAGGCACGAAACTTATCCATGGAGAAATGTGGACTCATTTGCTCACATGCTATGTACCGAAAACAACTGTAAATTGTCAAGCTAAACTTTTGTCATTTACAACTTTCACATTGGAGATCACGAATAGATAAAATTATGGAATTAGATACTCCCAACAACCAACAAACACACAATAAAACCATAAAGCTAGATCTTCAACAAAAAATCAATGCAAACCAAATTACCAGAGCTCTATAACTTAGAAATGCCAGAACTGACACTTAGCTAAATTTCATCATAGGGTTCTTTACTGGATCAAACCTTTTTGCAAATTAGTCTCCTACAGAGGATCAAATCCTCTTGCAAAATTGTCAATTAACTATGATGATCTGCACCTTATCAAATAACATTGTTGACATCAATGACAACACTGCAATGTATGACTGTATGTTCTTGTTACCAACAATGGCATCAATGACATCTCATCATTCTCCCAATAATCTCCCCCTTTGTCATTGATGGCAACATGCCAAAACATTACTCCAAAATACTCTCCCCCTTTGAAATCAAGGGCAAATGGTGTATTTAGTAATCTTTATTCACACTGAATCTCCCCCTGTCAAGTATACTCATGTATATGTAAACTAAAAGTTTAAACTAGCTCCCCCTGAGAAGTATATGTACAAGCTATAATGATTCCCTCGTAGATCATACCAAAACCAAAAATTTTGTACTAGACAACTCTCCATAGACTCTGCATATTTACAAGGAATCTGAAACAAGAGAAAATATAAAATTAATAAAGAGTGAAAATTGTTTTTAGCCGGATGAGGTCTGTGCTTTTATCTTTTGCACCTAATTCTACTTCTTGTTTGCCTTCATCCCAAGCCTTCTTGGCTTCCTCAAGAACTATGCACTAGGTTTCAAACTCCAATAGAATCTCTTCTCCTTCTTCCACAATGTTGGGAACCAGATTCACCTATGATACTTTGGTAGCACTCAGTAGAGCTCTAGAAACAATCAAAAGTTTGGGATTTACCAAGTCCCTTATTTCACCAAATTGTAAAATAATATGATCTTTCTGAGCTTGTAATTGAAAGAATTTCTTGTGCGAGTCTTCTATGGTTTCCCTTGTGGTGCCACCAAGATCAAGTGCCAGATCATAGGCCCTAGAGGCATTAGTGATTTGGGACTCAATGGAGTCTATCTCTTTAGCAATGCTTTGTGTGGTTTTGGGCCACTTCAATCCAAATTGATAGAGAGCCTTTGCCTCTCCTACATAATCTTGTACATCTTTCAAACTTCTTGAAACTTCGTATGCACAAGAACACATTTCTCAGATACTTCTAACATCCTCTTATCATTCATTTTCTTCTCTACCTCATCTTCAATTTGTTCTTTAAAACTAGAGGCATAATCTTTAAAAATATCAATTAATGATTTTAGATTTTCCATACCGAAGAGTGGTGTGTTAATATTTGTACTAGGTATGGCTTCTTGCAATGTTTTCACTGCTTTATCAATTAGATCTCCACTCTTCTAATAAGTCTTTATGACCTCTTTTCTAGTGGATGCGTGGAATAGATCTCCCAGTTGTAGCTTATGAAGGGGAGAGATCTTTCCCAAATCTATACTACCCTATTACATTGGTAGCTGAAGCAGTTGTGAGGATACAATAGGTTAATAGTTTAGTTGTGTATTCAATAGATTCTTCAGGGAGTCTCCGGAGGAATTGAAGGAATCATTGAAAGTCTTTGTAGTCTCTACAGCTTGCTTCTTCAAATCTTGACCAGAGTCTTTAGGATTTGCTTCCTTAGTCTCTGCATCTCTGGAAACTTCTTTATTCTTATCCTCATCTTATTCAACATTTTCTTGACCCTATTTATCCTCTTCCTTATCCTTTACTTCTTTATCTTTCTTTGCATCCTCTACCTCTAAGGCTTTTTCATTGTTGTCTAGAGGAGCAAATGTCTCAGTTACCAAAGGAGGAGAAGAGAGATCCTCCTTAGAAACATCTTCTTCTGTACCTTTAGTATTTTCCACATTCTTCTCATCCTCTATAGGCACTTCTATTGTTTCTTTCTATTCTAGAGGAGCATTATCCTTTGTTGTATGCCCATGTCAAGCATAAATTTTCTATGCATCTATTTGAGGATCATCCATCTCCTCTTTCTTATTCTCAGGAGTCACCAGGTCTGCAATTTTATTTATTGCCTCCTTCTACAATTTATCAAAGTCACTATTATCTTTTCCCATAAGGGTGTTTACCCTTTGCTTTGTTCTCAATTCCTTTGAATACAATTTGGCCAATGTGGCCTTATTCTCTTCAAGAAGTGAAATGCCAAAGTTCTTCAATGCATATTCTTTTATTTTTATTTCTTCCTCAAAAGCCTCTTTTCTTCTATCCATCAAAATTTCCTAGACCTCCGCAGGGATTTGACTTGCAATATTTTTAATGTCAACTTCATATACTATGATATATTTTATTATGGCCTCAATTATGGTGGCCTTATCTGTCTCAATTGCATCACTATACAAGTTTGTAATATCTCCTAATACATCATGCTAAGAAATGTTAGTAAATAGAGCTTCTAACCTCATGGGATAATGTGGGATTACCAGATCTGAAGATTCTTGCATTTGACTTTCATCTGGAGTCCCTTCTTTGCATTTTTCTCCTCTTCTTTTTCATATGTGTAGTGAATTTCTCCTTTTCTTTTTCCATTTCTTCTTCACTATCAGTGTCAATAATATCAACTTTTCTTCTCTTGACACTTACTTTACTTTGTGCAGCATCACCTCTTCTTTTCCAGACCAATTGTGGTCCTTCTTCTTACTCTTCTTCTTATTCAACCTAAACACATGTATAATGCGCCCTAGTAGATTTTGACTTGACTCTTTTCTCCTCAAGGCTAGCAGATTTTATTGCCGAAGCAGACTTTCCTTTACTAATCCTTACACTCTGCCTTACTAGAGAGGATTTATCCTTTACCGGTGCATCAGATTACTTTGTAGGGGCACTGGGCTCTTTTCTCTTCAATCCACTGGTTGTAGGCATAGTCCTAGAGGATTTCTGAGTAGCAGGAGGGGCAGTATCTGTTCTACTAGATCTTTTGGAGCCTTTTGTACTCTCTGCAGCACTTGATTCTTCCTTAGCTCTTGCTCTTGCCCTTGCCTATTGCACTTGTTCCTTTGAGATGCCTATGCTTTCCGCATACTCATCAACCATTTTTTGTACCTTTTCTTGATTTAAGACTTGCTTTGTTCCATGTGAACTTTCAGAGATTTCTCCTCAAATGTCCTAAATCTTTCTTCATTGGGGTCCTTAGGGCTTTTCAACAATATATCTGCTAGACCAATTATTTGGTCCAAAGGAACCTCATATCCAAGTGCAAGTATCCATACAGTTCTAGGCTCAATAGCCTCCATTATGCACTTATCCTTTGTCACCAAAAATGTAATGTCTTTTTGATGTCATTCTACTAGTTGCTTTGGTATCCTTTCTCTTGCCTGCATCTTCTCTTGAAAAGTTTTGAAGAAACCCCGGAGGGCCTTCTTCTGTGCCTCTACATCACCCAAACCATACAAGTAATCTGTGATCTGATGGGCTACAAGTCCATCTGATAGCCACATAACATTTTTGGTTCTAGAAACTTCATTTAAGAATTAAAACATCAAACAAATAATCAAGGTGCCAAACTTGAAAGGATATTTAGACTCTTTTATTTTCTATAGATTCTCCATTCGCTATAGCCTCAACAATTTACACAAGTTGAAATTCTCTCCATTCTCCACCATCTCATATGTTGTATTGATGGTCATTGCAGACACAAAATTTTCCCTATTTGAAAAGTATAGCTTGTAACCTATCATCATGGATGTGTACTTCACAGTAGGATTCTTTATATCTTTTATAGTCAAAGATCTTTTGTCATACTTTTCTCATGTATGTTCCATTACAATCTCATTCTTGATGGATTTGAGCACAAGCACAGGTTTGGTTGAGCATAGACCATTTACAACCCTAATTGCTTCTTTGTTAATCAAGTGTTGAATGTCCAACTAGAAGAACTTGTCATGAATTCTACTCAAGGTGTACCTCACCCACTCATCCACATAACAAAGAATAGGAAATTTGTTCCACACAACAATATTCTTCTCTTTCAAACCCCTATATTATGGTTTTAGCTCAAAATCATCACCAGTAAGTTATTTGAACCATACCTCATTCAAATTCGCGTGTTTGTACTCTTCCATATTGAGATGGATGTATGCCCTAACATCCTCAATGTGCAAGATTCCATATGGGATGTGTGAAAATGCACCTTCTAGATCATCATTCAAAGATTTGTTAGGATGCCTTGTGAACTTAGGTTGTGGGCACTGAGAGACCTCAACCACTTGTGGTTTAACCATTGCTAATGAATTCAAAAAGCCTCAACACAACATTCACAATGAAATTAGGGTAAAGCGGATAATACCTTTTCTTCACTTGCCGCGCTAGGGTTTGAAAGCACTAATTCTCAAAATGCTTTAATCTCTTCTTCACTACACATCTCTTGATCTGCTCTTCTTCTTCACTTGAAAACTTGATTGTAAAATGAATTTTGATTAAGTGTAATCACTTATAAAACCCCTTTCCATAACCTAATTCATCATAAATGCTTCATCTGATAAAGCTATCAAACCTTTACTCTGTATGCACAGTCACTTTCAAATGCTCCGCAAACTTTCGCATTAAGGTATTTTCTACCTGTTAAACACAAGGAATACTGAGAGGGGGGTGAATTTGTGAGAGTTTATGATTAACTCAAAACACCAATATCACTTGGCAAACCTAAGATTTACCTTCCACAAGAGAAAAAAGCAAAGAGGAATAATTTGCACAATAAGGGTGCAATTAATGAAATGGATTAATGAATTACATGTGAGAACTTCCTTTTATATTTCTAAGTTAGAGAAAAACCCTAATATGACTTAAGAATAACCTAAGACTAAAATTAGCCCTAATTCAACTTAATAAAGTGTAATTAAATATCTAATTACACCAACACCCCCCTTAAGTGCAACTTAGGGAGAAATGAAAAACATGCAACTAATACAAGAATGGGTCCCAGCTACAAGGCCATGTTAGGTACCTATGAACAACAAGAATCTCTCATAAAGTGGAGAGAAAGGAGAAAAACCTAGTGGGAGAAAACTCCTCTCCAAAAGAGAGAAAATATAATAAGTACATGAATGGAAGAAAGACTAAAACTAAGACCCCCAAAAACATAATCCATCACAAAAGTACAATCATGAATTCCCCCCATAAGAGAGGAAGAAGAGAGAAGGTTAGGTGACCCCCCAGAAGTGAGAAGGATGAAACCCCATGTGAGGAAATGCTCCCTCCCAAAATAGAGATGAGAAGAGAGACCATGCAGCCACTTCTCAAGATGACTCCTGTAGTGCTAGAAGATGCTCGACAAAAAATAAAGATGAAGACCCATGAATGTTGAACAACATTCCTCCCCTTGAGAAGAAATAGAACTGCAGATGTGTGCATAATGTCTTCCCATTCTAGATAGGAATATACAGGAAGAAGGATAAATTTCTTTGAACTCTGCACATGATCTAAAGACAACATGATGCTCCTAAAAACTGATCAAAAGTCTCCAATCCACTGCCAAACTATAACTGAAGAAGAGGAGAATGAAGAACTATCTCTAAAGCAGATGATGGTGATGCAACTCTGTCGAAGTTGTCATCAAAGAGAAGACAAATGTCCTCAATGTGGTCCTTTAAATCTACAAGATAGGACTCTAAAAACAACAACATGAAAGAAAAATTCAATCCTTCACATGTTCTTTAATCCATTTACCAAACTCAATAACATGAAAGTAAAATAAACATAGGAAGAGAAGCCACAAATTCATAACACATAGACACCAAGATTTTTCCATAGAAAACCCAAAAAGGGAAAAACCACGATGAGTGTTAGCTCACAATATATTATAACCAGTTACATGATATTACATAGAAATGCTCACTACAGGTGGACTCGTTGTCCAAGTGGACTCACTGCCTAATGAGAAATAAAGATAGAAGATAAGAGAGAAAGGCTCACTATTGTAACATCAGAAAATGTCCCCTTAGGGGCTTTTTCCTCATAAGGTTTAGCTCCCGGGTCTTTAGTATGCATTTAGGGCATTTTAGTTCATATTTTCACATCTCGATGGAATGAGACATAGGTTCCATGGAAAATTAGACCTAGGTGGACCCCTTGAGTTGTACCCAGCCCAAAATAGGGGGAGGACCTAGGCGCCCGCACCCTAGTCCTACCCTATTTGGGGCAGCCCTAATTTCTGGGTGTCAATTTGTGATTGTTATTAGGTCCCTTTGTCGACATAGTAAGTTTGAATTACAAAAAATCTTGGTAGGAGTGTTTGTAGTTGTATATATAAGCATGCTTAGGCATTCATTTGTAAAATAGATTTCAATTAGATAGCAATTGTGATGTTCAAGTGTTCTCAAGGTGATTCAAGGCTTCTATTGTGTTGCAAGAGCATACTTGTATGTTTTGTGTGTTGATATTTGTAGATTTGGGCATCAATTTCCTCATGGCATGAAAAGCATATTCCTCCATGAGAGCTTCACTACAAGGTGACATAATATTGTGTTTTCATCATTGATTCCTTTGGTTTTTGCCTTTGCCTCATAAGGGCATGCACTCTTTCTCTGACAATGGTGTTCAGAGACTTAAGTGTCCTCTGGGGCTTGACTGAGGCAAGCCTCTAAACACCACAACCCCCAAACCAAGTCTTGTGATTGCAGGTTATAGGTGTCACATTTAGGAAAAGTGTATTTGTAGGAAGGATTGGCAGGAATCAAAGATTTGGGATCTGAAGAAAAGTAGGACACATGAGCACTTCCAAGACTTGGGCACTCTCTCTAGTGTCCTCTGTAGACAGATTTTTGGAAACAAAAGTTACAAGGTTGATCAGTGTCAAAAGGAGGTCTGGATCCCACAAAGAAACTAGTACCTTGGACTTGGGTGCCCACTCCAGTGTCCCTGACTGTTCTACTTCAAAACCTCAAAAACAAGTATTCTGTAATTTGATATTTTACTCCTTTCTACAAGAGGTTTTTCCGTCATTCGTCAATTTGTTGTCATATTTACATAATTAGGGTTTTAATGGTTAATTGGGCATAAGAGAAGGCAAATTAATAATTAAATTCCCTAATCCAAGTTTCTCTACATTTGTAAGTGACCTAGAGTATGATAGTGCTCGCCACTCAACCCTAGATACTTGAATGTTAAGCTGAAAGGCAGATTTATAACAAATCTAATTTTCCCCTAAACAACTGCCAATGAAGAACTATTACAAATGCATCTATTGCATGCTAGAATACAGTTCCATTGATAGCTCAAAAAATAGTTTCAAAGCTCTTCATCATGACCACTATGTTTCTCTGCTCTGTTCACATATATTTTGTTCTTCTATCCTCTGCACTCTTATTGCACTTTTTGGATTATAAAAATAGTGTTAGATCACATACACATGAACTTGATAATACATCACATCACTTAACATCAAAATCCATCAAGTATTTATATCTACAAAAAGATCTAACTCAAAACTGGGTTGGCTTGCCAGTAATGAAACGTGTACACAAAAAGTTATACTTTGTTAGCTTGAATTCTTTATAGAGGAAGTCATGTGGACCAATTCAATCCTTCAAGAACCTTCATATAGGTGTGGACCTATTATAGAACCACTTAGAATTATGATCCGAGGAATATATCTTTACTGCACATCGATCCAAATTGAGTGTCAGCTTCATCCTTAAGTATTCACTTAACCATATTGTCTATCATATCACAACTCCTAATGTGGAACATACAGGACTCTAAAATTCATACCAAACATTCATTATACATCACCCAACATATCTTTAGAACCGTGAGTCATAGTATTCTTATGTAGCAAAATGTGGATCTCTAAACTACTAACTCTATCACTGTGAAACACTATCAATTTGAGTATCGATACTTAGGAGCTTATAGATGATCATCTGATGAAACTCAGACTCTACAAATATGGAATTAGATACTCCTAAAATGTGTTTACAACACCTTCAAACCACAAATTGAAACAACTGATAGCGAAGGAATGTAGACTAAAATACTCAAGCATCCATAACTAAAATCTGGTAATCTGGACTTAAGTAATTCAAGGTATGGCTTCCAGAGATTGCTAGGACATGAAACTTGGAATATAGCATCATTAAACAACCATGTGCAACATACCAGAACTACATACCAAAGTCTACATCTGTAAAGGAATACCAACCCACTCTCTATCACTAACTCAGTAAGTTACCAACACTTAGTCAATTTGACTAAGTCATTCTTCCTGAACCACAAAGACTGTACAAAACTTGTCTCAAGATCTATTCCCAATTAGATCTGACTGTTTCCATAAATGACAACATCAAATCACCATCATATTAGTAGTGTCTCTTGACCATATTTCCAACAATCTCCCCCTTTGGCATTGATGGCAACACTTAGTGAAAAATGCTCATACTATTCCCCCTTACTATGTACACTCTATTTTTTCTATTTTTCTTCTTCCCTTTAGGTATTTAGCCATTTTTCACTGGTTCTTCTTCTCCCCCTTTGACAAATGACAAAATTGTATCAAAATTTCAAAACTATTATACTTGGCCGCATATGTACAAGTGCAATCACATAACTTACTATGAGTTGAGAGGATGTCTATGTATATGGCTTTTAATTGAGAAATCTCTCCATCTTAGCCTTCGCACTGCTCAAAATTTGAATAGTCCCATTCACTTGGAACACCAATTCCTCTGTCTTAGGTACTGTGGTAGGCACTTCAGTTATTGCCTTTATCTTTGTTGCCTCAGCTACTAGGTCAGTCATAGAATTAATCTTAGAACCTATTATCTCTCTAAGCTAGCACATTCTACTTTTCATAGCCTATTTCTGATCCAAAAGACTACTTATGTTAGCATGAATATTCTCAATTACTGTTGACTTGTTGTTGAAGGAATCAGATGTTGGATCATATGTTTCTAAAAGCTTTAGCAATTGAAGCTCCATGGCATCTATTTTCTCCTTCATTTCTTTTGTGGTCTCTGGCCATGTTAGAAAAAATTTGTATATGTTGTTGGCTTCCTTGATAGCAATATCTATGTTCTTAATGCTATTGTCTAACAAAATGCTATCTTGAGCTAACTTATCCTTCAGCTCAATTAGTCTTTTATCATTAATTTATGTTCTAACCTTTTTATCCACAGCCTTGTCAAAAGACTCAAAATGTGTACTTACAGAGTTTATTAGCCTTTTGAGTTGTTTAGTGGGGGCTAGAGATGTGTCCTTCTGCAGTCTAGGCATCAAATTTTCTAAAACACTGGATGCCTCACCAATAAGTTCACTATCTTGAATATGGGACTTCAACATTTCTTCTTGAGCCTTGGCTTGGAATATTATCCCTAATTTTACCTTCTATAGAGGTGACATGGAAGTTAAGCTGATTGGCCCTTGCAGTAACTCAGGTGTATCCAAAAATTGAAGTTCTTGCTGCTTCTCCAAGAATTATCTGAATGAATCAACAGGATCTTATATGGTTGTAGCAATGTCTCTTACCATGTCATGAGACACTTCTTCCTCTTCAGTTTTCTCTGGAGGTTATTGGTCCATAGATTCGTTCTCATTAGTTTTATGTTCCGGTGCAGGGCTAGCCTTAGCTTGTTCATCAGCCAAATTTCCCTGATCATCAGTTTCATTTTGCTCTAGAGGGGCGTCTATATTCTCAGGAGTTTTTTCCTCTTTTTGATCTTTCATCTCTTCATCTCTTCTTGGGCTTACCAGAGGAGTTGTCTTTGTTTTATTCAAGCCATGTTCTAAGCTAACTTCCAGAAGAGGAGTATCATCACCAACATTTGGTTCTTCCTTGTCATAAATTGTTGGGATGTTGAACTCTCTTAAGACCTCAAGAGTTACTTTCTTTGTGTCCTTTACCAATTTCTCTATGTCTCCAAACATCAGAATGTTGGTCCTTTTCTTTATCTCAAACTTCTCCCCAATTGCCTTGATGACCTTGGTTTTCTCTTCAGCAGTTATATCCAGACACAACTCTATCAATGTATGTTCTCTTAACTCTAAATATTTAGCCATTGCTACTTCCTTTCTAGTAGACATAATGCTACCCAAGTTGCCTGGTAGATCTATAATCACCTCAAGGAGAGCCTTTTTAAAATCTCCAAAAACCTAACCACTGTAGTTTTAATGATGTTTTTGTTTGCATCATTATACTCATCATATAGGTCTACTATTGGCTTTATATTACCATGGGCTGCCATAGCATTCAAGGTATCTTCCAAAGTTATTATGACCTCTACTTCCTTAGACTCAGATTTCCTTGACTTTTTCTTGCTTTTGCCCTTACTAGAGGGCTTCTCCTATTTTCTCCCAGAGACTTTACTAGCCTTAGCCTTCATTTTCTCTACTTCTTCATCTATTTCAGTCTCCTCTTCATCAATTCCAACACTCACATACATTCTTTTGCCTTTAGTTTTTTTCCTTTTGTGCTCTTTTTTAGTGGGTTTTTTGTAGGTGCTTCCACATTCACTAAAGAAGTGGGACTGAAGGACTTGGATGTTGTTTTAGTAGAGGTTGAACCTCTTTTTCTTCTCTTTAGTGTTGCAGGCTCCTCTGCTTTCTTCTCAAGCTCTTCTGGAGCCTTTTCTGGTTCATCTTGCTTCTTTTCTCTAGCTACCCTCTCTGCTTCAGACCTTACTAACCTTAGCCTTCATTTTCTCTACTTCTTCATTTATTTTAGTCTCTTAGCCTTCATTTTATCTACTTCTTCATCTATTTCAGTCTTCTCTTCATCAATTCCAACACTCACATACATTCTTTTGCCTTTAGTTTTCTTCCTTTTGTGCTCTTTTTTAGTGGGTTTCTTTGTAGGTGCTTCCACATTCACTAGAGAATTGGGACTGGAGGACTTGGATGTTGTTTTAGTAGAGGTTGAACCTCTTTTTCTTCTCTTTAGTGTTGCAGGCTCCTCTGCTTTCTTCCGAAGCCTTTTCTAGTTCATCTTGCTTCTTTTCTCTAGCTGCCCTTTCTGCTTCAAACCTTTCTCTTGCTTCTGCAATTTGTTCTTTAGTAAACCCCTTGCTCTGGGCATATTCCTCTGCCATTTTCTTAGCCTTTTTTATAGTTTCAGTCTTTCTCAATTCAACATGCACCTTGATTGAGATCTCCTCATAAGTGTTATATCTTTCCTCAATGGGGTCCCTAGGCTTGCTCAACATGATCTCAACAGAACCAATCAACACATCCTCAGTTACTTCATATCCCATAGAAGGGACCCATACTATCCTTGGATCTACAGCTACCATTACACACCAATCTTTATTCACAATAAAACATATATCATCTTTGTATTTTTCCACTATTGATTTAGGTATTCTTGCCCTAGATTGCATGGCCTTTTGAAAAAATTTGAAGTAGCCCCATAGGGCTTCATTCTATGCATCATGACTGCCTAAGTTGTTCAAATGATTTCTAATTTGTATGGAAACAGGTATGCTATCAAACCAGACCAAATTCTTCATTCTGGGAAATTCTTCCATAAAATAGAACAATAGGCAAATGATCAACATACCATATTTAAAGGGATATTTTAACTCTTTGGTCTTCTTTAGGTTTTCCATCAACTATTGTCAAAGCAACTCACAGAGGTTGTAGTCAACATTCTTCTTGACAATCTCAAACAAAATGTGGATGGTGGTACCAGAGATAGATTTCTCCCTGTGGGTAAAATATATTTTATATCCGACCACCATTGATGCAAATCTCACTGCATGGTCTTCAATGGAGTTCATTGTCAATGCCCTTTTGTCAAATTGAGCATCGGTTTCCTCCATTACAGTCCTATTCTTCATAGCCTTAAGCATGGGCACATTTCTATTGGAGTTTGATCCTATTATAGGCCTTATTGCTTCCTTTGTGATCATGGAGGGTTCTTCAAGCCACATAAATTCATCGTGAATCCTTCTAAGTATGTATCGGACCCATGCGTCCTCTGCAAACCTTGGGAAGTCTAGATATTGTATGAATTTCTTTTGCACCAATGCCTTGTATTCTTCCTTTAATTCAAAATCATCACTGCTCAAATGCTTCAAATACAAATCCATAATTTTGCAATCATTATGTTCTTCTAGGGCAACATGAATGTATGCCCTAACATCTTCCTCATGCATTATGCCATACAGCACTTCTGAGAATGTGCCATCACGATCAACTTCCATTGATTTGAAAGGGTGTTTCTTAAATTTTGGACGGGGCCTTTCTGTGATATCTATTACTTGTGGGGTCAACATGTTTCCATAATAATTCAAACAATTTCACAGAGGAGTTTCAACTATAAATACCTCTTTTCACTAGATTGGGGTTTATTCACTTTGAATCGCTGGAAATTACTTGAGTTGCTTAGGGTTTCACTTTTGATCTCCTTGGATACTTGAAAACTTGAATGCAAAGTGATTATTCCTTCAAACACAAGCCTTTTATTCTTTAATTACCAAACCTAATCGTCATAAATGTTGATTTCCATAAAGCTATCAAACACTTCACTGTCGAGCATAGTCGATCAAGATTGCTTCGTAATGCATTGCATTAGATCTTTTTCTGTCGGTAACTTCTTCAAAAGATTCATCAAATAGCTCATTAACTCATATCCTCGTGCTAGATTTCAACACCAACTATCTAGCTAGGGGATCAAGATTTTCAATAAAAACTCTGCCTGAGCTAGATCTCCCAATTTACTTCCCGGAGGAAGTATCTACACTAGAGGCTAGTGCGGATACATCCTTGACCTCATTTACATCCTTCTTAATCTATATTTTGCTCATTTCCTTCTTGGTTTCTGTTAGATCAACCTTGTTCTTTCCTTTGTCTTCCCTCTACTTTGTTTTCCTCTTTTCTGTAGGATTATTTCTTTTCACATCCTTGCTTCTGCAAATTTTTGCAATGTGTCAAAGTTTATTGTAATTGTAGAAAACAACATTCCTCTATCCTTGGTTCCTTCCATTGATTGGATTAATTCTTGATCGACATTGGTTAGCCATATGCCCAAATCTACTGCATGTAAAGTATTTTTCATTGAAAGATTAAGTATTCCTTTTATTGTTGAAACCATTTCTTATCTGACTTCTACATTCATTTGATCTATGACCAATTCTCTTGCAATTGAAACACTGACTGGAGAATGATGGAACTTTTTGATTCATTATGCTCCTACACTAAGTAGCCTTATGACCAAACTTATTGCAATTAAAACAATAGCCATTGAAATATGGGTACCTTTGAGCTTTTGGTTACCTAACCAGAGGTCTTCTAGGTTTATTTCTCTGATTCTGGACTAGGTTGCTTTTGTCTTTCTTCATCTCAATGTTAGCTTGTCCTGATTTAGAAATTTCTCCTCTTTCAAATCCCAAACCTTTCTTATCATCTGGACTTTTCTAACTGTCAATCAACTCATCAAGCTTTACAGAGCTTATTTTGAACTTTTCTTTGTAACTATTAGCTATTTCCAGATCATATTTCAAAATCACAACATATTTTACCAAATTTTCACATTTCTTAGACTTACCTTTCACAACTTGATTTAAATGCTCCTCAATCTTTGCTTTCTCTTCAATCAGCATTGATAAACTATTTAGGGTTTCATTTGCTACTTTCAATTGTTCACTTACTCTTTGCTCCTTTCCTTGGATTTCTTGACTTGCTCCCTTAGCTTTAGGATGCATTCATCATCTTCCTTGACATTCTCCTTCAGATCCTGGATATCTTCTTCAAACTTATCAAGATCTTCAAGAGCAAATTTTAGTTCTTCATTACTGACTATGTACAATCATCAATTGTAACACTACCTGGATCAATTGCTTCTGGAGGAGTAGGATATCTTTTGGCTACCATGTGTTCACTTTCCCAAATCTTCCTCAAGTTGTTAGACTTCTTCCAAGGAGCCTTGCTCTGATCCCAATTGTTGAACACAAGGAATACTGAGAGGGGGGGTGGATCAGTATTCTATAAAACCATTCCTTCACATGTTCTTTAATCCATTTACCAAATTCAATAACATGAAAGAAAAATAAATATAGGAAGAGCAACCACAAAGTCATAACACATAGACACCAACATTTTTACATGGAAAACCCAAAAAGGGAAAAACCACAGTGAGTGTTAGCTCACAATATATTATAACTGGTTACAAGATATTACATAGAAATGCTCACTACAGGCAGACTTACTATCCAAGTGGACTCACTACCCACTGAGAAAGAAAGAAGAGAAGAGAGCAAGGCTCACTGCCAATTAAGAACTATTACAAATGCATCTATTGAATGTTGGAATACAGTTCCATTAATAGTTCAAAATACAATTTCAAATCTCTTCATCATGACCACTTTGTTTCTCTGCTTTGTTCACATATATTCTATTCTTCTGTCCTCTGCACTTTTTGGATCATCAAAACTGTGTTAGATTGCATACACATGAACTTGATAATACATCACATCACTTAACATCAAAATCCATCAAGTATTTATATCCACAAAAAGATCTAACTCAAAACTAGCTCATCTTGCCAATAATGAAACATGTACACAAAAAGTTATACTTTGTCAGCTTGAATTCTTTACACAGGAAGTCATGCAGACTAATGCAATCCTTCAAGAACCTTCACATAGGTGTGTACATATTATAGAACCACTTAGAATTATGATCCAAGTAATATATCTTTACCACACATCGATCCAAATAGAGTGTTGGCTTCATCCTTAAGTATTCACTTAACCATATTATCTATCATATCACAACTTCTAATGTGAAACACACAAGACTCTAAAATTAATACCAAACATTCATTATACATCACCCAACATATCTTTAGAACTGTGAGTCATAATATTTTTATGCAGCAAAATACGGATCTCTGAACTACTAACTCTGTCACTGTGAAACACTGTCAATCTGAGTATTGATACTTAGGAGCTTGTAGATGATCATTTGGTGAACCTCAAACTCTACAAATTTGGAATTAGATACTCCTAACATGTGTTTACAAGACCTTCAAACCACAAATCGAAATAACTGATAGTGGAGGAATGTGGACTAAAATACTCAGGCATTCATAGCTGAACTCTGGTAATCCATACATAAGTAATTCAAGGTATAGCTTCTAGAGATTGCTAAGGCATGAAACTTTGAATATATCATCATTAAACAACCATGTGCAACATACCAAAACCACATACCAGAGTCTGCATCTGTGGAGGAATACCAACCCACTCTTTGTCACTAACTCAGTAAGTTGCCAACACTTAGTCAATTTGACTAAGTCATTCTTTTTGGACTACAAAGACTGTACAAAACTTGTCTCAAGATCTATTCCCAATCATATATGACTATTACCATCAATGACAACATCAAATCACCATCATATCAGTAGTGTCTCTTGACCATGTTGCCAACACTACTGTAATCTTCACCAATGGATCAAACATGTCGATCTTCATCTTATACCTTCATGTTGGGGAATTAGCACCATTTCTTTAGCAAGGGGAAATATTTCTATTAAAGGTCCCCTTGATCCAAAGCCCTTATCTTAGTTTTTGAAGGAACTATTTGCACCAGATGCTAGTAAAGATTCATTCTTGAGCTCTATCTCATTCTTCTTTTTTCAAATCTTATCCATTTTCTTCTTTGTCTCTGTCAAATCAATCTTTTATACTGGTTCATCCTTCTCTACCACATTGTCCTTCTTCATGTTTCTGCTTCTGCAAAACTTAGAAATGTGTCCAGGCCTACTAAAATTGTAGTATATAACATTCTTTGGATTAGTATTCCTTCCATTCATTCTAGATATGCATTGATTAGCTTTATGCCCAAATCTATTGCATGTATAATAGTAGCCATTGAAAGATTGAGCCATTCTACCATTGCTATATCCATTACTCTTTTGACTTCTACATTCACTAGCTCTGTGACCAATTCTCTTGCATGTAAAACATTGGCCAGAGAAAGACAAAACATTCCAATTCATTCTTCTTCTACATTATATTGCCTTGTGTCCAAATTTATTACAAGAATGACAAAAAAACATTAAAAGATGGGTACCTTTGTGCATTTGGTTGTCTAACCAGTGGCCTTCTAGCTTCATTCCTTTGATTTTAGCGCTACTTGTCATTGTTCTTGTTTTCAACATTTGATGTCTGACCTGATTTTGAACTTTCACCCTTTTCAAATCTTAAACCCTCTTTATCATTAGGACCTTTTTGATTTGCAATCATTTCATCAAGCTTTGCACTACTTATCTTGAATTTTTCTTCATGACTCCTGGCTTTCTCCACATTTGATTTCATATTCACAACTTCTTGTTCAAGCCTAGTACATTCTTTAGATTTACTTTTCACCATTGCATTAAGGCATTCTTCAATCCTTTTCTTTTCTTCAACTTGCATCTTCAAACTGATGATGGTTTCATTTGCTTGCTCCAATTGTTCACTGACATCATTATGCTTCTGTCTGAACTTCTTGACCTTCTCTTTCAATTTCCTGATGCATTTATTTGCTTCCTTGACATTTTCTTTCAAATATCTATTTCCATCTTCAATTCTTTCAAGATCTTCAAGAGCAGTATTGAGTTCTCCTACTTTATCAAGTATACCATATTCTTCAATGAATTGAACAGTAGGAATCTCTTCCAGAGGAATAGGTAATCTTCTAGCAGCCACGTGTTCAATCCCCAAGATCTTCCTTTAGCAGTTAGGCTTCTTCAAAAGGACTTGGCTCTGATACCAATTGTTGAACACCCAAAATACTGAGAGGGGGATGAATCAATATTCTGTTAAACCATTCAAATATTAGATGTCCAATCCATTTAGCATAATTACTTGCAGTAAATGAAATAAAGCACAAAACATGTAACAACCACACATAACACATGAACACCAAGATTTTTACATGGAAAACCCAAAACGGGAAAAACTACAGTGAGGTTTAGCTCAAAATATATTATAATAAGGCAATTGGTTAAGGTTGATACAATTGGTGGACTCACTGTCCTAAAAGAAACAAATAGAAGAGTTGCGGCTCACTACCAGAATTGAACCGTTACAATTGCATCTAACTTATGCATAAAATACAGTTCTAATGAAGCTCAATAATCAAAACCTTTCAAACTGATAACACTACTCTGCTCTATATTTTCTCAATTCGTATTCATAGGCACTTGTTGCATCAATCTAATCACATTCATATCATCATACTATGGGACACCAAAAACAAACTTCTTTAAATATCCTCTTCACTCACAACATCAATTAGGTTGGCCTAACCGGATGTAATGCGCAGAATATGTAATATAGGACTTAATGGACCCAAAATGTCACACACACACTTTGTGCCAAGATTCAAACTTTCAAACAAATTGAATAGGTCGGCATGGACCTAAAATAGCTCCCACATAATGGATCAAAACATATTCATCTTCTGTAAATCACTCAACTGATTGGGTTAGCATTGGTGAAGACCTAATTTAAAAATTTGCCAACTGTACATTCACATCCTGACATGAGGACTTCTACAAATCATGAAAATTGGAATATTCCATCTATTGACACCTATGAACATCTCTTTCAAACTGCAAGGCAAGAAACTTATTGGTGGAGGAATGCAGACTCATTTGCTCACATGCTTTATACTAGAAACAACTGTAAACTATCATGTCAAACCTCTGTCATTCACAACTTTCACACTGGAGATCACAAATAGATAAAATTCTGGAATTAGATACTCCCAACAACCAACAAACACATAGTAGAACTGTAGAGCTAGATATTCAATATCCAATATGGACCAAATTACCAGAGCTCTGTAACTTAGAAATGCCAAAACTGACAATTAGCCAAATTTCATCATAGGGTTCTTTACCGAATCAAACCTTTTTGTAAATTAGTCTCCTACAAAGGATCAAATCCTCTTGCAAAATTGTCAATTAACCAAGATGATCTGCACCTTACCAAGAGCAATGTTGACATCAATGACAACACTGCAATGTATGAATGTATGCTCATGTTACCAACAGTAGCATCAATGACATCTCCTCATTCTCCCATAAATTACAAGTATTTATTCAGCTACAGAAATAGAGTCTGGGACTTGATAGAGAGCTTTCATGCTTTCAATATCACTCATACCCCTAAGGAATTTAATCATCAAGTTGACACTCTAGCCACCACAGCCAGTACACTGGAGCCATTAGTTATATCTAGGATTAAATTATTTTTAGTTGAATTAGTTTCAATTCCATTAGTTCTAGATAATGTCACCAATCTCCAAGTCTTTGAAGATGACCAACATATCCTAGACTTTATTGCCAATAGGGACTGTAAGCACCAAAATCATGCACTTCCATGAGTACCCTGATGATGAGTCATAATCCTTATCACATACATGTAAACATGAAATAATGTCCTCTCAGCAACAATTCTCTTGGTGACATGTCTTTTCTTTCATCTTGTGTTGTTTCACTTTTGTCATTTTCTCTCTGTGTTGTCAACAATTTTTGACACTTTTTGACACATGTCAATTTGCATTTTCTTAGCTTGCGACCCTGTTCCTAAGCCTTGTATGCATCTTGTAGGTGATTTTTCACCCTTCCCCAATGTTTTTCATCCATTCTAACCCCTAGAAGCCTTCTAGAGGTCCCCCTAGCCATCTCCAACTTTTAGTTTTTAATTTCACTCAACCAATCCAAATCTCCCCCTATTATTCCCAGAACTCCCCTGGGAGATTCTACTTATGCAAATGGAGATTTGGATTTTGACACATGACTGACCTGTTTCTAGAGGCAAATCCCCTTCTTTTCACCTCCTCTACCATCTCCCAACCAGCACCTTCACCTAGGTGCCCTCCTTTGAGGATCATCCTAACTAGTGAAATGGGTAACCCTTGGGTGACCCAGTCATGATTTCTTTCATGGAAAGACTCAAGTTTCTAACTTAAATTAGCTATGTTTTCACCCATTTTTGCTTATGTTTGCATGCATTTTTATCCCTAAGGTTGAGTTGACTATTTTATGCACCCACACATGAATAATTAACTATATTTTATCTTTAATTAACAACTCATGCATTCCCATGCACTCCTCTTTCTTCACTTCTTCTTGAGTGATAAGCTTTTACTAGGTAGAACACTCCAATTTTAGCCCAGATCACTCTTGATTCTTCTAAGTTAACTCTCTAATCAAATTGAGTTAACTCTCCTTCTTCCTCACTCTTCATCTCTTCTTCTAACCTATAATTACCCCCTCCTCCAAGCACAAAGGGAGGCAATTTCATTCGTGCACACAGTTCTTGCAAGTTATTGCTCTCCAATCAATCATTCTCATGCTCATATAGGATGTAGGATCCTTTTGTTTTCATCTTGTTATAGCTTTCATATAAAGCTCATTTCACGTCCATACATTGTTCACATCAAGCCATAGTGCTCATCAAATCTCTCATTAAGCTCTCTTCAAAAAGCTTCAGAAGCTTCTTTTGCTTCCATTTTCATTTGTTGCCAAGAGGATCACCCTGCTGCTACAAGAGGATTTGAGGTTGCCACACAAGGATATCTAAGAGTAGTGGAGGCTCATGTGTCTTCTTTATTTTAGGTTCCTTCATGCTTTCTTTCAATTTGTAGTTATTAGACAATCAAAATTGCTATTGGAATCAGTAATATTGTTGCTTTTTCCTTGATAGAATAGATAGAACTTGAATTCTTAGAGTAATTTGCTTTCCAATTTCATAGATTAATTTATTTAAAAGCAATTTCCCTTTTCTTAGATTAATTCATTTCAAATATTCAAAAAACCCCAAAAATATAGATCAATTGCATTAGGTAAATTCATCATAACTTGCATCCATTCTCTAATTCCTAGAATAGAAAAAAGCACTTTTAATTCCATAAAACACAAAAAAAGCACAAAATGAAGTTTTACATTCATTTAGTCTTGTATTCATAAAAAACCCAAAAAAGCATAAAAATATTAGCAACATAGAAGGTTCGTAAACCCTTGATTTCATCACAAGATCATTCAAAGTCAATGCAAAGTCAAACCTTAGGTCAAACAAACCCTAAGTCAAGTCAAGGTTAGCTCACAAACGCCTATCTCTTGTCTTAGCTCATGAATGTGCCCAGGACTAAGAGGTGAGAGGGTGAAGGAAATCATCGATGAGATAGAGGAAATTCATCCAATACCACAACACGACCCACTAGTTCTACAACAACAAGAGGAATTTAGACAACTCATGGTACAACAAGCAGTCGTACAACACTATGAACAACAACAAGCCATCAATGAGAACAATAGTCATCCCATGCAAAGGTGGAATATCAAGAATCCCAATAGGAGAATAGTGACTAGTGACCCTTCAGGTCATATAGTTATCTTTACAACAACGAGCATAGAACAACACATTTACACTAACGCACAACAACATAGGCCCCAGGACTAGCTGACCCCTCTCCGCAAAGTCTAGCTCTCCAATAAGCTAGACCACCGCCATGTCTCACCTCCTCTCGATTGGCTACTCCCATGAGAGCGAGAGTGATGTGGAAGTTCACCCCATGGCAAGGAGGGAAGGGTTTGTGTGCATGCCAAAACTGACTCGACCACCCTAGGAAGACGTCACGACTTTGAGCACACATATTTTGGTGTGTAATGTGGTAAAATTTGGATGTTTAGGTTTTGGTAGTTTGTCTGTGTATCCTCCTTTCACCACTTACATTCAAGGACCTAAGGTTGAGTTGCAATGTACTATCATACCCTAGGTCACTATTGAGATGTAGGGAAACTTGGATTTTTATTGATTTGATTGCCAATTATCTTCTCTTATGTTCAATTATGCCTTAAAATCCTAATTATGTAAATATGGCAATAAACAGATGAATTTTAAAAAATGCTTCTGCAGAAACATGTAAAATAACAAATAATTGTGCACCTATTTTCAGGGTTTAGAGGCAAAAAAGTTGGGGACTAAAGAGTAGGCACCCAAGTCCAATGCCCTACTTTTTGTCTAGATCTGGAAACAAAGTCTACAACATGTATCTGATGTACCAGAGATTTTTTCGTTGCAGAACTTTGAGGACTAATGAACGGGTGCCCAAGTCCAAGGAGCTATTTTCTTCTCTGATCTGCAATTCTGACACTTTGTTTTACCCTCCTGCAACTTCACTTTATCTACAACTCCAACTGTAACCTGCAATCATGAAAACTTTGGGAGGGGGTTGTGGTGTTTAGAGGCTTGCCTTAGTCAAGGCCCAAAGAGACATTCAAGTCTTCTGAACACCGTTGTCAGGAAGAGATTGCATGCCCTTAGGAGGCAGAGGCAAAATGTAAATGATAAATGCTCAATAACACAAATGATATTACTTTGTAGTGAAGATCTCATGGGAGGAAGAAGCTCTTTATTCTATGAGGAGATGGATGCTCAAATCTGCAAATACAAACACATAAAACAACACAAGTCTACTCTTTCACACAATGAATGCCTTGAATCACTTATAGAATGTCAATGCTCATCTAATAATGCTCTCTAGTTTACAAATGAATGCCTAAACATGTTTTTATATGCAACTACAAATATTCCCGCCAAGATTTCGTAATTCAAACTTACCGTGTCCACCTAGGGACCAAATAATGGTCATAAACTGACACTTAAAATTTGGGCCTGTTAGGTTCAAGGGGTCCCCCTAGGCCCCATTTGTCATGATACCCAGGGTTCATTCCATCGGGATGCCAAATTATGAATAAGATGTCCTAAATGCACACTAAAGACCTGAGAGCTAAACCTTTTGAAGGAAAAGCCCCCAAGGGGACATTTTCTAACATTACATTTAGCCTCCACTTTAATGTATGTATAAACGTGAGGCCAATACATACATTAAAGTATGGTCAACAAACACAGCAAACATGCCAAGCACATTGAAGACAATGACAGGCACACAAAACACGGAGAAGACAGTTACAGTCACGTGAAACATGAAGAATACAGTAAATGCATAGAAGACACATTAATGCATAGAAGACAAGAATGATTTATTTTCTTTTCTTTTTCTCATATATATGAAATGCAAATGTAAGTACAAGAAAATAAACAAACCTCCCATAATGCAGGATGTACTCATCGCACAAGTCTTTAAATAGCATATATGGGGCAACACACACACAAGACAGGCAAAACCTCCCAAAATGTAGGATGTACTCATCGCATAGGTATTTAAACTACATATGGGGCAACAAACATGCCACACAAAGCAAGCACGTCAAACACACACACTTTGAAGACACAAAGAAAACACAGTAGACAAGTGATGGAGTGTCCCTATTTCTAGGTTCAGCACTATCTCAGACACACTATAGGCACACACCGATGATTGCGCTTCGCCACAACAATTGTCAAAGACACGCTTAAGGATTGAGTTAATCACAAAACTTCTCCCCACCTCCACAGAGGACTTTTAAAAATGCAACCCCACCCGCATCACGGAGATGCCTTACAGTGAAAAGGAAGCATGGCATACAACCCCACCCGCATCATGGAGATGCCTTACGGTGAAAATGAGGCATGAGATCAAAAGTATACAACCCCAACCGCATCATAGAGATGCCTTAGGGTGAAAAGGAGGTACACGAAATAGATTTCAAGATTGTTCATACACACTTTACTAGCATTTAGAACAGACATCTTACCTTATATATGTCCCCACCTTAAGGTGGTTGATATCATGCATCGATATCAAGCACATTAAGGTAAGAAGAAAACACACAAGGGAACACAGAATTTTACAAAGCCCATGCCCCCTGGAGATGACATGTACTTTACGATCACCAAATGTTCCCACAAACACATCCCTGTAAGAAACATGTTAGTGTCTACAAAATCATGATAAACAACAACATCAATGCATATGAAATCTGAGGCATGCAAGATTCAAGATAGACAAAATGCACGGAGAAGAAGTATTGTTATGATTTGTAAATGAGATATAACACCATCAAAATCACTACGCAAAAAGCATAGTTGCTTCTACTAGCCAAGTGTCAGATAATTTATTACAACCCCATCATCATATTAGGAACTAAGTCCAATTTTTTATTTCTCGCTAAAGGGATGCTAGGTCCAGATCAGGATAAATGTTTTTCATCATCCGCTCGCTAGATAGAAACACTAGAGGAAGGGAAATAATAAATAAGAGAGGAGAAACAAGTATTTGAGGGACAGTCACGTAGGAGGGTGCCCCCAAGTCACCAACCACAATGCTATGTCCATAAGACACAACACACAACAATGAAATTAGAGAGAGAGGCAATATATAGAAGAATGATGATACAAATAGAAGAAGGTCACAACAGAGATGGTCTCCTAGTATCTCGGACCTTACAAGAGAATCAGGGGTCATCCCAGGACGCCTAAACAACACATAACACATCATAGGGGAAGCACATCACGAGAGAGAGAAAGGGTTAGAAATACTTACCTGGTAACACCATCATTAAGAACATACATATCTAGGATATCTCTCATGTTGTTTTGGTGTTGTTGAAATTTCATTAACATTGAGTTTACGATGATGAGAGGCTTTCTTTTCTTTCAAAGGGTTATATCCAATGTTGCTTGAGTAATGTGTTGAAGTGGATTCTATAGGTACTCGAATTCCTTGTTGATTTACACCACATCCCTTTCCTACATAGTCGTTATGTTTGTACAAAATTTGAAATCCATGACCATATAGAGAGTCTAGTTCCTTAGAAGAAGGTGTAGCCTCATAGGTATCATAATTTGTAGTATAAGTGAGAGTATTGTCTTTATTTCCAACCAAGGAGACTTTGTTTTTCTCAAATGCTTCAAAAGATTGCTTAGATGAGATCGATGCTACTTTTGATGTGTTAAGGTTATTAAGTTTATATTCCCCTAAACTACAAGGATTAAAATCTAATGATCCCCAATCATCACTAAAAAGTGTGCTCGATGGTTTAGATTCCTTCACAACATAATTCATGGCAAGAGGCATTGATGGATCACCTTGTAAATTGTTTTTAAGCTCATATGATTATAAATTGGTTTCTGTGTTTCAATATGTGAACAGTTATCTAGTTCAGGATCAGCATGAATAGTATGAAGTTTATCTTTGAAAATAAATTTGATTGAATGATGCAAGGTGGAAGGGATTGCCCATAATGCATGAATCCAAGGTCTACCAAGAATCATGTTGTAAGATAGAGAACAAGGCATGACATAATCAGGGTAGGCACCATCATAGGTCCTACTTGTATTGGTAGAGTTATAGTGCCTATGGATTGTTGTCCCACATTATCAAAGCCATGAATGCTAAGGCTACCTGGTTTGATTTGTGATGTGTCAACATTAATCTTATGTAACAAATCCATACCACAAATATTCAGAGCTGATCCATTATCAATCATAACTTGTTTTACCAACGTTTTATTTATTGTGACAAAGATTACAAGAGGATCATATTGGTTTTGAACTTCAATTGACTGTAATTCATGTGGTTGAAAGAGAATATCTATTTTTGTCGCATGCATACTATCCAATATGGCTGCCACATCATTAGACTTAGCAGTAGGTGGGACAATCATCTTTTGTAAATCTTCTTGAAGCATTCCATGGTATGTAGGCGATGTTTGTATTAAATCCCAAAGGGAGATCTTAGCCTGAGTAGCATGGAGTTGCTCGACAAGATCATACTCTTGACCACTTTTAGGAGTAAGATGAGGTGGTGGAGGAAGCATAGGTTGAGAACATGGAAGAGGAATAGGCACATGTGGTGCTTGCTTACTCTGCTTGTTACTCTGGGTGTTGTATGTGTGAGCAATCACATTTTGAATACCCTAATTTCTTTGAGCAATTTGCTTTACATAGTCATAGATGTGATTCGGGGGTCGACCTTGAACAATAATCACCAGCTTTAAGAAAAAGCGTGCACTAGGTGCCCCTCGGACAATCATCTTAGGAATATTGCTACAAAGTCTATTAGTAAGTATTGAATTAACTTTGTTTTTCCCTTGATTACACCCAACATTTGTCCCTAAAGAAGTTAATGTGAGAGACCTTTTCTCATCCACTAATGCGACATCTTGGCCAAGGAGAGCAATGGGATGAGAGGAAGGTACTGTATTGTTAGGAAAACTAGAGCTATCCATAGTCTTCTCATCAAAGATTCTTGAATTTTCAATCAAAGGTGGAAGGTCTAATAGATTATCCATAGAGGTCTCATGCACCAAATGATCATTAGTTGAACAGTCTTTTTCCACCCATGAAGAATCCTTCTTGAGAGGGGGCCCTTTATCCACCAATGTTTCATTTTCCAAAGAGGGTGGGGTGATGTTCAATAATGTTTCAATGATTTCCTCCTCTTGTGCTAGTATATCCTCATAGGAGGAATCATTTTCTATGTCATCATCACATATTTTAGCTATTAAATCCAAAACATTAAGAGAACTTTTACTCTCATCATTCTCGATGTGTTTTGTCAAACCTTCTACTACCCAAGGGTATGTATTCATGAGAGATGTGAAGTTGTCATAATCAGATACATAGTCAAGGATTTCAAATGAAGTGCATTTAAATATATCCTTGTAATACATAGCTTGTAAGTAAGTGAGAACATGAGGATTCGTATTAAGAAATTTGTAGAAACTCTCGAAGTTTTTGATATATGCATGTAAAGATACCAAAGAACAATGAGATAAATATACCATAGTTAAATGTCTTGTAAAATCAGATTTTAAAATCTTTTCAAAAGTTATGCAAAAGATAAGTGCAAAACTATGTGCAAAAATGACCTTAATGCTTGATTTTTTGTACTTTTTTCAATGCAAATATATGAAAGAAAAGGTGTTGTAAAGATTTTGATTATGGGAAGAAAATTATATGTCTATTTTTAGTCCAATAAAACAATAAATCCATTTACAACACACATTTGATGCAAATCTCTGATGATAACTAATCAAAAGCTAGTGAAAATACCCAAAAATATGCAATTTTTCACAGTTTTTCAATCCCAAGACCTAATGAAAGAGGTGTTGTAATGAATTTTAGGAAGTGCATAAAATAATAGAAATAATATCGGTCACCTAGAAGCATAAAATCTTTTACAACACGCTTAGGATGCAAACTAGGCCAAACCCTAGGGCAAAAATAGTAAAAATGTGTAGTTTTTCACCAAATTTTCAATACAAGAGGCCAATAAAAAGGTGTTGTAAAGAATTTTAGGAGGGGAAGAAGATAATACCCCTTATATAAATCAATTAATGAAAAAAAATTCTTTACAACATGCCTAAAGTGCAAATTTAGAGAGTTGACAAGGCCAAATCTAGTGAAAATCGATGTTTTTCAAGCCCTAGGTTTGAGATATTGATGTAAAAAGCTATATGAATATTTTGAAAGCTGGCGTATGATTAAAATTAAATTTTCTTAGATCTAAAAATGATTTCCAAGCTCTAACATGCAAAATGCAAGTGCAAATCTAGTGAAAAATTAGTGAAAATGCTAGTTTTTTGTTAAAATTTTCTATGCAAAAATGCAAATTTTTACTAAAATGCAAGACTAAAGCCAAATTAAAATTTGAATGAGTCTCTAAAATCAGTAGAAAAATATGAAACAAGATTTTACCTACAAACCCTAAATTTTGAAATTACTAGGTTATATGCAAAATTCACAATTTTCAACAAAACCCTAGCAATTTTATGATGAAAATGCAATGTAAACTAATGAATTTTTCTAATTTTCTGTAAATTAACTCAAATCTAATGCAAAAATCATAAATTTGATGGAATTGAATTTAATTAATGTAACATGCAAACCCTAGCATGCAATTTTTTCCAATTTTTCAAATTTTTCAATTTTTTTGTAAATTTTCCAATGCAATAAGATGAATGACTATAACACGAAGCAAGGTTCAAACAAGTCCAATAACATGGGTTCACAAAAATGTAATGTGGTAAAATTTGGATGTTTAGGTTTTGGTAGTTTGTGTGTGTATCCTCCTTTCACCACTTACATTTAAGGACCTAGGGTCGAGTTGCAATGTATTATCATACCCTAGGTCACTATTGAGATGTAGGGAAACTTGGATTTATTGATTTGATTGCCAATTATCTTCTCTTCTGCTCAATTATGCC